>QLNU02015003.1:152880385-152902864 GCA_006491805.2 Dysdera silvatica
ATAATGCCATATAATCTGCATATTCCTTTCAAAGAGTATATTATTTGCATTCATTTACACATTCAACTATGACTCACCATTCCAATTGAAGGAATGGAGATTAAAAGAAGAATGGACATTTTTCTCTAAAGTGAATGATGTATTTTTATTTATTTTTAGTAATGATCATCAGCGGCGTAAATAGGAAGGGAGATAGATTTGTATTAGCCGCCTCAAAATATATAAGCCCCCCCCCGCCCCCAAGAAAACGAAAATTAAAAATATGAATGTTATGTGACGGGCATTGACATGGGTGTGTGTGTGTGGGGGGGCCCCCTCTAGACTTCCAGGCTAGTCACATGCCTGGCTAGACTCTGGTCTAGAATGACGATTACTAGCGGTGTATCATATCGGCCAATAACCGAATCTCTGAATGATTCTTCTCGCTCTTCTTGGTAAATTGAAATTGACCACCTAGTTAACAGTGGCGGCTTGTCAGGTGACGCGAGCGAAACGGCACTTCACCTAAAAAAATTGGATGGTCGAACAGTTTTTTTTTATTTAAATTCTAATTTCTTTTTACTTTTTTGTCAAATTGGATTAGAAAAATAAAATTCAAAATTTTATTTTGAGCCCACTATTTTTTTTTTTTTTTTAATTTAATTACTTTAATATAATTGGAATTACATTCAGGAACAGAAGACTACGTTTTTAAGTCAACGCCTTAAATGCGTTAAACGCACCAACGAAATATTGCTCGCCGAGAAAAAGGCCGAATGAAGCGACAATAGAAATTCAGAGCTTCGCTTCAAAACGGAAATGTTTTGCGAACATGGTTACCATGGCGATGGAATATTTACAACGAAATCAAGTATTGTCAGAGAAGAGAAATTTTTATCGCATCATCATGACAGATAATATTGCCAGATCAGACGTTTTATCTCTGAATCGAGAGGTTTTGCATGGGGAAAGAAGTAAAAATTACCAAAACAGAGGTATGGCTTGATCAGAAATAAAAATTGAGATTTTTGATTACCACAGAGGTTTCTAGAGGTAAAAAATTTTCTGTGGGGGTGTTACTGGTCAAAGAAAAAAAATTAAATCAAAGAATTGAATAAAACTTTGATTCAAACTACAAGCAGCTTAGTGTTATATTTGTTAGCCTGAATTACCCTGAAGTATTTCGAGGCACGTTGAGTGGTAACAGTAGAAGAGTGTAATTTCGTTGTGTTTTTTTTTCTTAAGGGGACACAAGACATTTAAATCTTTAAAAATCGATATTTTATTTATTAGTTTAAAAAATAATATCGATTTTTGCAGTGTTTTAAAGCAAACCGCATCAAAATTCTTCCATTCCCTCTTGCACTATTGTATAAATTTAAAATAACTATTACACGTTACCAAGTTCCAACTCTCTTGTGTGCTCTTTTTCTCAAAATCACGTTTTCTATATTGCGCACAGATTATCTTCAGATCTATGCTCACAAGCGTTCTGAAAATTTTAATATGCTTTTATATCATAAATACTTATATTTTAAAATCAACTGACAAAGTAAAAATATATTTTTAATAATTTAAAAAAAGTACGATATTTAAAATATGTCGATTTTTTTATATAATTGCTATATATTATTTTTTATACATTTTAATGACTTATTTCTTCCATATTTTCTGGTTTTAGGTTAAAGCTGGTACCTTTCTTGGTAATTTGTGTGTGTTTATGTGTGATAACGGGAATCGTATCATTTGCAATGTGAACAGAAGTTATATATATATATTAATAACCTTGTGAAAAGAGTAAATTCCGCCTTACTTCCCCACCCCTTTCCTTGCAATTATATGCTACACTGTACCGCACCATGATCGTTTTAACATAGTAGAAGAATAGGGAGAAGCTTGCTAGGAAGGGTGAGACGTCCTTTCCACTTTCCTCACGTGATCAATGAATTACGTTTAACGTCGAGTTAGAGGTAGCCGCTCGAAGAGCAGTCGTTAAATTGGGGACACCGTTGTGTCTATCCTTTATATGGTCTAACGTTCAGATATGCGCACTATGCTACAAGTTCTCAAACCGCCTAGAAAACGCCATTTCCGTTACTTGATTCTTTAGGTTAAACCTAAAATTTTAAATTCGTTAGGTTTCCAAAAATTAGCCGTTCGGGCACTACAGTGAATTTAGTATTTGCATCCATCACAGTCAAGGTTTTCACAAATGGCTACAATGCGCCATTTCAAGAAATTTTCAAATTATTTAGTGTCAACAGATGTCAGGCTCTCTTCTGAGATCTTTTATAATCAGATAAATTCACCGGAATTGTATGTGTAGAATTCGCCGCTTCAGGTGCGATTGTATGAATTCTACACATACAATTCCGGTGAATTTAACTGATTTTAAAAAATCGTCGGAGAGAGCCCGACGTCTGTTGACATTAAATAATTTGAAAAATTTTTAAAATGGTGCATTGTAGCCATTTGTGAAAAGCTTGAATGTGGTGGATGCAAATACTAAATTCGCTGTAGTGCCCGAATGGCTAATTTTTGGAAAAAAAATAATTCACTGATCAAAAAATGTTTCTTTTGATGTTCTTCACCTGTTACACATACTTGGCAGTTCCCAACTCTTTTCCAGTGTGTTAAAAAAAAGGCATTTTTAGGCTTATTTTCACTAAACAGTAACACAGATCAAAATCAGAAAACGGAATTCCGGATTTTTTTGTCTCTGCTGTATTATTAGCTCATTCACTTAAATTATGTATCAAAAATTGTATTTAATTCATGCAATTGGCTACGTAGCAACGTGATGGACGTAAACAGTAGTTACGCTCTACAGCCAAACCGGCCCCTTTGCGGACACGGGGATATGGTCAAACATGCCTTATTTGGTGTCCCCTATCACCCCTTAAAGTTTTGCCAGATATTTTCCAAACACCCTGTATATATATATTGTGAATATTTGGAATATTATGCATGACAGATTATTGAAATTTTAAATTAAAACGTTTTTATTGTTGACATATTTTAACAATTTTATGTATATAATGAATAATTTTATATGTTTTAATAATATTTAAATTTCATACAATTACTAGTGCAAGTGCAGTTTTTGTATTGAAAGGTCTATTATGTGTAAATAATTGAATTATTTAAATACATCCATATTTTTAAATTACACACACACACACACATATATATATATATATATCAATTATAATAAATACAATTATTTTGCTAGAAAACGGAAATTTATTGGCCACTTTTCCTGTTTCTTTGAAAGATGGAGGAGGGGCTCGCCGCTTCACCCGTTCTTGAAGTCACGAGCCGCCACTGCTGGATAAGCTGACCACTTTTTATAAAAGAAAACTTGTAGGGACATAGTCATTCATGCCTATACCAAAGTCTGTCGTGTACAGTGACCACCTGTCTATGGTAACCATTACAGCCCAGTCCCAAAAGTGGCCACTTTAGACAGGTTCTACTGTATGCAGTAGAGAGCAGCAGTACGCAGGTATTCCGATGAGTACTTGATTGTACTGCACATGGTACTTAAATCTTGGGGTACCATTGAGCACTCTTAAAAAAAAAAAAGTATATATATTACCGTTTCTTGTTTATGTTATATGCATAAAGTATGTTCTGAGCATTACATTTTAAGTTCTTACTTATATTAAAGTGCCTAAAAGGCATGGTTTATTTAAATTTAAAAAAAAAAAAGTCTTAAAACCGGATTGCAGTTGAGGACTTGTACACATTCAGTTCTCCATGTTGGACATGTTGACCATATTAACATATTAGGAAAATGAATCCTTTAGGTCTCTATTTTCGCCCATCATAAAATTATCTTACAGATGTAAAGTTTTCCATTGCATCACTGACCAATGTAGAAGCGGCGAGGACTATTGGTACATGATCCGACGGCGTTCCACGTTTTCATCAACATTCGGTGTGGGCTTCTTCGCTAGCTCTTCCATACCTGCAGACGCATTAATTCTATAACACTGCGTGGTACGTTTGTTTACCAGACATTTATTTCCTGCGAAGGGCATAAAATTTTCCTTTTTTGATTGAGTACATACCTTGCAAAACCTTTTAAATGCTCCATTGGCCACGGTGTCAAAGTACTTATCATAAAACCAGCATTACAGAACTCTAACCAGCTTTAAAAGATTAGTTGCCTTGCCACTTTTAGCCACACCATTTGCTGGAATTGTTCACGACGCGTTTTTTCCTGTCGGGAGACGTCATTTTGGGATTTCTGTTCGCTGGGCCAGTGTTATGACGGTGGGAACACAAACACGCTAAAAAACCGGTGGGAGAGGAGGAGGATAAAAAAGAAAAAAAGCAGGAGGGGGAAACCCAAATAAGAAATCAGCGAAGTGTGCATAACGATCTTGTTGAGTCATAATAACTCCTTGAAACACGAAAAAGTTCGATGACCTGCTCCAACGTAAATAGGCCAAGAAGGGCGGCAGCCATTTTTGAAATCACTGTCTGTTTTTGGAAAAGAAAAGGGTTGGGCTGAGCAAGACAGAGTAAACGTTTGCCAGGAGATGCCCTAACGAACTGCGCTTGAATGCGCATCACATATTGTCACTTAAGCATGTACATTATTGGC
The DNA here is from genome assembly GCA_006491805.2 of Dysdera silvatica. Lineage (NCBI taxonomy): Eukaryota > Metazoa > Arthropoda > Arachnida > Araneae > Dysderidae > Dysdera > Dysdera silvatica. The sequence goes on from QLNU02015003.1 coordinate 152,884,977, forward strand.
AATACCATCTGCTTGTGGTGTCTGCTTTCAACTTTGCCCATGGCAACAGCAGCGTAGCAATTCGAAAATTATGGGGATGAAATAGCTTAAAAAATCACGTGATGTGGTATTATGATATAATGTGTTTCAATATCTAATGGAGTTGGCTTGAGCCCCCTCCCCCTCCTTCACTATTTCTATGCCACTCCATGAAACCCATATCAATGATTCCCATCTTAGACGGCGATTTTTTTTTTTTCTGAATAGGATAATTATAGCCAAAAGGAAAGGGTAACTTAAAAGTTATATCCAACTTTTAAACGTGGAACAACATTTCACTGGGGGTGACTCAGTAAGAACTGTTACGTTACGATGTCTACGTGGCATAATTCAGGGTGGGGGCTAGGCTCGTCTGTCGTGTGTATTTGTGTGCATTAGGAAATCGTTGGAAAAGTTGGCCGAACAAGCGGCATTGTATTTCCAGAAGTGGCAGAGTCGACCGTGACGCAACACAATGTAAGGGACCTCTGCTTTCGATAGGTTGAACGTTTGTTTTTTTACTAATAATTTTTCGACACCCAAGTAGAAAGAAGCTCAAACTAGAGCTGTTTTTTGTTTAGGAGAAAAAGAGACGCCGTCCTCATCCTGGATGTTTATGGCGCAAGGACAGCGAAGGTCGCATTGCGTCGAATTTTCAATGGAACCTCTGTTCGTACTGCTTACCATTGGATATATTTAGAGCAGTAATTTTATCGCGACGCGAATTTACGTGATGATTTCCGCGAATTTCGTGTAGACCTATTCGACGATTTCGCGAATTTTAGGATCTTTTCACAATTTCCCAAATTTAAAAAAAAAAATTCTTATCATTACCTAATTTCTATCACGATTTTGTGATTAATTTTCATACTTAAATAATTTTAATGCTGCCATCATCAGAAAGTATTTTGCGCGAAATCTGGTAAAAGAAAATGTATTTAAACTATGAATGCACAATATGTTTTCCATTCTCCCGCCGTAATCTTGAAGGCTCGATACCCATGGGCCCATATAACTCTACGCCTATGGTTACAGACATTTCAAAGCTTATTCTGTTTAATCCGGACTTCCGGTGATTCGGTCGCATCAAGTTCGGATTAGCGAGACTATACTGCGTATTAAAAATCATTGATGTTACTCTATGATGTGGCGTATTAATGCACTATTAACATTACTTCCATCTCTCAATTTAATTAAGGGAAAGGGGTGTAACCAGTAGCGTAGCTAGAGGTAAGGGACGGGCACCCCGAGGCGTCACAATTCGTGGGGCGGCAATTATCCTTTAAAAACAATGACAGCACAACAATCACGGCAATGACAGTCATTCGCACCAGGCGGCAAAATATCTGGGCTACATCACTAGGTGTAACCATTAAAAATTTTAGGGAGGGGACTCAAGTAGTTCTTAAAAAAATCGTGTAATTCGGCGTTGAGGAATAATATGCTTTACTATCTAATGGTTTCAACTTTTTTTACGCTACTGTTGGGGGAGGCTACACCTGACAAAAGATGCTCTTCCATAGACGTTTGTTTGTTTGGCTTTTTTATGACGCAAGAGCATCTGGGCTATACTGCGCCCTTCCATTGAAGTTGGTTTGTTTGTTTGGATTTTTTATGGCGCAAGAGCATCTGGGCTATACTGTTCCCTTCCATTGAAGTTTGTTTGTTTATTTGTTTGGATTTTTTATGGCGCAAGAGCATTTGGGCTAGACTGCGCCCTTCCATTGAAGTTTGTTTGTTTGTTTGTTTGTTTGGATTTTTTATGGCGCAAGAGCATCTGGGCTATACTGCGCCCTTCCATTGAAGTTTGTTTGTTTGTTTGTTTGTTTGGATTTTTTATGGCGCAAGAGCATCTAGGCTATACTGTGCCCTTCCGTTGAAGTTTGCTTGTCTGTTTGGATTTTTTATGGCGCAAGAGCATATGGGCTATAGTGTGCCCTTCCATAGAAGTGGCAAGTGAATTGAAGCGCCAGACATTTTACCTTTTTTCTTTGCTATTTATAAAGTTGTCAAAAAAACGCTAAAAGCGTCGTTTATAATGAAGTTGATATTCAGTATAACCAAGCAATAGCGTAGGAAAAGGAGGGCTCAAGGCCCCTTGGCGAGATTTAAGTGAAGCTGCGTGAAGCCAATTCACAAAAATCCAAGGTTACTATAAATTTCTTTCTTATTTACTGAATGAGGTAAAGAAGATTCCTTGACAAATATAGTAAATTAAGATGTTTTGGTTAATTAGCTTTACGCAGCTTCACTTAAATCTCGCCACGGACCGCTACTGCCCTAAACCTACCCATTGAGTCTTAAAATACAGTATTTTTTCTGAGGCCGCATCACATAATCTACCTTCTTTAAAGCCAATTGAGGCTCCCATAGCCACATGAACCCTCCATGCGTTTGGTGCTCCCACTGTAACTAAGTGAATACTACCAGCAATGAAAATTTTTAATGGTTGTACATAAAGAGAAAAATTTTTAATACTTCAAAAGCTGCCGAAATAGTGTATGTGATCCTTCAGTTAATTGGTGGTTAGTGCATTGGGAAATATAATAAACCTGTCCATGGATTCTTTGTTTACCGTGCGTGTTAAAATAGAATAAGCGTTGAAAGAGACATACATATAATAACAACATAATAGCCATGAAAGCAACCAACGTCTTTACCTGGGCAGTTATAAGCCGTTCATATTGTAATATCAGGGTTTAAGTGTTTAGTTTCTTTAACGTGTTTATTTGAATGTTCTATTATTATTATTATTATTATTCATTAACCTGTTTATCTGTATGTACTATTATTATTGTTCATTAACCACCCAAAATAAAGTTGTTAAAAAAAGCATAATATAGTTACATATAATAACAACATAATATACTACATATAATAATAACATAATATAAGTACATATAACAACAACATAATATACCTAAATATAACAACATAAACTATTTATTTAAGCCGTTTATACTAAACACATCCAATAACAATTAATGGTAATGTCCTAACCGCTAGGCCATCAAAGACAAGAATAGGGCCGTAGCTAGCGGGTGGCATGGAAAGGGCGCAGTCGAGACACTTCAGGGGCGCAGTCGAGGGAGGGCGTAAAATCGACTGAAATAACTCGCAGGGAAAAATATGTTCGTGACTAGGGGGCGCAAGATCATCTATCTACGCCCCTGAACAGAAATCAAGCTCCCTTTCCCCTTATTTAAGATTGTAGGATATTATTGCTCGTCTCGGGGCTAACACAATTACCAAATAATGATCAAGACGCAAAGACACCGGGGCGAGTTTTTGGTGATTTTTCGTGGGGGGGGGGGTATTAAACTTAATAATTTGACACCTGCGTTTCCGCTGAACTAGAGCCTTTTTGGTCTAGGATAAAAAGAGACATCGTTCCTGAGCAAGACATTTTTCTCCTATACCAAAAAAACTCTAGTTCAGTTCAAACGTGGGTTAAGTTTAATTGCTCCTGGTCCTGAAAATTTCACGAGATACGTGTCAAGGGTCATGCTTGACCTATACGACCTTTGAAGGGATGAAATGGAATAGACGGTGGTGAACTTGGGAACTTTATCACACCTATGTATTTATTTTATTTATTTACCTCATAGAAGTGCTTGCCGATCTCGAAGATCATCATTATGCTGGATTACTTGTGCGTTTCAGAAAAATAATGGCAATGTTTCCTTTTAATATTTAAGTAAACATTACGTTTAATAATTTGGCGATCGTTTATATTATAATACTTTAAAATGTAAGTAATATCTACTTCGTGATTTTTTTTATTATCAATATTAAGGCCCCTAAAAAAGGGAGCTGGCGCATATCCGTCAGTTTGTTGCCATTGTATCACGTGATGGTGGTTGCAAATTGTATTTATTGGCGACATTTTAAAAGTTGCGCCAATGTTTACATTCGTCAGATAATCGCGGATTGTTGATTACCTTTGCCAAGTAGCAATCATTGCGCCAATGAAGAAAATCTTTATCGCTAAAGTAAATGAAACCGGAATTGTACAACAAAATAGCAACTGATGCGTCGGCCTAAAATTCGAGGAGTTCTAATTAATATAGTAGTTTGGCACAATGTGACTATAAACGGATTTTGTGGATAAATGTGGTTTCCTTATACCTCTACTCTGAAAATTGGAGTTCCGGATAACCCTGAATTGTGTCCGTTCATTTATTTTGGTTGGCGCAGTATAGCTCAGATGCTCTTGCGCCATAAAACATCCAAACAAACAAACATTTATTTTGGATAATCAAGGTTCTACTGTAACCAGTGGCGGATTTGCGTATAGGCTCGGGCCTGGGAGCCTGCGATTTGGGGGCCCCACAAGAGCCTGATGCCATCGAAGTTTAAGCGTTGTTTTAGTCCTGTATATTTACAAACATCCAAGAAATTTTCGTTATCGATAAACCGGAATATTGAAGATAATGAGCTTCAAACTAAAACTCCTAATTTATTGACTGAATACGCAAAGGTCACTTCTTTGTACTTTTGGGGTGGGGGGTATTCTATCTTTCCGTCCTAGGACCTTTAAAAACCTCAATCCGGCGCCGACTGTAACCGTGAAATTGCATCATAAGCATTGGCGTAATTAAAGGAAGTCTGGGGAGGAGGGCGATATATGGTTTGATACAAACAAAATGTTCTCCTATGAGGAATTAATTTAATTTTACAGACAATAATATTACTCAAATTGCAGGGGGGGGGGTTGTTATCCCCCATTTGAACGTTCCAACTCTCCCCGGCCTTATTATAAGAAAAAGTAAATACGAACGCAACAACATAATCTACCATTTTACGCCATTTATATCAGTGTGAACCATTTTTCATTTTTCTAGCTCAGGTTTCCTTTCATACAAAATCAAGATCTATTGGGATTTACAATCGACAGACTGCAGCTGTTCATTTTTCTTTCCTTCTTTCCGCTTTCTCTTATCTTATTTGAAATATTTCCTGCTTTGGAGATTCCCAATTCCTGCAGCACCCTTCTCCGACACCTATTCCACTTGTTTCCAGTCTGTTCTCTTGGAGTGTTTGTTCATCCTGCTTCTGATCGATATTTTCGGACCATCTTTAACCGATGGAGCTGTTGCCACCTCGCTTCTCTGCAATTTTAAAGCCTACGCATCTTTTCGAAAAATTCGTTATCGTCTGTTGTTAAGTACATGTCTTTTTAGCCCGAAAATCATCGACTGCACACATTAAAATATTAGCGTCAATCAAACCCCTTTTGATTAACTGTCATTGAAAATTTACTGATTAATGAGCTAAGCTTCTTAATAATCGATGATGAAAATCGATGTATAGCAATTTCTGTTCTTTACCATATTTGTCCTATGGGGACCATGAACAAATTAACATAGATCGCCATTTAAATTGGAAGGCTAGAATTTTAAACGATTTTTTTTATCGAAAACGTATCGACTGAAGAAATAATCGATATTTTCAAGACCTAATAAATCGTTTTGATTTCAAGAACTAGGGATCAATAAGTTATCGGAATGTATTTAATAAATGATTATTTAGCATATTTTTTGATTATTGTTTATCTGTCGATTTTGAAAATAAACTCTTATTTATCATATTATTGTAATTATACCTTGTATACAGAAAAATGTATATTAATTATGATATCGGAGATTGTACTTTCAGTTTTGAGTTTTCACTTTTATTCGCTCTTATTTGAATATTTTTTTATGATTATCAATACACTAATAATCGTAATTATTATTAATAATCGGTTATTAATAATCGTATTAAAAAGCGCATATTTGTACAGTCACTTTATATGCATAAATAATTTCAATTACTTTTAATCAACTTTGCTAAATTTTATGTGAAAAGGGGCTCGAAAATTGGAATCACGCAAAGAACTAAAATTCCTGGAGTGAACGAAAATCGCCCAAATGACTGCATTCCTAAAGTGAATGAGAACGAATATTCATTCTCGTTCAGTGAAGGACTCAAAATGACCGGCATCCCAATGTAAATGAATTCCGAAGACCGAATCGTGTTTGAAGAGTGGGAATGAGAATGGATCCAAAAAATGTATTTTGTTAGTATTGTTGTTGATTGTACGATAAGAAAACGGAAAAAGTTGCTGCAAACGGCGGCATTGTATATCAAGTAATAGAACGAAGTTCTCGGTGAATGAAGAAAGATTAACTCCCAATCTTCGGATGATGATGAATTAGTGAATTGGGTAGGGGAGGGGATTGGGAAGGGAGCAAACGGATGATGATGATGAAGTATGAGAATGAGGCATGGATAGATCCACTAATCCACACGCGTTAGAGGATAGTGAAACAAGCCCAAAAATGAATTTTGATGAAGGAAAACAGGAGCCAAAGATGAAAGAAGAACTGACCAAGAGTACGTCACATGAAATATGCGTATGTACAATGGATAGAAAAAGAAACAGCATACATTTTTAAATATCATCAAATTTCCACTCATTTGCCACAACGCAATACAAGTGAGTGATTAAAGATTTACATTTACTGTTTTTTCGTTTCTTTCTGAAAAATCCTTTTCGTGGTTGTTTCCTGTAAATTCTCATTGAATTTTAATGTGCTATTTTTCAACCACTTTTTAGCCTAAAAATACCACTTCACGGTTTTATGGTTTCTGCACATGCTAATCATAATGAGGAAAAAAGTAGACAATTCAAAATGTGAAGTAACAAGAGCTTCCATCCAAGAGCTTTCCTGGGTGATCCAAGAGCTTCCATGGGAATCCTCCTGTTCAGGGGCGGACTGGGTCCTCTCAAAGGGCGCATACCTTGGATTATCGGAGGGCGCGAGTCCTATAACTCATGATGGCGCACCGGCCCGGCCCGCCCCTGCTCCTGTTACTCAAATTTCCTACCTGGGGAGCAGCAAACGACTACAGCATTCAAACGACACCGATAGATTATTCAGGTGTTGCTTCAGTGCTGCGAAATATCAGTTGTAAGATGGCTGCGCTAACAGAAATGTGGTCGAATGTTGAAGTGCGAAATATGATAAGGCTTCAATAATCAACAACAAATTTTTAGGTAGTCAGCTGTATAGCAAAAAGATTATTTATTGCTAAAACTTTACGTTTCGATTCGAGCTGTGCGAATCATCATCAGAAGAGGTTAAATTAAATGAAAAACTTTTGAGAAAATTGTAGAATATACGTAAGTTGCGGAAACAGTATAAATACGTTGAAATAAATTATTATGAAATTTTAGAGACGAATATAAAAGCCAGAACAGAATAAAATTAAATCGATAAATAAAAACCGCCATTCACGCGTTACAATTTTGTTAGAATGGATAGCCAAGCAACAGGAATGTTTCTTGCATCGTCTCCATTGAAATTATTAGGATGCTTGATGATCACTATAGCTTCTCTGTATAATCTAAGCTAAAAACTAGTTGATTTTGCAAGAACTTCAATATGGTCAAAATGGATTAAATGGTTATTTAAAATTGAATGTTTTGCTATTGCCGATTTTGTTATCTGTTTATTCCTCACGAGGCTTTCATGCTCCCGTTTTTTCATGGAAGCATTTGAAGAGTTAGCGATATCAAGTGCACCATTGAAACCCACTAAATGGCTTAGATATGTGGATGATACTTTTGTGGTTTGGCCTCATGGAAGAGAAAAGTTACAAGAATGTTTAATACATATCAATAACATCCACCAACAAATTAAGTTTACCATGGAGGTTGAATGTGATAATAGACTGCCATTTCTTGATGTTTTAGTCATTAAGCAAAGAAACAATAACTTACTTTTTTCAGTTTACAGGAATCCTACGCATACAAACAGATACCTTCATGCTACATCGCACCATCACCCTTCCCAAAAACGGACGGTCATTGATACATTGTTCAAACGAGACAATATTATTTGCAGTAACAAAACAGTTTTACAGAATGAACTCAATTTTCTTAGTGACATTTTGGAAGAAAATGGTTACAATCAACATTATATTCACAAGTGTTCAAGTCCAAAACTGAAGCCCATTTTTCATACCTAATTCCTGATCATATTCCTTTTAAAAGAAATGAGCATAAAGCCTTCCTACCATTTATAAACTATGTCACTGACCTTTTACTTTTGAGACATAATATTGATACAGTATTTATTTCAAAAAACAAGATTTTTAGTTTCCTACGTTCTGTTAAAGAACCTGTGGATCCATACAAAATTCCTGGTGTATATCCCATCCAAATTCCTTGTTTTTGTGGACAGGTATACATCGGGCAAGCAGGTCGATCCAGTGCGTGCCGAAAACGGGAGCATGAAAGCCTCGTGAGGAATAAATAGATAACAAAATCGGAAGTAGCAGAACATTCAATTTTAAATAACCATTTAATCCTTTTTGACCATACTAAAGTTCTCGCAAAATCAACTAATTTTTGGCCCAGATTATACAGAGAAGCAATAGGGATCATCAAGCATCCTAATAATTTTAATAGAGACGATGCAAAAACCATTCCCGTTGCTTGGCTACCCATTCTAACAAAACTGTAACGTGTAAATGTCAGTTTTTATTTTTCGATTTCATTTCCTTCTGTTTTGGCTTTTATATTCGTCTCTAAAATTTCACAATAATTTCTTTTAACGTATTTATACTGTTTCTGTAACTTATGCATATTCTACAATTGTCTCAAAAGTTTTTCATGTAATTAAAGCTCTTATCATGATGATTCGCACAGCTTGAATCGAAACATAAAGTTTTAGCAATAAATAACCGTTTTGCTATACAGCTGACTATCTGAAAATTTGTTGTTGATTATTATAATGGGCTGTGAAAGTGTACGTGAAACTTTGATAAGGCTTCTTTATCTGAAGAGAACTTCACCAGCAGAAATTCATCGTCAACTTGTCGAAGTGTATGGTGGCAATATGATAACACGTAAATAACTTTGGTTTTGGTAAACTGAGTTCGATTAAGGCGGGAGAGAGGGATATGAAACATGAGCAAAGACGTGGTTGGCCAAGCACGTCCTCCACAGATGACAATATTTGTCTTATTGAAGCTTTGATTCCAGATGGTCATAGCATTCCACTTAGCGATATCTCTAAGAAACCCAACATCTCAGTGGACATTCTACAACAACTGGTCTACAGGAAGACGTGCACACGCTGTGTGCCTAGGTAACTCACGGACAATCGCGAAACTACGAGGATGGAATTGTCTCTCATGCACTTGATGCGGTTTAATGAGGAAGGCGTTACGTTCCTGCATCGTATAGTTACAGGTTTGAAACGTGAGCGAATCATGCGATATATGAGGCGAAGTGAACATTCATGCCATGAAAACACCCATCGTCACCCAGTAGCGAACCCAGAATATTCCCAAAGGGGGAGCCCAGTTATGGAAGGAAGTTTTGGTGGAAAAAATGGCCAGACGCCATATCAATTACGTTTGCCATTTTGTATACATTTATCATTCTTGAATTACTAATAATTCTATAAGGCAATATACTTAAATAATTAGAAGTAGTAGGTTATGTTTATACAATTTTACAATGGCCAGCACTCTTGTCTTATCTCCATCAGTGAGGTTAGATTTCTTGACATAATTACAAATATCTGCAGTCAGAATTTCTATTTCAACCGTTTTTGATATCGTGTTTTGGTCTACCTTTTCCACCTGGAAAGCGTTTGAAGACAGTCCCAGGCTTCTGCTGATATTGCTTGCCTTAACAGTAGTCTCATCGATGTAACCAGAGTTCAAGGAAATCTTGGGAACATCACTAATTTTATCCTACATTTTTAATAAAATAATTTACCAGTGTCTGTTGGCGTAATAATTTTTCGTTTTGTTAGCACAAGGGAGGGGCTCGGGCCCCTTCGGCCCCTACGTGGGTGCGCCACTGTCGTCATCCACTTCCAAGAAATCCAAAATTGCCATCCATTTGGACCTTTAGAAGAAGCACCTGGATGGTAGGCGCTTCACAGACAATATGGACGTTCGGCAAGCTGTCATGACGTGGCTTCAGGGACTTGACGCAGATTTCTTCTATGTTGGAATAGATGCTTTGGTGTACCGCGGAAACAAATGTTTGAATAAGCATGATGACTACGTTGAAAAGTAATATTTACCAGTTCCTTACTGCTGTATATCCGTATATCTGCTTGTAGAATAAAGTTCGTCTCTGAGAGGCTTTCTTATTTTACTTTTTTAACTGCCCTCGTAATATATAGCGTTGCCGTTGGAAATTTCCAAAATTTCTGTGCTTAAACTGTAACTTCAAGCGCACAAGTACTTTTTACCCCCGTACATTTGGAGCCCTTATTTTAATCACCCCTCTCAGCCCCCGCCCCCTGCGTAGCCAGTGATGAAGGTGGTATTGCTGAAATAAGAGGATGATCATATATAATCTCATTGAATCTTCCTATACCATCTCGGAACCTTTTGACAATAAAAATGAAGAGCTTAAATAATGATGCACCTCAAAACTGCAGACATCCCAAAAGTGTAACCGCATTAAAAGTAGTTTGGGTCGGTTATGAATGGTTACTGGGCGGGGGGGGGGCAAACTCTAAGAGGGCTCAGGTTCCTTTGGACATCTAAAAATTATTTGAGGTGGCCGAGCCATGTCAAATCAATGAATAATAAATTAAGATAGAACATGGTTGAGAACGAAGGACATAACATTATATAATACAGTGTTGCCTTGCAGTAAAAGACGTCCACGGGACCGGAAATGTTGTCCCTTAAATAGAGATGTCTCTTCTTTGGAGGTACATGTGTTGATACATATGGGATCAGAGGAATTGTCCATTAAATAGAGGTGTCCCTTATGGAAGGTAACATTGTATATCAATTGTTGCTGTTTTCCCTGTCTCTCTCTGTTGACTTACTGTATATATATTTGCGGGTTCTTTTATAGCCCCCTCCCCCCAATATTTAACACAAATTGGCGCCAGTAGCGCAGCAATTCAAAACTCATGGGGTTTGGTTCAAACGCCTTCAAAAAAGATTTTGTGATGAGACCTGTGAGAAAATAATGTGTTTTGATATCCACTAGGGGGCTTGCGCCCCCTGAGCCCCTCCCTTTCCTACCTCACTGATTGGCGCCCCTGATAACGTGTATGCAGTTGCGGCTAAACTTTAGTCCCGAAAGCTAAAGGTGAAATAATGTTTGAGATTCTAATTTGGTGATTTGTTGCTTTAACGTATGCAGAAGTTCATAAGGGGGATTAAGGAGCTGCAATTCCACATATTCATACGTACTGAAGATGAGCAGGGGCGGACTGGGTCTTCTCAAAGGGCGCATACCTTGGATTATCGGAAGGCGCGAGTCCTATAACCCATGAGGGCGGATCGGCCCAGTCCGCCCCTGAAGATGCAACGGGTCCATTAGACGGATGCAACTGAAGCTGAAAACTGACTTTTCTATATCGAAATTCTCAAAGGAATACAACTACGTGATTCGTGTTCGAGGATTGTAGAAAAACGTGTATATGAAAATTTGAAAGAAATTAAATGGTGTAGTTTAAAAGAAAAATTATTTAAATCGTACATTAAGGGGTTAAAGTTATATTTGAAGTTTCGGGCAAGCGTGAATCCAGAAATCTTTCAAGGTGGAGTGGGGGGGCGATTTGTTTCCGACTCCTATTTTTATCCAAGTGTCCGGTACTTTTCATTTAATTTTCAACGGTGTAATTTTCCCGGTGTAAGTGGGGTTGGGGGGCGCGATGGGGCGATCACCTCCTTGGATTTGCCAGTGGTTTCGGGCTTAAGCCTCAAAAAGTGAGTCCAAACTCATTTCTAATATGTACACATACAGAAGTATATCACATTATGAACACAGATTATGAACCCCATCAACCCCTCCCCTGAGTACGCCAGCGATTTGTTACTTCATTAATATTGCTAGAAGAATCACGACCCCCCCACTTTGCACCACTGATCCTGAACACTGAACACTGATTTTTTTTTTTTTTTTTTAAAACCTTTTCGCCTACTTTTAAAATTTTACGGGCCGAAGACGCCATTATGTGGCCATAAATAGGATTTTTAAATGCACATGGTGAGATTCGAATCTTTATGACTTTATGAGCAGGGTTTGACAAATCGTACTCACCACACAAAAGCTGTTATCGCCAAACTCAACAAGAAATTGTTGGGATCAGATGTTTTTCCAAGATTCATAATTTGAGGGGGAGGGGGCAGGGGCGGACACAGACTTTCATTTTGGGGGGTCAAGGACAGAATTTGCCATGGTCTTGGAATAACACCCTTCATTTATCATGAAAATATAGAAATCTTTTAGACGGAAACGTATGCAAATTTCTTAGGGAAAAACATGATAAAATTAAGTTATTTTTCATGTAAATTAGTTAAATTTTCCAAAAATAGATATGTATAAATTTACTTTGTGAATTTTAAACCCATATGATCTTGGGAAAAAGTATAAGGACAACTGATTTTTCATCTAAAATTATAGTAAAGTTTGCATATTTGAAAGCATAAAATGACCATTTCAAATATAAAGACTGGGTTTCTAAACAAATTCACACTTGCCTCATTTCTGCACGATTTTTATACGATGCCAAAAGGAATTCACCTTTTTTGACCTTGAAAAAGGGAAATTTCTTGCTTTTAAAGAATCTGGATTGAGTGGCTATGAAATTTCGAAAAAATTAAAAGATCTAAAAGTGTAGTTTATAATTTTCTAAAAGAATTTGAAATGTATGGAATGAATAAACTAACAGGAAGACCAGAAATTCTAATGCATCGACAGAAAAGAATAGTTGTAAGAAAAGCTTGCGAGAAAAAAGAAACTGCAAATAACGTTAGAAGAAATTTGGACTTACCATGTTCCACACGAACAGTTCAAAATGTTTTGAATAAACATCCGAATATTTGGTATGGAAAGTTAATGTTACGTTCGCCTTGTACAAAGCAACGTAAGGAAAGAAGACTGGATTTTGCAAAAAATTACATTTCTCTCGGTCCAAAATGGAATGATGTAACCTTTTCGGACGAAAAAAAAATTCAACCTTGATGGGCCAGACGGTTTTCCCTAATTTTGGTATAATCTGCGTAAAACCAACGAAGTTTTTTCCAAACGTCAAAACGGTGGGGACATAGTAATGATTTGGGGCGCTTTTGCAGCAAACGGAACCACTCCAATAGTCTTTATCAACTACAAAATGAACTCTGACAAATATGTTGATATGTTAGGTGAAAATTTGTTACCTGAGGCCCCACTAATGACTTCAGGTGACTATTTTTTCCAACAGGATAATGCTTCCATGCACGTTTCTAAGAGTGCAAAACTCTTGTTTGAAGCCAATTCAGTAAATTTACTTGATTGGGAGGCGAGGAGTCAAGGTCTGAATCCTATAGAAAATTTATTTGGCCTTCTAGCCTGAGAAGTTTATAGAAATGGCACACAATATCAGTGTAAACCGGATCTTGTATTAGCTATCGAACAAGCTTGGAATAACATTACCATAGACACTTTAAAAGAATTTTCAGCATCGATGACTTCCCAGCTTATTCAAGTAATTGAAAACAAAGATTGTTTTCTTGATTATTAAGAGAAATCATATGTAATTTAGAATATGTCCTTATACTTTTTCTATATTTCTTTCGTGATAATTTTTATGAGGTCAACTTTTGTAAGTTTCATATTTGTTGTTTTATGTTTTGTAGATGTTATTGTAAAATGTGATATTATAGCTCATAAATATAAAAAAAATCATTTGATAAAATGAAAATAAAGTATATTTTCATTCAATTATATGCTCTCATACTTTTTTTGCGCACTCTATGACCTATAAATTAAACACAAACGTTAAACCAATTTGAATAAGCTGCAAAATTTCGGTTTCGAGCTTCTTCCCCTTCCGCTGACGTCATCAGCGACGTCAGATTCCGACATTTTTAGATAACTACACGCATTTGATATTCCGGGTCCACAAATCAATACCCTTCTCTATTTATGCCAGTAATTATCCTGCTGTCGTTACGTAACTGTACGTCGAAAATCTTTCAATATGGTCCTTACACCAATAGGTGGCGCTAGCAGTAGAAAGAAAATCAATAGAACTGGTCGAAAAGCAATTGATGAGAGCAGAGGAACGGCGTACTGCGATTTTTCTCTTCCCTTTTCGTCACTTGAAGGAAGGGAGGGAGGGAAGGAGGCCTGTTTATATCGATGTTTACGGAAGGGCATAAATCCCTTTAATAATGGATATCGACAGGAATGGAAACTTCAGACACAATCAGGGCCAGGCCCGACTAAAGTTTCTGGGGGTCCTGGGCTACTGAAAATTTTGGGGGCCCTATTTGCACTTTTTACTAAAAAAAACCGTGTGTGGTAACATCCTGCATCTAGTGTTGACTTTTAAAATTAGTCTTAGTCTAATTTCTGTGCAGGCATGAAGAGCAGGGCCTGATTACCGACTAGGCCTGCAAGGCCCGGGCCTAGGGCCCTCAGTTGGAAGGGGACCTCCAAATTGTGGTTTTTTTTAAAGCTGACTTTTGGTTGCTCATTTTTGATCAGAATCTAGAATTTTTTTAAATGAGCTTACTTTTTGGGCTATTTTGGATAGTTTACTACAAATCTGAGGAGTTTTAGAATGAGTATATGTAAGTACTTATTTTTTATATGCTTTCAGACCCCCCAACTTCTAAGCTATCACCGCGCATCGGGGGGGGACAACTAATACTATGCCTACAGCCCCCATATGTCTTAGTCGGACCCTGACGAAGAGAAGGATTAAATCATCATTTTCTAATATTTATTATTTAAGAATTACAAAACTAACATTAAGAACCGCAAATAAACAAATAAAATAAAATAAAAAACTAGTTGCCCACTTGAAACATCAGTGAAATAAACAAATGTACAATATTTTAGTTTGCTTTTATGAATATTTTAATGTTTTTAAATAAAAGTTATTGAGGTTTGATACCTGGGTAACACATCTCGCTGAAATCCACATTCTGTATAACCCATACAGCAGGCAGGCCTGTAGCCAGGGTAAAGGGGCCATTGGGGCAGGTCAAAGGGCATATGGGGCACAGGGCACCCGGGACTCACGAGTGTAAAACAATTGCCAGAAACGGTATAGAATTTAGACGTTATGTCACTATAAGCCCAAATAAATTTGATGCTCTTCTGAGTCTCTTTTTTTAATTTATTGCAACTACAAATGCTGTAATATTAACATATATGAAGGGGATACTAGGTAGAAGATCAATTATACAAAAACAGTTTATACAAATATACAGGAAAAACCCAAATATTGTGGTTAATTGTGCCAACGAAAACACCGCAATAATCGGGACCATTGCCATACGCAGAAAGTTCATAAGGGGGTATAGGCACAAACGTTGGGGGTTATAGGCTCAATGGGGGCGACTACAGAACTACAACTCCATGTATTCCTATGTTAAATATACAAAATTTCATTTCAGTGAAAGAAAAGAGAAAGTATCTTTAAATCCACCCTCTTACTTACTTGTTTCCTAATGAGCTTCTGTCGTTCTAATTTAGTATTTAAGTGCACTTTACATCTCACCATTCGATGATCACTTCCAGTATTAAATCTGTTCAGTACACTGCAATCTTCAATAATTGATTTCTTGTTTGCCAGGATATAGTCAATTTCACTAGTTCCCCCATTTGGGTGTTTCCATGTCCATTTTCTTTGCGGTTTCTTCTTAAAAAATGAATTCATGATGCTAAGGTTTTCAGCTTCTGCAAATTCGATGAGTTGATCGCCACGTTCATTCCTTTCCCCATATCCGTATTTACCAACCGATGTCTCTCCTTGTTCCTGTTGTCCAATTCTTGCATTGAAATCCCCCATGATGAGCTTGATATGTTGTTTCCCCTTGGTATGTAGCTGTTTGATTTCTTCATAAAATTCTTCAACCTCTTCGTCGGTATGGCTTGATGTTGGTGCATATACCTGTACTATCTGAAGGTAGTCTTTAATTCTTTTGTTGATTAAGAAGCCAACACCACTTGTTCTTCCAGTTTCCGTTCCTCTATAATAAAACAAATGTCCGCTTTTCAGTTCCACCAACTCTTCACCTTTTCTTCTAACTTCACTGAGTCCTACAATGTCCCATTTGATCTTGTCTAGTTCCTCTTCCAATTCCTGAAGTTTTGCTTCAGAAGCAAGGGATCGTCCATTAAACGTAGCCAAGGTCAATAACAAACGGCAGCCTGGGCCATTCCAGTGATTCTTAGCACCCCCTGCTTTCATGCCACACTGACCGCTGCCTTGATCAGGAGCACTCCAGCACCTGGAGACTAGGGGCCATGGTTTCTGGTGTGTCAACATAATGGAGGAATTAGCCATAATTTCACCACGCTGGCTAGACGGGTTGGTGAATTAGCCCTCCCCTTCCGCCTTTCTATCCGTGCAGCAAATATTAATTTGCCACATAAATAGAAAGCGGGGTAGGACACTAGGTTACTGGCCTGGCCGGTTCCACACATCGTCACATACGTTCAGCGTGTGGGTCTCCTTCCAGTTAGATACCAGCAACCCTTTTGCAGGCCATATATATATATATATACGCAACGGCAATTGAACGGCAAACACTACCCCGGGAAGAAGGAGGACGCGGACAAGCGGACCTCAAAGACTTACATGACAAGCAGATCCAGAGCATGAGGCAATACTTCCAGTTGAAGAGTCCCCGATCGCCACTCATCCAAGCCATAATACAAGCAGATGCAAATTACACGCCACTAAACCTGTGTAGTACCGAAGAGCGTGTCCTCGAAACAGCCAACGAACAGAAACTGAGAACTTGGGCCGGAAAACCATTACATGGCAGGCACTACAATGACCTGCAACAACCACACGTTGACAAAAAGGCATCAAATTCTTGGCTGGCCAAAGGCACTCTCCAGCCAGAGACAGAAGGATTCATGCTAGCCATCCAAGACCAAGTGATCGCAACAAGGAACAATCAGAAATTCATCCAGAGAAAAGACATAGAAAGCGACAAATGCAGACACTGTCATGCGGCATCGGAGACAATCCAACACGTGATGGCAGGATGCAAGATCCTTGCGCAGTCAGACTACAAACATAGACACGATCAAGTAGCGAAAATAGTCCACCAGAAATTGGCAGCGAATGCTGGCTTTCTGACAGAAAAATGCCCGTACTACAAATATGAGCCAGAGACCGTGCATGAGAACGAAACACACAAGCTTTACTGGGATAGAGCAATCATAACAGACAAGACAGTCCCACATAACCGTCCTGACATAACCCTCGTCGATAAATCGAATAAGACCACGTACTTAATCGACATAGCAGTACCCAACACCAATAACATACAGACAACCTACACAACGAAAATCACCAAGTACCAAGATCTCAGACATGAAGTACGAGATATATGGGGTATGGAAAAGATCCTCATCATCCCGTTAGTCATCTCAGCAACAGGGATAGTACCAAAAACGCTTGCGACGAATTTGGAGATACTCAACATTGACCCAAACACCTACATTGAAATACAAAAAGCCACAATCCTAAACACGTGTCACATTGTCAGGAAGTTTCTAGACATGGCACATTAAGAAGTGATGTAAAAAGAGGCTTGGGAACATGGCGCTCTGCCCGTCCCAAAGCCTGTTTCCGCCAAGAATGGGCGAGGAAAACTTTTATATATATATATATCAGTGGCGGCTCGCGGCGATATATAAATTTTGCGCATGAAGACTAATTCACCAAAACGCATCAATTTATGGCCTCTATTCGTCAAGAAACTGGTTTTTACCTCATTCAGTAAATAAAGAAGAAATTTATGGTAACTTTGGGTTTTGGTGAATTGGCTTCATGCACATACCCTAAAATCTCGCCAACAGCCGCCACTGAGATATATATATA
>QLNU02015003.1:152907647-152932582 GCA_006491805.2 Dysdera silvatica
GCGATGTAGCATTATGCAGATAGAGTACATTAAAGGTTAATAACAACCAGGGAGTAAGCTGCCAAAAAGATTTTTGTAGCTTTTCGGATAACTTGTACCTAAAATTTCTAGACGAATTGGAAAAGTTATTTTTAAGTTTACAAGAAATTCTGGTCAGAAGAAACAGTTGACTACTTGCAGAGTCATTTAATTACTTTCATACTTTGACTGGATTATCGTTTGCCAGTGCGTACACCATTTAAGATGTGCAGCCTTAAAATTAAATTTCTTCCTTCCTGGACCATTTGTTTGGAGTTTTTCGGTTGATTGCTCAGCAGTTTTCCTAGTCGAAGTTTGGTTAACATCGCCTTTCGGCGAAAAGGCTATCCTCAGCAACGATGTTTTGGAGAGTAGTTTTTGATGGTGTTAGTAAAAAAAAATTGTTAATGATCATAAATCAATTCCCAGCTTCAGTATTGCATGGAAGGCCCTATTAAACACCATTTAATAATTACTGCCTTCACCTATTTTTAATTTTCGCCTTGAAATTTCTCGGTTCCCATGATTTTTATTCCTATAGATGGCGCTGTTACCATATAACTAAGATCAGCTTTTTTGTGGCAACACTCCATGGTCACTTGGAATTCGTCCACATCAGTCAGTTCCTGGCATTGGTGTAAGCAGGGGGGGGTGTTGATGGGGGTTGTAACCCCCCATTGCGATGAAATTTTGTATATTTAACATAGGAATATGTGAGTTGAAGCTCTGCAACACCCCCGAACCTATAACCTCCTTACGAATTTTCTGCATACGTTTATGGTTACTAGCAAATAGCGGGTGAAACACGCCGATGCGCTTTAACCTAGCGTCAAAAACAAATCTTCGCAGCGTTGTTACTATTAACTTTTTGTTGAATGAACCGTCAATATACAAAAATAGGGCTTTTGGCGCATATTGATTTAAAAGTTTAAGCAGGGCCGTCCTTGGAGGGGAGGGTGCAGAAGGGGTCCCTCACACCTGGGCGGTCAAATCCAGGGATGGCCGCAGATCCTTTATTATAGTGCTTTTAAGATCTCGAAAAATCGTGGCGAACTGCACTCACCAGCCTGAAACAAACAAAAATCCTAGTGTGTGTGTGGGAGGGGGGGAGGGGACATAGAAATTTCTAATCTTTTTGCTTACACCAATCTTTCCAATATACGTTGTTTTTCTTGTTGTTCCAGCAGATATATGATGGGAATTTTGCAATAGATGTTTCATTATTATTTTTTTTCCATCGTTACATGTGGCTGTACATTTCAAAACTATTTTCTCACGATGATACTTGTCGACGTTGCCTTCAGTGATGATATAAAAAATAAATGCAATGAATTAAGGAAAGATGATGGAAAACAGGATAATATCTATAAGTTTAAAAGTCCCAAACCACTTAGAAAAATCATCGTGCTAATCTATCGTCACTTGCGTAGCAGGACATAGGGGTAGCCAGGGGACGGTTTTAGGGCTTGTTATCCAATGAAGCGGGGGGGAGGGGGCTGAGCCCCTCGGCCCCTACCTCTTCTACGTCACTGGTTCTGGATACAGTATATCCTGCCTATTTTTGCTCTCCTTTTTTAATCAGTTTTGAGGCTTACGCAGGGATGTGCTGAGCCGCTGGTCAATCGGTCCCTGGGCCGGTTCGCCCTCCTGGGCGAAAACCGGGAATTTTTTTTAGTAGACTAGGGACCAAGAGACTGGCGCCCTCCGAAAATCTAAGGTATGCGCCCTTTGAAAGGACCCAGTTCGCCCCTGGGATTATATGTACTCTTAGTAGATCTATTTTGATTTTTTCGACAGTGATTTTTTTTACTTAACTTTGTACGTGTTCCCATGGTAACAATTAGCATATTTGCGATACATGCGTATTAAAGGTATCAATGAAAATATAACACCTTATATCATGCGCGTACGCAGAAAGTTCATAAGGGGGGGTTATTGGCTCAATGGGGATTACAGAGCTATAATTCACATATTTCTATGTTAGATGTCTGAAATTTCGTTGCAGTGGGGGGTTAGAACCCCCATCAACACCCCCTGCATACGCCAGTTCCTTATATAATAAGTTAATGCGCAATTAAATGTATTTAGGGCAACAACATTCTCACACAAGTCCATAAATTTCCAGACAATGGCCGTTGTGAGGGAAAAATAACTAGCACGACATATCAGCTAAAAATCGAAATATCGATTGTTTGAATGCCTGCACATGCCAAGGAGTTGAGAGACTTAAATGACCAAACTGAACAAATTGAAAAATGAATGAAACACACTGATTGCTGTGCAAATTTTGGATCTTTTCTTCCAAAATTTGCGTAGCAATCATTAGGGTCGATTTCCGGGTGAGAGGTGGAAATTAAACTTTCGGTATTTACCATGTTTGTAGGTACGTAAGGATCGTATAGCAAAAGTAGGCAAGGCCTAGGAACCTTCACTTCATCTTGATGCCTCTCGTTTAATAAAAACAGGAGGTCCGAAACGATTTCTTGTCTAAGGATTCAAGGAGCGCAGCTATACCACCTACTACACGTAGCGATAGTAAGGTAACTGCTTGATGAACTCCCAATCACTTGGGATTACGGCGACGCCTTCTACGGCCACCTTTCCCATCAGCCATGGCTCTTGATTACCACACATACACAAATCTCCTGATCTTAGTTCTGGATTTTTCGGAAGCTAGATCATCTTCAGCAGACGATGTTAATCAGGAATTTGTTCACAGTAGCAATGGATGCCCTTAATACTGAACCTGACCTCTGAGGAGAACTTTCAGGGCCGGCTTTGGCAATAGGCTAATCTAGACGTTATCAAGGGTTATGCACCAGAAGGAGCAAAATTTAGATTTTTATTTACTACTGGCTTCTTCGTATTTAAAAGGCCCTGCTTAACAAAGATCCATCCTCTAAAAGAGAAAGCATAGAGAGCCATTATCTCCAGTTTGCCAATAACTTACCATGTATCTTCACGCATCATAACATTCTTTGTAGACCTTTCTTCAGTTTAATTCTCGGCAAATGCTTTTTTTTTTTTTTTCCGTTTGATTTTGCTTTCACAAATGGGGGTAGCTAGCAGTGGCGTAAACAGAAAGTTCATAAGGAGGGTTATAGGCTTAATGGGAGGGGTTACAGAGCTACAACTCATATATTCCTATGTTAAATATACAAAATTTTATTGCGATGGGGTTACAAACCCCCTGGCTACGCCTCTGGTAGCTAGGATCTCAAAAAACTGGGAATGCAACTGAATAGGGGGTTTACCCGGCTGAAAATTTAGTATTCCAGTAAGAAAGCAATGGAAAACTAATGGAATTTTTTCAACAGTGTTGGGGAGGAGTATGATCTATCCTATTTGCACCTTAATATAACAACATGGTGGCGATATCCGTCTAGAGCACCTAAACATATAAAGCCAGCCTTGAAAAGCCTGCTATCTCTTAACATTATAAACTTAATAATGAGCAGGACAAATATAATGTCTATATATATATACACATAGACATTTGAGTAAAATTTAAGAATCTAGGGCCGGGCCCCGCTAGCCCATCCCTTTAAACGTCACTGACTGCATCAACTAAATCACCTAAACACTGCAATCAACTAAACACACCGGACAAAAAATTATTCACCCTTTGAAAAATCGCTGTGTGCAACTTCGCCCCTGTCCTTGATAACTGCCTGAATACGATTAGAAAGGGGGTCCACAAGGTTCTGCAAGTATGTCGCATCCAGTATAGCCACTCTCTGATGATTAGATCACGCAAATCAACCAAATTTCGGGGATGTTGATTACGGCATTTTACCGCTGTTCCAAAAGGTCCAGAGATTTTGAATTGGGTTGAGGTCAGGTGATTTTATAGGCCAGTGGAGGTGTGATAGAGTGTATGAGTGTTCATCACACCAGTCACGTATGCTTCCAACCCTGTGCACTGTGCTGTTGTCATTTTGAAAAATGTCAAGAGCATACTCATCATGAAGATGTTGACTGAAGGGCAACAATTAATCATTGAGAACGTTTAAATAAACATTCCGGTTCATGTCAATAGAAAGCTTAGTGATTGGGCCTAATTCATAGTATGAAAAATACCCCCCAAAATATCACAAATCCACCTCCGGCTTGAACCTGACCTTGTGCACATTGAGGATGAAATGCTTCATTTAGCCTTCAGTGCAATTGACGCCGTGCGTCATTTGAATAAAGTCAAAAACGTGATTCGTCGGACCACATGACACGCCTCCAGTCAGCTACTGTCCACGTTCCGTGATTTCTGGCTCATTGAAGGCGTGCAGCTTTATATGCTTGTGTGAACAATAGTCTGTTACGAGGCATCCGACTCCAAATTTGCAGTTGCAGTTCCTGTCGCAATGTTCTCTTGCTAACAGGTTGGGATGGACCTTCATTAACAGACTGCAGCAATTCCTGTCGTATTTGAAAGCGATTTTGATTCATAAACCGTGAAACTCTTCTCTGGTCCTTCTCGGTTAGGATGTTTTCCCGACCACAATTCTGGCGTCGTGTTTCATGGCTACGCGTGTTATACCACTGCTTGTAGACAAGTTGAACAGTCCTCTGTGGTACATCAACAAATCCGGCAACTTCACTCACCGTATGGCCATGGGCACGGCCAAACACAATTGCCCTTTTTTGCCAGTCTGTCACATCCTTGCATTTCTCCATCTTGACTCACAATTGCCGCTTGAAACAATAATGTCTCACTTAACGTTACCGCCTTATGATCACATAGAGGCAGTGCACGCGCGACCGCAGCGCCATTTATACCTGTTTAACCACTCCTTCATGCTTACTCACAGGGGTGAATAATTTTTTGTCCGGTGAGCTTATGTTATTGGTAATATGCAATAATCATAGGCGTGATTCGGGGGATAAGCTGCTCTGGGAAAACCCCGCCCCAAAAAAATCCCACATACTGAGGAAAAAATTAAGTTCAAGAGGGCTATAGCCATTGGCGTACGCAGGGGGTGTTGATGGGAGTTGTAACCCCCCCATTGCAATGAAATTTTGTATATTTAATATAGGAATATGCGAGTTGTAGCTCTGTAACCCCCCATTGAGTCTATAACCCCCTTACGAACTTTATGCGTACGCCTATGGCTATAGCTATACCTCCTATCCCCACATTGATCTCAAGGCTAGTTAAGGCAATGACAATCACTTCCTTCTTGACGTCCCTTCGCTTACATAGCGCTTTTTACGACGTTCAATGCCTGTTTATACGGCGCCATTTTCTATGAGACGACGATTTTGACGATAGAACGCTTCTTTGAGTCAACTTGTGTAAACTTTCTTTGCTACAGTCAGGGGCGCTGAAAGACAACGCGGGCACCCATGACCCTTTCCCTGGGCAGTAGCAAAGATATTTTTTCTTTTTGGGGGAGGGGGTTGAACCCCGGAATGAACAAAAAGTATGAAATAACAACGCATTTTTTTTTGTACTTACTTATTACTTAATTACTTTACAAGATCACTGCTGAAAAAAACAAACTAATGTAAGCTACTATTATTTTTTTTTTTTTTCAGTAATCGAGATAGGCAATGAAGAATAATTAAAAAACTGTACAAAATCAGGATTTGAAGAACAATGTTTCTGGCCTTCTGGCTAGCGGAAGCGGGGGACCGGGCCCTGCCACAGCATAGGTCCTTGCCAGGGCGGGCCCCTAGACTTCATCTGGGCCCCAGGACCGAAGCCCCTACTTCCCCCTCTCGTCAGCTCTGGCTACAGTAGATAGGAGCGTAACAATTCAAAAATTGTGGGGGTGGGCTTCAGCAGCATTAAAAAAGTCGCCCGCGCGCCCACCCACACACACGTGATTTAGCGCTGAGAACAATGCGTTTTGTTTTCCAATGGGGGGGCATGGGGTTCATGAGCTCCTTCCTCTCCTACGTCGTTGACAATAGACTGGCGTGTTCACGAATCTCCAATTTACGAACTTTTGATTTCACCAACTTCTTTTGGAGTCCGCAAAATTTCATAAAATCGAATCCACTGTATCAAAAAAGTGTGCAAAGGAAACAACTATGCACACACTAAAATGCAGTTAATAGTAAACAAAAAAATTTCCGCTTACTATAAACAAAACAATACAATGGTAAATTTAAAGTAAGTAACCTATTGTCAACACTATCTGATATCGCCAGAGCCGACGAGAGTTGGGGGTAGCAGGGGCTGCAACCCAGGAGTTCGATTGAAGTCTAGGGGCCCGCGTTGGCAAGGACCTATGCTGTGGGGGGGCCCGGCCCAGGGAAGGGGTCATGGGCCCGGTTGAAGTGAGTCTGAGGCCGGTTTGGCTCTTGATGCCCCTAAATATCGCTCATGAACATAGTTTCATTCCGAAAAAGGCAACACGTGGCTACCGAAACAAAGGTTAATGGTTAAAAAAATTGTAAACTGCGATAATTCGTTTTATTTTATAATACAGTGAAACCCTGCTTAACGGACACCCTTCAGATACGGTCACCCGCTTTTACGTTCAGATGAAACTTTCCCGGCAGAATTACAATAATGTATTGCAAACCCCTGCTTAGTGGCCACCCTCAGACACGGACGCGGACACTATTTTCATGATTTATTTCATTAGGCCAGAACCCGTGTACGGACAAAATTGAACTTTGACCATCACGGTGTTTCTCAAAACAGGAGACTCTAGGGATAAACGGGATAGAAGCTAAGTAGAATTTTCTTTCCCATTAACAAAGGATGACAATTAATTCCCATTTGCAAATTCAAATGAGTAATGCTTAACAAAGACTTTGATAATAAATAAATCATATAGTGATACACTGCTCGAAACTAATAAACAATTATCAACACAAAAATAGTTTAAATTATTATTATCGTTTACTGGACGAGTATGAGTAACGACAGAAAAACGGTGAATTTAATCTATCAATTAAAAATACATTTCTAAGGAGAAGAATTGGTGAGTAAAACCCAACAAACAGCTATGAATCAATTTTTTTTTCCAAGGTAAATACATTTTAATATTTAACGTTTTGTTGTAAATTTACTTGTTATATTCAACAAATGCTTATATTCAACAAATGCTTATATTCGTTATGCTAAACTTGCCCCGTGTGCTTAAAAATGCGTCGTTTCAAAATAAAGTATTTAAATGATTGAAATGTAATATTTCAGCTACTTCAGAATAACCCTCTCTCTTTTACGGACACCCCCCTTTTTACGGCTAAATTTTTCTGTCCGGCGAGTGGCCGCTAATAGCGGGTTTCACTGTAATAATAATAATAATAATAATAAGTTTGATTTAAAAATAGTTTTCCCTTAATTTTATACGTATTTAGTATTACAAGTTCATCAAAACTTAATGCATAAACAACAAAACTAGATTCGCCGGCCGGATTATCGAACGCGGTCGTAATTGAGCTTGTTTCGCCCGCGAGAATAAACAAATTGAAATTCAATAATCAGTTGCACGGTTCTGACAACTTCTAATGAGTTTTGCCAAAGGCTGGCAAAGTTTTCCTTGTTTATTGTTCATAATTATCATCAGCGAGACGATTTATTCTTGCTGAAATATCGCTTAAATAGGTTAGTAATTAACAAGGTTTCATCACTCACGAATAGAAATCGATTTTGCATTCGCGAATCCAATCGATTTCACGTTCATGTGTGTTCTAGAAGACGAGACGCACTAAGCACACCAAGTAAGCCTAGAGACATCCACATATCTTTGCGGTTACAGAATGCTCTCAATCGGCTATTCCAAACATTTTGCTAGCTTTTTTTTTTTTACCCCACCTATCCGGATTTCGGGGTTTGAGTTTTTCGGCGATAGAGGTTCTCAGCGCCCGGAAAACTAAGTTTTAGCGCCTCTCATAGGTCTTCGTTCCATAATGCAAACCTATTTTTTGCTCGCAACAATAGCTAATCGAAGTCATAGGAATTGTATGGGCCCGCCGGACAGAAGCGCCCTTCCCCAATCACGTTTCGATAAGGGGGTTGAGATTTTCCAATAACTTCTCAATATTAAAAATAAATAAAAAAAACATATTAGTCCACGAAAATTGTTTTAAATCATTTTCACACCTTTTTTTTTTTATTCAAAAAATAATAAATAATCTGGAAGCGTTGGCCGAGTAAGCGGCACTATGTTTTCAAGAGAGGGAGGGACATAGTGTCCAAAAGAGGGAGGGACGTAGAGTCCAAAAAAGGAGGAAAGAAAGAAGGGGTAGAATCTCCATTTGGGGATCAGAGCTCTTAACGAGATGTGGTGGAAGAAAATATTTTTTTTAATAATTTTATCTTTCTTGTTACACATCACTCATTGGGTTATTTTCTATAATCCCAAACACTGACATTACTGCCAATTGAAAAAAAAAAGAAGGTAATATTATGACCCAATGTTCTGCCTTCCTCGCAACCTCGTGATCTGTTGTCCCTCCGACCTTGCTTTTTTTTTTTGCTCTACTTCTAAATTGGGGTAGATTGAAAACTTTTCATCCATGTAAAATAAGTTTTATATTTAAATTGTGGACAGAAATGTTTTCTTATTTTAATTTTCAGACGGGTGCTGGGAAAGAAAAAAGGAGATCGGGAATTGCTGAAGTTCGATTTTAAAACTAAAAACTTCGGCATTGCAAAATGCCATCACAAAATTGAAGAAGGTAAAAAAACTTTAAAACAGAGCCAAAAGTAGAACAACCCATTATTGTCCCGTTTCAATGGAGCAAGTTGTTTCCCAAGTCGTCGACGCATATCCCTCTCCACCCTCTCTCTCTCTCTCAATCTAGTTCCCCTTCTTCATTTCACTTTTAATTTAAGTATTTTGACTACATTTTCTTGACATGAACCTAATTGAAAAATCCTGTCGAAAGATGCAAGTGAAATGGGTCAATTTCTTTCACTCTGACCAGTCGTTTCGTAACTATAATTACTTTTATTCTGAATAAAGGGTGAAGATCATTTTTAAATTTAATTAAAATACGTAATTTAACGTTTCACATTACCGTGATAGCTGCACCATACACTCCCGCTAAATGCAAAAAAAGTCCATGTGAAGGGCCAGCAACTTAGACTAAATCATTTTATTAATCAGTTAGTATTTATAGAAAAAACTGAAATTTCTTGATAAGTGTCAGAATTTTTTTTTTTAGTATAAAGAATATTTTAACATCTTTTTTATAATATTGACAATAATTTAAAGTCTGAAGCTTTTACACACATATACATGTATAAAATATGCCTTTAGACACATATACACGCATAAAATACGCTTTTTACACACATACGCATGTATAAAATATTAAAATATACTATCACACACATACACATGTATAAAATATGCTATTACACAAATATATATACGTATAAAATACGCTTTTACACACACATACGTGTATAAATTATGCTTTTACACACATATACATGTAAAAAATATGATTTTACACGCATATACATGTTTAAAATATGTTTTTTACATAGGCCTACATATACATATATCAAACTGTGTGAAACATACACTGGAACACTTACGTAACGAGAAGTTTGGGACTAACGAAAATGTTTGCTATATCCGGTTGCTCGCTAAATACGTTTTGGAAGTTAAAATTTTAAATTTTGGAAAGAAAGTCCGACAGGTAACATATGGTCATGCACTATGTATACAGTAATTTTCAGCTTTGAGTTTTCTTAAAATTTATTAAACAACGAATTATAGCACTACCCGAATTTTAATATAATAAGCTAAATATATATATTTATATATATAAATATATTATATTTGCGGCAAAGCTAACCTGGTACACTGTTAAGGCTACGACGACCTATTCACGCCCGTGCAACGAGTATTCATTCGCGAATTGGCGAAAAATGAGGTAACCCTCAACATTATTAGGCTATTTATCGCCTAATTTGGAATGCAGAAAAACGCGGTTGCCAAAATTCCACGCGCCAAATTTCCCGCCAAGCGAACGAAGTCCTCTGAGTGGTCAGTTACTTGAATGACGTCAGCGCTCGCTATAATGATTCTTTTTCCTAAATTTAATAAATACCAGATTTTAATTACACAAATATGCCTATGTTTTATGTATTTGAGCATTATTTTAATGTTTTATGTCCGAAATGTAGCTTTTATTAACTCTGTTAACGTAAGAAAGGGCGAACTATATCGTATTGGCGGAATCATACTGCTCTGTCACTGTACCAGATTAGCTTTGCCACAAGTAGAGTAACCATTCCCAAAATAAGCTTTAAATTAGAAATGTTTGAAAAAGGCTCATATTTTGTTTTTCGTTTTTTATCACCCATATTCATAAGATCATCGTCATAGAATATTTAGCTCATAAAATACACAGTCATCATCATTATAATCCATCGCCTCGAAAAATGCGCTTCTTATGTATTCCTTACTCACTGGCGTACGCAGTGGGTTTTGATGGGGGTTGTAACCCTCCACTGCAATGAAATTTCGGATATTTAACATAGAAATATATGAAGTTGTAACCCCAATTGAGCTTATAACTCTACTTTATGATCTTCCTGCGTACGCTTATGTCTTTACTATATATTCTGAAAGGAGTAATGGGGATTCCCAGAAATTCTCCAGTGTCCAATGCTGGAAAGTTTTTTGATCACGTACACCTCAGTAAAATAAATAAATAAATAAATAAATAAATAAAATAAAAAGCGACATCCTCGATTGGTGATCTTTTGAATTTTGGAATTTCGATTTTTTTTTTTTTTTAGTATTTTCACATTTTGTTTTAAAAAGAACTTGCCATTTTTTATCGCTCATTATACCCGGATTTGCAAACGTCTTGTTAGCTAAAAATGATTAAATTTCTCTTACGATTAAATTGCATTTAACCATTATACCACAAAAAATCCATATTTTCCGCTTTAAATTCAGAAACTCCGTGAATAAATTATCGTTATAAGTAGGTCCTACTGTATATAAATTAACGTTTTTTATAAAATTGTTGAACCTTTTGCGACAAATGCCAAATACAGGTTTTGTGCCTACTTAATAATATATAACACAGTAATAGCACCAGCGCCCATGTGAATACTTCTAGGTGGGGGGAGGGGGAATTATTTTCTTCTTGTCAAGACATTTTGGGGAATATACAAGATTCTAAAATGCTACAAAAATAATTGATACTGCTTGACAATTAGTAATGAGCTAAAATGCACCTTATTTTAAAATGTGCATGTAAGACTTTTAAAAGTAAATGCATAGCAGAATCGGACAAATAACATTTTTGATAGGGGGGGCTTGAGCCCCCTCTGTCCCCCCATATGGGCGCCTATGAGTAAAAGTTAATGAGTGAGCAACAGGGTAGTAAATATGACAATAACATTAATAATAAAATACGTAAAGAATTGCAAACTGAACTGGAAAAGCTTCGAAATAAAAAGCTGTTTTTTCCAATTGTAGGTGAATTAGTTGCAGTTTCCAAGAATCTGGTGCACCTTCTTAACGCATTTCTTTTGATCATTTCATCACATCTTTTACTCAGTTCAACATTAACACTTTTCTCAAATGTGGCCATAAATCTATACAAAAATTCGCTGGTATTGCAGCTCAATGAATATAAAACTTCTGGTCATTAAATCTATAAAGTTCATCAAGTCATTAAATCTATAAAGTTCATCAAGTCATTAAATCTGTAAAGTTCATTAAGTCATTAAATCTATAAAGTTCATTAAGTCAATTAAATAAAATTAAACACATTAACACAGTTAAAATAAATACGATGGTTTATAGCTATTTCGGAAGCGCGTTTAGGCTTCCTTCTTCAGAACCCTAGTTACACTAATGTGGCACACGTGCTAGAAAAACTATCGATGCCAAATTGCTAGTCCAAAATTAGTTCGGGTAAACCAGTTGTGGGTCCGTAGCCGCGTCTTTTGCTATGGGACGAATGAAGTTTCTCCAAATAGAGGACATGGAATTGAACGGAAGCTGATCGTTAACAGTAGAAGAGGACCCTACTGTTAACGATCAGCTTCCGTTCAATTATATGTCCTCTATTTGGAGAAACTTCATTCGTCCCATGGCAAAAGACGCGGCTACGGACCCACAACTGGTTTACCCGAACTAATTTTGGACTAGCAATTTGGCATCGACAGTTTTTCTAGCACGTGTGCCACATTAGTGTAATTCAGAGGGAGCTCATTCCTTTGATCTAACCTATGCCGCCTTGGCACCGAAGTAGGCGGAGCTAAGTCGCTGTGTGACGTAGCTTGGATGACTCCTGGCTGAATACGGAGTACCTGCTATTCATTTGCGTGCTTGCTTGTTTCTGTTTTCGCACACTTTTCATGAAGAATTTTTAAAGGTAGTTGTGTATATAATGTTATACATAGGCGTAGCTTGAGGGTTAAATGTAAAGCAAACTAGGGACAAAAACAAACCCCCAAAATTGGGTGGAAAAAATACGAATTTTCCTCTGTTCTAAAGAAAATGATACCGCTAGATTACGCCTATAACGTTACATATACAATCTATATACACAGTATTACATAATTAAAAAATAGTATATAATTATACACGATTGTGGTACGTATTTCAAGAAACAATTCAATCATTTTGTAAGTACAGTAAACTTTTTTTTTTTAAATGACATTTAAAAAAATTGAGGAAATGGTCAGCGTAACTGGAGATGGCTTCGGTTGGAAACTTTGAAAAAAAAAACAAAAAAAACTGAAGGCCGGATCTTTGCTGCACAAGAACAGGCACTACAAACGAGCTTGATGGCATCGAAAATCGATAAACAAAAGAAAAACAGAAAATGACATTAGACTATGTAATGTAAAACATGAGACTGTCAATCACCTAATCAGTGGCTGTGGTAAAATGGGCCAATTAGACTTAGAAAGAAAGAAAGAAAGACGACAGGGTGGCCTCTCTGATTCACTGGAATATCTGCAGAAATTATAAGAGCCCAATAACCAATAACTACTGGGAAATGAAGCAAAAAAAGGTGACAGGAAACAACCAAATAAAATCCTTTAAAACAGGGATATCAAACTGTTTGGCTTCCCTGGGCCGCATTGAAAGAAAAGAATTCTTTTGGGCCACATGCATAAAACACACTAACACTAAAGATAGCTGATGGGCAAAATAACGTAAAATATATGATTAACATATTTTATTTAAACTTCATTAATTCGGGGATTTTTTATTATAAAGGTGAAAGACAAGAATGCAACATGAAATTAGTGAAATGTTTGCCATTGTTTTTTAGACATTAATGCTTCGATGTGTGGTTCCATTGAAGTAGTTGTAAATTCTCAGTAAGTTCTCAAGATGCTTATCAGATATTTTGGTTCTAGTTTTATTCTTCGTGTGCTTCATACTTGAAAATAGATGCTCACAAATATGTGCTTCCAAAATAACGATAACATGAATAAGGCATGACTGTGAAGCAAGGGATATTTTTCTCTGGGAAGATATGTCTTACAGAAGTTCAATAAAGAGACACGATCAAAATTTTCTTTATATTGAATGTCAGATTTTAGCTCTGCACATTCTATTTGAAAATTGGCAGGCAATAGGTTTATGTCGACTGAAAATAGAGCCGCAAATATACCAAAAGATTGATGATTTTTAAGGAAATCACACACACACACAAATAAATAAATATTTTCTCAAATTCCTGTATCAAATCAAATAGCAAGGCTGCATATTTTTCGTTGTTCACAGGACCGTGTTTAGCCAACGTGTCAAAATGCATAAAATTGTTTGCCTTAGTTTCATTTCGAATGCTGTTATAATTTGAAATATTGTATTGATCACTTAGTTTTTACCTTGAAGACACATGTTTAAACTTATTTAAAAAAGCGGTCAAGTTTACTAAAAATGCCAAATCTGTGAGCCAGTTTTTATTATAAAGTTCTGGCACAAATTTTTATTTTGATTCCATAAATGACTTGATTTCATTTTGCAAATCATTTTACAATTTTGGGATTCTCTTGAATCGTTCCATTGTCGTCTACGAAGTTCGCCCTCGAGAAACATGCAATAATGTTACCAAAAAAAAAAAATCTCATAACAACGTCTTATCTAAGTTTAGGATTTTGTGTTGGGCTGCATTCATAGTTGTCCTGGACCACAGGTTGGATAAGCCTGCCTTAGGACTTCCGGCTTCAAAACACATAGATATTTAGAACATAATACATCAGATATAACATTGGTAAAGGTAAAACAGGTGTTTATCACTGACATTGCGACAGCAGAATTAAAGAGAAGGAATTAAAAAAAAATATCTTGATCTTGTAATATAACTTAATAGACTCTGGAAAAAACAAATAACAGTCATCCCGATTGTGATAGGTGCACTGGGGGCCATCACACCTAATTTAAAGAACTTCCTAGAAAAACTGACATAACGACAACAGACCTACAAAAAACTGCCTTACTGGGCACCGCCTATATATTAAGAAGGTACATGGACAGTTCTCAGGTTTCTGGGTGAGACTTGAACTGAACCAAGAAGTCCAGATCAAAAGGATAGTGATTATCTCCTTGATGCTGTGCAATTACAACGATGTATAACGAACAAGTTAAGTTAACAAGCATACGAACACGTTAAGTAAAACAATAAGACCCTGAAGCTCTAGCTCGAACCAGATTTGCAAGTTTATATAATATACACTAGGGGCGTAGTAATTAAAAAATTATGAGGGGGGAAGAGGAGGATTCAAACAGGTTTAAAAATATCAACGTTAAAGAGGTAAAAGGCCTTGATATCCAATGGGAGGGGTTAGGTCAGTGGTATAGCGTGAGAAGTGCCACCGAGGCGAAAATCCCGGGAGTAAAATTTCAATATTGAACTGGCGGAAAAGAACGCTTACTCAGAGATCTCATAAAAGATCGCACTGCTCACTGTAGTCCGGGGTTTGGTTCCCTAGGCCATAAGAGGTTCGGATTCCTCGGAAAACAGTAGGTCCCGGCGCAGCATGACCACTGTAGTCTTTGAGCCGTAAAACCAAAAAACAAAACAAACTGGCGGAAGGGAGTACTAACGGGTTTTAGCGGTCGCAATATTTAACTTGCCCCAGGCGCTGGAAACTCACCCTACCCCGCTAGATTAGGTTCCCAGAGATCCCCCTTTACTCCGCCACTGATATACACATGTGAATTTTAATTAAAGAATTAGAAATAACGTTTAAAAACTAATTGAATCACAATGGATTAAAATTTACTACATTGATATGTTATAAGGCAAGCGACAAAACATTATGACAGTGTAATATCTTATTTCAGCAAATATTATATACGACTGATGCTATCTATAGGCATAATCTAGCGGGACCAGTTTTTTTAGAAAAGGGGCAAAATCGTGCTTTTCTCATATAATTTTGGATTTTTTGTCCCCCAAATTACGGCTATGATGCTATCTATTGATATATCAACTAACTCGTATCTCTCGTTGATACGATGTCTCCTGGTAGAGTCATATCGATAAAGAGCGAAAGGTCAATTGCAACAAACAGTTTTTTTTCTTAGACTATCTAATGTTAGTTACCACTGATATGTTACAGCAGTGATTAAATGACACAAGAGAATTGCTAATACGTTTAACATCAATTAGTGCAATCCCTAACAGATATCGAATCATAATTGAAAGGGCGGAAATAGGACATTTTGCAGTAATTGGAGCTTAATTAGAATTCAGCATTTTGAACACAATAAAAGTTTCAGGCCATATTAAGCGTAAAATACGATATATACATTTATGAGCAGTCAAACAACTCTTTGTTAATGACTATAAATCTACACATTCTACACTAGTGCGTGGAAGGGTCTGCCATTGAACTTCACTCACCAATTACCTCCCTTTTTCTATCTTCTTTAATTTTTCTCGTCATTTCTCTTTAAAATGTTTTCCGCCAATATGTGACGCTACCGCTGGATAGCCAACATCAGAATGAAATACCAAGACACTATGAAAACTTGAAGTTCCCTCCAGTTGATTAGCGTCTTAGATGCTCTTTCAATCTCCTCTCTCTTTCTCCTTCTTTCCCTCCCTCTCTCCCTCCTCTCTCCCTCTCCCTCTCTCTTTCCTATTCCTGCCGTAGGTAATACGGAAACGTGGATATGGTTTTAAAGAGAAAAAAGAGAACTAAAGATGATTGAAGAAGGGAGAGGGAGCCAAGAAGAGAATTAAAACAAAAAGACGAGGTGAAAATATATGCAGTTGTTGACATTAAAATATATACCAATCGATCGATTATGGATAAAGAGGAATAGGAACTAATAAATGGAAGAAGTCCAGTAAAAACATCTGCTGCTTAGAAAAGACTACAAATAAACAGGTTGAAGCTATCTTGTATACTCATTTCCTACATACGGATTATCATGTTTGTAGGAGATAATGGTCCTGTAAGGAAACCTCAGATTCACAACACTGTTCGCAAACATGGGCTGTATCGACAAATCCAATTACCGTGTCGTATGTGCACAGGATTCGTCTTCGCAGTAGGTGAACCTAATCGGTCTTCCATAGTCGGCATAGTCTACATTTGCAGTGGAGATTATAACGACCTCAAAAGGACTGCGCAAATTCAGTCTTTTATAAGTTGTGTTCCTTCTTTTTTTTTAATCGTAGTATGAAAAAATATTTTTATATTTATTTATTGTAAATTTCTGTTTGAACGTAGTGTATTTATATATTATTTTATTATAATCCTTTTTGAACCGAAACAATGTGATCGGAGTATTGACCGGGAAACGGGCACCTAGTTGATGCTGATAAGCTCATATAGTAATATACTATAAGTCGTTATAGCCTAGTAGTTCTACACCGTTTTTTTTGTTTTTTTTGTTTTTTTTGATTACAGCGCTACCTTCGATGGCCACCATTCCCAACTTCCTCCTCCCTCTGGGCTTTATTTTTGACGTGACGAAGACTCACACTTCTGTAAAATACATAATGTACACAAGATCTGCCAAAGTAATCTATTTTGAATATACTTTTAACTTCAAAGACCGATTTCCACTATCACGTACAATTTTATGCAAACGACAACAACAAAAAAAAAAAATTACAATGAAATTCTAAAGTAATTTATTTTGAAAAACAATTTTCCGGGGGGGGGGGGGCTTAATCTCCTCTATCCCCAGACTGGCTGCGGCTCTCTGCTTGTGTATGTGCGCCAAAGTAGGAATAAAAAGCTAGGGAAAAGATTTTACACTTACGGAAGATTCCTCAGTCAGTACCGAATGAACTTCAGACCATAAAGTTCAGTGTCAGCAACAAAAAAAATTTCATCCGAAAGTTGCTTACTGGCACATATTGTGCAAAAATTATTGGAAGGTCGCCCGCAGGAAGCAGCTCTACATTCCGAGAGAATTGGGGCAAAAGCTTGTAGTTGACTCAAGAGCGCAAAGACCGCTCGTGATACTCTTACTCTGAAATAAAGTAAATGGGGGTGGTACGACGAGGTGAAGGAGGTTTTCAACTGTTACTTTCTGAATGACAAGAAGCAGCACTACACAGGTCGAACGAAAAAAATGCGCGGGAAAAGTAAAAGAGATTAAAAAAAAACTGAGCAGCACGGCGGTCAAAGGTAGACTTCTGCGGGGAGCTGTCCTGAGAACGTCCAGGCCTGTGCCGGACTCCGATCAAAGGTCCTGGTTGTAGGAGATGCCATATTTTTATTTTGAGTGCCGCAGCAATGCTGCATACATAACCTCTGATCGTTTAGAATTTCGAAAGTAAGAAAAGTTGAGGGGAGGACAACATATTTGTCAAAATTGGCTAGAAAATAGTCCTTAAAATCAGTGGCGGTTCGTGATTTCCAGAACGGGTGAAGCGGCGAGCCCCTCCTCCACCCCCCAAAGAAACACGAAAAGTGGTTAATAAATTTCCGTTTCCTAGCAAAATAATTATATTTATTATAATTGATATGTCGGTATATAATTTAAAAATATGGATATATTTAAATAATTCAATTATTTACACATAATAGACCTTTTAATACAAAAACTACGCATGCACTAGTAATTGTATGAAATTTAAATATTATCAAAACATATAAAATTATTCATTATAGACATAAAATGGTTAAAATATGTCAATAATAAAAACGTTTTACTTTAAAATCCCAATAATCTGTCACGCATAATATTCCAAATATTCACAATACACACACACACACACACACACACACACACACACACACACACATACATATAGGACCGGATATGGTACTACATGTTGTGCAGACAGAGATAATATGTGGAGACAACAAACAAAATAAAAATATGCAATAAATGCTTACCCAGTCTTTATTTTTTGAATATAAGTTCGATTCTTTTAGACTTGCAAACTTGTCGATGATGTGAAAAAATGGTTGAGTTTCTATTAACTCTTTTAGTAGTTCCTTTTCAATTGAAATTTTTAACAAGTTTCTAAGTCTGTCTTCTAACATCGTATTACGTAGACTGATTTTGATTCTGTTTAAGCAAGAAAAACTCCGTTCTACGGAAACACTAGTGGACGGAATAGTCACTATTAAGCAAAAAAGTTTATAAGCTTCTTTAAAAATGTATCTGTTTTCTGTTAAAATTTCCATGAATGTTTGTAATTTCATATCTCTATACTGCTTATCCAGATATATGTGTTTTAATTCATTTTTCAATCTTTGGAAGTCAGTAAATATATTGGGGTAGTACACATTTAAATTATTTATTGTTTTTGTAGGAAATTTATTGGAATACTCTACAAATTTTGAAGTATCCATTAATGTAATAAAATGAAGCTTTTCCATATCTTGAAAACGTGTAGTAATTTGTAAAGAAATAGTATCTAATATTTCATAAAATATGAATTTTATATTTTGCAAGAACTTTATTTTGTGTGAGCGTCACTTTTTTTCGTCCCTCACGGTGTTCAGTTGGAACTGTTGTTTTCGAAATCACTAATTCGAAAATTTCTATGAACGTATCCTCATTTAGTTTGCTGTTTAAGACCATTTGCGTATTTTTAATTTGTGAGATGCAAAAATTAATGTCAAATGACTTATTTTGTAGTACATTGAAGAGAACATCCGTAAGTCCAAAAATATCGCTAAAAAACAACAACCAAAAGTGAAAATTCAAAGTCGTTAAATATATTTAAATAGCCGACACTCTGCCTAAGCGAAGTTTGATCGGAGGTTGGATCGTTCATAATCTCAGTAAATACTTCTTTTAAAGAATCCCATTCTTTATTTATAACACTCAACATTTTAGAGTTTGATGTCCATCGCGTAATAACAGAAGTAGGAATTCGTCTTCCGACGACTGTATCGACCACGTGAGTTCGTTTGGCAGAATGATGAAAAAATGCAGGTATGCCGCTTACAGTTGCAAAAAATATGCGACACTGTGAAATGCTGTTGCAGCTTTGTTGTAGCACTAAATTCAGACGATGTGCCAAACAATTAATAAAAACTGCTTCTGGTGCTACTTCTTTAATTTTGGACTGAAGACCATTTAAGTGCCCTGACATTACGCTTGCCCCATCAAAACATTCTCCTATAAGTTTTGATTTATAGTTAAATTTTTCGAGGCATCTTGATACAAGGTTAAACAATGCTTCGGCAGTCCGATTGGAACTGACGTCATAAAATCCCAAAAATCTTTCCACTAACTTTCCACAAGCAATAACATACCTAATTATGATACTACATTGAGATTTTTGGACAATATCTGTGGAATCGTCTACTTGTATAGAAAAAAATGCAATCCTTTATTTCTTTTTCGATATGTTCATTGATATATTGCCAAATGCAGTCAATTATTTCATTCTGAATAGTCTTAGAATTGCCGGCAAACATGGGTGTGATTTTTCAAAAGTGCTCATGAATGTCCACAGGGCTTATCGAAATGCAGTTTTCTAACAATTCTTTAAAATTACCATGATTAGTGGAGGTTACATCTTTGTGATGACCATGAAATGCTAATTCTTGCTTCCCCAAGTAAAGAGTGCAACTTTATTTACATTTAACACAGGCATGGGCTTTTCTTTACTTAAAAAATCTTTTTATCATCGTTATTCCGCTTGGAAAATGGGGTTTCTAATAAAATACATACCTGGTCATTTAAGGGAAACGTCATATTGTAAAGGAACCTCTTAAGTTTAACCTAACAAATCAAGTAACGGAAATGCTGTTTTTCTAGGCGGTTTGAGAACTAGTAGCATAGTGCGCATATCTGAACTTTGGACCATATAAAGGATATATAGATATATAGATAAAGGATAGACACAACAATGTCCCCAATTTAACCACTGCTCTTCGAGCGGCTCCACATCACGTGACGTTAAACGTAATTCATTGGCGACGTGAAGAAAATAGAAAAGACGTCTTATCCTTCCTAGCAAGCTCCTCGCTATTCTTCTAGTGTGTGTTAAAACGATCATGGTGCGGTACAGTGTAGCAAGGAGTATGCAAGTATTGCAAGGAAAGGGTGGGTAAACGAAAAGCGAAATTTACTCATTTCACAGGTTTATTAATGTGTATATATCTTCTGTTCACACTGTTAATGATACGGTTCCCATTATCACACATAAACATTTCATTCACACATAAACACACACAAATTACCAAGAAAGGCATCAGCTTTAACCCAATACCAGAAAATATGGAAAAAACGAGGCATTAAAGTGCATAAAAAAAATAATACACGGTAATTATATAAAAAATCGACATATTTTAAATATCATATTTCTTTTAAATTATTGAAAATATATTTTTACTTTGTCAGTTGGTTTTAAAATATAGGTATTTATGATATAAAAGCATATTAAAAATTTCAGAACTCTAGTGCGCATAGATCTGAAGATAATCTCTGCGCAATATAGAAACAGTGAGTTTGAGAAAAAAAGTGTTCAAGTTGGAACTTGGTAACATGTAATAGTTATTTTTATTTTATACAATAGTGAAAGAAGTAATTGAAGAATTCTGATACGGTTTGTTTTAAAACACTGCCAAAAATCTATATTATTTTTTAAAGATTTAAAGGTCCTGTGTCCCCTTAAGAAACAAAAACACAACGAAATTACACGCTTCTACTGTTACCACTCAACGTGCCTCGAAATACTTCAGGGTAATTAAATAATTCTAACAGATATAACACTAAACTGTTTGTAGTTTGACTCAACGTTCGATTCAAGTCTTTGATTTAAATTTTTTTTCTTTTACCAGTAACACCCCCACCCAAAAAAATCTTTTACCTCTAATAAGTCTAGTCTCCTTCCTTCTCTGTGGCAATCAAAACTTTCAATTTTTATTTCTGATCAAGCCATACCTCTGTTTTGGTAATTTTTACCCTTTCCCCATGCAAAACCTCTAGATTCAGAGGTAAAACCTCTGATCTGGCAATACTAGCTGGCATGATGATGGGATACAAATTTCTCTTGCGTCGCTTCATTCGGCCCTTTTTCTCGGCGGGCAATATTTCGTTGGTGCGTTTAACGCGTTTAAAGCGCTGACTTAAAAACGTAGCCTTCTGTTCCTGAATGTAATTCCAATTATATTAAAGGAATTAAATTCAAAAAAAAATAGTGGGCTCAAATAAAATTTCGAATTTTATTTTTCTAATCAAATTTTAAATTTGACAAAAAAGTAAAAAGAAAATTTGAATTTGAATAAAAAAAAACTGTCAGACTGCTCAATTGTTTTAGGTGAAGTGCCGCTTCACTCGCGTCACCCGACAAGCCGCCACTGCTTAGAATAAAATTATACATGTTGAGACAAGCAGAGCGTCTTGTTCCTTTAATGTGTCAGAAACATGAAGAAAAGTCCAAGATAAGGTGGGTCAGTTTGCATCAGAAATTAAAATTATACATTCAAGAGCAAAATACTAAATATACAAAGCGAATACTAAATATACAAAGCGAATACTAAATATACAAAGCGATATACAAAGATATTAAAGATCCTTATGGGGACGTCTTCCACTCTCAATAGCAAGGAAAGTGAAAAAATGAGAAAAATATCAAGTTTATTCATTTCGTTCTCCACTCCATCACTATGTGGAGTAATCTCTGTATCTGCTATTAATCATAAATGCACCATGTGTACGTATACCCAATGCGCAAAAAGAAAGAACTACGTTTATAGCTGAAGATCTGAGTTAGAAACAATTAAGCGAAAGAATTATGATGACATGGAACATGTGCTCAAGAAAAAGTCAAGAAATGTCAGTGAACTAAACGTCAGCACTAGATTGGAACACTTAAAGGAAAAGAAGAGAATATAGACTAAGAAATACATGGAGGAGAAATTTAAGAAACAAACTCCAAGATCGCTTTAAACCAAGGGAAGAAAATCCGAGAGTTACAAAAAGAAAATTATCTTTTGAAAGAACCTTTGTATAAAATCAAATTATTAAATTAATTTCCGCTTCGCGCACTTTCCTTAACTGTATGTCTTTCTTTTTTTTGGCCGTCACCAAGAAGGCTCACAACCGAGATTACACTGTAATATGGCCATCACCATTTATAGATTACAGATATCATTTTCACTGCATTCACCGTTCAAACTAGAATTTCTTGACCTTTGAAGAATCAGGCAACAGACTATGATTCGGGCTAGAGCCGAACCAGCAAACTTTGGGTTGTTAAACTGACGTTGCAGCTAAGTCATCGCAGTCAACCACACAGGATTTTTCTGTCTTAAGTTGCTAAAAAAACAAAGGGACACGTTTTCTTTTCATGGGTTCCAGTTTGAAATGTACATAGTGAAAATTATATCCAATTTGACCTAACCCGACCTAACCTTGAGCTCTTCTTTTTTTTTTTTTTCCCCAGAAAGGATCACGTGACCTAATGCAATTCTTACACAATTAATTAAAATAATATAGTGAAATGCTCATTTAATTAATTATTAACAAAACAAAACAGGAACAGAATTAATAAATGCATTATATTATTTAATTAATTAACTATCTATTGACCTTAAGTATGTTCCTTTGTGAACTCCTTAATCAACATAAAAATGAAAAATTAGGACCATTCTTTCGTTGCTGGATTCTTCAAGTCTCGGTACCAGTTTAGCAGTATTCCATCGGACAAAACACCTTTCAAAATACAATTTGGGGAACGCCCATATTCTAACCTGTGCTGCCCCTACCTCAGCCAGACGATTTGAAAACAGTTCAGTGAAAGGGAAACTAGAAATAAGCTCGCTCGCTCTCTGTTCAGCTGTTTCCAGCCGTTGTGAACAAGCTGGGACTAAACAGGTTTTTTTAACCCCAACGCGTTCAAAAGAATTGCACCGGCCGATCTTAAAAAGGGTGGCTTTTATGGAACAAGGTAGCGCGCGAAAATGAAAGTACTGTATCCTGTGAGTCAGTGTTTCCAAAACCAGTAAATTTAGTGCTGCTAAAGTAAAACCTCCAAAACGGACAGCTCCATTTAGCGGACACTTTTCCAGTCTTCAGCCCCAATGCTTGCTATGTTCTAATATTCCTGACTAGCGAGCATCACCTGATAGCGGCAGTGGCGTATTTATAAAAGGGCACGTTGGGCACTTGACCAGGGCGCAAAAGGTGGAGATTTTTTTAAATTGCAATTTATTCACCGTAGAATTCTGGTGATCAACTCTGCCCCAAGAAGGCGCCCTCCACACTTTTTTCGAAGTCTGAAATTCTGAAAATTTGCGTGAAACAACCCCGCCTCCCAAGGGCGGAACCAGGCAGGGGTGCGCCCACTAAGAATAATAAATTTATATTAGAAATGATTATTTTCAACTAAGAAATAAAACTAAACTTACAAGTGAATTTTCAAGCTTTGC
Organism: Dysdera silvatica; assembly: GCA_006491805.2. Taxonomy (NCBI): domain Eukaryota; kingdom Metazoa; phylum Arthropoda; class Arachnida; order Araneae; family Dysderidae; genus Dysdera; species Dysdera silvatica. The sequence continues at coordinate 152,931,424 of QLNU02015003.1, forward strand.
GCCCTCTCTGAAATTCTATTCTGCATCCGCCCTTTCCCTTCTTCCTCAATATCCAAAAAATTCCAATTTTCTAAGGGGCTAAACTATATACCTCAATGATTAGTAGAAATTTTCTAGCCTCCAGATGAGCCAATGGAGGCGCCAAAAATCGTTATTCCCGGACAGCGCTCCGTACCTTATATCCGGCCCTGGATAACGGACAGATTCTCAAGTGCCGAACTGTCCGCTATTCAGAAATACTGTATTAAATTAAGGAAATTCTAAAACTGTTGCTGCTAAAATAGTTCTACCACAATTAGGCATTTAGCTCTTTTTTCTTTAACGAAAAGCTTTCTGTACTCTCTTTTTTCCAATGTTAGGTGTAATGGTTATAATTACATCAACAGCATATATATGAAGGGGGGATTCGGGGAGCTCAAACTCCCCAATTGAATATCAAGCCGCATTACATAATCTTCTTTGAAGCCACTTAAGCCAACGCCCCCATAACTGACAGTTACAGGGGGCGCTGCTAAAGCCTCTGTAAGTTTTGAATTGCAAAGCTAATGATTACAATGTTAATTTTAAATTAAAATACTCATTATCTTTGACTGTCAGTTTGATTTCTATTTAAAAAACAGCATATTTCAGTTTCAAAATACTGTTATTAACCAGCAGGTGTTATCCACAGCAGGTTCTTGCATCAGGGCCTCCAAAAAGTGTAATGGAAGCACCAAGAAATCAGTTTTTAGCAACTCCATATACTTTCAACAAAGTATTTGGTCAACTCACCTTTTGTGTGTGTGACGTCATACTTCCCATAATGCAACCTCTAAATGGTGGTCGAAATAAATACATATGTTATTAGTCGAATGAGTTAGCATCTGTAGCCTATATACTTCATCACGTTTATTGTGCTAGCCATATGGCCAGTGCAAGACTCCTACAAGGCAAACACAAGTGCAAGACTCCCAGTTTCCGACACTTGGCTGCACAAATTGCTAGGAAAATTACTTTGTAAGTTCTAATAGTATAATAAAAGGGGCTTTGTTCATTGAATTAGCTTTTCATTAATTCGTTATAATTTAATAATTATAGTAATAATTTAATTAATAATAATTAATTAATTTTATCTCCTATTTTTAATTTAACTTCATTATATTCTCTTTATCTTTACCCA
>QLNU02015003.1:152946938-152962728 GCA_006491805.2 Dysdera silvatica
CCCCCCAATTGCAATGAAATTTTGTATATTTAACATAGGAATATGTGAGTTGTAGCTCTGTAAACCCTCCATTGAGCCTATAGCTCCAACGTACAAACTTCCTGCGTACACCTATGACCTCTGCCCCCACATCGTCGTCTATCCATAGGATGAGGTCTTTTTCGTCTACGAATAATGTTTAATCGGTATGTAATTGTTTTTTACACATTCATATGCTGTGTTAAATATATAAATAGTTTAGTTTAAGATACGATCCATTTGCGACACTCCCACATTTCCAATTCACGAAACGACACTGCTTATGCGCAGGGGCAGAATGGGCCGGTCCGCCCTCATGGGCGATAGGAAGTGCGCCTCTGAATGGGCAAGGACTTGTGCTTCCGAATATCCAAGATATGTGCCCTTTGAAAGAACCAAGTCCGCCCCTGCTTATGGGTTCCACAAATTAGGTGTTTAGATATAATATTACTTCGGACCGTATAATTCGCATAAATATTTATATTTGCCGAAGGAATAAAAAGTTTTTTTTGTCCATTTGGCAGATACAAGGCCGTGGACAGGATTTACCTCGGGGGGGTAATTTTTTTTTATAAAATAACGAATAAAGGCGTGTCCTTTATCGTAAAAAAGAAGTATAAATTTATCAATGACGTAGAAGAGAGAGGAGCTCAAAGACCTCAAGCTCCCAATTGTATATCAAAATATATCCCCATAAATTTTTAATTGCTATGCTACTGAAATAGATTACTCCAAAATAAATGAGAAAACAGCGACTTTGCCTCCAGACATCATTGTAAATTTCCACTTCCAGTTTTGCCATCAAAATTTAATTTTTCAGAAAACCCCCTTTTAAAAAAAAAAGGGTTTCTATTTTTTCTTTCTTTAAAGTATTCTCAAATTAATGGTCTGTAAAACGAGGCCTTGTAGTCAGAATTTTCATAATTCAATGTTTGAAAGTCTTTCCTCCCCTTTTTTTACAAGTCTAGAAAGTAAATACATATGGGTACTTTTACGGTCCTCTTACAAATTTTGTTTCGGGGGGGGGTAGTCGGTTCCTACGAACCTCCCCCTCTGGATGCGGGCATGGGCAGATAAGCACCGCAAGATAATTTTCTACACTAGCATCCATAGGCATAGGCCGAAAGGAGGGTTATAAGCTTAATGGGATGGGTTACAGAGCTACAACTCATATATTCCTATGTTAAATATACAAAATTTCATTGCAATGGGGGGTTACAACCCCCAAAACCACCCTAGCTACGCCTATGCTAGCACCTGTCGAATTTGTTTTTAACCAATGAACATCAATTATCACATTATATTGCCAGCGAAATACTTGTATTCCCTTACGTCTATTTGAGGCTTAGAATAAAAGCAAATAATTTATGCATAAACATATATAAATGCATATTTATATATTTTTATCTATAAAAATATATCAAAATGTATATTATATGTAAACACACACACGCACACGCACACACACACACACACAATGTTTTAAACATATAATTTATGTATGCTCTACTATTTTCACGTTAGAGGGAGGAAACATGTAATTAATATGTACTCCATTATTTTTATGAAACAATGGGAAACGTATAATAAATGCCCAAATGTTTTTTACCTTTAAAACGAAAATAAAATGAAAATTTACGCATAAAGATTTGGAATTTTCACGGAACACGTTTGCTTAGGAAACACTGCTCCAAACATCTCAATGGAAGCGGGTGGGACATGTATATAAACAATAACAAAATTAATTGATGAAGAAACTGTCAATGTTACAATCTTCTCACTCAAACAATCGATTTCATCCTCAGTTACATACGCCATTATAAACGGTGAAATGTAAATAATCAACTCTAAAGTATGCGAAAAATATTTTTAATTTCCTTTCTTTACCTCCCACCTACACACCTACGCGCCCATATGGGGGCAGAGGGGTGCTCGAACCCCCTATCCTAACCCGTTAAAAATTTGATTTGCCCGATTCTGCTATGCATTTACTTTCAGAAGTTTTACAGTCACATTTTAAAATAAGGTACTTTTTAGCTCATTACTAATTGTCAAACGGTATCAATTATTTTTGTAGCATTTTAGTATCTTGTACATTCACTAAAACGTTTGACAGGTTTGAGAAGAAGGTAGTAAATTCCCTCACTCCCCTCACCTTAAAAATACTCGTATGGGCGCTCATGCATACGCGTACACCAAACAATGGATCAACCCATTGCAACTTCCGAAACTAAAAACGGCGCGTCGCTATTCTGCCCAAAAGCAAAATAAAGATAATATATAAGTTAAACAAAATTCAAACCTATTAATGACGTCAATCTTTTGCATGTTTTGCTCCCAGCATGTATCTGATTGGATGTCGGAGACATTCTAATCGTTTTTGGTGCTCTCGTCCTTTGATAAGTTATCATCAAACCATACGTTTTTTTTTCGTTGGCTAAGGATTCCTAGGCATCAACAAACGGTTGTGCTACATTTATGCGACCGTTGTTGCGCACTGTCGCTCATTGTTAACTGCCTTTGAGTCACGGGGGGGATGGCATTATGGCAAACTGATAAGTTTTTTTTTTTTTATTAGGATCATTTTTTTTTTATATCGAAGTTCCTTTATTTATTTATTTATTTATTTATTTATTTATTTTCACCGGGTTTTCTTAAGTTGACAATTCCTGTTTACCAAACCTAAACTTAACTGTAAAATACAGATTCGGTTACGGGCAGTGGCGTAGGCACAAAGTTAATAAGGGGGCTATAGGCTTAATGGGAGGGGTTACAGACAGAGGCGTAGCTAGGGGGAAGTTTTGGGGGTCGTAATCCCCCCCCCATCGGAATGAAAGTTTATATATCTAACATAGGAATATATGAGTTGTAGCTCTGTAACCCCTCCCATTAAGCCTATAACCCTCCCCTTATGAATATTTTGCCTACGCTACTGGTTACAGAGCTACAACTCATATATTCCTATACTAAATGTACAAAAATTCGATGGGGTTTACAACCCCCAAAACAACCCCCTGGCTATGCCTCTGGTTACGGGGTCGTGTCACAAGGCTATTACCATAATAGCCAGAGACGACGAGAGTGGGGCTGCAGCCCGGGGGCCCGGATGAAGTCTAGGGGCCCGCGCTGGCAAGGACCTATGCTGTGTGGGCCCGGCCCAGGGAAGGGCTCATGGGGGGCCACTCGAAGTGAGCATGTGAGCCACTGATAACAGCCTGTAAGTACTATTACGATCGAAAGAAATGAAAATAAACTCATGCGGCAAAAGAACATAGCTTCTATTACGCTTCTATACACAGTTATAGCTTTAATATAGGAGGGATGACTGAAGGCTCCACATAACAGCGTTTATTTGTAATTTTAATTTCTCTAAGTGGGGGGGGCTAGGCAATCCTTAACTTTTCTCTAGCGTAACAAACAATGCAAATTGAGAACTGTTCTGATCTCGCACCCTTAAGCATCAGAGGCGGATTTACGGCGATTCAGGGGGGGGGCGATCAGGGCGATCAGGGCGGGCATTACGGCGATCAGGGGGGAGGCGATTGCCCCCTCCCTGAATGAAAATGTAACATTGAAAAGATACAAGGTAAAGGTCCAATGAGGTATCATTTTCAAAAATCAAGTCATTAAACACCCTCTCCCCTTGAATGACTTCTAAACCCGCCCCTGTTAAGCATTTACAATCGCCCGGCAATAATAGCAGCGGTAATGAATACTGATGCCATAAAACAAAAATTAAATTCAAAAATTTCATTTTTTCCTTTTTTAATCATTTACGTTTTATGGCACATGAGCAGCTTCAATTATGCTGCTCCAAACAAGGACTTCATTTATCCTTGTGCAAAGCCGTTTCTAGGTGTTTTGCCGCCCTAGTCGAAAATTGAAAAATGCCGCCCCCACCCTTTTACTATCATCACTCTTTTGCCTAAATCCCCCTCCTCGTTACCATCACCAACATCAATGTAAACAGTATAAATCTTCTATTATACTTTGAATCATTAAACCCGTTAATTATATTTATATTTTAAACTTATATTAGTTATTTTGTAATATTAGAATATTGTGAATAGTAAAACAATTGCTACATGTTATAATTGTTTAATTTCAACATTTTATATTTTTGAAAACTGTAATATTGACGGAGTAATATTTCAAAACACAACGTTGTATTATCAGAGCTAGAAGGCTTAAATGTATTAGATATAAAAGAACTTGTGCGCAAAAAATAAATAAATAAATAAAAAATGGAACACATCAAACATGTTTACAGTCGACAAAGTAAAGACTTCGAATAAGTAAGTATTCCGTAGGCTTTTGAAAAAATTTGATGCTTTAATTTTTCCTATTTTTCATTTTTTCTCCTCATTTGCTCAATTTTTTATTTGTTTGATTTAAAATTAATTTTTTACGCCATTTTGCCGCCCTAGGCAGTCGCCTACTCTGGCCTAATGGTAGAAACGGCCCTATGTATACTACTGGATTGGATTCAATTCTAGGAAATGCTATGCTGTTGTCTTCTCGCGGTAAGTTCCTGTACGTGGTGAGTGGGGGCATCTAGAGATGTTGTTGTTGTTCATAGATTAGTATCACGGGGTGGGGGTGGGTAGATGCAGCTTAAGGGAAGGGCGAACCGGGCGGCGGCTCGGGCCCGCATTTAAATGAGGGTGAGAAGCTGAAGTCTAGTTCAAAATTTTTTTAATTGACTCAACAGCAGAAAATCTCTCTAAAAAGAGACAAGTTTAAAGAAATTTTTAGAGACATCTTTAGAGAAATTCTTTCAGAGACTTTTGGCCACTTTTATCGCGTAGGCTATATGGCTCACTGTGCATCTGTGAAAATCTCCTGTTTTCGCCGGAGGGTGGGGGGTCCCGTGCCAGGCCTCCCGGGTTCAAAATCATCCTCGAGCCGCCCCTGGGAGGTTGAGAGAGCTACAGCAAACATATTAGCCAAGGGAGACAAGTTCCGTAATGAGACATTGTCTGAGCCCCTTGTAGCTTTCAGGGCCCGCCCCTTGTAAAAAGCGTCTAGGTACGGCCTTGGTTCGTACAGGACTTCAATTCCGAAGAATATATCTAGAGTGCTAAGCGGAATCTTAGTGCATTTATGGAAAGAACCAATGCTTTTCTCATTCTGCTTTTGATATTCTTATTTCATTTACAGTAAACTCTCGATTACCCGTGGTAATTAGCCAGGTAATGAGCAATTCGTGGTAATCATTTCCAGGTAATGGGTAGTACGATTACCACGGATAATCGGAAAGTTTAGAAAATAACAGCAGAAATATTGGGCAAATATATTAACATTCTGAAACGCTACTTTTTATTGTTGTAAATAGGTATACATTATAGTATAAAGTATACGTATACAGCGGAACCTGAAACTGTAGGGGTGGGGGGGATAACGTTATTTTTTATGATAATGAAACTTAGGAACAGCCTCTGCCCAGATGTCGTGAGAATAACCACCAGGTAGCGATAGGGGCAATTTTCCCATAGTTCTCTCTGATGTCAAGAGTGGTTTGATGTTAATAATGCCTCCTATTGTGCGCAATTTATCGATTAGCCTTTATCAGAATTATGCATGTAAACGAAAAACATCTAATATAGAGGGTTCATTATCATGTCCGCAGTTGGTCTTACGTACAGCCCCTAGAATTATAGGTCGGCGCATCAGCCGCCATTTTCCTGCTTGATTGATTGATTGTTTGGCTTTTTTATGGCGCAAGAGCATCTGGGCTATACTGCGCCAAACATGGTAAAATCAAAGACTGTAGTAAAAACCAGTACTTTTTAAAAATTTTAAAACGTGCGTATGGTCAGCATGGTCATTTAAAATGTCAGACAGTGATGAAGAGTTAAAAGTAAGAGTGCGGGCAAGTCTATAATAGGGGCATTGAGTTAAAATGTGTAAAACACTCATGGGTTCATTGCACACTTGGCAAATTGGTGCTGGTTTTCCTTCCAACAGATGTCTATGGGTGAGATGGGAATGCCCAATGCGAAGTCTAGCAAGGAGAACCTCCTCTTTCCGATTTTTACGGTATGAGGAGGGCCAGTTACCAATTATGTTTACCATTTTCCTGCACACTTCCGGTTTCATTTACCTTGGCGATAAAGGTTTTCAGTTTTGGAGCAATGATCGCTATTTTGGCATAGAAATAATCAACACTTCGCCATTATCCGACTATTGTAAACATTGGCGCAACTTTTAAGATGTCGCCAATAAATACAATTTGCAACCCTAGCTTAGTTTTCGATTAATGTAAAATTATAATGTAAATAATCAAAACAAACTTTACGCTGCAAACATTCTATGTTTATTCCTCGAATGATTAGAACAATTCCCAGTGGAACACTCGTCCATTTCACCTTATTTTATTAAAAATTACACACTTGTAAATCACTCAACTTTAACACAGCAGTGAATGGGATCACGTGACACGATGGTAGGAAAATGGCGGCAATGCGCTAGTTCGTTTTTCTGGGAGCCTTAGTCTGCAGATAGGACCATCTTTCTGTCGTCCAGAATTCAAACAAGGTTACGTTTTGACATACAGTGCTTTTAAATTGAATGTCAGCATCAGAACTAATCGGTAATCTATTGTGATGCGCAATTACATTATTTTCAGATATTAACTACGCTTGCATTTTACAATTTTAAATGTTTAAGTTGATGTGTGTTCTTGTAATCTGGGTTTATTTTTCTTCATAAAGTGCTCGAACCCCAAATCATTGGCGGATTGAGATTTTCTGAGTGCCAAATAGGTTTCGATCATAAATAATGCTGAAGCGTGTGTGTGTGTGTGTGTGTGTGTGTGTGGGTTAAGTTCCCTAACCTCTCTTCTTGGATCAAATAGTCTCTATGGTATTTTTTCTATAATGTGCTACAAAATTGGAGTATTTATGTTATATATCACGTTCACAATGTTGCTTTCAATGTGGTTGCCATTGCTGCTACATCTGAACTTTGATCTTCGCATATCATGAATGAAACGAAATGAAGAACAAAATACAGGAAGAAAATGGAAAAAGGAAAGAAAAACCACAATGTACAAACCTTCTTGTCTTCACACAACACTGATAAGAATTGTAAGATACTATTACCCTTCACAGGGATAACACAATTGCCAAATATTGGTCAACACACAAAGCCACCGGGGCGAGATTTTTGTGAGTTTTTCGTGGGGGATTTTTTATTACAAATAAATTTGACACCCACATATTGACACACACGTTAAATTTATTTGTAATAAAAAATCCCCCACGAAAAACTCACAAAAATCTCGCCCCAGTGGTTTTGTGTGTTGACCATTATTTGGAAATTGTGTTATCCCTGTGAAGGGTAATAATATCTTACAACTTAATATACGGAGAAAAAAGCGTTTTTTCTTGTTCTCATTCGTCTAGTAGGTCAAGACACCGCGGGCTCAACGCGGGGACCCTGGTTCGAATCTGGGATGAGGACGGCGTCTCTTTTTCTCCTAAACAAAAATAGCTCTAGTTTGAGCTACTAATACGTGGGTGTCAAATTTATTTGTAATATTGATAAGAATGGTGACTTAAGAGGTTAACTTATCAAACTTCAAACATTGAGCCGATATCTTGAACGTGCGAAAACATCATGAAGGTTTCTCATCCTTAATCGATACTGTTATCGTTGATAAGTAAATTTTGTTTGTTTGTTTGTTTGTTTGGCTTTTTTATGGCGCAAGAGCATCTGGGCTATACTGCGCCAAAGTTGATAAGTAAAACGTTTACACACACATGGTTTTCATGAAGAGTGCATCGATTCGGTTTCTCATTAGCTTCGGAGATTTTTTCTGGGTTTGGAGAAGAGAACACAGTACAAGTTGAAAAACGTGGTTCATCAACAAAGTAGAGATTTCAAAATTATTCGTGAGAGAGCCCAAGCACATATCATATACTTTTATACATTACAATATATGTAAAATTGAAATTTATTTTCATTGTAGGGTGGGCAGGCGGGCCCCATGGGCCTATACATATCTACTCAGGTTATCGAGATTTGGATTCCTCGTAAAATGTAGGTCCTCGCACTTGATAGCAGAGGCGTAACAAGGGGTAGGTTTTGGGGGGGTTGTAACCCCCATCGCAATGAAATTTTGTATATTTAACATAGGAATATATGAGTTGTAGCTCTGTAACCCCTCCCCTTATGAACTTTCTGCCTACGCCACTGCTTGATAGGTCCCGAATTGGGTTCATACCTTTAGAGATCTGAAGTCAGTTCGTGCTGAACGAAAGAAAGCAGCTGTTTTCGAGGTTGGCTTTCGATTAACTGTACATGTTTCCAATGCTGAACCCTCCCGTTTTTATCTATTTCATTATCAGGCGCATAGAAAAGAAGTGGGGGCTAGGGATTTTCGGGCTGAAGCCTCGCAGTGGCCATCAAAATACATTATTTTCCCTAAGGCCGCATAAAGCAATTGTCTTAAAATGTACTTGAGCCCTCCCCATAATATTTCACTTGCTATGTCACTGCTCATTGTAGGTTTAAAGCATTTCAGCCCCAACAATTATCCACAGATGAAAAAGATTTTCGCTCAACAATGAGCAACTGTAAAGAAAATACACCAGTTTACAAGAATTCCTTTTATTACAATAAATTTCCTGAAACTATTTATAAAGAAAGAAAGAAATACCATCCTCGTGTGTGTGTGTGTGTGTGTGTGTGTGTGTGTGTGGGAATGCGAAGGGCAGGGAGAAGGGTGGCCGCCGGAGGCGGCGCTGTAATCCAAGATTCCCTCTTTTGTAAGCGAAGGGCAGGGAGAAGGGTGGCCGCCGGAGGCGGCGCTGTTATCCAAGATTCCCTCTTTTGTAAGTCGCTTGCTATGTAGAGCTCAGCAACTCTATTTGGCTCTAAGATAGTCTTTATTCTCCACAAGCTGTGGACAAGACCATTTTTTATTGTAAAGGCACTGTAAGAAAGCTCTGCCCACAATGGGGATTGAAAAGAAAATATATTTTTTTTCTTTCTAAATAACCTTTAAATTTCTTTGTACCGTTAAACGAAGCAAAATTGGTCAACACAATAGAATAAATTGTTAAATTACGTACTTAGTCCTTCCAAAAGCGCTTCTCATGAACTATACAGGAATTTTGAATAATTCAATTTTGAATGCAGTTTCCTGTGATGATTGCTTGGTGGTTTCCTGAATGACAACTGTTAAGCAAGCCTCCACAAAGAAGATTAATATTATTACAAAAAACAAATAAACAAAAAAAAAACCAAAAAAAACATGAACTTCAGCGGGAATGCATTCCTTGCCATGTACGGGTCCAGAGAAGGGGACGCAGTGGACGCAGGGGCATTCCTAAGAATAATAATTATAATTAAAATTATAATCGTTTATTAAATTATTATATATTATAAATTATTAAATTAAAATTATTTATTTAATTCTAAGAGTAACACTCATTATGCCCCAACAGTAGCGTAGCAGTCAAAAGTTATGGGGTTCAAATGGTTTTAAAGAAGATTATGTGATGAAATATGAGAAAATAACGTATTTTGTTATTCAATGGGAGTTGATTACCCACCCTCCCTGAACCTCCTTTCCCATGCCACTGGTCCTCTTCCTTGTCCCATGTAATGAGGTTTTCTAAAATCAAACATCTAAATACATGAAACTGTAATGAAAAACGAATATATACATTCTGAATACTTATGCTAAACCAAATATTCAGTGTAAAATTCAAATCCAAAACGTGCACATAATTTTCAGAAAATATTTAATGCACTTTTTTTTAACGATTTGATTTTTTTTATGATATTTTCTAGTCTACAAAATACTGAAATGACACATTTTATCAATATGCATGGATGGATTAGTGTTGGGAGTGACTTTCCAATGTATTTTCAAGACATTGTTCGAAAGTCCATCTTTGAAAAGACGTCGGAAAACATTCCCCCTGCTTCCCTGCTTTCAACAGTTAGATCATCTGACTAAAAAAACACAAAAAAACCCCCCACATTTTTAGGACTTCGTATATTTGAAAATTTTACTCCTAACTAAGAACTACATTATGAATCGTAGAAGGGTCAGCGTTGTAGCCAGGCTGGGGCTAGAGGGGGCTGAGCCCCTTTGGAAATGTAGTTAGCTCACTTGGAAAATATTTTTTCGCAAATGAACCATTGCAGAATTTTATTTCAATCTTTTTCTTGCTTTGCATTGAAATTGTACATGACAATAAAAATACATTTTTTGATGTTGACAATACATACAATAATTTTCATTAAAAATGTATTTAAAACACAGTGGTTTTCTACAGTAGATTTTGTGTAAATTATGCTTTCTATAGTGGTTTGAATCTTCATTTGTTTTTTCAATATGGATAAGGGAAATTATAGAGAGGTATACTAAAATTTATAAGTTTTCAATGCAAAATTTACATTAAGAAATTTATTCAATGATCTTCAATATATTAAATATTTATATATAAAGTATTATTAAATATCAATAATAAGATATATCAAAACATTTACGAATTTTAAGCCCCTCCTCCCAGTAGCGTTCAGAGCGCCCCTGTAACAAACGGCTAGCTACAGGCTTGAGAAGGGTTGGACCGACAGTTTGTGAGCACCTAACCACGATACAATTGCATTTAATGAAGGTCAAACATAGCTTAGCAGGGTGGAAGATGAGGGTCACAACCACGGGACCGCTAAGGCACCATTTTAAAATTTCATTTACTAATAAATAAATATATATATATATAGAGAGAGAGAGAGAGAGAGAGAGAGAGCGGGCGTTTGATGGGGGCGCAAGGCTCTTCCATTTTTTAGAGCAGGGGCAAATTTATACTTTTGTCCACCCCCACAAAGTTTTTGGACTGTTTTTCTCGGGTCCCATCAGAGCCGCAGCCAGGCTGGGGCCATAGGGAGCTGAGCCCCCACCTTTAGATAGGAGCGTGCTTACGGAGATAGGGGCCCTGGGCAAAACAGATTTTAACGGCCCTCAAAAATATTTTAACGCAACATAACGATAAGAAAAAAATTGACCTGAGTTTATCATTACAAAATAAATTTCTTCACTGTCCAAACGCCAAAGGTAACAAGAAGATAATAAAGTCAAATTAAGAATAAATATTTCTAAACACAGCTAGGGATGTATCAATTACTTGGCATTTCTTAAGTTCGATGTTATGGACAAATGAAAGGGTTTTATTTAGCACTGAGGCCGCATTATAAACACAAAGAAAAACCAGCCCAATGTAATTATAAATTTCTGCTTCTCAGAACTTTGCAATAAGTTCTTTTTTGTCGGAAACAGGCGGTCTCTGTAGTGGCTATAAGACCGCCACAATAAACATTATAACGTGAACAGTCTACTGATGCCAACTCATTTGACTATTAACTTGCATTTTGACCACCATTTAGAAGCTTCTTGTGCGTTATAGGAAATATAACGTCACACACAAAAGGTCAATTGATGAAATACTCTGGGAAGGTATATAAAGGCCGCTAAACGCTTGTTTCTTGGTGCTTGCACAGCAGTTTTTAGCTGCCCTAAATTTTAGCATTTATGTTTAGGGCCGCTAAATTTATATGCTAAAATTTTAAAGCAAAAGACTAGGTCCGATTTCTGTGGCACCCCACACTTCTTTCTTTTAATTTCTGACTCCTTATTCAAGTTAACCACCAATTGATTCCTGTTATTCAAGTAAATCCTTAAAATATTGGTAATTTTTCCTCTGATTCGGTAATTTTATAACTTTTCTACAAGTATCTCTCTATTTATCGCGTCAAATGCTTTGTTGAGATCGAACAAGATCCCTACTACATTGTTTCCCATATCTAAGACTTTTTTACTGATTTTTACAGATTTTAGTAGTGCAATTTCCGTGGACATCCCCTTCCGGAACCCAAATTGGTTTGGCTGTCTGTCAGATCGATGTTTGTCTATAGAATTTCATCAATCTTTTAAATAACCGTCTTTTAAAGATTTTTGTAAACACTGTAAGTAATGATATAGGCCTATTATTTACCATTATTTCACTTCCTCCCCCCCCTTGAATACTGGCACAACTTTTAACATAAACATAAATTTCATTTGTTTCATGTGATTATTTACTACATTACATCACATACACCACACACATCATACATATTACTTCATACGGAATACACACATATATAGATTACGAGGTAAATTTAACAAACATTTAAACAAGATAAATTATACTTAAAGAAAACATAAATGCAACGCGTATTACGATCACCGAAACGTATCATGATTAAATACGTAAAATGGTATAACGAACTCATGACCTTGATTTACCCAACAGTTGGTCAGGAAGATCCATTACAAACTTCTATTTCCCCTTATTATTTTATTCTTGAGTTTTTTTAAAAAAAAGAAGAAGACGAAGAAGAAGAAGAACCTGACTATTTAGTGTTTTAAGATCGGCAGAGAGTTCATTCCAAAATGTTGATTCTTTATACACTACATAACCTCGAAATTTTTCACATCTTATCTTTCGCAGATATAAATTATCTTTATCTCTGGTTATGTTTGTGATGTTTTTATTTCGTTCCCATTTTCTTTCCCTATGAAACAATCTCATTATCTATTATTTCACGCGTATCGTCAATAATGGGTGTACGAATATATCAGCACATTCTCTGATCGCTATAAGTACATTTCTATTAATTTCAGCTCCCTTTTTAATATTCAACTTCTTAACTCAGTTATTAATTCAGAGTACTCAGTAATCATTTCCTAATCCTGAATATTTTCTATAATCATCTTTTTCTCCCTTACCTCTTTTAATTTTCTTTTCACGCACCTCTGCGACGAATTCATTCACAAGATTTGCTCGATCTTTATAATTTGTTATTTATTTATCTCTTACAATCAATTTTAAGATTCAAAGATCTTGTGCATATAATTTTTTTTTACATAGGTTTGAGTCTTCATATACTTTATAATAAGGACAAGGGAAATTAGAGAGGTCTACTCTGAAGTCTATGTTTCTAATACAAAATTTGCGTTAAGAAATTTATTTATTAATGTTAAATATATTAGTCTACTTAGATATTTAGTATTATTAAATATATTAATAAATATATCAAAACATTTACGAATTTTTAGCTTCCTCAGCCTCTAACTTTCAAAGCCCCTTACAGCAAGCGTGGGGCTTTGTCAGACCTACAGTCTTTTTCCACCTGCCCTGGCAGGTCGACTGGAATTACAATATCTTTTTTCAATATCTAATTGTACTGCTATAATATAAGTACATTATATTTATATAGTGATTACATATTTTCTGGTTAGTTTTCATACCTTTTTCCAAATTATTTTTACTGTAATTAGTACCACGTTCAATTATTATATCTTCTCACAATAGTGGAAAATCATTCAATTTGTAAAGTCGTGATACATACCTAAAAAAAAAAAATCTTATTCCGGTGGATAATAACTAACACATAGGTCAGGGTCTGACGTTGCTAAGTTTAATTAGATTTCAAGGCACTGACGGATCCAAGTGGGGAGAGAGGGCGTAAGCCCCTCATTGGATAACAAAACACACTGAGGTGACATAATCTTCTTTAAAGCCACTTGATCCTTCACCCCATAAGTTTTGAATTGGTACGCTACTGAATGTACCCGCTGTGTAACAACAAAGGAAGTTTTTTTAGAACTCAAAAGTTATGAATTCTAGGAAGAAGTTTTAAATAGACTGTTTACGCGGAAGTAACAGACGTTAAAAACAAACTTTCCAACATTTTAGCATTTGGCACGAAGCCAAAATTCTGCATTCACTTGTTACAAATAAGTTTCGGGAAGATTTCGAAACGCACACCCTCTTCTGCTTCATTTTTTTTACCTGCTAATATATTCCTCTCTCTCGTGATAATTTTGATTGATCTGTTTTGTATTTGATTATATGCATATATTGATTTATTACTTGTAGAATGTACGTTAAATATTTATTATAAAATCACAAATGAAACTTTATTCAGATCGATATAAATTATTAAATAAAGCAACAGATCGTGATTTAAAAATTTTTCATATACCCAGCACAAGGATGACCGTGGATGGACCCTTCCTCCCTAAAATTTATGCTCAGTTACGCCCATAGGCTTACGCAGAAAGTTCATAATAAGGGGGGGGTTATGAACCCAATGGGTGGGTTACAGAGCTATAACTAATATATTTCTATGTTAAATATATAAAATCTCATTGCGATGGGGTGTTACAACCTACAACCTCCCCGCCAGGCTGCGCTTATGGTTAAGCCAATGACTGTGGAGTATGACAAAGCCTATGCTATCAGGAATAAGAACATAATTAGTGTCAACAAGAATAATTATTATTATTAATTTGATTACAGTGGATACTCCTTGTCTCAAGAACGAAAAAGGGGAAGATCCGGGGAGATTAAATCAGACAGACGAATATTTTTTGGTCCAAATTGTGTTTTTAGTTGCAAACGCATATTTTTGACTCATCGCTTGACTCAAATAAGATAACGATAAGGTTAGGATTCGAATCAAGAATCTTCAGGTTATTGGATCGATGCGATTGCCGCCAAGATACTTGAGTTCGCAATGCATGGCCGGCTTATGTTGCGATCATTGGCGTACGCAAGGGGATGCGTTTGACGGGAGTGGGGGGGGGTCAAAACCTCTCCATCATGATCCAATTTTGTAGACTTCATATACATACAAGACCATATCCACGATTTGATTTCAGGGGATAGGGGGCGTCAAAATTATTTATAAAATAACGTTGAACAAAGAAGATGTGTCACCTTTATCGTAAAGAAGAAATATAAATACATCATACAAAAATAAACGAGAAAACACCAATTTTACATTTAGACATCATTGTAAAATTTTGCCTGTCCCAGTCTTAAAGAAAATGGTTTCTATATTTTTTTTCTCTTTAAGGTATTCCCAAATTAATGGTCTACGAAATGAGATCTTGTGGTCAGAATTTTTGATAATTATTCAAGGGGTATGGGATTTTTTTTTTTCTCCTTTTCTTCAAGTTTCACAAATACAGCACAACCTGCCTAAAACGATCACTTTTGGGAACGGACTGTAGCGGTCGCCATAGACAGGTGATCATTATACACGAAAGACTTTGGTATAAACATGACCAAGTTAGCATTTATAAAAGGTGGTCACTCTATTTAGGTGGTCGTTTTACCAACGTAGTCACTTTACATGGTTGCACTGTAAATGCATATACGTATTTTTGCTGTTTTCCTATTAACAAATTTAATTTCGGGGGTCATTAAGACCGCCCCCCCCTCCCCGATAAGGGCATGTGTACATATGAATACATGCAACTGTAGCGTTGCAACCCCTCGCCCCCCTTTATGAATTTAAAGATTCTGCTATGTATTTACTTTAAAAAAATTTACAGTCACATTTTAAAATAAGGTACTTTTTTAGCTTAGGCACGTTACTTTTAGCACGTAAATTTACGTGACTTGTCCGTTAAGTGTTAAAGACCCAGTTCCACCAGAAGATCTCACAGGCGCCATATACCAAATACCATGCAAAGACTGCAACAAACATTACATAGGACAAACAAAAAGAATGATCAAAACAAGAAAAGAACGCAACCATTCGTGAAAAGAGAGACAGCCCCACATCTGGCAGAACACGCTACTATTTAGTACTTTTATTATTACTAATTGTCAAGAAGTATGGATTTTTTTTTTATTGTAGCGTTTTGGTATCTTGTACATTCACTAAAATTCTCGACAGCTTTGAGAAGGAGGTAATAATTTTT
>QLNU02015003.1:152962828-152983931 GCA_006491805.2 Dysdera silvatica
ACGTTGAAAAAGGGGGTTGGGGGGGAGGAACAAGCTCCCCCCATTGCACATCAATACACATTGTTCTCTTTAACACCGAACCACATGATCGTCTTTAAAGCTCTTTAAGCCCAAGGGCGGACATTGGTGAGAGGTCACAGGGGTCATGACCCCCAAATATATTTTTTCACTGTAAAAATTCCAACTTTCATGATAAATGAAGGGTGTTATTCCAAGACCATTGCAAATTCTGTCCTGTCCCCCCCCCCCAAATATAAAAGTTTGCGTCCGCCCCTGGTTAAGCCCCATTATTTTTCAATTGCTATGCTGCTGCCCGTCACTCCTCTTATAATGCAAACCCAGTGGTGTAGGACAGGGGGTTCAAGGCCCCCCCCCCATTGCATATCAAAACACATTATTATCCTCAACGCCGCCTCACACGATATCTTTTAAAGCTACTGGAGTCTACCCATAATTTTTGAATTGCTACGTCACAGAATGTAACACCTCCCTACCATAGGCGTAGCCAGGGGGCGGTTTTGGGGGTTGTAACCCCCCATCACAATGAAATTTTGTATATTTAATATAGAAATATATGAGTTGCGGCGCGCCTCCAGGTAAACCTATAACCCCCCCTGAACTTTTGGCAATGCGCCTATGCTCCCCACCCACCTCTTACGATATTTCCGTTTACGCCAATGATTGAGAGAATTCGCTGTATTTTGTTTTTCTTATATCGCAAAAATTCGGAAATTTCAAACTTAGTGAAGAAAGATCGCCAAAATAAGATTGAGCCTAGCGTTAAGACAGCTAGACAGCCTAAAAACGTGCAAAGAAATGAAAGGTGGCGATCGCTGGTGCGTTTCGAATATGATAAGCCACAGGGAAAGAGTAATAAAATTAACATTTTCTTTATGAGCAAATGCAATAAATTTTTTCAGCGCCTAGTTAAAAATTTGACAGTGTCAAAATTTAGTAATTTTAATAGACCCACTTATTACTACTATTTCCCGGTGGCATTCAGGCAGGAGCAGATTTAGAAATGTTCAGTGGGGGGGCATTCTTTATCGATGACGATTTCTGGAAATGATACCTCATTGGATTTTTGTTTCGTGCCCTTTCGATGTTAATTTTTCATTTAAGGAGGGGGTGATCGCCACCCCGTCCCCTAAACCCGCCCCTGCTTCCAGGACTGGGGATGGGGAGGTTCAATTGCTCATGCGCCCAGAATTCTGTGGGGCTTGGCCCATAAATATTTTTAATTACTTCCGAGTATTATTACAAAAATTATATTCTCGATCTGTAGTGTCGTCTTAATGGATGGGCCAATGGGGATCCCGACTCAAATAGGGAGGCTTCAAAATGGCAAAGTTTGTTTATTGTATGATATATCCTTCTTACTGCAAATTTTTTGAAAACATATAACTTAATGTAAAAACTGGATTCGAATGTGTTAAGACCATTCTGTCGATCTGCTAAACTGCCTAGCGGTCCGTAAATCTTTTCCCCGGCTCTCTTAGATCAATTAATTCAAGGATTACAGGAGAGCAGCTTAGGCAGCAACGTAAATCTGGGCCAAACATCGATGAGCAATTGCCATTTCTAGTAGCCCTTCTCTACAACTACGCATGCGCAAAAACTGTGCCCTACGGCTTTATGCTTGTCTGCCCCTTCAGTTTGCGGCCCCCCCCTCTCCCTCGTTTTTGCCGTCATTCCAAAATACCAGTGCCAGCGTGTATTGCATTCGTTTGTAGCGCCATGTTTTTATTTTCTGTAATACGTTTGAAGAAAAGCTACGACAAGAACAATGAGGTAACTATTTTGCTTGATCTATGATGTGCTTATTATTGATGCACTGGATATTATTACTGTATTCGGATTGAAATGTGGCGCGTTTGAAAAATTTCGGTTATGGGGTATATGTTTGGTTTTCGTCCTGTGGCTTTTGTTTGAGAGAATCTGCTTACCAGCTTCTCGATCTGCAGATCTTAAAATTGCACTGAGATCGTTATTTTGTGAGCCAGATCGTTATAATATTATTAAAAATGATTAATTGCGGTTTGATTTGTTTACAATAAATCACCCCCTCCCTCTACTACGCCCCCCCCCCTTTTCAACATGGCCGTCCTTACACTACGTCAATCATTCCGAGACACGAGGTCTTTTTGTAAACGTTACGTTTGTGGTGATATCGGTAGCATGGACAATTATGAATTGTACTGGACTATAAAAATGCAGTAAAACTCGGTCTATAACAGGAATCAAGGGACCGGAAAAATATATAAAGTTTAGTTTTTAATTATCTTCTTATATATAAATATCATTCTTATTATTTATCGCTGTGGACAAGTTTAAGTGTGTTAACTCTGTCCGGATTGCGAAAAATACCGTTATTGTTTGATCACACTGTATGAAAAAAATACAGGTATTTTGTTTATATGAGAGATCCTACCCAGAGATCATATATAAATTTAGCTTTCCATTTTTGAAGGTCCCATGCGATCCATATATAGTCAAATATTTTTTAGACAAAAATAATGTGAGATTATAATAGTTTTTTTTTCTAACAACCTGTCTATGAAGATTATATAGAATTTTCCTTTCCATTTCCTTACTTCAAAAGGTTGTCAATTGCATACAGTTCTAATTTTGTCAGAATGTTCTTAAAATCCCAAGCAGTAGGCCATTATAATTCCACAAACAATTCATTTATATTATTATTAAGTAGCTATTTTTCAAATTATAAGATTAAACCAATTTTATTTTATAATTTTTCTTCCTATTTTATACTTTTTCTGTGTATGATTTTAATTTGTGAGACTATAATATACAATCCAACTTTTTGACTTTTTTCTTGTCTCTTTGAAAACTGAATAATCTGTTCATGTTTATCCGGTTGAGCAGAATATATAAAATCGTCATAAATGTACATTTGCAATAGGTTATATTATGTACATTGTTAGTGATGAATCAGTATATTAGAATCATAGAATCGGTTGTGCAGTACATACCTGCAAAAGGATTTGATAAAGGTAGTAATGATTGTATAAGTATTTATTAAGCTTTAGCTTACGGGTGGGATGACGTATATCCCAGCAGCTTTATTTCTCTAAAGAACAGGGCTGGAATAATCCTATTCCATAGATTGATAGATGGCGTATCCCATAGACCACCCCCCTCCACACACACACACTTTTCATGTTCTTCCCAAGTCAGTAGTTAGTTTAATTGTACAAATGGCTTGATCATAGGTGGTAACGAAAAGGGGGATGAAATATAAAGACCTATTGTACAAACAGGACCTTCTCACTCTCTTCTTCACTTCTTTATACGAAAGTTAACAATCTGCTATTAGATTATGAGTATTTTTCTTACCTTTCACTAACGTGCAATCCATGCCCACAGAAGTTATTTGGTGTTATTTATTTGTACTTAAGCGCAGCTAAATCTCCCTTCTGATCCCATGTAGCCAGGCTTTGAGGTCCACTTAGATGATTTGTATGGGGGAAGGGAAAAAGTGTTATGTTTTCCTGTATGGAACGCCACATTTCTGTTTTCCAGCCCTGTAAGCTAAAGGTTAAATACTATTAATTTCCCCAATAGTGTTCAGTGGTTATTATTATTTGATTACTTTGGGTCCTGTTGGACTAGATTTGTTCCCCAGTATGCTGAGTTATGTGTGAACAGTAGATTAACACATGTGGATCCAAAGGTCGTGTTATCATCCATGTTAATGTTGTGGATGCTTTTGGCAAAAAACGAACTGTGTGGTCATCGCATGGCATCTTGCTCTCCTATGTTCTACATATAAGCCAAAAATAGGAATTTAAAAAAAGGAGAGAGATTCAAGGATGGGATTTTTTTTTTTGTGAGTCACAGGTTATTGCAAAAAACAATATTATCTCAACACAAAATATTAGCAAGCATTATGTATGTTCTAAACCTATGCTACCATGCTGTATGCTGCAACTCTCAACTATATATTATAGGTTGATTCTAGAAACTTGTGGACACCACCTTGTATGTAGTATATACTTCTTGTGTATATTATCCCATTTTGTGTATGTTAGGGGGCCTAGCAATTCAAGAATTATGGGGCTCTCAAGTAGTTTTATAATAGAGATTTTATGACATTGTTAAACAGACCAGTGTACTTTGTTCTCGTGGAGCAGACTGGGTCCTCTCTCAAAGGGCGCATACCTTGGATTATCAGAGGGTGTGAATCCTATAGCCCATGAGGGTGCACTGGTCTGGTCCGTCTCTTGGGGGGGCTTAGACCTCTCCTTTCCTGTGTCTGTGTATACAGGATGTCCTTAAAAATTCTTGCATATGCTGATGAAAGGGAGTGAAGTTTTTATGTGTAAAACAGATTATATGTAAATTTTTATACAAAAAGCAATATTGATTAAAAAAAAAAAAGCATGTAACTCCAAAATTTAATCACTACGTTTTGTGTATGCTCTAACCTAGAGGTCTTCAACTCATGGCCTGCCGGCTCATGAAAAAACACGAATTGTTTCACACAAAAATAATGTTCCTGCTCCCTCTGAGTCTGAAATGTAATAAATTTTATTCTGTTGGCTAGGGCTGGGCGATATCAGAATTTTTACATCGCGATATATCGTCAAACAGAAATCACGATATATCGCGATATTAACATGCTGTTATTTTAATCGCTGTCATAAAATTAATTTGATGTGCTTTATGATTTTAAATTTATGCACGTTAAAACTATTTTATGAAATATAACTTATTTTACGAATATGCATATGTGCATATAATAAAATGTGAACCTAAAAATACATATAATAAAAAAAGGTACACATACTTACATGTAGCATAATTGTTAATTCCCT
Source organism: Dysdera silvatica (assembly GCA_006491805.2). Lineage (NCBI taxonomy): Eukaryota > Metazoa > Arthropoda > Arachnida > Araneae > Dysderidae > Dysdera > Dysdera silvatica. The sequence continues at coordinate 152,967,664 of QLNU02015003.1, forward strand.
ATACTTTTCAATTGATGTTTTGTAAATTTCAGCAGATTTGGAAAGTATTTTTAATATAAATTCCCCAAATATGTTGTAAAACTTTTGTTGCATATAACAGAGAACTTCTGAAATAATTACATATAACGCTAAATATCTAAATGTTATTACTTAGAAATGATTGACATAAATTTGGACACAGGGTAGAAAATATTCCATTTACAAAATATGAATATTACAATTAGTTATACATACTCCCCATCTAAGTTTATGCACTTCCATCATTTGACTGGGAGTTTCCAGATGGCTGTAGCAAACCAATCTTTGTTTGTGTTGGTGCACCATCTATGGACAATAGCCTGCAATTCGCAGTTACATTGCCGTCGCCCATTATTGAACTTGGACAACCAATGAACAGTTCGCCTTGATGGTACTCTGTCTCCACACACTGACAACATACCATGATGAATATTGCCTCCTGAAATCTTTTTTTTTCCACAAAAATCATGCTGTCCATCACTGTGTATAATAATCATTTTCATTGTTACTATCTATGCTTGCACTGTCAGCGACTCGAAGAATAACCGTTTTCCCTAATTGTTCCATGTAGCGCACAATCCCTGGTGTCTATTTCTTGGTTTTTCCCTTTCGTGTGGAGTTCGTTTACGATGTGATGCTAACTGCGAATTGCAGGCTATTGTCCGGCCCTGCGGTGGCGCAGTGTGGTAACGCGTTCTCCTATTGCGCGGCTAATCCGGGTTCGACTCCCAGCAGTGCAAAAAGAACGCTTACTCAGAGATCTCATAAAGATCGCACTGCTCACTGTAGTCCGGGGTTTGGTTCCCTAGGCCTTAAGAGGTTCGGATTCCTCGGAAAACAGTAGGTCCCGGCGCAGCATGACCACTGTAGTCTTTGAGCCGTAAAACCAAAAAGAAAGCGAAAGCAGGCTATTGTCCATAGATGGTGCACCAACACACCCAAGGACTGATTCACCACAACCATCCTGAAACTTCCAGTAAAATGGCAGAAATGCATAAACTTAGATGGGGAGCATGTCTAACCAATGTAATATTCATTTTTTGTGAATAAAATATTTTCCACCCTGTGACTGCATTTGTGTCAATCATTTCTGTATGTAGTAATATTTTTATATATCTGTTTTGTGCAAGAAACACCTGCATTTTTGCATCTTTTGGTAACAATGATACTCTGTGTTTAGATAATACATTATCACCATCACTACTAAAAATTCATTCTGAAGGAACACTTGTTCCTTGAATTGCTGAAAAAATTTTGCTAAGGTTTTTAACTCTGGAAAAGAGCTTTCATGCAACTTCCACCATATTAATTGTTTCTAAGCTCACTTTCAGCAATATTATTCAATTCTACTTCAGCTTTTCTCGTTGAATTCATAGCTGGCTCATCCACAGTATCATCCTCATCTTCCTAGATTCCTTCCTCATCTTCCATCCGCATCTTCCTAGTAGTTAAAATAGACCCATTTATTTGGTTACTAGTTGGTTCATTAAATCACAAACATGGGTATATGTGTTATACAGTAGTTTCTTTAATTTCTTTTTAAAACCTTACTTTGAGTAACCGTAATCATATAAAATGATTGCAATCATTCTGTATATGCTTTTGACCCCTCCCTGATATGGCCCTGTCAAGCGACATTTCAAGTGCTCCCATATACGCTCTGAATACGGAATATCGTAGTACGAAGCTTCAGTAGCAGGCTAGAGACAGAATGGGGGGCTCCCTGACATGCGATATTTCAATTGCCCTCACATACACTCCCTGGATACGAAGTATCATAGTCGTAGCTCCAGTAGCAGTCTAGAAAAAGGATGGGGTACTTGGCCCCTGATATGGCTCTGACCTGCGACACTTTAATTGCCCTCATGTACACTCTCTGAATCTGAATATCGTAGTTGTAGCTCCAACCATCCTAGAAAAGGATGGGGCTCACCAGGACATGGCCTGACCTAACGTTGTCCTCATACACTCTATGAATCGGAATATCATAGTCTTAGCTCCAATAGCAGCCCAGAAAAAGCATGGGGCCTCTGGGCCCCCCTCGATACTGCCCTGACATGCGACATTTCAATTGCTCTCATGTGCGCTCGGAATACAGAATTATCGTAGTCGTAACTACAATAGCTGTCTAGAAAAAGGATGGGGCTTCCGGCCCGCCCCCACGATACACCTCTGACACTATTATATACCTATACAAAAGGGGGCTCCGAAAAGGTGACCCAAATCAGGCCGTGCACCAGCAGAGCCCATACCTGTGTTCAGTAAACGCAAATCGATTTCACTACAAAAAAATTGTCAATGTGCAGAAATCACCAATAAACATCGGAATGGAGAGTGCCGATATTGACATTGGAATGGAAATTGCCGATATTGACATCGGAATGGGAAGTGCCAATATTGACATCGGAATGAAAATTGCCGATATGGGACACATCGGTTTGATATCGTGCATGCACACATCGTTCAATCAACATTGCGATATATCGATACATCACCCAGTCCTGCTGTTGGCATTTTCACACTTCGTAATAAATATCTTAAAACATTATAGAACTAAAGTAATACGCGGTCTTCCCTCAATCGTGTTTTACTTCAGTTTTCTAGCGTATATGGGCACTAGGTGTAGTTTTATTGATTTGCAGTACAATGATGATTTAAAAAAACTTGGGACTTGTCAAATTCTATTCTAAATACATCGATAAGAACATCTTCCGGACCATGTGACTATATGCTCCGAAAGTGTTACTCTTCTGGATCGCTTACAATTGCATGGCCTGATGTAGAAAGTTCATAGGGGGGGGGCATTATAGGCTTATAATTAGGAAGTTACAGAGCTACAACTCCATATATCCATATGTGTATACATAAAATTTTATTGCACTGGGAATTACAACCCCTATCAACTCCCTCCTCTCCTGCAGACGCAAATGTGTCTGTAAACAGATGTTTCCAAAAACGAAGTCGATAAAATGAAAAGTTAGGACCAGAATAACTGACGTCCACCTTGAAAACACTCTTAGAGTTCTAATATCAAAAATAAGACCTGGTATTGACAGGATTATTTATGGTGTTCTGTCGCATTACTTACTAGAATATCCGTTAGTTTAGAACGATAACTTTTTAAAAACATGAAAGCATCTTTGTTTTCAGACTTTTTCGCTAAAAACTTATAATCCGCCACATATTCTTTCGCTTCTGGGGTGGCACCTGTATATTCTCAGGTCTGGCATCCTGTTTGTACTTGTGGAGTCTTGAAACGGTACTTTACCAGCAGTTTTTTAGCAGTGACATTCTTTTTACCTAAACTCGTTCTTCATTGATCAGACTGATATTAACTCAAAGGGATGTTTTGAACTTCTTAGGGTCAGTAATGTTCATACCATTTGCAACAAGTGGGGAATAAACAATACCAAAAATCTCGCTAAAAGATTTGATTTCGCTTTACATATTAATAACTAAAAGTATTGTAAACGTTTTTTTCCTTCCATGCATATTTTACATTGTAATATATATATATTCAGTCCCAGAGGCGAATCTTGAAAATATTTTTGGGTGGGCATGCAAAACTAATATAGGGACTTAAGGAAAAACTATCAACAAAGGCTGATCTAGGGAGGCACACCCCTTGAGCCGCATTTGTTTAGTCCTAATATTATTGATACCGTAGTGCGGCCCATGGGCCTATGGGAATAAGCAAAATTGGCCCTTGGACTGAAAAAGGTTGAAGACCCCTGCTCTAACCAAAGCCCTGTACTCTGTACCATCGAGGAGATCCCTAGAAGTAGTTAGACTAGTTTAATTACTAACTAACCAAAATAGGGTAAGGGTAACAATCCAGGGACCTTTGTTTATCAAGTTCACACAGATCCTACCACTGCTATTATACATTCTATAACAAAAAAAACCCGATGAACCAAGAAGGAGAATGAAATTTTGTATGCAAAGACATTTTGACCGAACATGCAAATGATTAAAATTTGGTGTCCAATGAATGAATAGCGGGAACTCCAGCGCATCGGAACTGCGCATTCAGCAGGTGTATATAAGGAGCGATTCTCAATATGTGGTCAAAATTTCTGTTGCATTTTGACTGCGGATATCTTACGTCGACTGTAACAATGCCTCGCCGAAAGATTCGTGCTCATTACGAGCATATGTCAGAGTTTGAAAGAGGTTGTGCTATCGGATTGAAAGAGGCTGGTTGGACGAATCGAAGAATCGCTGGACATGTGGGTCGAAGCGATGCGGCGATTGGACGGTGCTGGCAAGAGTGGGTCAACAACGGCAGATGTCAGCGTCGGGACGGCAGCGGTCGACCTAGGGCCACAACAGAACGGGAAGACAGAGCAATTGTCAGAGCAGCTGTCACAGCACCGGATTCGTCATTATCAACTATCCAACGTGTGTCCCGCACACATGTGTCCAGCATGACCCTCTGCATTATGCCGCTTACCTCTCATGCCTTTACACTGTCAAGTCCGATTACAGTGGTGCCGGGCTCGATCAACTTGGAACTGCGCTGACTGGGGACGTATAGTCTTTAGTGACTGAGTCCCGTTTCCAACTGTGTCTGGAGACGTCCAGGGCAGCGTGGGGATCCTGCCCTTACTATCGCACGCCACACATGCCCACAACAGGGCGTTATAGTCTGGGATGCCATCTCCTTTGATAGCCGGACCCCTTTGGTGGTCATTTCTGGCACACTTACAGCACAGCGGTACGTAGACGACATTCTACGACCGGTTGTGTTACCGTTCCTTTTGCGACACCCTGGACTTACGTTTCAACAAGACAATGCCCGGCCGCACACGGCACGTGTTGCTATGAATTGTCTTCAAGCTTGCCCAATACTTCCTTGGCAATCTAGATCTCCTGATCTCTCTCCCATAGAGCACATTTGGGACGCTATGGGAAGGCGATTGCAACCATCCCGGAATGCTGACGATTTAGCCCGACAGTTGGAGACAATTTGGCAAGAAATTCCGCAGGACACCATCCGGGATCTTTATCAGTCTATGCCACGCCGGGTGACAGCTTGCATCCAGGCCAGAGGTGGACCAACGCCTTATTGACTTCCTCCCTTTGTAACGGTCAAACTCTGCAATAAATCATTCAATTGTTCTGAAATTTTAATGATTTCTTTTTCTATGTATGTTCTTCACATCCACCAATTTTTATCGCAATCGGACAACCCCTTCTTGGTGTGTCGATTTTTTTTGTGATTGAGTGTATTTATCAAGTAATTGCCCAAAAAAGAGGTTAAGGATAATTCGGGTAGTGTGATTATTGCAGAGTTCGAAATTATCGGGTGTACTGTGCACATAAATTTTTAATTCGGGTGCACGCAATGCACCTAACTATTCAAAACTATGGCTACTTACGTTTATTTTTCAAGAACAGTGACCTATGGACTAATTTTATATAATTTTCTCAACGTATCTGTATTTGCTTTGAATTTCTTTTATTACAAACGAATGTTCAGTTGCTTTGAAAAGCTGCATTTTTTTTAGCTTACATGCCTTAATATAATTTACCCATTTTTAATGTTGAGATTTACTTTCTATTCTGTTAGTTACTTGTACACCTAACTGGTATTTAGTGCACCTAAGTTACAAGATTTGGGTGCACTTATACATCTGATTAAAAAAGCTAATTTCGACCCCTGGATTATTGGTCTGTTGGTTTTCTCCAGATCATGGGGGAAAGCAGAACTCATGGATGATGTTTTATGATTTAACCAGGAACAAAGACCAGAGGCACAAGGAATGCAACATTGTGAGGTGTCGAGGGCTTCTCCTAGTCTTCGATTGCACAACTGAAGTACAGACTGTAGTTCTTACTCATTTAGATTGTCAACCCACACTTGCCACTGCATGCTCCGTCCCTCTATTTTCCTCTCCTATTGTTATGCACCCAGGCTAAAAATAGATTACAATCAACAATCATACATCCAGCATGCTTTCTAAAGGGGACAATGTCACATTATTTATCATCCTTGGGGTCTTAAAAGTATGAAAAATTATGGAAAATCTCTTACATGAAGAAAATTTTCTCAACAGAAAAAAGAGAGAGAGGGAAAAAAGAGAGAGGGTTGGAATACAATGTAAATAGCAAAGTTTGGAGGACACGCAACAGGCATTCTACAGATACAAAATGCCCTTACCCGACCACCATTCTGCACACCACCCCTTCTTAAATAACGCTCATTATTAACCACAAGGAAATGTCACTCATCTGGACTTTATTAATTCACAGATGAACACACAACAAGGTGTAGTACAAAATGGTCATCCATTGTAAGGTCTACCCGTAGAAGCCCCTTCAGTTCCCATTTATATTGGAAAATACCTCTGAATGATACATAGTTTTTGAGTTTGTTTGTTCTTGAAGGTTGCAAATTCAAATGGAAGAAAGTCAAATAAATGATTAAAAAATAATGAACACAATGAATGATTCAATATGCGAAATTGTAACACATGTATTGTAAAGCAAATGTGTAATTTAATATATTAAAGCAAAAGCGATATATTGTAACCAAACTACCTTTTTTTTTTTTTGTAATACGGTTTATGTATCAAAGAATTATTGACTTGGAGTAAAGCTTAAAACTCAGATATTTGGTTAGTGGCCACTTTTGCGCGACCACAAAATCCTATTTAATTTGGCTGTATATTAAATAAACACAACTTTATAAATAAAACCTTATAAAAAAATATGTTTTACCAACTAGTCCTTCATCTTTTATATCTTTACGTGTTTTATTCTAATTATTATCTTCATTCTATTAATATAATGAAAGATAAATTAGATGAATTTATATATTTACCTAAAAAAAAAAAAAGAAAGGCTAGTTTAAATTTCCTTTACACATACATAGAAATTATATTAATTTTGAAAAATGCAGGTAACATTTGTACATAAATGCTTCAAGATTAACAGGACAAAGACATATTTTATTTTTCACACTCTTAATTATTGATTAAAATTTGATTGCCTGCTTTTCACTGAATCCAACCATCACAAATTAATTGTAGGTATGGGATCAAAGCGTTTAATTGAAACTTTCGCATGATTCACTGCCAGCCTATATTCTGAAATCTCTTTACTCGTTCACACAGATTTGTCATCTAAGATGTGTTTAATGTAGCTCCAGATCCTCACTACTTCAGCAATTACTTATTGGGATAGTTAGCAATATAAGAAGAATGTTTTGAATATATTTGTAGCGTTTAAATTCATCAGTTTTTAATTTCGCCAACAACTGTTTCAGATTTATCGAAATTCTAAAATACTATGCTATAATATTGCAAAATTTTCTCCATTCCATTAATGCTCACTGCTCATCAATGTTAAATGCTGCACAAAACTCTTTAATTTCTTTCTGATCATAATTGCTGGACAATTCAAGTTCAGTGGCAGGGAAAAAGGCTGTATTTAAAATTTTTTTCAGGGCATACGTAGATTGATTTTCCGGGATCACTATCACTGAAAAACCACACGAATTTTCAGTGTCTGCTTCCGTTCATCAGGAATTTGTGTTTTAGCATTATCCCACTCTTCGACTTGTTCATTAGTATTTACATCTAAAGCGTTATGGGTAGGGTTCCCATTACTATCAGTTGGAGTCCTAGAAAAAAGAAAATTAAGTTTATACCTTAAATTCAGGGCTCAATTTCTAACAAAAAAAAAGTGAAGGAGCCCTAATATTATGATAAATCGATTAAAAAATTGAATGGCTGCAAAAGAATCGATAAATCATATCAATTGTTTATGTCCATTTTTCTGGACAACAAAGTTTATGACTTTAATCAAAAATTCATTCTTTTTTCATGAAAGTGTCTATTTAGGGGTTCTGGCTAATATTTAAATAATTTTTTTTTATTTTATATAAATCGAACACTACGCAGATTAAATCAAACAACAATGTCAAACAATCAACGTTTATTGGCGTAGTGATACCAACGCCGATGGTATGGCGTGATTAGATGGTGAAACGTTCGAAAGAAAATAAATATTTCTGCCTTCGGTGGGACCTGAACCCACGACCTTCCACTTGCCGGGCGGAGGCTCTACCCACTGAGCTACGAAGGACAATATATAATCTCTTTACGAACGTATATATATTGTTGCCAGTTATTTCGCAGAATGGTGTAGTACATAGACTACTATTTAAACCAAATTGCAAAGAGACTGGTATTAAATTGATCGAAATGCCCGTTGCAGCATATGTATTTATTTTATATAAATCGAACACTACGCAGATTAAATCAAACAACAATGTCAATCAATCAACGTTTATTGGCGTAGTGATACCAACGCCGATGGTATGGCGTGATTAGATGGTGAAACGTTCGAAAGAAAATAAATATTTCTGCCTTCGGTGGGACCTGAACCCACGACCTTCCACTTGCCGGGCGGAGGCTCTACCCACTGAGCTACGAAGGACAATATATAATCTCTTTACGAACGTATATATATTGTTGCCAGTTATTTCGCAGAATGGTGTAGTACATGGACTACTATTTAAACCAAATTGCAAATAGCCCCCCAAATTGATCGAAATGCCCATTGGAGCATATATAATAAATATGCAATAAACGTTGATTGATTGACATTGTTGTTTGATTTAATCTGCGTAGTGTTCGATTTATATAAAATAAATACATATGCCCCTATTATAGACTTGCCCGCACTCTTACTTTTAACTCTTCATCATTCTTTGACATTTTAAATGACCATGCTGACCATACGCACGTTTTTAAATTTTTACAAAGTACTGGGTTTTACAACAGTCTTTGATTTTGCCATGTTTGGCGCAGTATAGTCCAGTTGCTCTTAAAATCTTTAGATGCGTCATAAAAAATCCAAACAACCAAACTTTTCTACTTCAATTCCAGCTGCGGACCATTTTGAAAAATTCTTAGGAGTTGGCTTCAAGACCTTAATAAAAAAGGGAACTGGGTCTTTTTTGGGGAAAATGTGTTTGTACAATCGTTCTTTGGTAAAAATAAATAAATAAACAGAAAAAGAAATAATAAAATCTAATAATACAGTCAAACCTCGTTAAGACGAACACGCTTAAGACGAATTACTTTTAATATGAACCGTTTGCTGAAGTTGCGCCCGATTGTAAAATACTACAAATGTGCTCTCAATTTCATTTTTATATTTTAATATTTAATAATCTTTTTAAGTTTTTTAATTTTTTTTTTTTTTAAATAATGTCCTGTCCTGCGGACCACCAGTTCGGAATCGCTAATCTAAAGCAAAATAGAAGGATGCAACGTCTTGCTGAGCCTTAAGTGCCCTGCCCTTCAACTTGTTCACCCTTGTGCCCATATGTCCCACCCAACCCTCGGAAAATAACGCACCATCCTTCCCCGATGATGATTCAAATTCCCACGTTAGAATCCAAAACGCGTGATGAAATTTGTTGATTTATAAAAATTTTGTAGTCCAGCATTTCATTTCCGTAATAACACTGATGGTTTTGGCAAAACCAGATTGCAGACGAATATTTGTAAACAAAGCACTGTTCCCAGGTTTGCAGACTTTTAACCACGGACTACCCCAATTAACATTAGTGGTTCCATGTATTTTTTCAATCAAATGTTTTTAGGATCCATTTGTCTGTCTCTAAGCTCTAAACTAAGCATGTTTTATATCCCTATTGTATGAAGCTTGTTAGTCATATAGTGTAGGATATTGTTTAACTTTAGTTGTATTAATTTAATTATTATTTTGTGTGAAGTTGGGATCTTGCCACCTTACAACAGTACTGTTAGATCGCAATCGCATGCATTTTCTCCTCACCTTTCGTATATACTCAGGGGGAGGGGGGCAGGACCCTCCAAAAAATGCTTACCTGCAAACAAAAACTAAAAAAAATTAAAGAAAACGGGAATAGGAACTAAGTCAGATAAGATGTTGTTTAAAGGAGCTAGTAGCAGTAAAGCTGAGGTAACTGCATATATTTTTATTAGGAGTATTCGTATATTTAGAGTGCTAAAAAAAAGAGGCCTTTTGTCAGGCCATGCACCCTAATTTTTTTCTAGCTGAAACACTACTGTATATATATCGGGGGTCGAAATTAACTTTTTAAATCAGGTGCACAAGTACACCCAAGTCTTGTAACTTAGGTGCATTAAATACTAGTTAGGTGTACAAGTAACTAACGGAATAGAAAGTAAACCTCAACATTAAAAACGGGTAAAATGTAAGTGTAGCAACTATATTTAAGCATGTAAGATAAAGAATGCAACTTTTCAAAATAATTTAACATTCGTATGTAATAAAAAAATTCAAAGCAAATGCAGATACATTGAGAAAATTATATAAAATTATTCCATAGGTTACTGTTCTTACAAAATAAACATAAATAACTATAGTTTTGGACAGTTAGGTGCACCGCATGCTCTCAAGTTAAAAATTTACGTGCACAGATAAAATTTCATGTGCACAATGCACCCGTTAATTTCGAACCCTGGTGTATATATAGTTTTCTCAACCCCCTCACAAAAAAAAATTACATCGGCTTTGATTGACAATTTGTTTTAGCTAACTACAGTTCTTGGTTGTACTGGTTTATTTGTGTGGTGTAATTGTTAATGCGATTGGAGATTGAGTGAAAAAGGTGCGGTTATGAAAGTTTTTAAATTTACATGCTTATTTGTTCCATTTTCATTGAGATACCTAAATCCTCATTCAAAGAGATCCATAGTTTGCAGGATTTTTGTACCAAGACTTTTGAAGATGGAAAAGTTAAGTAAAATATTACCAAATATCGCGGTGTTCATTCTAAGTACTTTGGAAATACTACTAACCTACATGATCATAAAATGTGAAAACATCCATACAACTAGTGTACATCCAAGCTGAATAAAACCCTTCGGAGAAGTATTAATTTAGCTGTTTGTAACTGCTCAATCCAACATCATAACTTACTATTCAGCGACTAGTATCAGCATCCTAGTGGAGTCATTTTAAAAAGTGTTTTTAAAAAACAGACACAGTGGAGTATTTTACGAAGTTCTATAGTGGATTTTAATAGATGCCATGAAATGAGATACGTGAATGAATTGAGATCATCATTGTTGGACATAATAAATAATGTTCAGAAGTTTTGGTTGAAAATGCAGATAAAGTGAAAGAACGTAACAGCAAAAAAGCATAGCAGAAATTAAAAAGGAAAGCTCAAAATTATGTGGATATTTCTAAGAAACGAAAAACTGAAAACTCCATGTCTTATGAAGAAAGGTTGTTTTATTTTCTGTCGGAAGATATCAATAAGGCTTTCTGGTTATTTTTATCTTACACTGTACTTATATTTGAAAAAGCAAATGCTCAATTTCAGTCTGCGGAACCTCATATTCATATGCTAAAATCTTGTCTCTTAAAATTATACAGAGAAATGCTAGTGAAATTTGTAAAACCAAGCATCATAAAATTATGTAGTGATATTTTGAAAGTCCACTATCATGAGAGGAGTAATCAAAAAGATGATGTTGATATCTTAATTGGAAATGGAACACTGAAAGTAATCCAAGATTTTAACATTCATGATAAAAATGAATTTTATGAAAACGTCAGAAGCTATTTCATAGCAGCATGTGACTACATGCGCAATAAATTTCCTTTTGAGTTAGAAGTGTTACATCATGCAGAGGTTACACAAATATCGAATTTTGAAAATGCATCATTTTCCAGCTTAAAATATTTTACAGAAAAATTTCCTGTTCTTTTGTTCAATAATACAGAAGATGAAGCTGTTGATGCTTTACAAACAGAATTCAGTGAGTTCCAGGCTTTTAAAGTTCCACAAACTGTGAGTAATGAAGGTAGCATTGATGCACAATGGGCAGCCATAGGTAAAATAAAAAATGATACTTGTGAATTAAAATTTAAATGACTTTCTCAGGTTATGCTGTCAATACTTATGATCCCTCACAGTAATGCAGCTTACGAGAGAGTCTTCAGTCAAGTGAAGAAAATTAGAACTGACTTCAGGTCAACCATGTCTGATGACACATTAGAAAATTTACTAATAGTTAAATGCAGACAACATGTGAAATGTTACGAGAATGTATTTGACAAAAAATTTCTCAAATGCAAAATCTTGCACTACAGCATTTGTAAATTCTAAGAATTAATATTGCGTTTAATACAGTTTAATCCTCTATTATTATTAATTTAATAAATACTTAATTTCCTCATTGTGCCCTTTTTTCATAAATTATGTATGATTTTGTTTAATTAAAAAATGGTGGCCCGCACCTGCGACTGACTACAGATTTTTCACTTCTAGAAGTTGGCACATATGCATATTGAACATCTATCTTACTAAGCTTGGGGTTTCGGTTGGTGGTAAGTACAAGAATAGAACACAATGAACAGATTTCATTGATTCCATTGCATCAGTAATTGAAAAGAATTTAGTACGAGATATCTGTAAGTATCCTTGCATTGCACTTTTAATTGATGGCTCAACTGACTTTTCCATTCAGTCTTGTGCAGTTCTTCACATTCACCATGTTGAGAATTCTTTGATTACTGAAACTTTTCTCTGCCTCGAGCCACTTTAAAATGAAACATCACAAGGATACTTTGATACTGTAATTGAAGCTTTCACAAGAATGGACATTCCAATAAAAAAAGTATGGTTAGTAGGATGGGGAACTGATGGTGCTGCAAATATATATATATACTCCATCCAAGAAAAAGGAATTAGCGATATTATAATCATGGCATCTTTGGAATACATTATTAAATTTACTAGATAAAGAGAATTCAATAAAATATTCATTGGAAGTATTAGAAATCTGTGATATGTTAGTATTCGCTTTATGAGGAGTTATTAGTATATCAATTTCTCTTGTTCTGGATTTTGATCTTCCCATAAGTTCATTTATTTCTGACCATGTTTTCCTATTATTCATATTACATAGTGCCGAAAAATATGCCTGTTTCGCACGTTTTATTTTAGTATTCAATTCATTCCGAAATGACTTAAAAACAGCAAGTTTTGTTGGTGATTTATCCTTTAAAAATTTGAAGTAAAGTTTATTTCTCTAAAAATTTCAGTTGTAATCCATGGTTTACGTATACGTTTGGTTTTGCTTATTGTTTTTAATGGAAAGCAAACTTCATAATTATTTCCACTTCATTATTAATCCACGACCATCGTGGGTTCAGGGCCCACCAAACACAGAAATTTCTTTCGAACGTTTCTCCATCTAGCCATGTCATAATATCGTTTCTCCATCTGGCCATGTCATAATATCAATGCTGGTATCACTACGCCAATAAACGTTGATTTATATTGTTGTTTGATTTAATCTGCGTAGTGTTCGATTTATATAAATAAATAACCAACAACTAGTGTCTAGGACATTGTTATTGAAGTAAAAAAAGTTAAATGGCATTAGGATATGCACATTATCTGATGAAATGATCAACGACAGACAATCCCCTGAGTTTTAACAAAATTCAACAGCTTATTGAAGAGTAGGAAAACGTTTTGAAATAAAATGGACGGATGAGATAAGAAAACGAACTGGAGCTACATGAAACAAATTGTCAAGAGCAGACTTTTGCAAAAAACATTTGGAAAGAAAATCACGCAATGAAATAAAATGATCGAAGATATATGTACAGTAGGACCCGTATATAACGAGGAGCTTGGGACAAAAATGCTTGCTAAATCTGTTTTGGAATTTATAATTGCAAGATTTGAAAATAGTGTGCATGGATAACATATATACATGCAATATGCATATAATAACATGCTGAATTTGCTTAAAATTTATTTACACAAAAAAATATATATTCCATGCTTTTAAATTAGTCCGGATGTTGTTGATGTAATTTGGTGCTGGTATTTCAGGTTTGATTTTTTCCAGCACATTATGTAATAGGCTGTTTTTTTGTTTTTTTTTACTGTTAAGCTATGATTAATATATTTATTCGTTATCATATACCAGCGTTTGACTTACATGGCTACTTTTTCTTGGTTCTTCCAATGATATTCCTTGCTTAGAAGCAGGGGCGCCCACAGAATTATATGCAATGGGGTGCATCCAGGAAAAATTCCAATTGAATAATGTTGTTGGACTACAGTTTCTTGTGGATTCAGTCCCTTTTTTCATAAACCAAGGGGGTGCATTGCACCCCCCTCGGGGCGCTCATGCTTAGAAGAAATGTTGAGTCTGGCTCAAAATGAAGTAAACGTTCTCAATAACGTTTCCGTTAACGGTTATTTCTGTTTAGCGTCGGTATGTTACTGTACCTGAAAACTCTTGATAAAATTACGCACATTCAGATCAGTGCAGTGGCGTTGGAAAGGGAGGGGTCAAGCCCTCTTGGCTATCAAAACACATTTTCTCATGGGCCGCATCACAAAACTTCAGGCGCTTGAGCTACCACCATAAGTTTTGAAATGCTACGCCACTGATTCTGATTAACATCTTTTTCTGTGTAACCACTTTTTTTTTTTGATTCCTTGTAAGACATTAATGGGCGAGTTCATAGGCGTAATACGTAAGGACGGGGATTGGGCACATGTCCCTTGTGCCGGATTTGGGGTACAAGGTGCCTTGGGCACAACGCTTTTTTGGTGTGCCCCTCTATTGGCGTAACTAAGATGCTAGGGAGAGAACCCCCCTAGAAAAGAGCTGCCCTCCCCATAGAAAAAAGTTAGCCCTCTAGAAAATTACTGCTGCTCATTGAGGTATAGGATTTAGACCCCCCCTAATAAAAAAGTAGTCCCAAATTTCGAAGCTAGTTACACCCATGACACCTCTCCTGCCGTACTAGCAGAAATAAATAAAATTCTGTCGTTTCGCCCCCTTAAATGCAGCGGAAAATCGCGGAGGATAGGGAAGGGGCGACATTTATGATTAGTTTACGTGCATTATTATAAGATATAACAGCGATGTTTTCATAAATAAATTTAGTGTATTTGACGACGATTTTTTTGGATATTGTGGAGAGTGGGAAAGGGTGGATGTAGAACAAAATTTCTGGGATGGCACAAAGCTTGAAAATTCCACTTGTAAGTTTAGTTTTATTTCTTAGTTGCAGATAATCATTTCTAATATAAATTTATTATTTTCAGGGGGGCGCATCCCCCTTGCCTGGATCCGCTATTGTAGAGCGGGGGGTTGTTTCAACTAATTTTTCAGAATTTCAGATTTAGAAAATAATGGTGGAGGGCGCCTTCTCGGGGAGAGCTGATCGACGGAATTTTACGGTAAATAAATTGCAATTAAAAAAAAAAGTTCGCCGCCTTTTGCGCCCCTAGAAATTTGGCGCCTGAGCAGGTGCCCAACATGCCCATTTATAAATACCGACTGCACTGTGCCCTCCATCCCAGTTCCTTTTAAAAAAGAGGCAAAATCGTATTTATTTGTTTTTTTTTGCCCACTCCCCAACGTTATATATAACGTAACTCTCAAGTTATGCCTTTGGATGAATTTACCGTATTAACCGTTGTGCAAATGTTGTAAGTACATGGGAATTGATGTTGACTGAAAGTGAGTTATCCTGCGCTGTGCAATTTTTGTAACGACAGCGTTATAGTGCTGTAGATTTTTTTTTTTAAAATAACTTACTAAAGAATAGTTGTGTATGAAGTGTACGTACTGTTAAAGTTGGTTATGTATGAAGTGTTCGTACTGTCAAAGTAAGTCTAACCGCAGTATTCGTATGCTTGTGTTCTTCATCGATTAAACGCCGAGTGAGGGGAAAGGGTGCGAATGGTACCTCGAGTGGTGTCTAGGGAAAATAAATGCTTTAATTCAGGGGCACAGCAGTTTAAAAATTGTGTGGGGGTGGGCTCAAGTGCGTTTTATAGGCATTTGTACATTACGATGTATAGAATTGCAATTTATTTTAAATTATTGGGTACTTGGAGCCCCGTCTGACTACTTTTGTGTGTGTGTGTGTGTGGGGTGTCACTAGCTTCAAAAAAGGTTATGATAAAGAGAAAACTGTGTCTTGATTTCCAATAGGAGGATCTGAACTCCCCCACCCTATGCCACTGCTTTAGCTAGTGTTACTTTGAAAATATTCTGACGCCGAAATAATGTGGAAAACGGAGTAAAAGCAGTCGTCGAAATTAGGCAGTCGTTTCTGGTGTCTTTATCTGCCATTTGTAGGCGGCTAATACTGTTAAAGAAGAAAAAGCGTTGTTACGCTTAATAAGCACAAAATGGCAAAAACATCTCTGGTTCATGTACACGCAAAGATGTGAC
>QLNU02015003.1:152984031-152998366 GCA_006491805.2 Dysdera silvatica
TTGTCGATATCTGAGCTACGAACCCGTCTGGTTTATTTAGTCTTTTATTTTGCGGTAATTATTTGGTTTCAGAATAGAATATCACTCATGCTATAAATAATTCCGAGTAACGGAAAGTTTATTAATTATTGTACATTTAACAATTCCGTTTTACAAATTCAAGTTCATGGTTCATACAACATTAACACCAAATCTTCATTTAATAAAATGCCTGGGCTATAAACTTTGAGTGTTTCAAACTAAGGTTACCCAAGTTTTCACTCAATATATCTATGTGGATATAACAGAAAAACAATATCACCAATGCTTTTTGGATGTTTAGAAGATCGACGGAGGTTACTTAAAGTGACAAAATAGTTCAGATTCTATAAGCTACTACCCTATTTCGTTTTTATATACATTATATGACGCTCCAGCTGTTCAGATTATAATTTAAAATTTTAGTTTATTATATGAAAACGATTCATGTGAAATGGATGTAGTGTGCACAAGGTGTCTACTCATCTGGAAAACCTGGAAAAGTCAGGGAAATTTGAAATACAAAGGCCAAAGTCAGGGAAATTTGAAGTTTAGATTTGGTCTGAAAAGTCGAAGTCGGTAACTCGCGATACCAAAAGTACATAAGAGCGGGTTCAAGTCTCTCCCGTTGGAAATCAGGGCACATTTTCCCCCTCCAATATTCAGTCCCATTATTCTTTTTTAAAGCTGTTTGGGCTCCCCGCAATTTTTGAATTGTTACGCCCCTGATACGTTTGCTTAATGGGGAAAAAGATTGCGGCGTAATGGGTGATTCCGCGAGCTCACAGCTATATTCACCGAAAAAAACCTACTTTTAGTACCGAAGTCCCCAACTAGGCAAGTCGTGTTTTCCTTCCTGCTGGGCTCTGTTGCTCGCTGGTTGGTACGCCGTTCCCCGATATCCCCCTCTCGGCCTCTTCTCATTGACTGCTACATATTTAACAAATATGGCCGACAGTCGCGTCCGTCGGGGAAGGTTTGGGTTTGACTTCGATTGTTTTGCGCGTTATTTGAGGTAAGTTGGTAATTTTTTCTTTAAGATCGCGTTACCTCGACTCTTTCCCGATCATTTCCGATTTCTTGTATCCTGCGATCGTTCCGCAAATCCAAATTGCGATGCGTTTTGGGCTGCTGTTGGTTATTTGCGCGAAGTAGTCGATCTGAGGTGGCCTATTGAAAACGCCTGCACTTTGAGTTTGTTTTTTGTGTATGAGTGATGACGCCGATTGTTCCCTTCTTTTCTTTCTATGTTTTTGTAACCTATTTTGTATCGATCGTTGATGGTTTTTGTGCCCGATTTTCGGCTTAAATATGTTTGTTTGAAACGAACGGAACCGCGATGGCGATAATCAGTTTTTGGCACCGTGTCAAAATTACCGATTCCGCTGTTCCTGTCTAGAGCAGAACTTTTCGATTTTCAAAAACCTATGACCTTCATTTATGTTACAAGTATCTCTTCTTCAATTACAGTAAATAGGCAATTAAAATGTTTTTAATATATTCCCAACTGCCCTTCCACATTTCCCCTAAATATATATTTTTTTAATTAGAAGCCCATATTGAAATCCACCCTGCAAGCCTGGTGAAACTCTTTATAAAAAACATCTGTTTGATAAATGCAGTGGAAACTGCTATGTCAGAATAAGTCTATAACAATATTTTCGGTAGCCCCCTCCATAGATGTGGAGTATATCACGTTCAACCTTGTCTGTGACTATACTGCTTATGTCTTTTCTGGGTCAAAAGAATATTGTTGCGGACAGATTGCACTGTAGTACACAGATTTGGTTTGTTGTTGGTCGTTTGTGGAATAAAAAAACACGCTTTTAAGGAAGCATTCAAGTATTACGTAAGCAATATTTTGGCCATTTCAACCCCCCCCCTTATAAGCAAAAATTAACATTGGATAACATAGGACAATAAGTTCAATGATACCCCTGCTAAATTTTTTACATAATACTTGCACGCTGCCCAATGAACGTTACATGAGAAAACCCTGTTTGTGTATAGTTTATAGTATTTTGTATATTGTTGAGGTTCGGGGAGCCAAAGTTGCTCTCTAAACCTTAATCCCCCCCCCCTCTCCTCGGAAGTTTTTTCTTGTATAGGGACAGATTTGTGGCTCTTTCTCTCATCTCTCAGTGTTCGTAATGTTTCCTACTGATTGTTTCCATATGTTCGCTGGAACGTAGTTTTATTTTGTTTGCTAATATCTGCATAGGGTAAGTAAGGCGAGGGGAGTTCTAAAATGATAGTTTACAGGATGTCTGGCTAACTGGAAAACTCTGAAAAGCTAATAAAGTCTTCCCGATTAGAAAAAACGGGTAAGTTTGAGGTGCAAGGCGAAATTTAAAATTACGTTATAATAAATAGCTTATTAAAATTGTTTTCCTGAATTGTACTTCTCAATTTTTTATACTGCAGTGCATATTGAATATTTGAAAAACTTAACTTTGATTAAACTTTCTCGAAAAAAATCACCTTTTTTGGAAAAAAACCACAAAAACATTAAGCCCATATTTCATAGCAAAGAATGTTTGGTGAACATAACTAAAGCATAGCGAATGAAAAGTGGTTTCAGTTAAATTATCTCATTTGTAAGGAGATTTTGATCTGAATACCAGTCTCCTTTCCCTTACATATAATCATACATCTGGAAAATCTGGAGAACCTAGAATTGTCAGGGAATCCAAAATTGTCCCTAAAGGTGTGGGGGTGGGGGGATAAGATTGTTTGAACTGGGAAAAGTTGTTGGAAATTTTCAACTTCTGTTCTGAATGGCTAAATTTCACGCCGACATGATGGTATTTTTCCAGAAATTGAATCCAAAGTTTAGTTTGTGAATTATTGGGGAATTTTTTTGGAACGGTTAGGGACAAGTCTGAAAATGTCAGGGATTTTTTTTTCTTTTCTCCAAGATAGTGAGATCCTTGTACATAATTTTTAAATGGAATACACGATAATGCCGGGTTGTCCAACATATGGCGTGCCGACAACTGTTTGAAATAAAAAAAAAATTCCAAAAAAAAAATTTCGAATTTTTTTTCTTCAGAAATATGGAAAAACCGTGGGGACAGCATGGGGTGATTCCTTTTCATATTGCAAGTAAATAAACAGAAGAAACTCTGAAGGGAGACTTTTTTCTTCTTTTTTTTTTTTACGAAACCGTTGGCCCGCCTGAAAATTTTTTAAGTGGCTCGTTGCCCAAAACGATTGGACAACATTGTGATAATGCTTTAACTTTTCAATTATGTAGTGTAGTTCAATGTGCTTATAACCATTTCAAAGGGGCCACCAAGTGAATTTGTAAATAATTAATCTAAGATTTTAATGTAGATTTTTTTTTTAAATACAATCATTATGATTTGTAAATTCACTAAATTAATGATAAATGGTTTGGGTTTCTATTAGTTTTTAATTTTATTAGTGATCTTGAAACCCCAAAACTTTGGTTATTGAGTTTTCCCCTTGTTTGTGTATTTTTATGGTCTTGTTGTGGGGTCACGGTTTTGATTTCATTTTTCTGCTTTTTTTTTTAGGTTTCCAGTTGAGCTTTTAAGTGCTTTTATAAAATAACAACCTTGTCAGAAGCTATTGTTTTTGGACATTTGAATCACACAAGTTGCAATCTGTCTGTCTTGTCCACCACATTTCCTCATTTTCATGCAAGAGTTCTGCAATCAGTTGAACGGATCTGGTATGATGAAAAGTTTTCTATAAACTTGTACCAAACTATGAATTATTGTGTGATATGTATCTCACTTGTGTGTACAGATGCTTTGCTTGCCCAGAATGGCATTTGCCGTACGAAACCAGCCAGTGTATAAAAATTATGTGCGTTATTAGATTGAGAATTTTTAAATTAATTCAGTCTAAATTTTTAACTTTGAATTTCATAGCTATTTTCTCAAATGTAATGTTTCTTAGCTCCAGTGCAGTGCTCTGTATGACACATTTTATTGTGTAGCTTTATAAAGGCACTTTCACAATGTGCGGATGGTTAGTGCCACTAGGAAATGTGAAATAGGTCTGTATGTGTCCATAAGCTTGTGCCAACAGGGTGAATTAATTACTAGGGTTCCCTGCCCTGCTGTGGCACATGTGATAATGCACTCGCCTAATGCGCCATTAACCTGGGTTCAACTTCTAACGGTGCAAAGAACGTTTCCGTGAAACGTTCTTTGCACCGTAGGACCATAGTTTGGTCCGCTAGGCCAGTGGTCGCCAACTGGTGGTCTGCAGAAAAAGCTGGACATTATTTGCATTTTTAATGTTTTATTAATAATAAAACAAAAATAATATTCTAAGAAATTCTCATATTCTGAATGACAATTTCCACCTTTATATTGCACTAAATTCACGAAATGTGGTCCGCGGGATTTAAAATTATGAATTTAGTGGTTCATGAGGTCCGAAAGGTTGGTGACCGCTGCGCCTTGCAAGGTTCGGATCCCTCAGAAAATTGTAGGTCCAGAGGTTTGGATTCCTCGAAAAACAGTAGGTCCTGGTGCAGCATGACCATTGTAGTCCTTGAGCCATAAAACCACAAACAAACATATTAAGGTTCCTACCCACCTGGAAAACTTGAATCGTCAGGGAATTTCAAATCGTCCACGAAGGTCTGAGAAAAATTAAGATTTTTTTGGCCAAAACCAGGAAAAGTCAGGGAAGATTTTCTTCCTTAACCTTGATTCTGAACAGCTAAATCTCCGACAAATGTGAAACCATTTTACCTGCAATGGATGTTCAATTGAAAGTTTTGTGATTTGTCAGAGGATTTTGCCCGAAAAGTTGGGAATTTTCTTTCTCCAATGTGAGCGGGAATCCTGGTTACACATAGCTGAAAGCCAAGTAATGTTTTGTATACTGACTATGTTTGTGTCTGCGGATCTGCGATGGATTTTCAGCGAAGTTAGTTGGCTTTGCCAAGCGTTAGTGCCAATCCATGCTAAACGCTATAATATGCCTACCATTGTTCAGAACTTGATTTCCCTGACAACAGGGGGGTTTGAAGTCCTTTGGAGAACTATCTGTCTCAGCATACTTTATGATCTTTGATGTCCGTGTGACATAAAAACACAGATGCTTCCTGCATTTGTGATCAAAGTCTGCACTTTATTAGCCAGCCCATGGAGCTTTTGTTGTGAAATCTGATTTCTGAGACTGTAGACTGTATGGAGGGGGTTTATTGTGGACGATATTATTCGGTCTTAAGATGTAAAGCTGCAGACAAGAGTTTAGGGATATAGGCGCAAGGAAAATTCTAGATGTTCCATCTCTGTGTGGAAAAGTTCTTGATGTGTAGGTTATTTTTCTAAGGAAGCATTGTCTAAACAATCCAGTCTATTACTTTACTATTTCTATTTTTTGAACAGCTGTATAGTATAATGTTAAGAGTTTTGCATGTAATTACACTTTATTTTCAGCTGCTGTGGGGTCCGAGTTATGGAACGAAAATAAAGGGATTCGCAAAGACTCGACACAGTTTCTGCAAAACCAGTTCTCTATTTCGGAAGCAAGCACAGGTGCTGTTAGCACTCCAAACTCCATTCCTTCATCTGTGATATTTAGCTCAAACTACTGTGGGGTAGAGGGTGCTACAGACAACTTCGATAATGCTTCCCATCTCATCTACAACACTGCTCACCTCAACGACTCTTTAAGCTCATCCCAAGCAAGCGTCCCCGCAGAATCTGCCAGTCATGGAGTAGGGGCTTCCATAGTTAGCAGAGGCTTAAATCTGGACTACGACAGTTCACAGCATAGCAATAGTCAAAGTGCACAATTTTCTCCCATTGCCGGCCAGTCACATTCTGCTTCCAGCCCAAATGAGCGAGTGGACTTGTCTGCCATGTGGAATGTCGCCAATACCTGTGAGGGAACTCAGGGCTCACTAAGCAAATCTCACAACCAGATTCCTCACCAAGGGGCCAAAAGCACTCATTCCGAGACACGTGCTGGAAATAGTAGCCTGCAGCAGGCATCCTCTGTTTCCGAGAGCTTGAACAATTGCCATTCAAACACTGCTGAGATGCAAACCAATGTACAAAAGAAGATGGATTCCAGTTTGAGGTATAACAGCAACAACAACAACAATGACACTACCACTTCTAGTCACAGTACAAATAGTGGTACTGGCTTTATGTCGAGCAACGGAAATAATGTTTACCGAAACAGTATAGGTTGCGGTAATGGAGTTCATTCCAGCAACAGTCTTCAGATGTTAAATCTTGGTGCTAATAACGAATCAAATAGCCAGAATACGTCATTTGGTGCTCCGTACAATTCAGCAAACAGCCGAACCAAAAGCCAACCGGGAAACTGTGAGCCAAACTGCAACTCTGCATTTAGCGGTTGGCAAGGTCTGAATACCTCGACTACCTCTGTTTCTGCCAGTAATGGTTGGCTCATTCCAAATAGCCTTTCTTCAAGGAATGCCCATGACGTTTCCGCCAGCTCCAAAGAAGGCATGCCAAAAGACGGAGACGAAAACATGGTTGTGGATAATGAAATGTCCTATTCCGATCTAATTGGCTCTGCTGCCGGAACAGAGAACGGGGAAGATAAGTCGCAGGTCCCCAATGGCGGACAGGGAAACATGTCTTGGGGGATGGCATCTCGCCTGAGCATGCTTGGCAATGACAGTTCCATGAATCCAGGTTCGAGTATGTGGAATAACAGTCAGGGTCCAGTTACAAGCTCTGGACAAAATACTTGGGACAACAGTAGACAAAACAGTGCTGCTGCTTCAGAAGCAGCGGAAGAAAGTTCAGGTATGTATTGCAAAATGATTATTGTGAAAATTTTTCTTGAAATTTGGTTTTAGAATTGAGAGTGGAGAAAAATCATGTGTAAATGCAAGCTTACAAAAGTGAAAGGAAACAAATATTTAAATGTAAGAATGAATCGAAGAGGCTTTGTCGTGGTTCCCATGCGGCCTGTAGAACCTGAAATTGCACATCAAAGTCTGGGGAAAAGCAACGTTCTTTGGTCAAACCTTGAAAAGTCTTAAGTGGGTGGGGGACCTTCCTAATCTGCACCGTCATGGTGTGGGTTGCCAGTGCCCGGGGCAAGTTAAGTATTGTGTCCACTAAAACCCATTAGCATTTCTTTTTACCAGTCCAATATTGAAATTTTGCATCCGGGGTTTTCGTCCCAGTGACACCCCTCATTCTATGCCACTACTAACCACCTGTTCTGAATCGCTGAACTTCACACGAAGATGAGGCTATTTTTTCCGAAATTCAATTTAAAGTTTTGTTTACAGTCAGTTAGGGAATTTTGTCTGAAAGTTCAGGGGAAAAACGCCGGAAAAGAAAGAAGATTATGTGATGTGCAACATTGGCAAAAATGTGTTTTGATATCCAGTAGTGGGGGATGATGAAATTGATACACTAAAATCGAAAGTTTTTAATATTCTAGCTATTTTACAAAATATTAATGAATAAATGAAGTTCTAATTTTTTATTTTTATTGCGCATATATAGCACCCTGAATAATTTTATTCATTCACGTTTCTGAAAGTTGCAAGTATAAAATGAGAATTGTATAATGAGAACAAAAAGTTTTTAGTTCTTCTTTATCTTACAATCTATGATAAAATGAAATTCATGTGTTGAAAGAGCAAGTGGGTAAAACAAATTAAATATGCGGATTATATATTTTTGAATTATCTACTTATATATCAAGACACTATTGGTTTGTTAATTACGAGTCTAATGCGAGCTACAAATGTCTTTTGAAGTGAATCTTTTATACACAAATTCTTTCAAATGTTTATTTTCAAACATTTAATTTCTAAATTATAGAATATGCATAATTTGCTATATATATTAGAAAAGTTGGAATTATAAAATACATATATATATTTTTTTTTAAATTAGAACATCGAGGTTGATTTTCACTTCTATAGTTTATTGCAGCGCTATCAGTATTTTTTCAATCTCCAAATAAATAATTCTTTGATACATATCCTTTATTAATAACACCATTTTACCATAAATAAAAGCTACTTTTAATATATATTGTAATTTAATGACTTGAATTTTATTTCTTTAGTTTGAATTTATGCAGTTATTGATGTTACATTATAAATATTTATTTTCTATTTAGAGTAAAATTAACACAGTTTACTTTATTTTTGGGTACATCTTGCTTATTAGATCTTTTTTTTTGTTTGGGGAGGGAGGGAAATGTAGTATAAAATTAAACTTTTTAGAATTGTTCTCTTTGAAAAGGGACTAATATTTAAACCTTTAACACTTTCTACTTTTACATACAAATAACTTCAGAGATTCCACTCCCTCAGAAATTGCAGTGGACTCCTCCTTTTCCCTCTTACCTTACCCCCTGTCATGCAAAAATAAGTTGCTCTCTGCACACACCCTAAGCAATGAATGGCTAGCTTTTTGTAATGAGGCTTTTAGTCTGTTTCAAACAGTCATAAAAGAAAATGCTTTCTATCTCCCACTCCTACTTGGATTCTTTCAAATCTTGCTAACTTTCTGACTCCCAAGGGACAGACTCTGTTTCCTTTCTTTTGTTTAACTTGTTCAGTTGCTACAAACTTTACCTCATACACTCTTCTCACCCTTACCACCTTTCTATTCCTAGACTTCCTTCCCTCCTATTCAAAGACAAAGCCATTCATTCACTCCAGGCCCTAATCCTAGGCATATCAGGGGGCATCCCCTGTAGATTCTTACACACCACATCCCCAGAATCTCCCATACCAGTGGTCATATAGTCACTTAAAAGTCATAAAAGGATGACAAATTTTTGTCCCCCCCCCCCACTTGAAAACATCAGTTAAAAAAAAAATATTGAACTAAATTTCAAGATGTATTTTTTTAAATATGTATACAAAACAATGTTTTAGGTCCCTTATTAGTCCTCTTTTTTTTTAATTCTAGCCTACCAGTGGGATTTGGTATATTCCAGATTCATCCTGCAAAAGAACTGGGTTGGGATGAGCCCTACCCTAGGATACCCCCCTCCCTTTATTTTTCTTTACAAGTCAATGGTTGGTTTGGTAGTGCAAATGGCTTGATCACCAGGATTAACCAAAAGGGTTAACAGATAAAGGGCCATTGTACAAATAGGACCTTTTCCCTTCTTCCCCACCCCTTTGTATTAAAATAACAATCCATTACTGGATTATCAGCAATTTTATTTTTCACTAACATAGGATACTGGTCCACTAAAGTGTTTTGGCTTTTCTTATTTGTGTTTTTAACCCTCTGACTGCTCATTTTTTTTTTATCAACATCGCTTTAAAAATTGCATATTTCTTTTTATTCAATATTTCAAATCTACATGTAATTGAGAGTTAAAATATGTAGCACATTTTTGTAACCAAAGATGATGAGAGATGAAAGATGGAAAAATTTCATACCCGAGAAAATCGCGGGATGAGCTAATTTTTTTTTTACCTTCACCCTGCCTGTGGAAATCCCCTGATAAGCAGTCAGAGGGTAAAGTCCCTTCCCCTACACTTCTCTCCTGACTCCTCCATGTACACTTCATGTAGGCTGGGTTTGGGTTTGGCATGTGGGGGGATGGGGCTCATGCTTCCCCTCATCATAAACAACAAATTTCTATTATTCAGCTCCTTAAGCTTTCTGGAACCTGGACCCCACCCCCTTATATTTGGGGCTTCCTGTTGTGCACAAAAATGATGGACTCTTCTAGAGCTCTTCTGTTCACCCATACTGATTTGTAGTTATGTGTTTACAATGGTCATCAGGCCCAGACACCTTGTGGCACTTGGAAACCAGGAACTGACAATGACAAGTCTGGTTTCAATTTCAGAATAAATGGAAGGTATATAAATGACAAGACTTGCTTCTTATCTCCTTTCATGAGTCAGTTAGCAAACCAGTATAGCCCACAATACTCTGTACCCCTAAATTACCCCTGTTGCTCTGGAAAGACACAAAAATTTTCTCCCTCCCTTTGGTATTTCCAGTTGTTAAATACAAAATTCATCACTCCACTTGCTTAAAATCCTTAACTGCAAGATAAGAATTTTCTAGCACTCCTAGAAGTCTAAATGCCTTAAAAAAGGTTAAGCTAAAGGTTAAAGTCCTTAGTTACTTTTGAGGGGAAAGTCTGATAGAAACCCTCAATTTATATTTCAGAATATTTTTTTAACCTGAAAGTTGTACTTACCATTGTTTCTTTTATTTTGAATTTTATAACAGAAGTTTAATTTTTTTTTTCTTGAGTGAAGAATATGGTTTCGAACTGCATTTTGAAGTTGAGAGAAGTTTCACTGCTTTGTGATATTAGCCATTATTAGTCCCCTAGACTTGTAAGAAATACGCGATTTCCTAAGATGTTTGATTCCTTGGGAGAAAACAAATTTTTTAGCATTGAACTCGTTCGTTTCAGCACTTTAAACTTTTTTTTTTTTAAATCAATAAATTTAGTGGGCAGAAGTAGAGTTTTACCTAACGTAAAATTTTACAGCTAAAATAACCAGTATAAGGTTCCATTTAAAAAATTTACACGTTTTTCTAGCATTCCTTAACACACTTCTGTCAATGAAACAGTATATGGCAGTTCTGTAGTCAGGTGATAGGTATTCTCAAGGCTTTCAAGTTCAATAGTTGTGATTCACAGCCTTTGAATTTGCTACATTTGGTTAAATTCTCCAAGTTTAGTTATGTTTTTTAGGTTCAAAAACTTAAGTTCAAGACTTAATGGAGTCCGGTTTCAGACACTAAAAAGATTAGTAAAATCTAAAATTTGTTAATGGGAATTAACACTAGTTCTACGAGGTGCTTCTCTGGAACAATGCGTTAGTGTTAGTATGCATAGTGTTCATAACACTATGCGGCTCATAAATTGATGGTTTGTACAAGCAAGAGTCCACCGTATTAAGCTATATGTACAAAAGTATCAGTTGTACTCGGGATCTGATGTGGGCACCGTTCATACATCACTTTAAATAAGTTTCCATATACTATCATATCATGTAAGCGTTGCATAAAACGAGAATCGAATTTTACACATCTTTAAGTTATACCTGCGTTTAAAAATTGGGGTTAAATTTATAATAATAGCTAAATAGTTTTTGTTTACGAAAGAAGTAACCTTTTGAATTATCATCAGAAGTGTAATCTGTTGAATGAATGGCTTTTCTTTTTTCTTTTCTTGCTTTGTAATATATAGATATGATGGACAGTCAAAGTGGATATTCTCGTTTAATTGGTGCTATAGGGGGTTCGGATTATGTAGAAGGGAAGCAAGAAAGCAACAATGGCAACTTTAAGCAGAATACGTCTCGACCTCTGCCACCAAGGATTGGTTTACTCGGAGGCGGTGAG
Source organism: Dysdera silvatica (assembly GCA_006491805.2). Taxonomy (NCBI): domain Eukaryota; kingdom Metazoa; phylum Arthropoda; class Arachnida; order Araneae; family Dysderidae; genus Dysdera; species Dysdera silvatica. Next base: position 152,995,380 of record QLNU02015003.1, read on the forward strand.
AGTTCGCTAAACACTGCTTCCGCTGGTTGGAGTAACAGTGGTCCATCAGGAACTAGCAGCTCTGGCTGGGTTGGAGCAGGTCCTCGATCAAATAACGGAGCATCGGATATGACTGGAAATAATGGATCAGGTAATTGTCTTATGTTTATTCTGCTACTGTCTTTGTGCCTCGAACGATGTAATCGCCGATGGAGCAAGGTCTTTATATTTGTAATACACTGTGCTCAATATGATGACTTGAGTACATGGGAGTGGGCTTGATTCCCAGTATCCTTGGACACGTTTACGTGTCATGGCTTAGAGAATGAAATTAACCCCATATAAATATATTCTTTTGCTTTCTGACTCATAACATTTAAAAAAAAGGGGCTTCGATAAAGTTATGAATAGTAGGTGTGCAGTTGATCCTCTGTTTATGATCCCAATAAAAATTTTGTTAAATTCAAAATTCGCTGAATGGAGAAGAATAATAGCCTAACTGGTTTAAATTTCCACAGATAGAGGATAAGAGCAGTGGTTATAGTCAGAAGGGCATTAAAAACTATTAAATTGTATGCAGGCAACTTATACAGGAAACAAGCTTCTCACATAACCTCTGCTCACTTTAGTTCAGGGTTTGGTTCCCTAGGCTTTAAGAGGTTCGTATTCCTCAGAAAATTGTAGGTCTAGAGGTTCGGATTCCTTGGAAAACGATAGGTCCCGGCGCAGCATAATTATCATATTCTTTAAGTCATAAAACTACAAATAAACAAACCCACACAACCTGAAATTCTTAATGAACGTGAAATTGCTCCTAAAAGATGTTCACGTCGTTGGTCAAACCTGGAAAAATCGGGGGTGGGAGGGACCATCCTAACCTGTTCTGAATAGCTAAATTTCATACAAACATAAGGCTGTTTTCTCCAAAGTTAAAGTTTTGTTGGTAATCAGTCAGGGAATTTTGTTCGAAAAGTTAGAAAAATAACATTGGAAAAGTTAGGGAATTTTTCTTCGTGGTGAGTGTGGGGGAACCCTGAAGAAACCAGTTATATTTAAATACAAGTTTTCAGGGAAGAACAGTTTGAAATGTCCAAAAATTTTAAGGAAATAAAATCGTGGTAAAGTTAAGAAGAGGAAAATGTCTTAAAACAGAGAATGAATATTATTATACAGAATTTTTAAATTTTTAAAAATAGATTATTTTCACAAGGAAATTCGTAAGCAGTTCAGTATTTCTGTTAAAAATATCCACTAAATGAAAGAAATTTTCAAAATAGATGTTCATTAAATACAGGTTTGATTGTATTTTGAAATGAGATCGATTTGGTGGAGCATTATCTTTGCTTTCCTTATACTGTGAAGCACAGTAAAAGGGCTTTTAATAGTACGAAAGTTTAATTTGGTTTAATTGTTATTTTCTTGCCATTTTTTTTATTCATTTACAGCACTATCTCGCATTATACAAACTGTCGACAAAAAATTGTGGTTTGTCGCTGAAAGCATTTTTCTCTTAAAAATTTTATTTAGGGATGTCTCCACCAAAGCCTCATAATTCATGGGCTCAAGCAGCTGGCAAAGGCTTGGTTCAATCGCAGCCTTCTTCTAGCGGAAGTAACGTACACAATATTCCTTTGAGTCCAGATACCCGTGCTCCTGTGCCTGATAACCCTTCTGCCCCCAAAGCTCAAAGCGATTCTATCTCCGAAATCAAAGTTAAAGCTGCGATCTCTGAAGGATGGGGACAGACAGTAAGTATTCGCTAATAACATTTAACGTTGTGTTATATATAACGCTACTTATATTTTTATACTAAACTAGGCTGTACAAGCATTTCCACCAATTTTGAAACTTGTTCTAAAGTGCACGGAACTCATGATCTGATTTCGTGGTCTCCAGTTTTTTTCTTTGGCTACTTTGCAAATAAACGAGGGTTGATTCCATTAGCTACCCCAGCTCTTACTGACATTTTCCTACGGATTCAGAGTTTGATTTCCCAGCGGAAAGAGCTATGTATTCCTTAGAAAAATAAACACCCTGGTGCAGCGTAGTCTTAGCTGTCCTTGCTCCGTAATACCGAATATAAATATCGAATTTAAGGAATGCATGATATGGGCAGATAGATTGCAAGGAAACGAAATGAGCGGTGAAAACACATTATACATTTTGTCCAACCAAAGAATTCAACCAACCCACAAAAAAAAAAAAAAATATCTTGTTTGCCTGCAGAGAAAATTTGATTTTCCCCTCCAAGAATGAAACCTTGTGTATTTGGTTAACTGTTTAAAAATAAAAAAGTATTTTTATAAATGGAATACAATGTATATATAGGTAAAAAAAAAGTGGCAATCATTTTGAAAAGTTGCTGCGCCCGATTGTTATAAAATTCTTAGTTATTTTTTATATAATATAGAAACGTTTTCGATTGGAGTTGAGTTTATTCCTGTATTTTTTGTACAGCCCGTTAATCAAGATGCACCCTGGGATTTACCACCATCGCCACCTTGTTCTGTAGACCCATCTGCTATGAAAGATCCTCCGCCAACACCGGTGTGGAGAGCACCAGTGAATAATGGGACTGAGATCTGGGAGAACAACTTAAGGATGAATAAGGGTGCACCTGCACCAGCAACCTCCACTGCTCCTCCGTGGGGTCACACCCCTGCAACAAATATTGGAGGACACTGGGGTGATGACGATTCATCAAATAATATGTGGAATGCACCAGCGCCACCACCAAATGTTGCAAGCAACCCTAACTGGGTCGAACCAAATATTAATATACCAAATGCCATGTGGGGAAATCCCAATGCACCAACTGTTCCCGATAAGCATTGGAGCGGTGGTAGCAATAGCAGCCAAGCAGGAAGCACTTGGAACGGTAAGTTGTCATAAAACCCATTATATATAGAGTAATCTTACAAAACATTATTGAAGTTAAAAAATTTTATACGTTAACCACTATTATGGTGATCATCTGCCACCATCAGCAGAACTGTACTGACTTTTAT
>QLNU02015003.1:153003621-153014283 GCA_006491805.2 Dysdera silvatica
GCAGTTGGCTCCCAAAACGTCGTGTTTTAAACCTTACGCCAGTGTTGAAATAACTGTTGTTGTCACAACCTTGGCTATTATGAAAAATTGTTGATTTAATAATATTTTCATTAGACTTGCAAATATTTTACTTGGTGAATGGATATATTTAACCTACGCCTAAATTGAACAAGATTTGTGCAGGAAGGTAGTGGAGAACCAGGACAAAATGTTCAGGACAACCTGAGTGCTGGACTGCTCTTTAAAAATCTAGAACTTGGGATATAAATACAGAATATTCTACTTTCTCGACACGTGTAAATGGAGCAGTTTTTCTTGGAATATTGCAGAATCTTTCCTTATATATTGTACCAGTGACAGAATTTTACTAGTTATTTCATTTTGCTGCATCTTTTACCCCCCCTTATTTTGAGCTAAAAAATTACAGTAGAACCTGTCTATCTCAGATCTTGTGTGAATATGAAAAAAAGTTGAGAGGTTTGGAGATGTTAGCATTCATATATATATAGGTTTCATTGAAGGCAGTTAATGAAAATAATAGGCATGGGTGTAAATAAACATTTTACAACCTATATTAATAAAAAGTAGTTTGTTAATAATTTCAAACGTTGTTCTATCACCGGACAATTTTTTGAAGGTTAGCTGCAAATTCATCTTGGCCGATACATGTCTTAGTTTCATGGAAAATTCTCAATATTTCAATGGCCTTTTTTGTAAATTTAGGTGACTGTTTATACTCTCTTATTGCGTTGTCATCATTAGAAACTCCTCTTACGTTGTCTATGATCCCTGCATTTGTCATTATTATGTATGTTGCTAGGGATTCATCTAAAAAGGCTTTGTATGAAATGCCTAGATGAAGGCTTTCTCTCACAATCGGCCATTCTTCCTAATTTGCTCCATTGGCTTTTGCTTTACACACCATGCTAATGAATTGTAACAATTTGTAATTGACACTTCAGTCCATAATTTGAGATGTAGAGGTTTGGGTGAAAACTATTCGAGATAAACCTGAAAATCACATTGAATTTATGCTGAAAATGCAGAGAAATACATAAATTCAGAAATATAAAGGTTTTTGGGATAAACAAGTTCGTAAATGACAGGTTCTACCGTACATGCGGTGAAGAAAAAGCAAACCCAAATCATATATATATATATATATTTTTTTTGCAATGCAGTCTGCACATGTTTATAATTTTTTGATCTTCATTAATTTTTTCCAGGGTGGCAAACCTCTAACCCGAGACCTTATATGGGCAAGCAAACAGTTTAGACTACTCATTGAAATGGGTTTTAAAGTAAGTTATGTCAGTGTGATTTAAATTGATGATTAAAATCATGATTTTAATCATGTGATTTTTAAAAAAAAACAAAAAACATGATTAAAATCAAAATGTGTTATAACCCTTTTTAAAATAAGCTTAAACTAATTTTTTTGAATATGTTTTAATGAAAAACAATGATTTAAATTGATTTTTCAATGCTTAGGGAAAAATAGTTTAAAAATGATATGACTTCCTTTTTATCAGTTTGTAAAGCACAGTACAAGCAAAAACAACTTTTCTGATCAGTTCAGTTGTTCCTAAAGGTCATAAAATAGTATGTGTTTATTAGGTGTTTCATTGATCTAACCCAGTGGTTCCCAACTGGTGGTCCACGAAGGATTTGCAAGTGGTCGGCAAGACAGGTCATTATTTAAAAAAAAAAACTTACAAAAATTATTATTAAATATAAAAATGAAATTGATGGTGTATTTGTAGTATTTTACAATTTAATAGAACTTCAGAAAATGGTTCATAGTAAACTTAATTCGTCTTAAGCATATTCCTCTTAACAAGGTTCCACTATATTATCATTAGATTTTGTTGTTTTTTTCTTTTTATTAAAAAAATTAAGAACACATTTCCCCTCAAAAAAGACCTGGCTCCCTTTATTATAAAGACCTTGCAGTCACCTTGTGAGAATTTTTCAAAGTGGTTTTCATGGGTACAATTGAAGTACAAAAATGGTCCACTGCTTAAATTGAGTTGGGAACCACTGATCTAACGTGACATAATAACAACTTAACCAACTATTTTCGAAACCACTTTGCTTGGTCCAGATACAATGAATTAAGTGGCACAGGATTGAATCTACCTATAGAAGTGGGTTGGAACTCTTAATGTGCAATTGCTTAGAGAGTTATATGCACTGTAAAGTATATAATTTTCATGCAGATAGTTGAAGAAAATGGAGATGTAATAGATGCAAAAATAAACTTGAAAGTTATGAATGTGGGAATAAAGAGGAATATTGAAAACCTCCTTCAGTTGAAACTGATTTCTGTTGCTTTAAACAAAGTTATTAAAAAAAAAAACCCAATAAAACAGTCACAGTCTTTCTAAAGTGAAGTAGTAGTTTAGAAAGTTTGGAAAGATCTCTCTGTCTGTCTGGAAGACAGTATAAAAGACCTTGCTTGTATCACTTTGTCATACGTTAAAATGTTTAAAACAGGAGTCGTCAACCTTTTTCAGTCCAAGGACCAATTTTGTTTATTTCCGTAGGTCCGCGGGTCACGCTGCGGTACAAACAATATAAGGATGTAAGATATTATTACCCTTCACAGGGATAACACAATTGCCAAATATGGTCAACACAGAAAAGCCTCTGGGGTGAGATTATTGTGAGTTTTTCGTGGGGGAATTTATTATACAATAATTTTTGCCACCCACGTATATTTAGCTCAAACTAGAGCTTATGTAATTTTGGAGAAAAAGAGGCGCCGTCCTCATCCTGGATTCGAACCAGGGTCCTCACGTTGAGCCCGCGGTGTCTTAACCTACTAGACAAACAAGGACAAGAACAAACGCTTTTTTTTTTTTGGCATCTAGTCCCCTTTACAGGGTGTCTACCAGGTCACGGAAGTCAAGAAAAGGTCAGTAAATCGTGCTGTAGGTCACGGTTACGCCAGACTTTTTCGATTTTATGTGTGCATTGAATTGTAATTTTCGTACGATATTTTAACGTTTTTTTACTAATTTAGTTATGTTAAGCTATTTTTGTCAATACTTGACAATTTTTAGTGATGTTAAGATATTTTTTGTCATGCTTTGGCAATAGTTATTAATTTTCAACTATTTTTTATATAGCCATTGTATTAATCATAAAAAAAAGGTAAAGGAATATACAAAAATAGTTAAGGAAATGAGTTTCTTATTTTTAGTAGACACCCTACTTTTACCTTCTTCGTTGCATTGTCAGTCATCATAGACACTCGCATAGCTATCATAGATACACTCATGCGAACTTTGGCTGCGTGATGGTGCCATGGTAATAAATGTATTCATGTGCAGCTGTAACACGTCCATATACTGTGCCATTAATCTAGGTTTCAACACTCAGTGGTTCCAAAAAAACAAGAAAGGGACGTATACTACTTTTTCTAGTTGGAGTGTTGGTCCAACAGGCCTTCAGAAATCTTGCTTTTACACTGTAAATACACAAACGTATTTGCACAGACTTTTAACTGCAATTTTTTTATTGTTGCTTTATCATATTTTTTTTTTCAAACATGGTCGTATGTCAGAAGGTGCAGATTGAAGTAAAGCATAAAATTTAATGCTTGCTCTCTGCTCAGTTGCTGACACTTTCAACTATGGTGTTACTACAGGTAATCAAGCTTTTGATGCTTTGCAGAAGCTGAACTCATTGCTGATATTCATTGTTGAATAATGACATAGGCATTGCCGAATTTAAGACAATAATAAAAAAAAAAAGTCTCATAAAATCTATCTTCACGATTCTCAAACCTTCGAATCTACTACTGTGATCATTAAATATATTTTTATACATTCGTATCATGCTGCTCTGTTTGTTTTACAGAAAGAAGATACCGAAAACTCCTTGCGAAATAACAACATGAACTTTGACGATGCACTAGGTGAGTTATATATGTTCTCTCGTGTTTGTGTATGTTTTATCAGGTTTTTTTGATCGGCAATTTTTAACTTCCTTTGTGACCCGAAAATTTAAAGTGCATATAATTTTTGGACCGTGAATGGAGTTGACTTCAATGCCTGTCCCTCATGTGTGTGAGGCATGTAAGCAAAAAAAGGCAATAATTATATATGCATTTCATGATCGTATAAGAAACTAAAAAATAAAAGTAACTTTTATTAGAAAATTTACATGGCCTTCTGCTTACTCAGACCCTGCTAAAATACTTAAAGGCACTCGTGAGTGCTAAAAATTAAAATTACAAATTTGTGACCTTTAATTTGTTTTAAAGAAACAAAAAGAAATTGAAGATTGTCGTCTATTACAAGGGGCCCTGCGGTGGCGCAGTGTGGTAACACATTCACATAGTGTACCATTAATCCAGGTTTGACTCCCAACGGCGCAAAGAACGCTTACTCAGAGATCTCATAAAGATCTCACTGCAGTCCAGGGTTTGGTTCCTTGGGCCTTAAGAGATTGATTCCACAGAAAACTGTAGGTCCAAGCGGTTTGGATTCCTCAGAAAACAGTAGATCCCGGTGCAGCATAAACATTGTAGTCCTTGATCTGTAAAACTACAAACGAACATCTTATTAAAGGTAGCCCACCCTTTTTAAATAGCTAGATTGACCTCCTTTGTACTAAATTAAATAAAAACATTATTTTGAAAGCAGTTTGGTGTTAAAAATCTAGCTGTAATTTTGGGTTAGAGTGGAGGACATGAATTTTTATTTTGACAATTTAAAAAGTGGCAGCACCACGTTTTGTCCCCCCTCCCCCCCCAAAAATTGTTTCGATGTCCATGATTTCACTTTTGGTTGACACTGTTGTTGGTTTTGCAGTTGAGCTACGGGCGGCAGCATCTATGGATGGAAGTATGATGGACGTTGATGGTTTCCATGGACGTAAGGTGCGCCCTGCAACTATGCAAGAGGATATGTCCATGTCCGAGAATATGTTGGACATGAACTTTAGTGGCGGAAACTTCCATGGTTCAGGGTTTCAATCTGGCGGCAACTTCCAAGGAATCGGGAATGTTGGGACCTTCAAACAAATGAAAGTAAGTTCCGTATAAGGAATCCATTCATTGTAAATTATTAACGCTGAATTGCTATAACTAGCAAAATTCTTTACTAGTTTCCTATGAGAAGAGTAAAAGATATAAAGCAGAATATATATCTACCTTCTGGCATCTTCAATAGCCTATAGGAACCATTAATAATACAAAAAATTATTGTATATAACAGACATAAAAACAAGAACTCCATACAATCAGTTTAAACTAGTTAAAGCAAGTGGTAGAAGTTACTGTCACTGCAGATCGTCCAGAAACACAGGTTGCTTTGTCTGGCTCAAGGATTCCGCTCCTCATCAGGTGCCTCCCAGGGGGTATATTTTTATTGCTCACAGTCATGGAGTATTACTAATTCTGTTTAAGTCTTATCAAAATGGTAGATTTGCGGCAGTCGAAACTTCAACACTTACGATAATATAAAATGTTTCCCCGTAGTAAAAGTAGTTTACATTATCCAGAAAGGATAAGGTTGTATTGCTATTACTAAATGATTTCATGGAGATTCATGAAACAGTTCATGTTAAAAGTAATGCATGTTAACGAGGTTTCATTGTATAATTTTGGGAAATATTTTTTATATCCCCTTTCATGCGATTGAAGGCCATGTTTGCTTTTCTTATTAAATCTCCAGATTTATACGAACTACTATTAGAACTAATATAATAATCACAATCATCATCTCTGCAATGTAATCACACAGATCTCGTTTTTTTAGACCAGTTTGGTTGGTTTAAAAAGAATCAATTGTTCTCCACGACACTAAGTAGAAAAAGCAACTCTGCACCTAAAATAACAAGGAACCTTTGCATGTATATATGTGTATATTATCAACAACAAGTACTGTTTATACATAGCGTAATAGAAGCATTTTACTGTAAGTGGATGGAACATGATAGATGTGTTTTACAGGAAGTGAGATCCTAAGATCGCCAGATTAGCCAAGCAAGTTTGGGAGCATGGACCAGGCAAGAAAATACTTAGCTAGGAACTGCCTTTGTTAAGAGAAGTGTTGGGAATCCATGTGTCCCGTGTTTACACTCCCAGAGTTAGGAATTCCTGTAATATGGGGTTACCCCTCCCCCCAATACCTATAATTATTTGTTCTGCTCATCGTCTCCCATCTTTCAAAAACTTGATTAAATGTTTCTTAAAATCTTTTCTTTTACTTTTTCTTTGCCCATTTTCTTTTTATTTCATTGTGTTCTCATTTTGATTTCCCTTTCTTTGCTTGTTTTTTCATTTGGACTAGCACTGGATTTTACTAATTATGGTAGATCTGGGTCAGCTTATTGTTTTTTTTCTTTTGTTGTATGCAAAGTTAAGCACAACAGGAAAGGATTCAATTTGCGTTGTTTGTAGCACACCCTCCCCTACTTCTTTGTGCTCCCTGTCCAAATCTGGATAAGTTTGCGACATTGGTAGTAAATATGTTATGGTGTAAGCCCACTCGTAAGCTAGCTCTCCAATCTCGAATAATTCATTAAACTGTCCTGAGGCATTATGCAGAACAAATTTTGGAATGTTGGTATATAGTAGAACCCTGATTATCTAAAGTAAGGGGGGGGGGGGGGGGGGCCTGATTTCAGTTAAGGAAAATTGTAGATAATCCTTGAGCTTAATTTTCAGCATAAGGGTAAAAAGATGTTACAATGTTTATCCAAAATCACATTTCACTACTAAAATTATAATCATGATAGTGATGTATATACATTACTTAAGATATTAACTGTTTCCAAAATAGTCTTCGTATATGTATCTGTTATCGATCATTTATATTGGTTTCTTTGTGTGTCCTTGGGTCATAACTCTGCAGAACGAGACACTTTAAAATTTTGTGCCATCTTCTGTTGTCTTTATTTTTAACTGGAATGCACACTGGCTGACAGAAAATGCCACGCTATCAAGGAATTCTTAAAAACAGGGTGAAATCCACATGTAGATAAACAAGTTATTTTAATCTTCAGTCTTAAATGCAGAATGGTCAATAAGAAACAAGACCTCCATTTTGGATAACACGTTGCTGAACCCGATGCAGCATCAATTTTATAACTGTCCAAATAATGTCCCGAGTTTTTGCTGACCATGTGGTGTGGATCGTAGTTAGGATGGCCAACGCTCCCATATTTCTTGGGTTCTCTCATATTTCAGATAAATTTTTCACATTCTCCCAGCTCCAGTGTTGACATTTTGTTTCTCCTATCTACAAGTAATTTCATTAATCCTCAGAACTACAAAATTCAAATTATATATTATTAAATTTATCTATGACACATTTTTCTAAATTTAAATTATATATTATTAGACGCAATTTGATAAATGTCGGTAAAGTACCTGTGATAATTAATAAAAAGTTTGGCTTATACCATGTAGCTATATGGAGTGGCCATAACCTTTTCCAACCATGCTGATTTTCACCAAATTCCCATCTGAGGGAGAGCTTGACTTCGGTTTCTCGTCCAGTTCATCTGGCACCAGTTTGTCTGGTGTAGACTTTTTTTATTTAACTGATGAGCAATAAGTCGATTAATCGAAGAAATCAAAGCAGCTTTAGAACTAATTATGTCAGAACTAATGGTTACAGTTAACTATATCTTTATCTGTGACGAGTTTTTGAATCTATGCAAGAAAATAAAACAAATGCTTAGTTCTGCAGCATCAGTGAGCAAATAATATAGGTTAGAACTGTGAAATATTTAAATTTAGTACTAATATGACCACATAACACTATGCGGAATAGATGAAGGCATAAGTCAAACATTTTAGGTATAGTATAATTTATTTAACAAAAATTAATGTATGTCTTGTATAGAATTTAATTGTCCTTTGTCAAGAGTACTTATGACACATACATATCCTTGACGAAGGACAGTCAAGGTCTGTACAAAAGGTAATGTTGATTTTTGTTAAATTATAATACACCTAAAATGTTGAACTTATTTTCTTCATTTCCATGTAAATTTGTATTCTGTACTGTGACCTGCTTATTGTCAATTTTTTTTTCTGCAATATTACACGTGACGTGACAATACTATATAAAATATAAATTGCTTTGTTTAATATTATCAATTTCCTGACCATCTACTGGAGTGACACTGTCATGCTTTAAAAAAAATTACTTCCCTTAATTTAGTCTGTAGTCATGACTAAATAAATCTCCCTTAAATTCACAAGCAAAAGCAAGGCATTCTAATCTGGGTATAGTTCATCATTTTGTGGGGGTGGGAGGGTATTCATCTGGTGTCTAATCGGTTTCTACAGACTTTGGATTGGAGAGGGATCAGAGGATTGAACTCTCCAAAGAAGCATTTGCACACACTGCAACGCATTTAGGATAATCTTAACTGTGTGGGCATTATCTAAAACCAGTGTCTGGGATACTCAGCAGATATAGTAGTATTTGCGGGCCTCAGCACCTCATCAATATACCAGTGTGCCGTTAATGCTCATTAAATGTATACAAAAGATGAGTGACTGTTAGCGCCGATAGCATCCCAAATTATTCTGTCACTTTAATGGGCTGTGTCATACTAGAAAATTCAGAGGAATTTGTGACCATGTCGCCTTCAAACTTCTGCATGGTGATCACCATTGGTGGGACAAGTGGAATTCATCACTGAACACTACATTTTTCCATTTTGCACCCTGTACAACTTGGGTACAATGATGTTCTAATCGATGATGACAGTCGCTGTTAAGTGGAATTTTGCAATGGATGGATGGACAACAAACTTGAAACAACCAATCGGCACATCCTAAACTGCCTGTACACCCCAGCAAAATGCTGCTATTCGTGGATAGTATGTGTACTACAGCATAATTTCTCAGGTGGTGATCTGTGCACTTTGATGTCTCTGAGATCTAGTTCCACTATGACACTGCATGTTTCCTTCCTAGGACCACGGTTTACAAATGCAACTGACAGTTGTGGCATTACATTTTTATTCATTCAAGCCATATTGCAGTTCCGCTGCAGTACAATGTCAGGACCAATTGTCAGTATGAAGACATGGAATGAAGCCTTTCATGCATTCATCTGTTTGGCGGAATTGCAGATGACTCCGTCTTAAAGGCATTAATACTCGCTTGTTCATTCTCTAAACACAGTAACAACAAAACCACTCTTGCAGCTGTGACATCTTGAACCATGGCTTTGTATGCTGATTGTTGACTTACATCACGTACACATGGTTTGTTTGATTAGCCAGAAATTATAATGATTTGCATAACTTGCACCTATGCATCCACTCTGCAACTCGCATGTCACTGCATTCACATCTTCGTGGTGTGGCATTTTCTGTCAGGCAGTGTATTTAAGTGTCTTCCTACACTTGAGGTCCTACTCGCGTCAGGGTCGTAACGAGGAAAATACCAGTTCACAGTTTCAGGTTTGTGTCCTCCAATGCAAATACTTTTTTCTTTTTTTACTCTTACATTGTTGATTAACTCTCAGTTCTAAAAACTGCATATGCATCACATTGTCTTGTTCCGATGCTACGTCTACCTGTACTGTCTATGATGACCCCTGTAACCTTGTCATAACCTCTAAAACAACTGACCTTATTCAATTTCTTGTAACACCGGATTTTTTTGGATTGCGGGGAACTAACTTTCTTTAAAACTATTCTAGGGGCCTAACAATGCTTCCTCTCTTCTTAATAATGCTCTTGGTGGACCACAATCCACTCCAATTGGGAACTTCACCCCGCTGTTCCAGAAACTATTGCAGCAACAATCGCATGCCACTCCAAATAGCATACAACAATTCGTTTCTGTAAGTCCTGATATCTGTTCTTTAAAAACAAAAACGTTAAGGTTTTCCTTTAGTTGTCCTCGTCTCACTCGCAGATTTCAAAAGCCCCTGAACTGAACCCTTGTTTTAAAGTTTTGATTTATTTTTTCGTAAGTTTTTCTTAATCAGTATGCTGTGAATTATACCAAGAGAGTATGGTATATCTACTGGTTTTTTTTTTAATAATATGGATATGTTCGGCATCTCTTTTGCAAGGCTTTCCCTCCCCCCCCCCATTGAATTTTAATTAAAATTCAGGTTTTCAGATAATTTTTTATTATATATATGAAAGCTTTGTGCTGTATTTTATGTTCGTGAAAACTTGAAATTGATATGAAAGAAATTCTTACATCTTTACTAGTTCATACATTTCTAGTAGCGTGATGTTCTGTAAACCAATATATCTGTTCATTTACAGTAGCTTTCGTTACTACCACAAATATCAAAATCGTTCAATTCATTGCATGTTATTACTCATACATTGCAAAAAAAGTACATATGTAAAGTTAATGGCTAGTCTTGTTTACAATTTTATTTTGAAGTACGAGAGGGGGAAAGTGTGTCTGTAGCATTTTTGTGATTATAATCGATGTTAGAGTGGTGGTAAGTTGTAATCTTTCTCAGGGATAACACAATTGCCAAATAATGGTCAACACACAAAGCCACCGGGCGATTTTTTTGTGGGGGGATTTATTAAACTTAATACCTTTTGACACACGTGTTTTAGCTCAAATAGAGCTTTATTCATATAGGAGGAAAAGGGACATTGTTTCTGACAGATTTGAAATAGGGCCTATCTATTAAGCCCAGGGCACCTTGA
>QLNU02015003.1:153024462-153037578 GCA_006491805.2 Dysdera silvatica
ATTTCTAAAAATTGCAATAACTTCTCAACAAATGGATGAATTTTTTTTTTTTTTGCTTTGAAGTATTTGTATTGCTACTTATTATAAACAAATATTTCCAAAATCAATATTGGAAAAAAAAACAAAACTCAAAAACATCGATTTCAAAAATTCGGAAAATATTACAGGAGTTGTATATCTAAGGAATAGTATATATCCCAAAAAGGGGAGCACGTCATTTTATTTCTGTAACTTTTGATGCATTAAAAAAAGAAAAGTTTTTGGATAAATTTGGAACCGTGTAAATGTTTCTTTAATAGACTTATAAATTGTTTTGTGCAATATATATTCATTATCATCATTTATATTTTAATATATATTGCATGTCTTACAGCATGGATGCGATTCACAAATGCATCCATTCTGTAAGACACTGTTTGCTGAAGTGTTTAAACAAGCAGTTCTTGTGTAATGAAGACAGTGTATTTATTATCCTACTGCATTTTAAGCACTGAACAGTTGCTCAATAGATTTAGTGTCAGCCTCTAGTATGGAATGAACTGTTGCTGATGCACCAACAGAGACAGGAGAATCAATTGTCTTCGGAATATTTTGCTATTGGATAGAACGAGTGTAATAAATAAGCTAGCCGTTTCTTGTCAAGGAAGTGGGAAAAAGCCGTTTCTTGTCACTGGATGGGCCACATGAGGCAGCATGAAATTAACAGTAACTTCTTGCAACTAACTCATTGTTGACCTATGTAACTTCTGCTACTCACCATTCACTTTCAAACACACAGCCCACAAACATTCCAGTCTTTAAACTTTGGAGATTGTGCAGTTTAACAGCTGTTACATCCTCACCGTTGCCAAATGAAACATATTCCATGACACTTCTCATTGTTCTTGAAATGGAAAACTTATTTCCATCGTAAATCTACACATGAGACTTTTGGATTCCTTTCACTGGTCCAATTGTTTTCTAATCTACCAGTTTGCTTACGCGAAAATCTTCCACATCTTTGCATAAAAGTATCAACCTGATTGTAGTAATGTACTGTGTGACTGTTTGGACAAAGTCTATTGCACTCTGAATGGCTTGTATTATAGGCTTAGATAGATTGTGTTTAGTGGCCTGATGTTCTACTAAACCTCCGACCCCGTCAGGGCCAGAAAAATCTCCAAACATGTGCATACCTAAAATAATACATGCCCGAACCAAAATTTTATATGCCCGAAACGTATCACTACATTTTTTGTTCTATTTATTTATTTTTGTACTTTATCAATTAACATCAAGACAAATTAAATGGACAAGATTTATTATGTAAGTTAACTACTTCTAGGATAGAAACCATGGGGGGGTACTATTAGCTTCGGTTGGGTATCCCGATATAGATATATTTCGAGGTTAAAGAAAATTTCTAGTATCTATTATTAAAGTAAACAAGATAAAAAAAAAATAAAAAAAAGAGGCTTGACAAATGGCAATGAGTTGTGAGCTGCAAGAAGTCTGGCAAGATGGCAGCCAAATCTAGTATTCCCACAGGACTTTTTGAAAATCCTCAAATACATGTGGAGATGGAGTTTTTACCTTTTCCACTATTATTGGGGTTCACTATTAAGTTTACACTATTGTTGAGGTATCGAGATTGCCTCCAGAACATTGATAAAATCACTGAAATAAAAATGGAAATTTTAATTGAAACAAAACAACTGAAAAACCTCCAGAGATATGTTAAAAGCTTACATTTTTTAAAGCATTAAAAGCTTTCAATTTTTTACATGCTCCGGGCATCTCAGGCAATAGATTTTTTCTGGCCGTGGACCCCATCACATGGCCCTTTTCCATGTCCACTTGCACTAAAAATATATTATGAGGGAACCGGTGATTTTGGAAGTTCATAAGTTGAAATCGGTTTTTAATGTCACTAGCAGCCCCAATTGCTTCAGCAAACAGTCTTACAGCATGGATGCATTTGTGCGTACCTGTAAAAGACATGCAATATATATTATAATATAAATGATGATGATGAATATATATTGCATTAAACGGTTTATGTGTATTAATGAAACATTTCCATGGTTCTAAATTTGCTCTAAAACGGAATTAATTTAAAAAAAAAAACATTAAAAATTCCAGAAGCAAAATGGCGTGTTTCCCTTTTCAGGATATGTAGTACCCTTAGAAACAATACCTTTTTCAGAATTTTTGGGATTTTTTTTTTTTTAAATTTGTTTATTTTTTAATTGCTGTTCCAATGCCGGTTTTAGAGATATTATTTGTTTATAATAAGTAGTAACGCAAATACTTCAAAACAAAAAAAAAGATTCATCCATTTATCCCTATTTGTGGAGAAGATATTGCAATTTTAAAAAATATGACAGTCCAAAATGACTACCACACAGTGAACTTCGAACAGCTATATCTCCAGTGAAAATTTTCTTTTAAAAAAAATAAAATAAAAAATAAATAAATAAAACATATATTTCTTAGATTCTCTCACAGTTTTACATATTAAAAAGTCAGAAACGATATCCCCATTTTCATTGTTTACTGCCTGATGGATTGGGCGTATAAAAAAAAACATACCTCGATACAGCCAATGAAGTATAAATGTCAAATTTCTTGAAAGTATGCTTAATGCTATCACATTTAAAGGATTAAAGAGAAGAAATATTTTCTCAAATTTGAGCCCAAATTGTATTCCCTTTTTTTTTTTTTTTTTTAGATTGATGGATCTACACTACGAACCTTGTGTATGCAGCATGGGCCCCTGACCATGTTTCACTTATCTCTGAACCATGGCATCGCTCTTTTGAGTTATGCTACAAAGGAAGAAGTGTCCAAAGCACAGTCGGCTCTCAATAACTGTGTTTTGGGGAACACTACTATTTTGGCCGATATTCCCAATGAAACGGAGATCCAGCAATACCTGGTCTTACTGTGCAATCAGAATACCCCTAGTGGGTACTTTTCTTCTTGGTCAGGTTCCCAACAGGGTGGAAGCAGCAGCAGCAGTGGCGGTGGTGGTGGCAACAATTCCACACGTGCCGCTAATAACAATGTGACAATGTCGACATATCCTTTTGGCCTCCCTAGTGGAAACAGTGCAGCAAAACAGCAAGATTCCACCGGCTGGAGTCGCAATATGCCTTCACAACTCTGGCCCACTCCCAGCAACACCCTTTGGGGTTTGCCTCCACCAATCAGTGACCATGACTCTAGTACAAATGCTTCGCTCAACAGGTTCCTTCCCGACGATCTGTTAGGCGGTGAATCTATGTGATTGGTTTGACACACGCTGGTGTCAAACCACACAAATGGCAGCAGTATCGATGACCGACAACAGTATCAAAGAGGACGATTCTAATTGCAACCAACTCTATGCTCTGTCATGGTTCTCCCCAGAATAATGCCTTGATAAAAAAAAAACCGACAACAAACAGAAACAAAGAACGTAACGCAACTGGCGTAGACTAACCAAATTTTTTCACCACGCATATCAAATCCGATTGTGCGTCGTTTCATTAGAATTATTTTATGTGATATGAACACCTCCGTTACTGTAGCCTCGTTGCTTCTTCCATGATAGATGTCAAAGCTAAACGATTGTCAAATGCGCGTGTGATATTTTTACAGGCTCTCGTAAATGTCTCTTTTCTGCCATTGGATTGCCTAAATTTGCTGAGTTCTGCGGACATTGCTCAGTCACAATCATAGTTTGATAAAGAGTAGAGAAAATCAAATGACTATATTATTGGTCTCCTCCAGTATTCCAAGTGCCAGAGAAGACGATGAAAAATTAATACAAAATAAATATAAAGCCTTACAATTAAATGATAAACTCTGCCATATCATCGTTTTTTGGTAGGTCAATGTTTTTCTTAGTCAAAGAGAGCGCGACAAACTTTTTCGACTTTTATGCCAAGGGAAGAAACTGTCACGCAGCACCGTAATGATGCATCCGTTCTCATGTTATTCTATAGGGTCCTCCTTACGTTTGTTTTTCTTTGGAGAAAAGTTTATTTTGACCGTTTTTGTGACGTTCCATGGTCATTGTTATTTCTTCGTTTTTGTGTTATGATTTGTCGTCAGTGTTTGGTTGATGAGACGTGTCATTTGTTTTTGCTGATGATGGAGATAATAAGAGTTATGTACATACTAGCTATGATAATAAGTTCCCCTACCCCCTCTTTGTATTGTACATTACCATTAGGAAGTAGAGAACGTTAAGTTTAATGATATCATACTCTATGGGACTTCCTCTTAACTAGTGATTTGTTTCTTGAATGTTTGCATCCACGATTTGGGAGATTTGTTAGCAATCTTCACCCCTTCGTCTTTGTTTTTCTTTTTTCCCCCTCAAAAGAAAAAACAAACAAAAATAAAACAAAAAAACATGGTACCCGCTGCCGACTGCCAATCCTTATTTCTTTATGTGTACTTAGTGTAGAAAAACATAATGATTATTCCGAATATTGTCGAGATAATATTGTGAGGATGATACTTTTTTCAATTTTGCAAGTGTGATAATTCTATGTCTTTGTTAATAATTAGATCAGTACAACAAAGTAAGTGGTGTTACGAAGTCACTATTTGGGTCGATCCCTCTAAGTCAGCTATAATTGTGATTAGTGAGAAAAATTTAAAAAGTGCATTTTTCGTGTAGATCATATTAACCGTGCGTAAGATGTCGGCAAATAATCCCTCTCGGGGAGTGGGCACTATATGCCTTCCTTTCTAACTCGCTCGTTGTCTCAATATGTTCATTCCCGCGACAGCGGATATTTGCCTGTCATTGGCACGCTTTAGCTTGCCAAAGTTCAAAGATCAAACATAAGAGCTTGCTGAAATTTATTTTCGTCTGTTTCACGAGCGAAAAAAAAAAAAAAAATATATATGTGTAAAAAAATGAAAAAAAAAAAATTTAAAAAAGCTGTCAACAGTCATTCCTTTTTACCCCCGCTTAAAGTTTACGATGAAAAATGAAGCATATGTGTACAGATTGTGTGTATTTTATTGTGTGTGTGTGTGTGCATGTTATGTACTAGAAAATAGAAGTATTCTTGATATTCTCCAAACCTGAAGGTCATTAACAGGATATCTGAAGATACATAGCTCACCTGCAGAGGACCTGCTTTCCCGGTGATAATATTTATCGTATTCACGCTTTTCCGGGTCGTCGACAACCATTTTCGGATTGATGACCAGTCATTTACTATTCACAAGGAAATTGGTGAATGCATTCAAGATAGATGCATAATTTGTGTTTTTATTTTTACTAGAACGACATTCATTTCAACAACCAACGACCAAATAGTATTTTTCTCTTTCTCCAACGCACCTAACATGATTGCCTTCATACTTGTTTTTTGCCAAATCAGAGAACTTTTAGAAACGTTAGGGAACTGACAAAAAAATTGTGATGACAGAGATTTTTAATTCGTGTTTTTACTTGTTTGTGTAAGGGTCTCCCTCCTCTCCCAAATATTACCCGAGTTTTATGTAAAAGTATTAAGTTTGTCGATGTGATTTCAGGAACCCTAATTTCTGCGAGAAACAAAGTGTATTTTATTCCCTATCCGTTGTGTCCAAGTACTTCAGAAGTCCCCTCTTTCCCCAATTATGTTTTGATCAAAGATTTTTATTGATGTAGTATAATGGATTATATGGGCGAATCTTTTGACCTACATTTCGCCATACCACATATCAGTTTTCCCCCTTGCATTTTTTCATTGATCAACACCCTTTGACCCATAAATTGCGGCGCTTGATCAAAATTGTGATTTTTATATTCTTGTTACAGTACCGAGGGCGTAAGAAGAAAACAAAAATAGTTGAAAACTAAATTAATTTTTGTACTTAAGTTGGGTTGTGTCCCGTAGCATGCCATTTATTACTACTGATAGCATGCCTCATTTTTTGTGGACAAAGACCATATTGTGCTGTTTTGTTGCAGAAGTAATTAGGTGTTTTATTTAGGTCTGATGATGACCCACCCCTCTTTCAAACTCCAAAGATGAACTTTGTGCCATTTTCAGTACAATTGTGCAACGTTAATATAGATATATATATATTATATTTAATCTTCAGACGTGTTTCCAGTTTGCTTCTTTTTTTTTTTTTTAATTATTAGAAGAGATGATCAGCCGAAGAGAGAGAGAGAGTGAGTGATGTACTCGGCTGTGTTTAAAGTCATGCAATATCCATTCCTTCATTTTTGGAGTGTGCATGCTATGTGCGAATGTATGTGTGTTTTAAAAACAGGTGTTCATGCCTTATCGCAACAAACAAATGCTTCCTCCTCACAACAAAAGAAAACTACATGCAACGTAAGAAAGAAAGTATTTGGTTAACATGCATTGTTCGTAATCTCTACCGTCCAAGCAATTCCTTCATCTCAATGATTATTTTGCGTAATGCAGTTTTTCATTTCACTTTTCTGAAATCTTAGTCATTATACTTATTTCTGTCTTTATCATGGTGCTAGATCTAGAATTACTGTGTGGTCCGATGTTCCATTCAAATGTTCCTGAGTATGTACTTATCTGGCTCCAGTGGCAAAGGATTAAAAAAAAAAAAAAAAATGAAAGAAAAGAAAAAAAAAAATTAAAATGCGCTTGAAAATGTCATGGGGCTGTTGGGCACATTTCTGCTCCCGATGTTGATAGTATGGAAAAGTTGAGGGAGTTTACCATTGCCCATTCTAATGCTAGGTTGCCAGAATTTATTTTGGTGTGGCCCTACACACCAGTATGTATTACCATCAGTGTCTGTCGACAGCCTTATGTCACTAAAAAAATTTAAAAATATAAAAAAAAAATTATATATATGTGTATTTAAAAAAGATAATGCAAAGTGACACACACAAAATTATGTGAACTCAAATCTCACAATGTGCTTTTGAAAGACGGTTTGAAAAATCTGTTGAATGTCCTCCAACTCCAGTGGCGCGATCTTGATTTGTGATACTAGTTGGCTCAAGGTTTATCAAACCATAATGGCAGGAAAGTTAGAAGGTATGTGATCATGGCCGTAGAGAATGAGTGCACTTAGTTCAAAGGTTATATTAAATTGTGGTAGTCATTGCGCCGGACCCAACGTTGAGTGTATGACTATAGCAGCTTTGAAAAGTCAGCACTTAAACTATCCTAGATGTAAAGTCATCCATATATGTGTCAGTCGAAGTGAAAGATTTGAGGTGTCATGTAGAATGATGTTTGTTGCAGTAGGTTTTATATATATTTGACCTTTTCACCTCCGTGGGTGAGAGCTGTTTCCGCTTGTGTTTCAGTTTCGAATAGGAAAGCTTATCAGCGTGGCTTCTGTTGTTCCTTTGAAAAAAAGAAACACATAACATGTATCCATGGACCAACTTTAATCATTTAGTCATTGTCAGAAAAAAAGAAAGAACAAAAAGAAGAAAAAAAAACTCCTTTGAAGAATAGACTGTAGAGGTTTAGTGATGTGCATTAATTTACTTTTTTGCATCGTTTTTTAGCAAAATTTTTAATTGTTTTTATGCTCAGGAATGCTAAGTGTTGCCAAAGGAGCTTAAACAAGCTTTTGGTTAGTTGTATCAGAAATCTAAATCTGGAAAAAAAAATTACCTTGGGACAAAAATAAATGTTTACGTTTTCGCCTCAGTTTTTAGTAATGTGGAATTATGTAAGTATGTTTGTAAGAACATTCAATATCTGAGAGTTTCTTGCAAATTGATTGAATCAGAAAATATTTCTGTTTATAATAATAGGTACATGGGCACAATCACATCCGTTGAGCGGGCTAGTGTGTAATTTTACACATGTCTAATAGCAAAGTTATTTAGGTACTGAAGTAGTAACTTTTCTACATTTCGGTTGTACTTTTGTTTTTTCCTTCACGATTCCGCTAAGAATCCTCAAATGTATTTTCAAAGAAAAAATATCATTTTCTCAGATACAGCTGGACATCGTAATAACTATCTATTATTCATTGCCATTTTTTATCGACATCTTTTATGGTTTGGGTATTTTTTTTTTTTTATCTAAATGCATAAAGGTAGTAATATGTGATTCAGTTTTTTTATATATGAAAGCAAAAAAAAGTTTGTCCCCCTTATTGAATTCGAAATGGTCATTACATCTTTCTCTTTAGAAGCTCATGACCCAATATGTATTCAGGTAGGTGTCGCTACTGCATTTAAAATTGAAATAAAGCAGGAAACTAGAATTATCTTGGAACACAAAAAATGCTGGCGTGCCACAATTTTACTGTACATGTTAATATTTAATTTTGTGCATAGTCAATTTGTTTTCGGCAGCTGAAGTTTGTGTACATATACAAAACTGCTACTTCTGCAAATTCACTCTCAGGAACAATCGCTACATGTGATGGCATTGTTTTCGTAGCAGGTCGAACTGTGCCACAGACGTAGCTTCAACTTAGTGATAAACATTAAAATTTTTTATTGTAAGTCATCTTTGACGCACATTTCTTAAATCCGGTGACTGTTCAGATAACAACAAAAACGATCGTGACTTAAATTGTGGAATGATATTTTTTATCATTCCGCATGTCATTTCTTTTTACTTATGTCCAAAATATGACAACGCAGTCTGTGTGAGTATCAGAATATAATATCGGCGACTGTTATAATTTCATTCTTTATCTTCTCATACACTATGATCGAAAAATCAAAATTGCGCTCAACCTATCAAGTAACTGGGCATTTATTATGTGCCGATTCTTCTCAAGAATACTTCACCTCCTTTGGCAATGTAAATAATATACATCTGGCAAGCGTTGATTTTTACCTCTGTTTTGAAGTTGAGTTCCTAAAATAGGTATTGCGCAAATCGTTTTTTCACCGGATGGCTTTATTTATATTGGATAATATTTTTGGCAATAAGTTTTGTGTGTGTGAAATGTGTTTTTTAAAAGTGTGATTTAGGGAATGAGGCGTTTTAAATTCGAGTAACTGTTTCTCTGCTTTTAATAATGCAATCGTAAATATGTTTTATTTAATATGTTGTGTAGATCCATTCTTTGTAAATACATGATATTCTAATATTTTTTTCTTTTTAACTTATTGAGAATTATTCCGATTGCAAGATCCACATGAAGCGATATATATATATTCGCAAATTATTATTTTATTTACCGTGACCCATTCATGTGTGTACCTTATTTTGCTGCATTATTAAGGGATTTATTGAATGTCATTGCTGAATTGCAATTTATCCATGTTGTGTTGGATTAACGAGTTTTTGAAATTGTTAGTGAGAATAAATTTATATTTTCCTCTAAATTCCAATGATAACTACCCAGTGTTTTCATGCTGTACTGTTTTTGTCACACTTTTTTTAGTAGGTTCGTTCATGAGAGTTTAGTATTAATTTTATGTTTTTTTTAAACTTTTCGATCTGGTGCAATTATTTTGTGTATATCTTTATCAGATTTGCTCACTTAAGGTCTGTGTATTATGTCATACAAGTGCCAAATGATGGGCTAATCAACAATATATATTATATATATGAGCTCTAACTAGTTCTGAGTTTTGTCTTTCAACCATATGTCACATTGTTAACCTTCCCCATTTTACTTAAAGGAAATATTACTGTATTATGACAAGTGTTGAGTGTGCTTATACCATTACTATACTTCCAATGACAATGGAAAAGCATTTTGCCACGATAGCGAGGCTCTCTCATGATTATCTGTGCAATTATCAAAGTTCTGCCTTGGCAAAGATCTTGAACCTGCTTATACATGTGGTGACTATTATTATTCATTATTCTATGTGATACACGACATCAGTATGCACATACACATGTGTGTGTGACACTCAGAATATCTGCACTATGCATTTTTCCACATAACCCGCCTAGTCACAAATGAAGTAATTTACCAGAACACAGTTCTACTAAAAAAAAAAAAACAGGGAGAAAAGAAAATGATGCTCTGGTCTAGCAATCAGCTATTCTGACTGAAAGCCAACTGAAGCCCTCCAATGTTCCAATAAGTTCAGAGGCAATCTGATTGGATGTTAATATAACAATAAACATAGCTTCTTCTGGGTTCCGAACTGTCATGTGCCTTTTTCCAGTTACAAGCTGATTTTATCGAGGACCTTCATCGACGAAAGATCTGTACAGAACAACGAACCTGCCGCTCATGTGCTCCTATATGTGAATGATCGAGGATTTGGAGCGCGTCCTTTGCCTATCCTCCTAACTAGCTGCCTGGTCTGTCTCGAGACAAGTGGACCCAATGATACAGGTCACACTATCAAAATGTGTGAGCTGACACTTAGAGCACCGTCTCTAGGTCAAGTAACTTCACGTTAGAGAGAGGTGATGATGGCACATAAAAATTGTGATGATATTAATGTATTCTGTATTCCATTTGATAGCATTTAATACGAGCCATTGAGCTTATAAGCCTTTAGTGCCCCCATTCTCAAATTCTGAGTGTTTTTAACTTAAAAATCTCCCTTTGGAGACCCATGGGTTGGATCGGCAAAGGACACCCCCAGCATCGATTGTTTAACCCAACTATATTCGCCTCTCCCCCAACCCCTCCTCCATGTTGTGAGTTGCATTTGTAACTAATGAGAAGGCATCGGTGCACCTACTGTCATTTTATCCCCGATGCATGGAGAATAAGATGCCAGTGCCATTCATCCAATCTTGACCAATGACGACGACATTCGTGCTACTTGTGTTATCTTTTGATTATTTTGTGTAGAGACTCCTTTATGAAAAGAGTATTTCAACTAGCCAGTATTTTGGTCATTGCTGCAACGGTTTTTTCACCATTGATCGTGCATGCTTTGTGTAAGGTGGCTATTCTTCCTGGTACCACCACCCACACACTCACTGGATGTACAGAGTATGATAAAACTAATAATTTGTGTATCAATGTTAAGTAAAGTTGTAATTGGTAAACAGTGTACCCATTGACGTGTTTTTCTTTTTTGTTGCTCAGGGTTTCTCGACAACTATGTGATCTGAAATTAAGTTTTGAGCATAATTAGATTGTTCCTTTTTTCCTCAAAAAACATTAATTGCGAAAATGTGTTCGTTTAGGTCTAGTTTGTAGCCGTAATGTCTTTTGTGATGGCCTACATCTTAATCACGGCTTTAGCTGACCAAATGTTAGACTTCATGAAAGATTATAACGTTCTCCGCACTGCCACTGACAAAGCTCGTGGTGATATACGTGTCCTTAAATTGTTAACTTTCTCGGGTTAGAGTGTAAATTCCTCCCTTTTTTTTTTCTATTTATTTTTAATCATTAACGTTGTTCTTAAAAACCTTGCTGTATAAAAGTAAGTACTTAAGTGCAAAGTTTTAACCTTTGTAAAATTAAGGGATTTGCAATACAGAATCAGCCTGGCCTTGCAATGTTTGCTCACGAACCTTTATCCTTACTGTTCCTGCTTCTGCAGATGTTCCTTGGAAGGTTTTCTATACGCCATGTACCTTACTTACCTGAACAAAATTGCAATTCTCAGAATCTAGGTATTTAAAATGTGATCCCCAGAATTTAGATGTTGAATGGGCGTTCCTAATTGTCACAAATGTCTAGGATTCTGAGAGGTTTCAGAGCATTGACCACACCACTTCTAATACCCAGTTTTTAGAGGTCCTTGATCGTTATAGCATTATAATGTGTTAAGCACCAGTATGCACTCTCCGTTCTGAATGGTCAGCAGTGGATTAGTGGTCATATTAGGCCATTGGTTCCATTTCAATGGCACGTCTCTTTCTGAGATGCGTAACCACTAAAACTTGAGATTATACGCTTGATAAAGTGGACGAGGTGTAAAAAAAACATACTCAGGTGCACTTGTGACATTTTGTTTTTAATAATAAACGGCAATTGACATTAAAACAAGTCCCAAAACAGGAATTGATATTGCCATGGAAATGTGATTTGTTTTTAGTTAAGGCCGTGATTGCGCATGTTTATGTCTCACATTGTGATCCCGAATAAATTATATTGTGATGTTCAATCCTTCCTAATTGCCATAACATTTGACAAACGGACAGGCAGCATCTGGGGCCTTCTCTCAGAAGTCTCATAAGATTTAGATATGTTTTCGCTAAGATATTGTGTGCTAATTTTTGTACTGTATCGGGGTTACTTTAAAGCATTAAAGGTTTGTGTATCCGTAAAATCTGTTTCAATTCTTTGGGTCTGAGTCTCATTAAATCTGCATTAACCCTCTAACTGCTCGATTTTTTTTATCAAAATTGCTTTAAAAATTTCATATTTTTTTATTACATATTTCAAATCTACATGTAGTTGAGAGTTAAAATATGTAGCACATTTTTGTAACCAAAGATGAAAGATGGAAAAATTGCATACCAGCAAAAATCGTAGGATGAGCATATTTTGTTACCTTCACGTTGCCAGTGGGAAACGTGGGGGTAAGCAGTCAGAGGGTTAATGCTTTAGCTACTTAGGTGATTTGTTTTAATAGATCTCATTCAAAGAAACGACTCATTAAACATGCAAATTTACAAAAAAGCAAAAATTCCTAAATAAATTTCAAGAATATTACATTCACATACGACCAATTTACATAAATTGAATAAACTTCAAAAAATTTCTACAGTACGCATAATTGTTTAAAAGATCTTGCATGGAGGAAAGGCCAAAGCTGCCATGAAAGTTGACACTACATTAGCTGACAAGTTGCCTGCAGTTAAAGGGTAAAAAAATTATTTTCATGTTTTAATTTTACTTAATAAAACGAAATACCCTGACCATACATACTCTAAATCGAAACACATTTTATAAGGATTTATGCATTGAATGAAACATTCGGTAGTTGACAGAATCATATAAGAAATGTGGTTGTCTGAAACGATCATTTTATAGAACTATATCTCGAATGGTGTAAATAGAATATAATTTTAGAAATAATTGTAAAAAAAATTGCATTGCGATAATTGAAAGAAACACACATAGTCTAACTGTTTACACAGAATATAATCCCTTATCTATAACGAATTATTTTTACCTTCATAAAATAATCATATTAATTTATGTAATAACGGAAATGAGGCCATTTTAAGCCTACTTTTATCATGTTTTCACATTTTTAGACATATTTGACAGCCTGTAATATGAACATCAGTGGGA
>QLNU02015003.1:153037678-153067588 GCA_006491805.2 Dysdera silvatica
GCCATTTTGGATTTACACCCTTTTTCTTCGTAGCAGCAAGCAAAAATGAACGTTTACAAGGGTTTTGAAAAAAAGCTGCTGTGTGGTTTCTATTATGGATAGCATGTTCTGGTTTTCACTGTCTTAAAGTAGAGATTCTAGCCTTTCAAAACATGTATATGTATGCAAGATGAAGTTTTGGGTACTGAGACTTTAATAGGCTTAAATATAGCCCTCATAATGAGAAATTTTGCCGATTTTAAAGGTCTGTAAAATCAAAAGGGCTTGAAACTACAGAATGAATTTTTTTTTTAAGTAATGTAACTAGAAGAGTCTCCAACCATGGTGAAAAAAACCCTGGGTTGTAAGCCTTTCTGGCTGATTTTGAGCTCCGAAATTGGAAAAATTCCAAAATTTGTGAATTTCAAGGTCAAATATCTTAAAAGGGGGGACCTACCAAAAATCAGAATTTTTAGCCATCTATACTCCTACTAGTACTTAATATAACCTGTGAAATTCGTTTTGGGAATCACACTGATGTTCATGTTAACGACTGTCAGATATCTCTAAAAATGATAATGTGAAAACATGATAAAAGTAGGCCTCATTTCCATTATTTTATAATCTAAAAATTTTATAAGGATAAAAAGAAATTAAGATAGGAATTTTGCATAATACAGAGTTATCTATTTTTTTTTAAATACATATGATGTAGTGGAAAACAAAACAAACTAAAAAAGTAAAAATAAAATTAAAATCCAAAAGGGAAACTAAAACCAAAAGTGAAATTGAAATTAAAGCAAGAAGTGAGAATAAAACTAAAACAATAGGTGAAAATGAAACTAGATCCAAAAGTGAAAACCAAATCAAAAGCAAAAATAAAAATCAAACCAAACCCACAAGTAGAAAACCAAAAGTTGCAGCCAGCTAATCAGTGTGTTGTGAACTCCCAGAGAGTAAACATGTGCACTGAAAATGCTTGTGAGATTTAGTAGTTTTGAAAAATATTATGAGAATAATCATGGAGTGTTCAGTAAGTTATGTTGGTGAGAGTTGTCAAAATAGTTCTTATGGAAAGACAATTATTAAGTCATCATCAGTTTTGGTAAGTGATTCCAAACTTTTTCTTCTTAGGAAAAGAGTTGAACTTGAAGAAATAAATAGCATCTGTACATATCATTATAAGAAGTATACTGAAAAATACCGACACTTGTTAGGAAATTTGTATTGTGACCCATTTATTTTCCTTACATAAAAAAAGTGATAAAAAAACCCTGAGAGAAGTAACTGTGAAAATGTGTGAAAAATGGCACACGTTAAAACTTATACCAGGGAAGTCTGTTCTGCATGCGGTAAAAGACTCGCTAGCAGTAATACGACTGATGATGATAGTGCTGAAGAAGCACCTTTCACAGCTCCTGAAATAGCTGTGGGATCTTTAAATGAAGTAGCTGGAATATTAGGAGTTTTGCCTATCAAAATCAGGAAACTTAGTAATAATAAAAAACATTTGGAAGTTAAGCATACAGTAAAAAAGTTTTCTTGTGCAATTAAACAGAAACTAGGTGACTTGTTCAATGAACAGTATGAGTTGAAGGATGAAGAAAAAGATGAGGAAACAAATAGGAAAAGGCAAGATGTTGCTGGAAGAGAGAGTATTTAATACAGAGTCTAAAAGAAAGGATTAAAAGTTGCACATCCAATAATGAAAGAATTAAAGTCATCAGTGTAGTCCCAAAGAGCTGGTCAATAACAAAAACAGCACAGGAACTATGTGTGAGTGAGTACCTGGTGAAGAAAACACGAACACTTGTAGAAAAACATGGTGTCATTCCTGAAGTGAATTTAGTGAAACCAGGGAAAAGATTAAAAGAAGAAACTAAAGATTTGGTTGTAAAATTTTACAACAGTGATGAAGTAAGCAGAATATGCCCCGGAATGAAAGACATGAAGTCAGCTCATCTGGAGAATGGAAGCAAGGAATTGAAACAGAAGAGACTATGTCTAATTTGAAATAGTACCAACAATTTAAAGAGCATCTATCATTAAAATTAGGATTTTCTAAATTTTGCGAGCTAAGGCCTAAATGGTGCATTCTGGCTGGAGTGAATGGTACTCATTCTGTGTGTGTTTGTGTCAGTCATCAAAATGTGAAGTTGATGGCTTCAGCAGCGAAGATTAATAACTGGAAATCTTTGCTTCAAAAAGTAGTGTGCGATGCAAATAATGAGAAGTGCATGATAGGTAAGTGTCCAAGTTGCCCTGAAATAGAAAATTTAAACTTATATGAAGCGTGTCTCAGTTTGGATGATTCTGATGAAGACGATGAGAAAACAATAACATACAAGCAGTGAATGACAACTGATCATTACAATTTGGTGACTATCGTAGAAACAATATCAGAGTTTAAAGAAAATTTAGTTTCAAAGTTACTGAAATTAAAAAGTTACCACTTTGTTGCACAGAGTCAATCACGATTTCTGAAATTGACAAAAAAAAAAATCTGTCACAAGATGAGTGTGTAGTGATCGATGATTTCTCCAAAAACTACACACTTATTACACAAGATGAAATTCAGAGTTATCACTGGTTAATGTCCAAGCCACTATCCACCCTTTTTGTGTTTAAGACTCATTCTGCAGATCTATATATCAAAAGCCTTTGCATTATAAGTGACTACATTGTACATAATACAGTTGCTGTTTATGCTTTCCAAAAGCAGCTGATTCCATTTGTCCAGTTGTTTAACCCAAGTCTAAAGAAGACCTATTATTTCTCTGATGGCTCAGTGGCCCAGTATACGAATAGAAAGAATTTTATCGACTTATGTAAGCATAAACAATACTTTGGTGTGGCTGCTGAGTGGCATTTCTTTGCCACAAGTCATGGCAAGGGTCCTTGTGATGGAATTGGTGGGACGATAAAGAGCTTGTGGCAAAAGCAAGTCTACAGCGCACAACTGAGGACCACATCCTTACACCAAAGGCCATGTATAAATTTTGTATGGAAAATATTAAAGGCATAAACTTTATCTTGGTGACTGAAAGTGACATAAAAAACGAGCAAGGGCATCTGAATGACCGCTTCAATGAAGCTCAGAGATTTGAAGGAACAAGATGTATGTTTGTTTGGATTTTTTATGGCGCAAGAGCATCTGGGCTATACTGCGCCAGAACAAGAGATCAGCACTGTTACATACCCAAAGACTTGTCAACTCTTCTGATAAGCAGAATATCTGCATCATTTCAGAATAACCATGTGGAGTTCAGAATTGATGGATCACCAAGAACATTTGCGTTTAGTGAAATAGCTAAAAATGACAATGTCGTTTGTGTTTACAATGACAGGTGGTATGTGGGTAAAGTAATCGAAATGTCAAAAGAAAATGATATTAAGGTGATGTTCTTAAATCCTGGTAGGCCATCAACTAGATTTACTATACAAAGAAATGATATTATTTGGGTAAGTTGAACAACAATATTGATGTTCTGACACTATGTGACTTCACCACTGCTATTGGGAGAACATACACAACATTACTCAAGAGAAGAACACAGAACTGCAACTGAAGTTACAAGAACATATGAAGAAATAGGATGTTGATTAATAAAACACAATCAGGGTGTCTATTAAAAATAAGAAACCCAATTCCTCGACTTTTCCTTGACTATTTTTGTACATTCCTTGACCTTGAAAAAAGTTTCTCTCCCTGTTTTTTACAACTGATAAAATAGCCATATAAAAAATAGCTAAAAATCCATAAACATTGCCGAAATATCACGGAAAACAGCTGAAAATAAATAAAAATTGCCAAGCTATGACAAAAATACGTAAAAATAACTAAACCAGTAAAAACTCATTAAAATATCGTACAAAAATTACAATTCAATGATTGCATAAAATTTAAAAAATGGGCATAATCATGACCTACAACATCAATTTAGTGCCCTTTTCTTGACTTCCATGGCCTGGTAGACACCCTGACAATAGTATGTATTCAAATATAAAATGGTAACTGAAAAAAGTAATGGTTCATTTTATAGAACTACATTTTGAATGGTGTAAATAGAATATAATTTTAGAAGTAACTAAGAAAATTGGCATTGTGATAATTGGATGAAACACATATAGCCTAACTTTTTACACAGAATATGATCCCTCATCTATAATGAATTATTTTTACCTTTATAAAATAATTATATTAAATTAATAAATTTTTAGATTATAAAATAATGGAAATGAGGCCATTTTAAGTCTACTTTTATCATGTTTTCACATTATTATTTTTATAGATATTTGACAGTCTGTAACATGAACATCAGTGTGATTCCCAAAATGAATTTCACAGGTTTTATTAAGTACTAGTAGGAGCATCCATGGCCAAAAATTCTGATTTTTAGCAGGTTCTCCTTTGGAAATATTTGATCTTGAAATTTGCAAATTTTGAAATTTTTCCAATTTCGGAGCTCAAAATCGGCCAGGGCTTACAACCCAGGATTTATTTCAATATTGGAGGCCCTATTACTAAAAAAAAATTCCATTCTATAGTTTCAAGCCCTTTTGATTTTACAGATCTTTAAAGTTGGCAAAATTTTTTTACTATGAGAGCTATATTTAAGTCCATTAAAGTCTGTTACCAAAACTTTCATCTTACATACATATACATTTTTTGAAAGGCCAAGATCTCTACTTTAAGACAGTGAAAACCAGAACATGTTATCTGTAATAGAAACTACACAGCAGCCTTTTTGCCAAACCCTTGTAAACGCTCATTTTTGATTGCCGCTGTGAAGAAAAATGAGTGTAAATCCAAAATGGAGATTTCTACCGAAATAAATGCAAATCTCAAATCACTGTGTGCTTTATTTTTCATTATTCAAATTTTTTTAATTGGAGTTGTATTATCGAATTCAGAAGATCGCCCACCTTGGAAACTATCAGATAAGTCAGTCATCACTGGTAAATTTTCTGAACCGATGTTGCCATTTGCGAAACGTCACTATTTATTTAAAAGAAAAATTTTATACATCAGATGAGTCGTTTACAATTATTTTGATGAAAATTATCAGCCATTGCCAGCAAGAAAATTTATATAGCCATCTCAGTTGCCGATCACAGAAGTGACAGAACAGGAAAATAAATTAAGCACAAAGATAAAATAATTTAGTAGAAAAGTGTTAGAACCTATTGGCATAGAATAAAAATAAAATAAATTCAAATAAACCATAAAAAAAAAAGAACCTTTTAACATTGAGAATGTCCCGAGATCTCTCCATAAATGTTTTTAAAGAAATTGATAAAAATAACACCAGAAACGATATTTCTATTCTTTTTATATACAGAAAGTATAAACATAAAAGTCTGCATTTCAGAAAAACGTTTTTCCCCTTTTAACTTCTGAATGTTGCCATTGAAAAAATACAAACATAAAATTCTGCACTTTAGAACGATCACTTGTTAGTGATTATCTACAAATGGCAATCTAGTGATCATTGAATGCCCATTAACAAGTGATAATCAAATGATTAATTAT
Source organism: Dysdera silvatica (assembly GCA_006491805.2). NCBI lineage: Eukaryota > Metazoa > Arthropoda > Arachnida > Araneae > Dysderidae > Dysdera > Dysdera silvatica. The sequence continues at coordinate 153,043,191 of QLNU02015003.1, forward strand.
CACTTGTCAATGATCGCCGGATTACTATTTGTAGATCATTGGATAAAAAAATTTCAAAAATAGTTTTGAGCAGGTCACTAACTAGCAAGACTACCTATGATGAAAATATAAAAAATTAACAAAATGGTCGAGCAACCACCTCTGGTTGATTTCATATGGAATGACTCTTTAATCACTGGTTATGTGAATGTAAGTGCTAACAGACTGATCAATTGTGAATGGTCATCGATGATGAGTTGTTTTAGTTCAAAGCCTGGTAACACCTGATTTGTTCATAGACGATACACAGGTTTAAGATCTGAATTAATTGTACAGGAACTTCCGTTTCATGAGACACATTGTTTAGAACTTAATACAAAAAAATTGCAACAGCATTCGTATTTTCTCTTTATTTTTATTATTAAAACCACAAAAACAATTCTAAAATAATAGACTACAAGCAGCTGGATTGCTAAAATCTCCTGTATTACTTCTTCAAAGCTTTGCGGATAAGTGCCATTCGCTAGAAAAGAAAAACTTGAATTAGCTTTTTTCAGATTAAAATTAATCTTCAGCAGAATTTACAATAAACCTAATGTAAGTTAATCACTGGGGAAGAAGGATACTGCTTTTACAATACCATGGGAGAGTACGGTGTTGAGGAATGCTTTGATGCAGAATAATAAAGATGTTACGTTTAACTAAACACCAACAGTATATGATAAATTGCCTTTCGGCATCGAGTACATTAAAATTTAGCACTGGCCTACAGTTTATTAATTCCATTGCACATGGATGCTATTTATATAACACAGTTTATAATGTGTATTACTGAACAGATTCCAAGGGTAAGGAATGGATTTTGGAGGAAGAGGGAAGTGTGGCTGCCCAAGGTAGCACTCTAATCCTAAAGGTAAGGGACACTCAATATGCTGGCTGCTTCTATTGTACGAAATATTGCAGATAAAGCAAAGACATCACAGAACAATTTATATAAAATCCATATATCTAATGTGTTAAATATGATACAACTTGCTAAAAAATGAGAATTTTCGGAAACCTGGTGGGGTTCGATCATGTCCTTTCTTTGCCAGAGACATGCTGTAACCACTAAGCTACATGCGATCTGTCATTCCTCTTCCTGTGAGAATGTATAAGTTTCTTCACTATGAACTGGTTATTCTCGGAAAATGGCTAAGAGCATTTCTCTTCCTATCAGGGGCTTAGCAATTCAAAAATTATACGAGGGCAGGGCTCAAGTAGCTTTAAAAAGGCTCAAGTGATTCAGGAGATTCACTGTTTATGGAGATGTAATTTGTTATCCAAGTTGGGGGGGGGAACTTGAGCCTTCTGAGACCTTTCCTATACCTATATTGCTTTCCACAATGCATAATTCTAAAAGCAACTTATTCCTAATGAATTAAAGTAAAAATGATCAAATATAGTACTACCTGCTTGTGAGCTTCGGTTGCAGATGATTTTTTATATGGACGAAGCTCTTCACAGCCAAAGCCAGGAATCCACATGTTCCAATTTTTTTCTATAAAAATAAATGCCCTTTTAATGTACATTACTCATTATAGTAGAAATTTGATTATTTGGATGCGAGCAGCTGGTTTTTTTTTTATTTTTTTTTTTTAAACTAGCGCCCCTGTGCAGAAGAGAGTGGAGGGGAACGGCTCCCACGATAAAGGAAGCCCCTTTCATATGTCACGGGTCCACTGGGTTCTTGTTATGTAGTTTAAAACTTTTGAGGCTTCATAATTTTTTTTCATACGTACAATATGTTTACCGTACATCAATAAAGTTATATAATTTCTACATTTTTTTTCAATTTTTCCTGGTTTTCCGATTTTCTATTTGCTTTTTAATTGTATTTGATTATCCTGACTTTTGCTTATCCGGATGTCTCTGGTCCCAATTGGTCTGGATAATCAAGTTTCTACTGTAGTGTTAAAACTGTTCGTTGGCATTTTACGATGCCAGGGTCATGCTGCATTGGGATCTGCAATTTCTGAGGAATCCAAACCTCTTAAAGCCTACAGAACAAACACCCAAATTAGTGAGTAGTTGGTCACTAAGCATTTTTTATTTTACCGTTGGGAGCCGATCCAAGGTTAATAGACCAATAGGTGAACACATCAGCGTAGAGTTCTCAAAATTATTGGGGTGGGGAGGAGCCCAAGCACATTTTATGCACTTTTATACGTATATAGTATATGTAAAATAGCAGTTTTTTCAAATTACACTAATCTGAACTTTTTCACTTTTTTTCTGTTGTTTGGAAATAAAGATATCTATCAGAATGAACAGATTTTCCCTGCAGATTACGAAATTGACCTTGAAAAATCCGTACCATGTCAGATTTTTTAAAAAATCACAAGATTGTAAAAAAAAAAGGTAATTTTACAATGACATCGATACATCACAACGTTTGTAATGTATGTAAATATTTTCTGGTGGCATGGAATGCATGTGTAAGGGATAGATGCACACAAATACATCGCAGATTAACGGAAATGAGTCATACCTAGGCATGAAAGAAAGCTAAAAAAAATAAATAATAATAAAATGCTGGAATTTTTTTTTAACTTCCTATGCCAAATTTGAAGAGAAAAAAATAGAGAAATTCTATTAGCAACATTTCCTGGATTAGTGTGCAGTTTTAAATTATACATAATATTCAAGCCCTTTTTGAAAAATCGGGTCAACCCGATTCTAACCTGCAAGAGTTAAATCCTAACCCAAAACAATTAAAGTCAACCCTAACAAACCTGACCCACAATGCAAAAAATACGTGACCCAATACAGGATGTAGTGACATTTGTAGTGCCGTGATGAAGCAAACGGAAATCTAATTTCATTTAATATAGTAAATGGCATTCATCTTTTTTCCCTATGTCCAGATATATGCATTAATCCACTTATGTAGAAATTATTTATGAAAGTAAAATTCTAAAAACATTCCTGAGCAAATATTTCCCAAACAGTGTTTTTTCATTGAAAAAAATCATAACATGGCTGTGCTCATATCTATTAAAGGCTGCCATACATTTAGTTCTCATATCTTTTTGGGGGCGGGGTGGATACTGCCAAACCCTCTTATTTCATGAGCACCCTGTTTTTACAATAAATAAATACACACACATACACACTCGCACAGATGAACTTGGTTAAGTTACCCATAACGAAGCCATGGTATTTTGGAATATGAGTGACAAATTTTAAAATTTAAAAAAAAATATAATGTTTTATATATCATATTAAAACTAATAAATTATATCATCATAATCTTTCAAGTCTTTGCAAAATAATGCGTTGTATTATTTAATTAACTGTACCGAAATTGAAAAAAACATTGAAAACTCCGTTACGGAAGGACATCATTTCATGTTTTTTCTGTCCTTCCGTAGCGACGCGCGTTTTCCAAAGTGCATTTTTTTATACCGCAGGAAAATTTTCATACCATTTCAGTTAAAAGTAGTATTGAGCCCTTTTCTTAAAATGACTTACGAAAAACATTGCAGTTTAATATTTTGAAATTGTAGAAAACATTAACCATGATGTCGTTCTTCCGTAACATTTTAAATACCATGGCTTTACCCTTTTAACGAATATCGAAGGATAGGAAGATTTTCTTCATTAAAGACATTATTCACTATAACTACAGGTTATACATCAAACTAAATTAACCAAAATTATTTGTTCATCATAAACAAGTTCCAATGTAGTTTTTAATTTGTTTTGAGTACTATGGAGTTGGGGAGGGGAAGGATAAGAAGAAAAACATCCACTTCATTTGCATATTTACATTTGAAGATTGTGCCATTGGCAATCTGGGATGCGACTGTCGATGCAATCAGTCGCATCGCAGATGTCATTCCAGGCTTAGTGTAACCTCCAAACCATGGCACATTTACATACAGCCAAGTTTCCTGGGAGTTGAACCAAGTCCAATGCGACCAAAAAAGTTTAAGAACAACGGGTCTACAGAGTTTTATTATAGGAGAGATGGAAAATAAATCAGAATACGATGTGATCTCTCTTTTAATATGAATTTGAGTTTTGTGGCATAAGGGTACGCAAAACTACGTTGTGCCACCTTAAATAAAACAGAGAAAGTTGAAAACATTTTTCTTAGAATTCTAATTGTTTTCTTGCTTCTAAGGACTATACACACACACGCTGTCCTGTTTCAAATAATGTGATTACACCAATTTAAAAAAAAAAATTATATCAGCTCCAGAAATCACTTTCATTAACAACTTTAATTAGATGGAGAAAAAATGTTTTAAAAAAACCATGTTAATCAAAATGTGTGACAGTTGGCACATTTGCATACAGAGGAGAAATGGACCACAAATTAGTGAAAAGGGCAAGACCAAATGTCAGTAAACAGAGAGAAGTCGTTGTTCAAAAATACATTAGTTCTATGAAGCATTTAGCAGGCCCATAAAGTGCCTTCGTTAAATGGAAATAGCCCTTAATTAGAATATTTTCATCCAGACAGATTAATTGCATTAATTCTATAAAGCATCTATTGAGACCACAAAGTGTTGTCATTAAACAGAAATAGCCCTTAATTAGAATGCGTTATTGAGACGCATCAATTCTACGAAGCACTTGCCAGGGACACAAAGTGCCGCCATGAAATGGAAATCGTTCTTAATAAAAATGTTTTCATTTAGACAAATTAATTGCACTAATTCTACGAAGTATCTGTTAAGACCACAAAGTGGCGTCATTGAACAGAAATAGTCCTTAATTGGACTCGTCATTGGGACAGATCAATTGCATCTATTCTACGAAGCATTTGATGGGACCACACAGTGTCATCGTTAAACAGAAATGGTCCTTAAACAGAATTTTGTTACTGAGACAGATTAATTGAATAGATTCTATGAAGCATCTGCAGGGATTACAAAGTACAGTCGTTAAATGGAAATAATCATTAATAATTAGAACAACGTTATTGAAAGAAATTACTGTATTCATAAATATAATTACGATGATTTTTATACCTAGAGTTAATTGAATGTCTTTCACTTCAAGAATATTTGAATTCCGATGTTTCGCCAGAAAGCATGAAGTAGTTACAATGTTCTCAATAAATTCGTCAGCAATCTGCAACAGTACCTAGAAGAAAATGAAAACATTATACTCCACCATTTTCCCAGACAGATGCATTGATGAGATCTCACATTTCTTCCCGAATTTGGAACATATAGTTATATATTTCACACATTCCATAGCTGTCCAAAAGCCAAGAGTACCGCTTCAAAGCAGCCCAAGTAGCGGTCACTCCTTAGGAGGGTGACACGAGTCCCACCTTAGCGCATGACTTTGGCTGTGGTGACCGAAGTTCGGATTCTTCGTTAAACTGTATGTCCAGCTTGCCAACCCGTCCGGCCAAAGTGACGAGCTAAAAAACGCTTCCTCTGTATTTCGTTCACCGTACTACATATAGGTGTGATAACAGAGATCTCCATCCTGCAGTGGATTGAAAATGATTGGTGATATTCCACACATTTTCAAGGTTGTTTAGTTTTGCTTGTATTTTATGGTCGTTCAGTTTCGTTTGTATTTTATGACGCAAGGACAACTCTACTTCGTGCCATAACATACAGTTTCTTGAAGACTGGTTGGTTGGTTGCATTTTTATGGCACAAGGACAGCAAGGGTCATTCTGCACCTTTTCCGGGGAATCAGACTTCTGATTGTGAATCCATAATAAAAACAGCTAATCACTAGTATTTTCTGGAATCAAAGCCAATTGATTAGCTTTGTTTATGCGTTCTACAGTGCAAGGACAACAAAGGTTATGTTGCATCAAGACCTACAGTTTTCCAAGCCCTTTATGGACTAGGGAACCAACTCGCGGACTACAGCAAGCAGTTTAGCAGGGAAGGTTTCTTGGCATCATTGGGAATCGAACCTGGAATAATGATGCACTAGGCAAACTCATTATCACTACACCACCACAGGGCTAAAATAATTAGCACTGCTGTCAAGTGCATCATCATCATCATTTCGCCACTGCAAAGCAAGCTTCTTGTTGTTTAGCGTTTGAGGTTATGTACACATCTTAAGCCTTTTCATTTTTTGTTTGCATTTTATGCAAGGTCATCCACATTGGTTGGATGGTATTTTTATGGCGCAAGGACCAATCTGTGCCAATCAAGGTCATAGCTCAAGTCGGGACCTAATCCTCTGTGACCTAGGGAAGCAAACACTGGATTATAGTGGGAAGAAAAATATCTTTGGCATCAAATCATACCAATATAGGGCTTGTTAGTTTTGTTGACAATAATAGACATAATATCTAATAGCACATAAATAAAATCTAAAGCACAGAAATATCTAATAATAAGCCAATAAACTGCTAAGCATTGTCAAGGTGAAAAAAAACAAAAAAACAGAAAGAAATGAGTATAGGAAACAATTAGTGGGATAAGAATAAGAGGGAAAACTGCCCTTCATTCTTATCTTGTTTATCCTTGTTTTCCTGTCGTGAAAAATGCCCCTAGTGAACGCCAAAGTTCAAATGTATTTTGTCCATACAGGAGTTCTAGTCCAATAGATTGAATCATGTAAACAGTGTCTGTATCTGAGGATGATCTCTATGCAGGGGTTTTAAATGTAATAATGTAAACCAATGTCTGCCGGATGATTGTTATTTGATCGTAAAAGTGGGGTGATTGTATCTGAGGGATGTCGTTAAGAGGGATTTCACTGTATTTGGAAAGGCCAGCTTGGCTGGCAAACATATTTTTCAAGAAAGAAAGTGCAACAACAGAACTACAATTTTTGAAAGCATAGTCATCATCCTTGAAAGATCATGAAGTTCTATAACTCATTTAGTCAAAAACTAAAGGATAATTAAACACAAACAAAATTTTTTTTAATTGCAATGCTAATTTATTTTACCTCTTCCACATCTTCGTCTAGTTGTTCATTTGGATCAATTTCTCGAACTAGTTCTTGTATACGTGTCTTATTGAGAGACTTTACACCAGGCTACATCATAAATGAAAAAATACCTTTTTATAACGAATAGTAAATTATCATAAAGCATCAAAATTTATAAACAATAAATTGCATGAAGTTCTTGTCAAAAGACCTCTATTCCCATTCTAGGCATCATATTATATACAAGTACTGAAATCATAACTATTAAACAAATTACATAGAGACCACATGTGTTGATAAAAGCAAAGATTGATGTTTTTTAAATCTCAAGTTTTCACCCAACAAACTTGCATCAACAGTTTTAGAAAAGAGTACTGGGTTAACGGGACTTTTGAGCATTTTCATCCTTCGCATTAGAGGATGAAACAGACAGCAGCATGAATTCTTTTGCTCCATTATATTTTGAGTTGATTAGGCAAAAGCGTCATTGCTAATACTTTAATTTGCACGTTATGCACATTTATTAATTCCACATAGTGTAATACTCGTCTTCGCTAACTAATTTCTAGTTTTTAAAAGAAAAGGGAAGGTAGAATAAGATTTACTAGGAAAAAAAAAGCCTTTCTGCTTAATCTGGATATGCCACCGAGGATTCCAAAAATGTCCACCTACCATTTGCCTTCCCATGTGACACAGATCTAAATGTTCACTGAGCAGCTAGCAGCCTTTCATCGGAAATGGGAGGCTGATATCTTAAATCTAAAAAAGACGTTCCAGGAAAAAATTTATGCTAAATTGGACTACTGAATAGAGGCAGGATCTGAGAACCTGAGTGACATGGCTAGACTTAGAGACAACTTGGTAAGTGATTTAGAAAATAGAGCTCTGAAAAATTCTGGTAGTTTCGAGAATACAGCTAAGAACCTAGAAAAAACACTCTTGAAGTTAGAAGAATCAGTGTATAAATTAGAAACTGAATTTGAAAAACAGCAACGGTACAACAGAAGGCCATGTTTAATTGTATATGGTTTACAAGAATACGAGGCAGAACATTTTGTAACCAACGTATTAAATGAACATATTAAATCCAGTCTACTACCAACAGATCTTGTCGCTGCATATAGACTCGGAGGTCCCAGTCGAAACATGGAACATCGATCTAGGTCAGTAATTGTTAAATTCATTCGTATGCTCCAAAGGGATTATATATATAAAAACAAAAGGATGTTAAAAGGTTCTGGTATCGTCGTTGTCGAAAGCCTTACACCACTTAGAAACCAATTCTACAATGAATTACGGACAAGGGGATTACAGTGCAGGACAGAAATGGGTAATATTAATTTGATTACCAAAACTAATAAGAAGCTTACTATAAGATCAATTGACGATATTAACAGGTGATATTAATTCGTGAAATAGACGAATTGCGAGTCTTACAGATGGCCACATTGTATTTTTTAGATCTTTAACATCAGCTCATGGATTCACTTTTAATTTGTTTATAATTTTGAATTTTTTTAATATAATATGACTTATGACACATGTCATCTGCGGTGCTACCTCAATTTCCCTTGTTTGTCATTTATTGATATTCTATATATTAATTAGAACATATTTTTATTATTACATTGAAAGATCCTGTGTGTCTTTACGTCATGTGTAACATTTCATCATTTTCAATCGTTGATCATTCATTAATACTCTACACATTATTTTGGTTAGTCATTCTAGACTTCTTGATTTGATTAGCACAGTGATTTGATTGGCTGTCCTTACGCCATAAAATTCAACCACCCGACCTCTACATCTCAACACCTACTCACGTTTTGATGTTAACCTTTACCTGTATGCGGTGCTACAGATCACTTATGTAAGGCATGGGATGCACTTCATTTGCAACATTGTCAATTTTCCAATTAATATCGTTTGCTGGTTCTCCATATATTATCAAACTAGATATGCATTCTTACTCTAATCGTTGCAGTAAGCCCATCACTTTCCTTACGCCATACAATTATAGCCAACCAACCATCCTCTATATAGTACTTGCACATTATTGAACAATACTATTTGACACAAAATATCCTTAATATATATAAAAATAAATGTTAAAAGGTTCTGGTATTGTCATTGTAGAAAGCCTTACTCCCTTTAGAAAAGAACTCTGAATAACGAGCAAAGGAGATACAGTGCCAAATGGGTAATATTAACTTGATTACCATATCTAATGAAAATCTTACTATAAGATCAATTAAGCACATTAATAGATTTCATCATGACAGACTTGATAATGGTCATATTAAAATCATTGGATCTTAACATTTACTCATAGTTTCACAACCTTTATTTTGTACATTTGAGCTTATTTGTATACGATATGGCTTGTGATGTACTTCTTCTGAAACACTGCCACATTTCCTACTGCTTGTCATTCATTAGTACTCTCCATATTAATTAAGACCATATTTCCGTTATTACTTTGATTGCTACAAGTGACCCTGGTCGTCCTTGCACCATAAAAGCAATCAATAAAACAACCTCTTTATCTTAACATTTCTTTCTGCCTTTTATGTTAACCTTTGAATGTATTTGGCGATAATAATCACTTGCGTTTGATATGGCGTGGAAAATACTTAATTTGTAACATTGTATCAGTTCCAAAATGTTGGTCACGTTCATTAATACTCTATACATTATTTCGGTCATTTATGCGTTCTTGCTTTGATTAGTGCAGTATGACCTTGGCTGTCCACACGCCATAAAATTCAGCCAATCAATTAATAATTTTGAGTGAAAATCATCTATTTCAATAGTTTGATGTCTATTTGTTAAATAGCTGTCTATTAAGTTATACATTGGTCCTCTTATACCATGGTTAGATAATATCACCTTTAAGATATTTCTGTTAACCAAATCAAATGCTTTACTCAAGTAAAAAAAAAAAAGTCATTTTCTTTCCTTAAAGATTATTTTGGATGGTGGTTATAATTCTTAGTAGCAATTCTTCCGCTGATTTGTTCTTTCGAAAACCATACTGGTTCTGATGTATTATGTTATGTTTATTAAAAAAATTTCTTAGTCTATTATATATTATTTTTTCAATTAGTTTGGAAAACACACGCATAATTGCGATTGGGCGATAGTTTTCTTTTTCATATTTGTTACCTTTTTTTGTAAATTGGTTTAATTATTGCTGTTTCAAGCTCACTTGGGAAAACTCCTGTTTGAAAAATATTGTTTATTACTATTGAGAGAGGTTTTTTAAGTTCATTTTTACATAATTTAATTATTTTTGGGGATAATCCATCTATTCCTGGACCTTTTTTTGCATTTAATTTGTTTAATTCTATTTCATTTTCAGTTATATCACTTAGGTAAAATGTGTCTGTTCGTATTTGCATTTAAATAGTTCTTAAAATTATTATTTGTTGAACGGTTGATATTCCGTTCCTTATCGATGTTTGTACGGTAATTATTGAATTCTTCTGCAATCGGGTTTAGATTATTTGCATTTTTTCTTGGGGGGGGGGTTATTATAATTTCTGTTTTATTGTCGTTTTTATTATTTGTTTTTCCTAATAATTGATTAATTAATTTCCATTTTTTCGCTGCATTTTTAGTTGATAATTGTTCATAATAAAAATTATTTTTGTATCAACTATTTCTTTATTTAGATTGTTTCTATATTTGGTAAAAACTTGCCATTGTTTATTTGTTTTTTCTTTCATACTTTTTTGTAATAATTATTTTTTTCCCCTACATTTTTTTCTTCAAGTTCTTGTTAAACCATTCTGTGTTATATAATCTGTGTCGTATTTTATTTTTCAAGGGAAAATTTTCATCCTATATTTTTTTAATTTTACTTATAAATTTTTCATATTTGGCATTTGTTTATCACCTGATACTTTGAAATATGTACCATATTATTATCAATTCTGCAGTAATTCTAGCCTAAAAGGAAAATGGGCAAAAATTAACGAACTAATGGGCAAATTCACCGAATCTGGCTCAATTGAAAACTCATAATAGAACCAAGAAACCATTACTAATACTGATCAAATTTGTGAGGCTTTCATAAATACTTCATTAATTATCCTTACATGTTATCCCAGAGCCGTAACAATATCAATAATGTTTTAAATAATTGTCATGATTATAATATTTCTAACTCCTTTTATCTAAAAGAAATCACCACTGATGAGATTCGTGCAGTGGTTAATGAACTTAATAAACTAAAATGGTTAAAAAATAAAGGACCTGGTCCTGAAAATATTCAACAATTCATAGTCAAGTTCACGATTGATGAAATTGTGATGCTCATCACTCATGTTTCCAATCTCATTTTTTAATCCGGCAATATTCTACCTTATTTGAAACATGCTAGGGTTATTCCCATCTTTAAAAAAGGATCCAAATCCGAACTAGGTAATTATCGTCCTATTCCAATTCTATCTGCATTCACTAAAATTTTTGAAAATGTACTTTACAATAGATTTCTTAATTTCCTCGAACACTTTAAAATACGAAACAATAATCAATTTGGCTTTATGAAAAATAAATCTACTGAACATGCCTTCTTAGTGGTTACTGATTACATATACTCAACCCCTGACCAGAAGGATTCCGTTTTGGGTATATTTTTTTATCTTTCAAGAGCATTCCATACCATTAGCCATGACAGACTCATCTATAAATTACATCTTGCTGGCATTCATGGCACACAAAATAAGTTTTTCATAAATTATTTAAAAAACAGAACTCAGTTTGTCCAACTGGATTATCATTATTCAAGTTCCTTGACCACACTATGTAGTGTCCCCCTAGGGATCAACATGTGGACCTGTATTATTTATTTTCTACGTTAATGATTTATGTTTACAACCATCGCTCTCTAAGACAATTTGCTTTGCTGATGATACTAGTATTTTCTACAAAAATAGTAAATTTCAGATGATCTGTATTCATTGACCTCTTCTGATGTCATGGTTTTTATTGACTATTTTAAGAGCAACTATCTAACACTTCATCTCCTCAAATTGATACTTGAAATTTTTGATGACCTACTTTTAGACGCTTGTGTTGTAATACACTTAATGATTCGATAACTTGTCACAGTCTTTCAACTATTTCTTATTTGTATTTTGATGGACATTTGTTGTTTGGGAATTATAACACCCTTCACAAAATTTGTAAATATTAATAATACTTACATGTGGATTGCTTAAAACAGAAGAGCTACCAGATGTTGGAATAGCATTGACGAGACCAATCTCTGTAGAAGTAGTTATTTGTGTCGTATCCTTAAGAAAAATCGAAATGTATATCGGGGGTGTTCATAAGTAATCAATTTATTTCAAAGTTAAATGCACATACGAGTCATTTTTTAAAATTATTTTCCAACTGATTATATACACAACATGATTATCTATGACCTTTTGCTACCTCTTTGGTAAATTTTAAGTATCTATCTTATAAAAGTATGCTGATTGTGATGAAAAGTATGGTTCATAGTGAACTTGAACACCACTAAAAAAAATCTAACTGAGGAAAAGTTCTATAGATCTAAATAAATCATAATATAATGGGGCAAGGTCCGGTGGATATGGTGGATGAGGTCAAATGTTCCAGTCAAGCTGGTGAGAATTTTGAAGAAAATTTAAGAAACCGATATCTGCGTCTATTTATGCATATTTATTATTAAATATGCACATATGCGCAAAAATTTAAATAAACATGCATCAAGAAAAATAGGTATTTAATTTTTTTAAAAAAAATCAGTATTTTAAAAAACACTGGGGGATTTTAGATGAAATCTCTGAAAATCGGACGAAATCGTTGTCTGATCGGAAGACCGATAAAAAATCGGAAACCTTCTGTGTAAATCGACAGGATTGGCACCTATGCATATAACATCCAGAGAATTCTGCAAAATTATGGAAATTTTCTTTCTTCAACACTAGACATTTAGATTGTCCTTTATTTTTGTCGTGGATAATTTCATTATTGTTACAAGCCCATTAATTCTGCGCTTGCTTTTTAATGGAAGACATGATTTTCGACAAAGAAGGCTTTCCTGCTGTTTCTGCAATTTCACTCTTAAGTGCATTCGAAATGGCCCGCTGAGAGCATCCAATCATCCCAGCAATTTTCCTCTAAGATAAACCGCTGCCATGTAATTCCCAAATTTGTCGAATTTCACATTCACAAAGTTGCTTAGCTCTTGGCATCTTTACGACTAACTCAAAATTTCGGTTATGCACCTCGTTTTATTCTCTTACTGGTAGATGATGTCACATCATCAGTGAAAGTAATTTGCATACAGTATAAAATTTTTCATTAGGAAAAAAGTTTATGAACTTCTAATTTTGACCAAGTCGTTTATAATATTTTTTTTAAATAACTTTAGATGACGTAATCATAAAAGCTTGTGAATGTTTAAAATACTTTGCTAGTCACCATAAAACAAATCTTTGCATACCCCATTCATGTAAATACTTTACTATCCCACTCATGGAAGAAAATCTAATGAATTTATAATTTTGTCCAGCACTGTATAAGTACAAAGGGCCCGGAAAAAAAGTTGTCTAGGACCCCACAACGCCTTAATCTGGCCCTGTTAGAATATGCAGAAAGTTCATAAAGGGGGGGTGGGGTCGCATAGCTATAATTCCATATGTTCATATGTATACATATACAAAATAGCATCGCAATAGCAAGGTTATGATCCCCTATCAATACCTTCCTGCTTACACCAGTGCTTTGCATTCAATAATCAACATGGAACCTAAAAATATACTAGATACTTTTCCAATATACTTTATAGATACTTTTCCAATTTTATAATGATGTCTTTGCACTATTGGATCAGGTGGCTTAAAAGGTGCGTTAGCTTGAATATGGTCAATCTTGGATTCCACTTAACTATCAATTTTAAAGCATTACAACTCCGATTCAAAATATTAGAATAACCAAAAAGGGCATTGCATTGTCTTATAAAATGCATGATAGTTGTAAAAATAAACAACAGGGACGAACGACAAAATTAGTAAGCGTTCGCAATAAGCTGATGTATGATATATTGTTCGGATGTGTCTAAAGACTATAACAGCCTGGAGATACTAGTTTATTTGTAAAGTCAGAAACAAAACCAACTGGGTTATTACAGTTGCCGTAAGGGAGCATCAGAGATGGGATGATGTCCAACCTTCCTTCTTGTGTGTGACTTGTAAATGAGACTAAAGTATTTGACATCCACTGTGGAGACATTGTGTGGGCTTTTCACGGACGCAGCGTATGTGTAGTAATTTGGGCTTTTCACTTGGTAAGTATAGATTTGCCTTTTTTTAATTAAGTTGTTTGTTTGCTTGCTGAACCCTGGCTACGTTGAGGAGAACGGTCAAGTACTTGCGGTGCAAGGTCTGGAGATGGAGTCTTAAGTTATTCACTAAATTCTAGTAGCAGAATCATTGCTAGAGTAGTAAATGCCCAGTGGAAGCAGCGTGATTAACATTATCAGTCTGCGGATTAAAAAAGTGTGTTTGACAACTGTAGACCCATGCATCATAATGGATGTAGAGCCGTTTTACATCTGAATGAAGAGACTGATTCAACGGACTGCCAAAGGGCGATATTGTTTTATCTTTTTAATTAGGAATAACCGGTGTGTTTAATAGTTTATTTAGCTCAGACTTTAGTTAGCCAGTTAGGACATTTCGGGACTTGTTAATAAGGAACGAGAGTAACTTGAGAGAAGCCGCTAGTTATAAAGAACTAGTTTATTGGTTTAATAGGACTTGTTGGTTAAATCCGGTATTGAGTCCAAATGCTTAGAAGGACCTGTGTAGAAGAGCCCGAGACGTCAGCTGCTGGATACCAAGTGCAGGTTATTGTTATGGTCTAATATTGCTGTAATTAACCTAAATTGCTAGTTAGATATTACGCCATTTGTTTGGTTAATTTATTTAATATATTGCAGTAATATTGCCCCGATTTGATCTTCACAAGTGGATGGGTTCTTAAGCAGTTCCAGAGTTTGCAGTGTGATGCTATTTTGACGTATTGATTACAGTTCCAGTGCAAACATTTGCTCGAAATGATCGATAAAGTCCTGGCTTGAATGTTATTACTACTGTTGTAACTTTTAGAGCACAATAAATACTTACTCACGATCTTGCATATTGTTCGCCAATGTTGACCAACACTCAGTTGAAATTGTTAAAGATAATAATTAAATTTTAAACTCAGTTTCCCTACGATAAATCAATTTGTAACAGTTAGTACACTTTGATATGTTAAGTTAAAGTAAATCACCATTAGGAGCAATTGACTCTAATGCGCTGTTATAAGATTTAATAGAGATTTTATGAAAAATTATTGAAATTTTTCAAAGAATTAAAATATTCCCAGCGCCGATTCAAAATATTAGAATATCTGTAAAATGATGTGATTAGTCAGCATTGATGATGAAATTTGCATAAATGGGGCCACTGTAGAGCTAGTATGCGCATAAAGACTTGCTTGAAAGTCAGCTGTAATCAGTTGAGAGTTAAAAAAGGGTCGCACGAAAGATATACCAAACACCATTAAAACTGCGATTGTGACTCTGTGCAATGAGGGACTTACTCAAAAGATGATTGCCGAAAAAATGAAATGCTTTCAAGAAACTGTGAGGAAAATTTTAAAAGATTATTCTAGAAATCAAAATTTTAAAAATAATCGTGCAAATAGTGGTCGTAAGCGAATAACCATACTAAGACAGGACAGAATGCTGAAACGAATCGTGACTACAAACCGCTTCAGGAGCCTGAGATTCATAAGTAGAAAGTGGCGAGTACAACGAGTGGGTGCCTCAACATCTAGAACAATGCAACAACTCCGCAAACTTTATTTTCAATAACGTGTGCCCAAAACACAGCCGCTACTTACGTGCAAGCAAAATAGGACCAGAGTGCGGTGGTGCAAAGACAGATTGCAACACAGCCGCACTTATTTGCAAGCAAAAAAGGGACAGAGTGCAGTGGTACAAAGAATATTTAAGACTGGAATAATGTACTTTTTAGCGATGAATCAATGTTTTGCATTTACCACTGTCATCAGGGTATCCGTGTTTGGCTTTGCAAGCAAGAAGCTTTTACTACAGAATGCTTGAAACGTTCAGTGAAGTTTAGTACTTCTATCATGATCTCGGGGTGCATGAGTACTGAGGGCTTAGGAATGCCGTGTACTTGGACAGGATGGGAAAATTCAAAGTACACAAGGAGGTACTTGAGCATTTTATGATTCCATCATTGGAAGATCAATTTGAGGATGACTTTATCTTCCAACAAGACTCTGCATCTTGTCATACGTCAAAGGCTATCACTGTTTAGCTTAATAACAATAAAATCAAAGTACTTCCTTTGGCCGACCAATTCGCCCGATTTAAACCCCTTCGAAAATATGTGAGGTTTAATGAAGGAACACCTTCAGGCTTCACCTCCAAATGACAACAATGAATGTAGGGACTCATTAATCAATGATAATTGATACATGAACCCACATTTCCAAAAGGTTTAATCATGATTTAATGTTCACAATTTTGTTTCCCCGCACATACGCTTTTCTCATCCAGAATCCAGATGGACCGACTCATCAGCAGTTCGCTCTGTTTCCGGCGACGGAAAAGATATTAGCTGCAGGCGACGATTGAGTTTAGTGTACAACACGGTACAGCACGAAGATTACTTAATCGTATTTCGCCAAACTCCTTAACAAGCATTTCCTGCTTATAAGTACCCCTGCTGGATATAATGATTATGACCCTGTAAGTGTGATGTTACGAACCTGTGACAAGAACAGCAAATCATCAATTAGTGTTAAAGGGGTAACCAATGAACATTTGCGTATGAAAAGGGTGAACAGCCAATAAGATCATTGCGAGTGTAGAGACGATGAGGCGAACACGAGGCAATGACACTCTTTCGTTTGGACTCCCAACGAGATGGTCACGGTACTCATGAGGGACATTCGTAATGTCGCATAATGTTAATGTTATTTCTTAACCATAACAATTTAACTTATATTTCTACTTGATTGTGAATAAATTGTTTAACCCAGAGTGACAATGCTGTCTACATAGTTCATTCGATTCTTGGTATCCCTGACTTAACTGAGATAAGGTTCCAGGGTAACATTCCACGTGAGTTGTCGCAGGAGCTAAACTCCTTCTGATTTGACTTGTAAGCTATCGGCGATATTATGGAGTCTATCGCCACCCCATCGTTCTTCAATCTATCAAAGAACGATAACCAATCATATTTGTAGAGGTCCCGCATATTATCGGTCCCATAACAGCCGACATTTAAATTGGTGGTGACGGCCCTGTTACCGCATGTTAACGCCATTACAATCGGAGCTTTCCCCAAGTAGCAACCCAGTCACCACCTCTATAATTGGAGACCACCACATGAACAAAGGAAAGTGTGAAATCCGTTTGAACAACTATCAGCAAAGATGACTACAAAAAATTAGTGTATAGTATGCCAAATCATATACATGACGTTATTAAGGACAAGGCGGATGCCACTAATTAATAACCATTCAGAATGTTCTTCGTTTAAATGAATTACTTTTTTTCCATGTTATTCTAATTTTTTGAACCGCTGCGAAAATTATTCTAATTTTTTGAATTTTTAGAAAAAAAGTCATTGTAAAAAACTTTGCAATATCATACAAATTTTTCATCTCATTTATAAAATACGTAGAACGTGAAGGTATACTTTAAAATTCTGAAGTAGTCATTTCTACCGAAATAAATGCAAATCTCAAACCACTATGTGCTTTATTTTTCATTATTCTAATATTTTGAATTGGAGTTGTATTATCGACTTCAGAAGATCGCCCACCTTGAAAACTAACTGCCATTTGCAAAACGTCACTACATTTATTTAAAAGAAAAATTTTATAAATCATTACAGTTACAAATTAGATGAGTCGTTTACAATTATTTTAATGAAAATTATCACCATTTCCAGCAAGAAAATTTATATAGCCACTTCGGTTGATGCCGATCATATAACAAGGAAATAAACTAAGCACAAAGATAAAATAATTTAGTAGACAAGTGTCAACAC
The DNA here is from genome assembly GCA_006491805.2 of Dysdera silvatica. Taxonomy (NCBI): domain Eukaryota; kingdom Metazoa; phylum Arthropoda; class Arachnida; order Araneae; family Dysderidae; genus Dysdera; species Dysdera silvatica. The sequence continues at coordinate 153,061,190 of QLNU02015003.1, forward strand.
CTATTGGCATAAAATAGAATGAAATTAAATGATAAAATAAATGCAAATAAACCATAAAAAAAAAGAACCTTTTAACATTAAAAATGTCCTAAGATCAATCCATGAATATTTTTAATGAAACTGATAAAAATAACACCAGAAATGATATTTCTTTTCTTTTTATATACAGAAAGTATAAACATAAAAGTCTGCATTTCAGAAAAACGTTTTTCCCCTATTTTGTAACTTCTGCCTGTTGCCATTGAGAAAATACAAACATAAAATTCTGCACTTTAGAACGATGACCACTTGTTAGTGATTATCTACAAATGGCAATCTAGTGACCATTGAATGCCCATTAATAAGTGATAATCAAATGATTAATTATCACTTGATCACTTGTCAATGGGCAGTCAATGATCGCTAGATTACTATTTGTAGATAATCACAAGATTATCATTTGTAGATGATCACTTGATTATTAATTGCATATGAGCATTAGATTATCATTTCCAGATGATCAACTGATTATCACTTGCAGTGGTGGTTCTAGGCCATATCCTCCCAAATATAACCGGATTGTATTATATTCCCTATCATCTGTGTACATAGGAAGGAATTTGTGCTCCCCAATTTTTTTTTTGTCTAGAACAATCGCATCTACTCGGCATGAAAATATTAGGGGGCAATATAATTTTAAAAGGCATTTGTTTGAAATTGAGGGGAAAATATGGAACCCTAATGCCAACATTGGGGATGGGTCCCCCTGTCCCCCCCACTAACGGCACCTGTGTCTAGAACCACTACTGATCATCTGTCGATTGTCTTTTAATTATGAAAAATATTACATATGATTAATTTAACAGTCTCCGTGAACTCATTTTCCACGCTAATAATAAAAATTAAGCAACTGGGTTAACTTCATGCAAGAATTTAGTGCATAGCACCATCTTCCTTTTTAAAAAAAGTAAAAAGTTTTATGATAGAAAAAACATCGCAAAATTTCATGCCTCAATTTTTACAAGTTAACATCAGCAAGAACATTTTCAATATCCATAAAAAGGAAGACTTAAAGGGATATAAACCATTTTTCACAGTATGGTGGAATAAATGTTTTTATTTCGATTGTTGATGGTCAAGCTGTCATCATGGGGAAATATGAAAAGTTTCAAGGAAATTAAGATCCGTAAGTGATGAATATTTAGTAATGAAACAAGCATCAGGAAAATAAGAATTTATGATAGTATTTCCAGGAAGGCTTGGAGATGGCTGATTTGCAGAAGCCTGGCTTGTGAATATAGATTTGGTGTTTTTTGAAGTCAAAAGTGATGTATATGATGTGTCTGCCCAATATAGAAGCATTCACATTTTATTTTACACACTCTGTGTTTAATTTATTTCTTTATATCTTATTTGTCAATGTTTAATTTCTTTCTTTTTTTTTATGTATTACATGTCAATGTTTACCCTTATTTATGGTTTTTCATGGTGTTATGTGCTTAACTAATTTAATATCTGAGGGGTGGCCGGAACTCACCAAACTGACTTTTTGTTTACTTTTTTTCCAGTCATCCGTCAGACATCTTCCAGTCTCATATTATTTTTATACGTGTATATAATTTTTTGGTTGCCCGTAAAATAATTATTATTATCACCATTGGCAGATCCACACGGGGTTGATCGCCACCATCCCCCCGGATTATATCACAGAAAGTTAAAAAGTAACAGACACTTGGCTAAAAATAAGAACTGGGAACAAGTCTTGCCAACACTACGCAATTGACAGATTTCTAGATCCACTCTTGTCCACAATAATCAGGGTCCTTAGAAGCTTGTTTTATTATTAATTTCATTTTACGCTAGTAGGTGCTGACACTTGTTTACTAAATTACCCTTTCTTTGCACTTGGTTCGCTTTTCTGTTCCATCAATAACCTGATCGGCGTCAACCGAGGAGGTAGAATACATTTTTGTTCGGATAATGGCAGATCATTTCCATCCAAACGATTGTAAATGGTTTAACTTATAACCGAGTTTTTGTGTAATTTTCCATGTAAATAATCTTGCATAGTGCATCTTGCCTATATAAATACATCCCAGTAGATTTTTTTTTATTGTGGTTGCTGTGTGTTATATATAATGCAAATTACGTTCAACAATCAGACAACATGTAATAATGAGAAAAGATGAGCGATGACCTGTGCAATAAAATACTTAGAAAACAAAATACACAAAAACGCAGTTTAATGTGAGTTGGAGATTGTAAATTGTATCTCCAACTCTCACATTAAATTGAGTTTGTGCTATGCTGAACCAGGACCTGCAGTTTTACGAGGAATCAGAACCTCCTCTGCCTGTGGAAAACCAAATCCCAGACTATGGCAGGCAGAATAAATGGCATGCATTTTAAGGTACCACTGGAATTGAACCATGATCAATGGCACATTAGAAAAACACATTACCACTACGTCAGCACGAGGCATTCCCAGTAGCGATCTTAGACAAAAAAAAAAAAATGGGACGGCATAAATTTCTGCCCACGGACATAGGCAATATAATAAAATTCGGTATTATATAGGGGAGGGCAGAACTACCACTGGGCATCCCTTATGGAATATTACATCCCTTAAGGAATAATTACACAATATAACATGGTTTACTCACATTAGCAATTTATTTTGTAAACAAGGTAAAATTTGAAAATGGATCCGTTTTCATATTTTACATCCTAAAAAAATTATGACATGGGTTACCTACAAGCATGGTCACTGATGGCATAAAAATAATGGGAGGGGGGCATATACCAGTAGAAGGCATTTTGTTTGAAATTGGAGGGGGATATGGAACCCTAATACCAACATTAGGGAAGATAGGTCCCCCTGTCCTACCTCCCCACTAATGGTACTCGTGCTTCCAGTAAGAGGTTGTATACAGCTTAACATGAACTATGAATCATGATACAGTGATGCAAAATTAAGCTTACCACAGGTTAAACTCAGCTCTACGAGCTTGAAGATGGCAGCATGCAATGAAAGCTATACAGGGTGGTCCTGAACAGGGTCTTTGAGAGTGGGGGCCAGCGGGACCTTTTGGCCCAGGCCTCGTTTTATCGGAGAGTTTCAAATTTGTCTTAAAAAAAAAATGGGCTTTTTCTTTATTAAAAAAAGTATAGTCTATTTCTTATATAAAATTAAAATTTAACCACAAAGGGCCCCCTGTATTATGAGGAGCCCGGCGCAAACTTTTTAGTTTTTCCTTTTTTAAAATTATTATTATATTAAATACATCCAAATGTAACACGAAAAAGTATCTTGGGGGGAAAATGGGCAGCATTTGGGGATGGGGAGGGTCTGATCTGCCAAACCATCCAAGGGTCTAAACTCTTGTTCCCGGCCCTGTCAAAAGTAGGAGGCCTCGCAAAAGAAAGTGGCCCGGCCTTTCTCATCCTCTCAGAGGGCTTGGTCTTAAACTCGACCGTTTCTGCCTTCGGTGGGACCTGAACCCACGACCTTCTACTGTGGTTTCCTCATGGGTTCAGGTCCCACCGAAGGCAGAAATATTTATTTTCTTTCGAACGTTTCACCATCTAATCACGCCATACCATCGGCGTTGGTATCACTACGCCAATAAACGTTGATTGATTGACATTGTTGTTTGATTTAATCTGCGTAGTGTTCGATTTATATAAATAAAAAATAAGAAGGGTTGTTGGGACACCAAATAAGGCATGTTTGCCCATATCTCCGTGTCCGCAAAGGGGCCAGTTTGTGGGTACAACTACTGTTTACATTCGTGTTGTTGCTATGTAGCCAATTACATGAATTAAATACATTTTTTGATGCATAATTTAGGTGATTGAGCTAATAATACAGTAGAGACAAAGAAATCCGGAATTCAGTTTCCTGATCTGTGTTACTATGTAGTGAAAATAAGCCTAAAACTGCCTTTTTTAACACACTAGAAAAGAGTTGGGAACTGCCAAATATGTGCAACAGGTGAAGAACATCAAAACAAACAATTTTTGTTCAGTGATTTCTTTTCCTCCAAAAATTAGCCGTTCGGGCACTACAGTGAATTTAGTATTTGCATCCACCACATTCAAGGTTTTCACAAATGGCTACAATGCGCCATTTCAAGAAGTTTTAAAATTATTTAATGTCAACAGATGTCAGGCTCTCTCTGGCGACTTGTTAAAATCAGTTAAATTCACCAGAATTGTATTTTTAGAAACTACCAGTTTAGTTGTTACCATGGGTGTAATGTTGTAAGCCTCCATGTGGTGAACACAGGATAAAGCAAAATTTATTACAGCTTCTACCATTTTTCAAGGTTAATGACTAAATAGTCAAACATCTGGCATTTGTAATAAATAAAAAAATATTGGTATACCAAATGTCTTCAGAGCAGCAGGGACATAGTACGACAAAGTTAAGTAAATTTAACGATAAATTTTCTTACCAATGGTCTTACATCTTGTTGAGCAGTAGTAACAGAAACAGAAGGTATAGGTGAAGAATTAACAGTTGACGTTACACAAGCCATGTTAATGCTAAAATAAAAACACAATTAAGTAAGGATAAATTAATAAGAATAATAAGACATAGTGATTGGCCAAATTCAATTAAAAACTTCTCCGATTTTTTTAAACCAAATCTTAATAGATTTCCAGTCACTAACCTTAGTAAACAACATATGACAATGCATTAAAATTTGCATAATTGAAACGAGTTTCAAGACCACAAAATCCACCAACACAAACCCCAGGGGCGGACTGGCCATATGGGCGACCGCACGAAGGGCCTCTTCAATTTATCATGAACAGGGCCAGTCCAGTTTAATATTGAGGGCTAGAAAAATTTGATATAAAGAGGGCCGATCTGGTTTAATATGGAGGGGCTGTAAACTTTAGTATAAAGTAGGGCTAGAAATTAGGAACAGAAAGTTAGGCGTCAATGGCACCTAACAATTTTTTCTTAGTCGCCAAAATGATTTTCTTAGGTGCAATTTGAAAATTATTCATTTGTTAGCATAGCATCATGTTATGTATGTTCACACACATAGCTTAATGACTTGTAATTATGACAATTAACAAAACAAGTACTTTACAAATTGTAAGGAAACATTAAAAATTTACTTTTTAAAATGTGGTTTCTCCTTATCACGTCGATCCCCATCCCCCACCACCATCACCCAAAAATTAAATTAATGTTCTTGGAAAGCGTAGATGGCATTTATAAGGAATTTTAGGCTAAAGCGAGAAGAAATACAATTTCTTGATCATCACTGCATGGGAGAAGATGGAATGTCGAGGGTATGTGGAGGGGCGGGGATTATGATTACCTTCTGTACATTATGATAGAATGAAACAACAATGTTTTTGAGAATTAATTTATTTTATAAGGCAGAAATTTTTTATTCCCAATTTTTTATTTTGTGGGAGGGGATGGGATCTATCTCACAAAATTTTCAGGAACTCAATTTGAGGGAAAAAAAAAAATAAAATGGAAATACATTTACTTTTAGAGGCAGATCGATGGAATTTTATGGACCATGAATGCACTTTAAAAAAAAATGAATTAGCCGCTTTTAAAATTTTATGCCCTGGACTCTTGTCCACATAAATCCTGGATTCTCTCTTCCTCCTACAAAAAAAAAAAGCAACAATGAAAATGTAGGGGTAGGGTATATCAGGAATTTTCTGCTAGAAGAAATAAGAATTTAGGTTGATCTTCAAATGCGACTGCAAAAGAAAATCCACAGAAAACCAGGAGTGGGGGGTCTGGGGTATTTTGTATGCATTATAAAAAACGATATTTTTATGAATAAATTTATTTTATATTACGACAAAAATACTTCCCGATTACTTGGGGTGAGGATGAACGCTTTTCCGGTGAAAGCGAATCAACAGAATTCCCGGATTCCCCCCTAAAAAATAACGGAAAATGTAGGGGGAAGGGCGATTATTAGGAATTTTTTGTTAGAAGAAATAAGAATTTTGTCGATCTTCAAATGCGACTGCAACAGAAAATCACAGAATACCAGGAGGTATTCTGTGATTTTCTAACCCATCATTGGGTTTGAAATTATTTTATGTGCATTATAAAACAAAAATATTTCCAGATTATTGGGGAGGGGAATAAACACTTTTCTGGTGAAAACGAATCGATGGAATTCCTGGATTCCCCCACCAAATAAAAAAATTGCAGAAAATGTAGGGGAAGGGCACTTTTTAGAGATCTTCTGCTACAAGAAATAAGAATTTTGCCGATCTTCAAATGCGACTGCAACAGAAAATTGCGGAATACCGTGTGGTGGGGTCTGAAATTACCTTATGTGCATTATTATAAAAAATGGTATCTTTATGAATAAATTTATTTTATATTACGACAAAAGTATTTCCTGATTATTTGGGGGTGGGGAT
>QLNU02015003.1:153082626-153108697 GCA_006491805.2 Dysdera silvatica
TATTCATCTTCCATGCTAAATATCCGAATTTGACTCTTTACGCTACTCAGTACTTTCTGTCTTCCTCTTCCCCCCCATACTAATCTGGTGTTTGTTTCTTTAGGAGACTCAGACTAAGATTTTGTAGAAAACCGTAGATTGTGGCTCAACGGCATCCTTGCACTGTAAAACAGAAACAAAGTGGTCCTGTAGTGGTTTTGCCTAACGTGTGGTTATCTTGGGTTCGACTCCGAACTGTGTCAAAAAAGGGCACCGACTAGTTATTACACTGGTTTGGGGATTGGTTTCTGACCTTGGTGCAGTGTTCTCAAAAGTGTGTGGTCTGTGGCGGCTTATCGAATGGTCTGCAGTATTATCACCAAATTTCAGAAGAAAAAATGAAATAAAAATTTAGGTTTGGGTGAGATTTAAGGAATTTCTCATATATATATATTGCTTGTTATAAACCTTACCTTTTGGCGTTTCATGAAAGGTTTGAATTCTCTGAATATAAATAATAATAAAATATAAGGGGAAATAATCCATGCTTATTATCTACATTGCTTATTATTATTTAATTAAATTAATGATGTCATTTTCATTGTAAATTTGACAAAATAAGATCATAACTGACACTCTCCTTATCAAATAGTGTTATTCTGAAAATTACTTTGTTTCAGGTGGGTTTGGCAACCAATCAATATTTGAAGAACATTGTCGGAGATTTTAGAGATTTTCTGCCAAAAGCTAGTGCTTTTTGAAGTAAAAAAAAAAACTTAAAAAGCTTAAGATTTATCACAAAAGAAGTTTAAATTAACTACAAATTATATTTCAAGGGATGAATAAATGTCTCCTGCCAGAGATATTATAAACATACGTAGCTGCCAATAAATCACATAAATCGATGGTTATTTTGATTTTATCTTTTCTTGGGAGAGGTGGGAGAGGGGATAAGTATGACGGTGGCTAAGTAGTGCTTAATATTATTTACTATAGTTGGAAACCTTAATTTCAGGTAATATTTTTTAATAGGGAGAGGCCCCCCCCCGGTGGTCCGCGATAAATAAAGGAACGTTTAAAGTGGTCTGTGAGCTACCAAAGTTTGAGAAACACTGCCTTAGTGGTTCAGATTTCTCGAAAAGCTGTGGTTCCTGTCACAGTGTATGATATGACCCTTGCTGTGTGAGATTCATGCAAACAAAGAAAACAAACATTTATTGGTAAACCGAAGTTTAAGATTATCATAATGCCAATAAATTTTGTTTGGAATTTTCTGATGATTTTTTTTTTTACTTTATTTTATCAACCTGTTTTCGTTTCATTAATTTTAATCTAAATACATGAATTAATTTAAATTTAATTAATATGAAGTTTTTATTTATTTTTTTGTTAATTTTTTCGTGATTCTTTTTAGCTTTAGACCCCGAGCTTAATCCCGATGAAGCAGAAGAAAAAGCACGTTTAATTTCTCAGGTGCTGGAACTTCAAAATACTTTGGATGGTAATTGTTTACTTATGTCATTAAGAAATTAAGTATTAATTAGAACAATGAAATAATAAGATGATTGACTTGGTCTTTCTATAAATCACATTACTTGTATCATAGGCATAACTTGAGTGTTAAATGTAGCGTAAACTGGGGAGGGGGGGACAAAAAAACTTAAAATTGGGTGGAAAAAATAAGATTTTGTCTCTGTACTAAAAAAACTGTGGGGCATGTGGCCCTGCATATTACGCCTATGACTGGTACTAATGTGGAAGACAGCAGAAAGGAAGAAAACAAGTAGAAATGTTTAGAAAAGCCAGGAAAAGATTAGGAGAAAAATTTATTTTAAGTAAAACTGTAAGTATACAGCCTTACCTTGTGTGATACAAATGACCCTGCTCTTGTACCATAAAAGCTCAATGAACAAACATTTTAAATAAAAGAGGAAAGAAGCATAAAATAAGGAATAATAATTAATCAGGAAAATAAAACAAAATGTTTTATTTTCATCAATTCATTTAATCTTTTAGCCTTATACATAGTTTAGGCTACTTACATTTTTATCCACACATAAGCAAGCACATATATATATGTATCATGCACATGCTCCAGTGGAATAATTTTATGTAAGTGCTTTGGCGGTGGTGTGATAACATATTCATCCGGTCTGCTGTTAATCTAGATCGTAGGTGTATGCAGAAAGGTCATGTAGAGGTTATAGGCTCAATTGGGTGGGGGAGGGTTACAGAGCTACAACTCACATATTCCTATGTTAAATATACAAAATTTCATTGCAGTTAGTTAACAACCCCCATCAACAGTCCCTGCATATGCCAATGATCTAGATATTAACCCCCCCCCCAAAAAAAAACAAAAAAACAAAAAACAACCATGCTTTTACCGACCAACTGCCTATTGTTGTTCGTGGGTTGGTTCGCTAGACACTTAAGAGGTTTGGATTTGGGGAAAATGTAGGGACACTGCTTTGCAGTTGCATAATGCTAAGGTGTTGTCTTATCATGCCATTAACCCAGGTTTGATGCCCAATGATATTGTAAACCATATGCCATTTTTCTTCTGCCATAGTTCAGGATTTGGAATCTTTGTGAGTAAAGGTTTGGATTACTTGGAAAATTATATGACCAGACATGGCCTGACCTTTGCTGTCCTTGTGCTGTATAAATACAAATGTTGATTTTTCTTGGGGGAGGGGGGAGTGATCCCTGTGATAACTGTGAGATTATTAGATTTAAATAATAACTTTTGATTAGTTATAAAACTTTAATAAATAATTTAATTTTGAAGGACTACAAAGTCAGTTGATTATATTTGTCTCACTTGATTTTAAGTATTGGTAGGGGAAAACGTCAAGTTGCTTTTCACTTTATCAATAATCTGACTGTAACTTTTAAAAATCTAACGTCTAAAATAATCTAAAATGAAACTTTCAGATTTGTCGCAACGAGTGGACAGTGTGAAGGAAGAGAACCTCAAACTGAAATCGGAAAATTTGGTGCTGGGTCAGTATATCGAAAATCTGATGTCAGCTTCGAGCGTTTTCCAGTCAACATCGCCGAAAGCCCGGAAAAAATAGTAAATATTTTCAATTCATTATAAATTTTCAAAAGATTGTTCTACATATTTGCCAGTAAAAGTTGATACAAGACTGTATATCACTTTGTCAGGGGTAGTCGGTGGTTACAACAGGCTGTCTACCGATCTGGGAGACATGGAAAAGTTCGGGAAGTTTTTTTTTACCGTAAAAGTTAGGGAAGTTTGAAGTGCAAAGGCTTGAGTCAGTAAAATTTTGAAATTCATTGTTATAATAAATAGCTTATTAAAATAATTTTCTTGAACTGTGCTTTTTGTACTGCATTGCATACTGAAAATTTGGAACAGTTTTGACTAAACTTCTTCCAAAAATTACACTTTTGCACTAAAATATAATTTATATCAAATCATTAAGCCCATATATTTTCCCAGGAGAAAATATTTGCCAAATATATAAATAAAACTTTATTTTTTTTTCTTTAGTTTTTAGCTAAATTATATAATCTGTAAGGGATCCAATCTCCTTTCCCTTATATATATGTAGTCATACACACTTTAAATGGAATGGAAGATGAAGCATCGGCTTTGTGATTATATAGTTAAACTCCTTTATAACGAACTCAAAAAGGGCCGGATGAAAGTGTTGTTGTAAATGTTTAATTAATGCAAGTTTTTAGTGTAAAGAAATGCAATTTTTTTAATAAAATTTTTGGTGCTTATGTATTATCCCATCCACCATTTATGATATTTTCTTGGTCGCTGTAATTGATCATAATTATTCGTATTTAATCGTAACTTTACGATATTTTTGTTGTCTAAAAAATCGCAAGTTTACGATCCTTGATTATTTGCGAGACGCCATTTTGTTTGTTTGTTGACATTTTGCAGAATGAGTGCTGTTTCATGCCTGAACCCTGTTTTTTTTTGTTTTTAATAATTTTAGATGGATTATACTCTTCGGTAATTACCAAATGATGAGCATTCTGCGATTTTGTTTTTACAGGAAAAATGAATTCTCCTTTCATCGTTTACTAATTCAGGCAGCGCACATCAAATGTGATCGGAATTGTCTCGATGCGACGAGTGAGGGGAGGGGGGGTCTGGGGGGCCATCCCCCAGTTTAGTCCCTGTGATTCAGGTAAATGTATAAATTGCGTGAAAAATACTAATTGCAACATAATATTGATTCAGCCTTTTACTGATTCAGGCAGCGTACATTGAATGTGATCATAATGGTCATGAGTCGCGAAGCGATGAGAAGAGGTCTCCTCTCGTTGTTTTTCTTATGGAAAATTTTGAAGATATATTAAAAAAAAAAAAATCATAAATAAATTTTTTAACGATAACTCAGAAAACATCGCTCACTAACGTTAACTAACAATTTTTTCATCAGCAAAATCATCGTAAAAGTGTGTCTACAAAAAAAATCGTAAGTGGCAAAAATGGTCGTTGGGATAATATATAAGTACCCAATTTTTGTATTTGTAAATTCAGTGTAATTGACTTACAAAGGTTTTGGGGTTTGTATTAGTGGATTTTATAATATACAATATGATTTATTTATTTATGGTGTAGAAACCTGTCGTGATTACACAAGTTTTAATGCATTGTGTGTTGTTTAAACTGTAATGAGCGAAGGGAAATTGATAAGATTTGGCCTGGAAAGCATCGAAAGTTGGGGAAGTTGGAAACAGAATTTGAGTAGACATCATCTTATAAACATGAACGTTGTGTTCACTTTACTACTTTAAGTCTCGGTAAGCTCTTGGTTCTTCATTAAAATTAGTGTCATTTTCAGGTCACAGTAATCCACCATGCCTATTTCAGATGACGACCCAATATTCAGTTTTGGAAAATAAAATTACAAACTCTCTTTATTGGCAGAGAAATCATTCTGCAGTATTTCTTCGATTTAGCTGCAGTTGCCTGAAATTTTTTGATAAAATCCATTGATTTCTGAGCTTTATACAGTGAGGCAATGCACTTTCGGATTGTGTTGAACTTTCGTGTTTAGTTCCTAGTGACATCACAGAATGCTTATCCCTTTTCCATTGCCCCATAGCCCAGGATGATTTCTTTTGCAAAAGAGATTCAGGTTCTTCCAAAACTTATAGGTACCAATGCCACATGACTTTTAACATGTCCGTGCAAAAAAATCCTAAACCACAGGCATAGGTGTATTAAGAAAGTTCATAAGGGGAGGCCTATAAACTCAAGAGGGGGCTACAACTCATATATTCGAAATTTCATTGCGTAGAGGGGTTTACAACCCCCATAAACACCCCCCTGTGTATACCAGTGACTACAGGTTTAGATCCCTTTGTTTTGCAGGTTTTCATGCAGTCTTTGGCAAAAAAAACAAAAAAAAACTGATTTCTCTTTAATTCTTAAATTAATTGCTATGTCATTATATCAGAGTTCCCATGTGAGCTGGAATTGTCAGGGAATTTGAAATTGTCCCTAACGGTCAGGGAAAAAGAAAAATTTTTGGCCAAAACCTGGAAAAGTTAGGGAAAACTTCCCTAACTTCTATTTAAATAGTCAAATCTCCTATGAGCGTGAAGGCGTTTTTCCCCATAACCGAAATTTAGTTGAAAGTTTTGTGATCGGTCAATGAATTTTGCTGAAAAGGTCAGGGAAGAACCTGGAAAAGTCAGGGAATTTTTTTCTCCAGGTGAATGGGAAACTTGGTATATGTAATCTTTGTACTACCTCCCATTTCCAACCTACTCATTCGAAGTAAACTATTTATTCATGATGTATGAAAATCGCATCCACATACAATTAACTGTTCACCCTTCAGCATAGGCATGTGCAGAAAGTTTGTAAAGGGGGGGTTATAGACTCATGGGGGTTATGTGCTGCAGCTACATATTCCTAGGTTCAATATTTAAAATTTTATTGCAGTGGGGTTACAATCCCTATCAATACCTGCATATGCCATTACTCTTGAGGCTTATTGGTTGTCACCTATACCGCACGTCAGGTAGTCTGTGGTTATTGTAGTAGATTAAAAAGAGGGAGAGGGAAAAACATGGTTGCAGACAATTCCATCGGAAGGTTGCTGAAGATGATGAACAGTCTTCGATAAACGTAACGAAGAAACTATTTATTAGGAAGTATGACAAAGATACATTACAGGAAGTGAGGTTAACAGCATACATTGTAAATAACACCTGATAGTTGGTTGCTGGGAGATGATGCACACATTGTAGGATGCGTAGATGTAACGTTGAGTGGAAGGGAAGGTACATGTTAAATTTCCAAAGGGTGCAGAGCTAAAGGATGTTCTGTGGTTGAAAACATTTTTCGACTAAATTTTAATGTTCATCTGTCTATTTGCTATTGGTGCACAAAAGTCATGTGGTTACATATTGGGCCAGGATTGGCTAAGATTTTACATCTGGTATTTAAGCAATGTGTATGAACTGTTGTGAGGATTAAGTCGTAGTGTTACAGAACAGAACACATTTGTATATACTAAAACTATCTTGTGGTTCAAGCTTTTGCATTTAGAAAAAAAACCAATGTGCCTTTCTTGGAATGTTCACATGACCTTTGGGGTTATGTTAGAAAGGATTTTAAGTTGAATTTAAGATGGCCACACCTTTATACATTATAAGCTGAATCAAGATGGTCATGTAATTGCGAATATAAATGTATTTTTTTTTTTTTTAGATTACAGGGTTTTACAAGGAGTGGACAATATAGCCAGAGAAAATAAATATCTATAGGCTGTTTGTATTATTATGTTAATAACTTTTTGTGCCATATGTAACGTTAGAAGCAAACCACAAGTGTTTTTAACTCTGTCTTTAAAGTTCTACCATAATGTTTAAAGAAGCTTTGTTTTTTTCAATTGTGGTTGTGTATTCTGGCAGGAAGTCTCAGAAGATGCTCATAAGGCTTACCAAAGATTTTGAATAGAAACATACCCTGTTATTGTCTATAATCAGTCATGATTTTGTTATCCTTTATATCAGCACTCACATTTTAAATTATGATTTGCAGTTAGTGATAATCTCACTAGATTGGAAGGGATTATAATTGCTTTTGTTTCGTTATTTTTTTGCACATTGCGTGGCTTAAAGATTTGGTTAATTTTTATGTTATGTAATCTTTATGTAATGATATTTTATTTATTTTGTTAATGCACGTAAATAATTTATGTGCGATTGGTGTCGAATTTCTTTGAGCTTATTTTACCTCATTTGTAAAAGGCAAACACTGTTTGATTTACTTGAAAATGTAAGATGTCTTCCATTTTCTCTTCCTTGCCCATTCATGTAACGTTTTTAATTGTTTTTTAAATGTTCCTGTTGGGAAATGAGAAGAATTTTTATTGGATATCAAAAATTGTGTGTCAGTGGAAGGATAAATTAGTCAAAATTCTGTTGGACAAGGCGAACAAGATTATTTTTTTAAAAAGATTTTATTGGTGGAGGCGAACAAACCAAAACATTTTTATTGAATAATACTGAAGTTCTTTTAACCAGTGAAAATGGACAAAAAAATATTAAGAAATGCATCAATTGGGGAAAAATTTAAATCTTACTAGGCTACAGCAGAGTACAAATTTTATATCTTTTTGATCAAATACGCTATTTAATAGTACATTGCTTGGGGAGGGGGGGGGAGTTTTTATTGCAGCTTAATTTTGCTGAACTGTAATTAGCAGTTATTAGCTGTAATTAGCATTAGTAATGATAAACAGTAGCATGGATTTCATGTGTTTCAATGTCTACAATCGTAGGTATAACTTGGAATTTAAATATAGCGTAATCTGGGGAGGGGGGCAACAAAAAACAAACCCAAAATTGTGTTGAAAAATACGATTTTGTTTCTTTTCAAAAATGGGGGGGAGGGCAAGTACTCCCCCCCTTGCCCCCACTAGATCATGCCTAGGTTTACAATTATGGTTTCTAAGTTTCCAGGGTTTGATTCGTTGAAAGGTTGGTTTCTTGTTAATGTATCATGGTTTAAAAGTCTCATGTTGAGGACATAAACAAATTTAAAGGAAAAATACACAAGTTAAGAACTCTTCGTGCCTACTTCTCTTCCTTGTTTTCTTTTTCGTATCTTAAAAAATGTGATTTAGAACAAAAGCAGAGGTTAGAACGTTGTTTTTATTTGATAATGACAAGTTGGTATAAAAAAAGTAAGGAGAAGTGATCTGGGGTACTCGCTGCAACAATACCCCCACCCCCAATTAAGACCATAATGAAACATTCTTCTGCGATGCAAGAGAAAATTTTTGTATTTTTCATTGTATAGTAATTTCTCCCATTAACCTTCAAGAGACGGAGGAAAAACGTCAATCAATAGAGAGAGATGTTAACCGAAATGTATTGCTGAATAAGGATTAATATTTTAGTCGATTTCCTTTCAGTCTTAGGGCTGTCACTGCATTTAATAAATGCATTGCCGTGTTTACTGATCTTTTCATTTTTAATGTCCTTTTGCATGACATTTTGTTTACACGCTTAAAATATCTTGGCTTTGAACACTTGTTAATAAGTAGTGGGGTCATTTTTTCTGATCCATCACTATTAGCACACAACAAAAGTCATTCTTCCTTTGTATTTTTTTGTCAGCTCAAACAGATGATTGGTGCACTCACACTCAGAGACAGGAAATGGTCCCTTGATTGGTGAGAAGAGCAAGACCAAATGTTTGTAAGGGAGCATTCAACAGGTTGTCCACAGATTGGGAAAAGTCAGGGAATTATTAGGGATTTTGTCAAAAAGTTTAAAGGAATCGGGGAATTTTTCGAAATTAAACTGAAACTTTTAATTTCGACAATTGAAAATACACTGGTTAAAAAAATAAATAAAAAAAAGTAAAAATTCGAACTGCATGACCGATTACATAACTTCTGTAGCATACGAGCTGGTTTTGGCTTGGAGTAGGACTGGGCACTGTATCGATATTAAACATACATCGTGATATCGATTTCCCGATTTTCGATTCGGCGATATATCGTGATGTTGATTAAACGATGTGCGATATCAAACCGTTGTGTTTCGGTGTCAATATCGTCACTTTCCATTCCGATGTCATTATCGTCACTCTCCATTCTGATGTCAATATCGCTGCTTTCCATTCCAATGTCAGTATCGGCGTTTTCCATTCCAATGTTTATGGGTGATTTCTGCACATTGGCAATTGTTCTTGTAGTGAAATCGGTTTGCATTTACTAAACACAGGCACGAACTTGGCTGGTGTGAGTCTTGATTTGGATCACTTTTGTGGGGCCTTTCTTATATAGGTATATAATATTAATGTCACATGTCAAGGGTATATCGCGGAGGTGGGGGGAGGCTTCATCCATTTTATTGACTGCTATTGTAGTTATGACTATGATAATTCCCTATTCAGATTGTACATGACAGAAATTGAAATGTCACATGTCAGGGCCGTATCGAGGAGCACCGGAGGCCCCATCCATTTTCTAGGCTGCTATTGGAGTAATGACTACGATATTCTATATTCAGAGAGTATACATGAAGACAATTGAAGTGTAACAGGTCAGGGCCGTATCGGAAGGCCTGGAGCCCCCATCCTTTTTCTAGGCTGCTATTGGAGCTATGACTATGATAATCCTGTATCCCCAGTGTACATGAGAGCAATTGAAATGTCACATGTCAAGACTTCGAGGATATCGAGGGGGGGTCCTGGAGGCCCCCCTCGATATTTGAACGTTCTTTTACTTGAAAGTTTATTATATTTTGTTTTTTTGTCGATAACTTATAATCAGGGAAAAAATTGGGTGTTACAGAGAAATGTCAGGGAATTTCAAAATAACTTTTTTGTGGACAACCCTAGTTCATGTATTACATAAGCAATATATATAAAATATACAATATTTTGGCCATTTCATCCCCCCCCCCCCTCAGTAAGCAAAAATTAACATTGGCTAACATAGGAAAATAAGACCAATGGCAACCCCCTTCAAAGTGCTTACATAATACTTGAACTCTCCCTAAACAGAAAGAAGTCGTTAATCAGAAACACACTGATTCTATGAAGAATTTTCCGGGACTGCAAAATATAGTTATTTAACGAAAATAAGCATTAATGAGAATAAGGTTAGTGAGAGAGATTTCTGTATATATACCATGTGTAAAATTTAAAGGATTTAGGAAAAGATCGTTTTGCAAGCAAAATATTATGGTTAAGTTTTGCCAGAAAGCCAACACTTGAATAGTGATGTCTAATTTTTTTTTTGGAGCAAATTAAGTATCGTTGTCATAGTACAAATGTCAAAAGGATGTGAATATACCAAATGTTTGATATATTTATAATATTTTTTGTGTTTCCTTATACAAGTACATTTTATGTATTTATTTTTAGTATATTGTTCGTTTTATACAAATTGTCTACTTTTTTACTACTTAAAAAAGACTTCCCGAACTCTGAATGTTAATTTTAGTTCCACAGAAAAACTTTTATGGAATTAGGAATATTTTATGTACGCTATTTTGTTTTGCTACTCTTTTTACTACTTATGTTTCTTTACCACTTTGAGAAGAATTTCTGAATTCTACTTTATGTGCAGTGATCTGGTATCCAATAAGCATGTACAAAGTCTAGTAGGCCCAACCACGGCTGGCGCAGCATGGTCCAGATGCTCTTGCACCATAAAAAATCCAAACAAACCCTACTGCGGCACAGGGGCAACATGTTTGCCTAGCATGTCGTTAATCCAGGTTTGACTTTCAATGGTGCCGAAACAGAATGCTTACCAACAAATTGCTCACTGTCGCCCGCGAGGTTGGTTACGTAAGCCTTGAGAGGTTCAGATTTCTCGAAGAATTGTAGGTCTCCATGCAACGTGACTTTTGTTCATATTAGTTATTTGAGATTTTATGGTGCAAGCATAGGCATAACCAGTGGGGGTGGCCCTCCTCCAGGAATGACAAAAATCACAAATGGATATTATGTGTAGAATTCGAGGGTGTAGGCCATAGCTCCTCCCGAAACACTAAGATGCTGCAAAAATCATGTTGCACCAAATGAATTGTATCATTTGACTTCAAACAGGAGTACTATAATGGAATGTCATAAGTTGGTTAAGTGCCTGCCTGTATCTTTTCATACACATGTAAAACATGATTAATGCGATAAATTGGGTGTGCATATTATAATTAAACATCCACATTCTCTAATTTTAATTTTTATGTGAGGGGTAGGCATATGCAGAAAATTCATAAAGGGGGGGATACAGGACTGTAACTTTATATACACAAAATTATGCCATAAAGGGGGGGGGGTCATGACCTAATCAACCTCCCTCCTGAAGTGGGCTTGTGGGATGGTAGATTAGATTATAAGGACTGGGACTTCACAAATATTATTATAGAAGTACTTGGTGATATTAGAAATATTGTTTCTCAGATTTATTGATTACTGCTATGGTGTTATTGATAGCTTGCAATATGGAAGGAAAAAAGAACAAATTGTTTTGGGTTTTTTTTTTGTTAATTTCATAAGAATTTTCCCTTCGTTATTTAGTACAGCAACATCAAGTGAGCGATATACTTCTATTGTGGTTTAATCATGTTGCTCTCTAATTGTGGAGGTAATTATGTATGGTGCTAAAGATACAGTAGTCAGGATAATAGAGACCATTTTTGTTAACTGATGATGATGGATGTGGAGTAGCTTTAAACTACAATGCATATTTGTTATGTTATATGTTGCAAGCATGAGTTTTTGTAGCTTGGTAGTTAGAATGTATATTTCATTATTCATTAGCTAGTTTATTAATGTTCTATATTTATTTGGATTGTGAAACACTGTTTTTAGCATGAGATGTGCCATATTGTTCTTTATTCATTTTTCTAGTCTTGTCTGTTAATAAAGATTTTCCTCAAAGTGTATTACTGTCTGCTGTGATTCTTTAATTATTTACAAAAGTGTTTCTCAAAGTGATCTGTGAACTCTGGGACACCTTCATAGGGTCCGCAAGATCACACACACAAAATTACTTTTATGGCATATTATTTGTCCTTTGTCTCGTGGTGTCCTTGAAGTGATTCTGAGATCAGAGTTTCGTAAGCTGCGGCTTTAATTTCTAGTTTATAAAAACACATTTACAGCTTCACATTTGACACAGTATGACCCTTGCACCGTAAAATTTCAATTAACCAAGCTGCTGCTTTACAGCAGGGTTCGAAATTAGTGGGTGCACTGTGCACATGAAATTTTATCCATGCACATAAATTTTTAATTTGGGTGCACGCAGTGCACCTAACTATTCAAAACCATGGCTACTTGCATTTATTTTTCAAGAATAGTGAACTACGGAATAATTTTATATAATTTTCTCCGGGTATCTGCATTTGCTTTGAATTTTTTTTTATTACAAATGAATGTTCAATTATTTTGAAAAGTTGCACTTTTTTAGCTTACATGTTTTAATGTAATTATTACACTTACATTTTACCCGTTTTTAATGTTGAGGTTTACTTTCTATTCTGTTCGTTACTTGTACACTTAACTAGTATTTAATGCACCTGATTTAAAAAGTTAATTTCGACCCCTGCTTTACAGAACTGGTACTACTGAGTCATAAATGTAACACACCCATCTACTACGCAGAAAACACGGTTTTCAATACCAAACGCTCACTATTTTTCTACTGATCTATAGTTTGATTTCCTATTCAACAGCAGTTTGGATTCATTGGAAGATGGCTGCTGTTGTCTTTCTGCTGCAAAACACAAAACTACTTACAGCACTATCAGTAACATAGGGGTAGAGGGGCTTTCAGGCTAAAGCCCCATTGGCTATCAAAACACATTTTCTTTAAAGCAGCATCACATAATTATCTTTGAGGCTCCACAATTTTTGAATTGCTATGTTATTGAGCATTCTTACCCAATGAAAACTGACAGTTTCTTCAGTTATTAGTTTGATTCAGGGCGAAAAGACACCCATGATGGATCAAATGACATTCATGTACTGCAAGTTCAATGGCCTGGGTTTCATTTACAGGAGTTAAACTGGAATACATGTGTCACGGCTTGGAGGTTACATTTTGTTGTCTGTTCCATCATACATGCGCCAAGGCACCGTTTTAGAATGAATAAAAACATTACAATTGAATTTTCAAGTATTCACATTCTATGGCTCTCGCAAGAGCTCTTTTGGTCCATTATTACCAACCAAGGTATTATTGTCCTTCGGGATGATACAACTGAATCATTTCAACATGCCTGGAATGAAGGCCATGGCCAAGATTTAATTTCCGGGTGGGCTCAAAAATTTGTACAGCATGCAAGACCGTAGGCAAGTCACATTAAAAATTTAATTCCAGGGGTGGGGGGACCAGTCCCTAAGATCGCTCCTTTAGATATAGGCATGGCTGGAATTGTCAGGAAAAAACAAGATTTTTTGGTCAAACCTGGGGAAGTTAGGGAAAACCCTTCCAATTCCATTTTGAGTAATTAAATTTCATGTGAATGTGAAACTACTTTCCTCAAACCCAGATTTGTTTTCAATTAGTCAGGGAATTACATCAGAAAAACATGGAAACGTGGGGGAATTTTTTTTATATAAGGTGAGTTGGAACTCTTCAATTATTATTACAAAGCAGATAACACAGGGTCTCAAATGATGTCCATTTTTTGGGGTAGGGGAGGGGGTGACCTTAAAAAATTTACTGTCTCTGGCTGAAGACAAAGCTTTTAATAGAACCTAAGCGTTTTTTTAGACCATTTTTTCTCCCCCTTTAGGTCCCCTCTCTCAACCCCTTCAAAAAGGTTTGCCCATTTGAGGCCTTGTACGTCATAGTAATTGTGTGGTCCTTGAGAAGGGCAATAGTAACTTGATTTGTAAATAATGGATTAAAAGAAATAGAGTGAGAGGCATAGAATATAGGTGCTTGAAAATTCAATCTTAAAAATGTCTCTATGTGAACCTATGCCTTTATATTTATAAGTATGAAGATAAGTCATTGTTGGCTGTGTTTTATTGGTCCAGTGGTTAAGATGCTGCCTGCTAATAAGGAAATGTAAATGGGTATTGCTTCTCCTCATGGAGGAGAATGTATGTTGCAACTAGGAAGCATTTGGATCTATGAATCAAATCCAATTTCATATACAGACACTATGTTAGAATAGGTAGAACTCTACTGATGCCACACACCAGAGATAAAAGGGCAAATTCGAAATAGTTTACCAATTTTTATTATACATTATATAAACTATATACAGAAAATTCTTTGTATTTCAGATCTCTAAAAATCAGCTTCAGTAGCCTTTATGACCTCTAAATCTCATTCTGTTGTCAAGCTGTAAATACAAAAGACATTTTTAGGATACATTCACATATAAACTATAATTTCATTTACATTCAATTAATAATAAAACTACTGAACCTGTTCTGTAACTACAGTGTTAGCTCCCAATAACGGCAGTTTGTCCATTATATAGTGGTGTCCTTTCGCTGGAGGTACATATGTATGTCCCTAATTCAAAGTGACAGGACTACAGGAATTGCCCCTTAACTAGGGGTGTCCCTTATGGGAGGCAATACTGTGTATATCTTGCAATAAGTTGGTTGTACTTTTATGGCACAAGGACAACAGGGGTCCCTCTGTGCCAAACAAGACGAGAACGTACACCCAGTTTTAAAATAAAAATAAATTACAACTAAAATGGTACAACTATATTGAAAGTAATGCATTAAATGTACCAAATGAAGCTATTTATAGACCAAGAATGCTAGTCATAGCGTAATCTGGCAATTTTTGACAGAGTTGTGTAAAAATTCCCATATTTCCCTTGCTTTTCTTGATTCCCGATATTCAAAGACATTGACCCCGCTGAAACTATTGATGGTGAATAACTTGGTTTTTCCCAAACAATGATCAAACATTGACTGCCAATTGGGAAATATTCCCAGGAGCAGGGGAGAAAAAAAACACAAAAAAACGGGATATCGGTTGACTTGCCCGGAAGATGCAATGAAAAACTGGGAGGGTTGACAGCTATGAGATAGTGACAAATTATGCACAAGTAAACAACCCCATTTCTCTCATTAGTTACATTTTGTAATTATTACTTAGATATAGGCCCTACCTAAAGAACACGCGTTATAGATGATGAAGGGTCAGGAGGTTCCACGATCAAAATTCTTTTTTTAAAAAGGGCTTCGTGAAACAAAAAGTTTGGGAAACACTGGACTAGATCATCGCTAGTTGAAACAGTAGATAATCAAAACCATTTTTTTTACAAGTTTTTCATATTTTGGTATATTTGATTCACTCTTATCAAGGTATTTCATCATTAGAATATAATCCAAATTTTTTTTCTAATATTCAACACATTCCTATAAATATTTCCTCCCTCATATATATAATAAAGAGATACATATATAATAAAGAGAATTGCTAAAGCCATATTACCAGAGAACGTTTGCATTCAAAAAGGAGCCTACGTAAAGAGTAACACTCAGCTGGGACGGTATCATACTGGTGCATTAAACAATCTTTAGCCATCTTCTTTTCCTATAAACAAAGTAAAAAAAATATAAATAAATTGGTACAAAAACAAATTGACAAGATATCAGTTACTTCAATTCAACACAAGGTTTTCTATGTAATCATTATGGCATAGAAAATGGGGGATTCAAGCTCCCCTATTGGGCATCAAGACACACATTCTCTTTAAACTCAACATCGCATGATCGTCTTTAAAACCACTTGAGCCCATCTCATAATATTTGAATTGCTATGTCACCATATGGCAAGGGTTTAAGCTGGCTCAAAAAATGCTAAAATGGGAAAAAAGTTGTAGCAAAATGCTAAAAAAATTAGTAGTTTTCGTTGCTTGAAAAATCGTATCAATAAAATTATTTACATCAACAATGCTTTGAATTACTGTAAGAAACATACTTTAAGATTTGAAAAGTAACAATAAAGCATAAGTCAAAGTTATAAATAAAAAGTGTGGGGGGGGAGTTTGTTGACAGGATATTAAACAACTGTTGCTATTTTGTGATGGACACAATTTTCTTTCTCGCATTTTGTGAAGAAAGCAACCATAGCTTAAACTCTGACATGGCAGTTACATGTTATGGCGTAAAGCAGGGGAAGACTGGGTTCTATAGAAGGACTCGTATCTTTGATTTTTGGAGGGACCGAGTGCTTGCCCATTCGAAGGCATGTGTCTTATTGCCCATGAGGGCGCAGCAGTCCAGCCCACCCTTGGCATAAAGACAGTTATGATCATGTGGCACTGGAATTTATAATTATCCTTGAAATCAGAACCTTATCATCTAAAGCAGTGGTTTCTAATCTGGGGGTCGCGACCCACTTGAGGGCAGTGAATAGATTTCTGGGAGAGGGGGTCACCGCAACTATTTTTAGTTGCAATTATTTTTGTAAGGAATTTTATACCAAATGTTTCCAACGCTTTTACAACAACATGGCTACACACATTGCAATATTTTACTAATGGTTGTTAACTTTATATCTATAATACATATGATATATATATATGATTAATATACAGTATATTCACTGTGTTTTTTACTGCGTTAAAAATGTTTTTATTTATAACAAATGTGGCGGTGACAGACAGAGGGGGTTGCAGATCTTTTGGTTACTATAAAAGGAGGCCGTGGCTTGAAAAAGTTAATAGGGAACCACTTGTCTAAAGAATCAAATGCTATACTTTACAATGAGGTTGACATAATTTTTTTAGTTAAATTACAGTTTTGAGTCCTACTTCGTTATTGTTTTTATAATTTATTTCATACATTGCTTATTATTTTGTGACTTCGGATTATTTTCTTGTTGCTATAATGGAAGCCCATACATGTGTTATCTTTAAAACAACCATAACTGTTGATGAGCAGTTTAAAAAAGCTCATTAAATCTTTCAGAAAACACATCAAGAGTTATCCTTTTTTGATACATTACCCAGAATTTGTTAATTCTCTAAAAGACCTAATAACTTTTAAAGGAAAGATATTGCGATAACTAGTACAGGATCATGCAACAGAAAAACAAAAAAATAACTGTTTTGGTAAAACTGTGCAGGGCTGACCAACGTATTCCATAATTGTACTTCTACTCACCTCCCTTCACCCTTTCCAAAAATATTACTTTTCCCCCTTATACTAATTACTTTCTTTTACGGGAAAACTTTTCTGTCTTGCATGTATTTCTTTTAAAGTGAAAATCTTAGTCTTCCGACTTAAAATACTTTTCAATAAAATTATTTGTGTGGGTTCTATAGTGGGATCGTACCATGCCAGGACCCAGTCCTTTTGAGAAATTCAAAACTCGCGATGCTTAGGAAACTGGTACTACAGACTATATAGTGAGTAGTTTGTCTGTAAGCATTCTTTTTTTGGCACAATTAGGAGTCTAACCTGCAATAACTGTATACTAGACGTACACATTATCATTTTTATTACAAATGGACAAAACAGTTTGGTTTGTTACAGGTATTACACATGGGCACAGTGCTGCTTTCACAGATTGGTCCATAAATCTTTCAAGGTAGACAGGAGGGACAATTTGTTTCAGATTCCTATTTTTAGCTAAGTATCCTAAAACCGAAGTTGAAAACTGACTTTTCAATATCGAAATTCCCCAAGAAATACAATTATATGATTCGTTTTCGAGGATTGTAAAAATACGTGTATATGAAAATTCAAAGGAAATTAAACAGTGTAGTTTAGTAATTTTTTAAAAAATTTAAATCGTACATCAAGGGGTTAAAGTTATATTTGAAGTTTAGGGCTTGGGCAGACCTGGACTCAAATTTTCACGACGTATTTCGAGGATTGGGTGGGTAAATCGTAAATCTTCAATCTCAGGCCTTGAAAAATGAGCCTGAACTCATCTCTAGTAGGAGAAGTGTGATTGAGTGGGCTATGAAACTGTTTCAATGTTCCTTGAGCACCCATAAGACCATTTTTCCGAAACACAGAGCCAATCTTGGGAACTAGGTGAGCACTCCTTTCCATACTGTTGCATGTTTTTCTTCTAGCTCAACAGTTTTGCATTTCAGGCTTATCTGTTTTTGTTTTGTAGTGGGGGAGTGGGGAAGAACACACCAACGAGGCATTCGCTGATTCAGAAAAATTACACTGGCCAAAAAACCTCTGGAAGTAACTTTTTTAATGGGGCAGAAGGCTATTGCCATCTACTTCGGGAATTTTGGAAAATTTTGGCGACAGTAACACGTTATGCATTTTCAACTATTTTGGCATAAATGCACAATCTACCCCCCCCCAGCTCTCTCTCCCCTCTTGAAATAGGTCAAGAATCTTAATAGATTGATTTGTGACATCATACTCGTCATGTTTATACCACCATTCGTCATTTTTGTGGGGGGGGGGAGAGGGGAATTGCATTTGAATGGTAAGAACAGTGTGCTTACCTTCAGTGGTCTATGAAAGAGGGAATAATTTCATCTGGGTACGAGTGTCCAGTACGTAAGAAATAGATGAGGGCTCTAGTGCACACATGTCGTCTAGCGATTTTTAGTGGAAAGTGTTTCCAACATGATTGGCAATTATGCCACTGACTTTCTGCCATGTTGTTTATGTGATGTTAATAACATGGCCGTCTCGATTCAGCGAAGTTAAAAAAAACAAGTGCTAGCCTTTATTGATCTTGTCGGATGTGTGTGATTTTTGGGATGTTTAAAAATGCGGAAAACAAATTGTATGGCCTATTTGTGGACTGATGCCACTACATTGAACAATTTCTCATTTGCAACTACGGTTTTCCCTTATTTCCTTCGATCTTCCCCCCTCTCACCACCACCACCACCCCTTCTCTCCCCCCTCCACTTAACCCTTCTCTTCTTTCTCCCATCTCCGCCCCTCTTCTGCTCCCTTTCTAAGTTTCCTTTTCTTTCTCAGTTCTTGGCCTCCTCAAATCTTCTTCGCCACTCCAGCCCTTCCTGTCCCCCCCCCCACTTTCTTTTCCTTCTCCCATTTTTACTTTCTCAAAACGGCACTAAAAACATCATTCACACAAGGCCTAGCCCATGACGTCGTCTCATACTCATATACGGACGAAAAAAATCCTATCATAACCTATTCCAGAACATATCAATTCCTTCTCAACTGCAATTTCACAAAAAAGTACAATGTCAACCTTCCAGACATAATATAAAACACAGCCAAAAGAATGACGAAACACATGCAAATGCCATTAGACGTCCAAATCAAATGGCAGTATGTGTGACGTCACAATTCTGTGTACTAAATTTAGTGACATTCCTATTCATTTCAAGAGGAGAGAAATACTAAGGGACATGTTCTACGCTATTACCCAGATGAGATTGTGGGCTAGGCCTTGTGTGAATAACATGATTTGCGAATTACTTTTTAAAATTTATGTGGCGTCGCCGCAAAAACGATAGGCCAGAGAACTTGTTTCCGGCATTTCTTTGAACAATTTTTCTGCCCACATACCACCGATCAAGACAACTAGATGAGTATTCTGAAATTTTTATTTACGATTTTTTGGGTTCTTATGGATTCAACATTTTACAGATTCAGGAAGCATACCACTTATGTGATTGATCAGGCAGTAAGGGCGAAGCCCGAATGTGTTCCCCCCCCACCCACTCGTTTTTTAACCCCGGAATTTTAGGACCCTTACGCAGTTTAGCAGATCGCCCCCCCATAATCACTATTAAGAGTTCACGTAAAGTTAAGTTCAAGTTCGTAAAATTTTTAATAATTCTCGTAGCTAATTAAATAACACGGAAAACGAAAAAGTTCCCCGCTGAGCTTCCCCACACCCCTCGATATTGTTGTTTCCAGTCCGGCAAGCAAAACTTAATGTGGGCTATATTACCTATACCCCACATGTGGGCTATATACCCCAGGCATATATTACTGCCCACTGAATGAAAAATAAACACACCTTCAACATACAGTCACTTTCTTTTAGGCATTTGATTAGATCATCTCTAATTTTTGAACACGGTCTGTTGTCACTTTGCGGTAATACGTCATCCAAGCCATAAGTTGCCATACTGTATATTAAAAAATATTTGATTTCTTAAAACAGCTGATTGTTTGTTTACACTTGAAAGAGATCGCGCCCATAACTTTTACTTCGCTTTCAATTCATGGAGGTAGGAAATTATGGAGAGAGAGAGAGAGAACAATAGCAATGAAGTGAAGCCAGTT
Source organism: Dysdera silvatica (assembly GCA_006491805.2). Classification (NCBI taxonomy): domain Eukaryota; kingdom Metazoa; phylum Arthropoda; class Arachnida; order Araneae; family Dysderidae; genus Dysdera; species Dysdera silvatica. The sequence continues at coordinate 153,102,815 of QLNU02015003.1, forward strand.
TTAGATATAAAGGAACATATTTACCATACGCAGCTCGTACTCTTGGTTTTAAAATTTCCTAACTGCATCTCTTCCCCTCTGGACTTCCCCTCTAGGAAGTTGAATCCTTGATCTATATCTGTTGGACTTCGTCCAATCCTATCTGGAAATACAGTGACGCCAATTCGGCCAACTTTTCCGTGCTCATTTCGATTTAAAGATACCCGATTTTCGAGTGGTTTTTTTTTCGTATTTTTATTTGTTCGGATTGAGTTACATTGAATCCAATATTATATTTTCCTCGATTTAACGTTTGCTTTCGTCGATTTAACCATAACTTCTCATCATTAGCCTGTAGCTGCAAGTAGAATTTCAGTTAGAAAATCAGTTATCATCAGAAAATCAACTTCAATTGACTTCACTCACTTGAAGCGAATGCTGATTTACAGTGTGTAAAGAAGTATTTACTGAGTTTTGACATTAACGAAAATATTTCTAATGCATTTGAAAAATTCAAAAGCCGATGTTAAATGCCAACTCCCAAGAAAAATCAAAACAAACATCAAGGATTTCTTTTCAAAGTAGTAATTACTGTGCATTAGCGCTCAGTTGGCGCGTGATACCGTTAGCAGACGGGTTAGTCCATTGCAGTTTAGGGAAGGCCGTCTTGGAGGAACTGGTTTTTCCCGCGCGAAAAACCAGTTTCGGCAAGACGCCCTTCCCTAAACTGCAATGGACTAACCCGTCTGCTAACGGTATCAGGCGTCAGGTCTGCGCGAACGCACAATACATATATATATATATATATATATATATATATATATATATTAAAATGGACACATTATTCGGAACACTGGTAAGTATTTTTATGGTTTTCCTTTTCCATAATTCCTTATTTCAGTTTCTTAATGTTTACTCGGGGGAGGGCCGAAAATGTAAAAAATATTGTCATTTTTTTAATGTAATAGTCGTTACTTTTACCATATTTTACATATAAATTTTCAGTCTAGGGAAGAGTCCGGGATCCATCGCTCCCCTCACGTGGGTGCGTCATTGGTCCTGATAAATGTGTGCCCCCGATTTAACAAATTCTTCGATTTAACGATTATTTTCACTGGTCCCGTGAAAATCGTAAAATCGAGGTTAGATTGTATTAACAAATTTACAAAATTACCAACAAACAAACTTGTTTAAAAGTTGCTTGTTGCCCTATGTGGTTTCTTATAAATTGCATTTCGTTATTGCTTTTCGTTTGCATTAAATTATTTACAACAATTTAATTCAAAATAGAATAGCAAAAATACACGAAGATGAACATTAATAGAAAACTTAGACAAATTTAAACATCACCTGAAACTATTATGGTGCTTTTGAATTAGCTAAGGGTTTGATTATTAATAGTCAAATATTAAATTAAAAAACAACTGAATTTTTATAGAAAAAAACAACAACCCTGCATTGATTATTGTCCTAAAGATAGCGGACCGTTTTCCCACCAAAACAATTGTATGTATATATAAAAAATTTATATATTGTAATAAAAAATCCCCCACGAAAAACTCACAAAAATCTCGCCCCGGTGGCTTTGTGTGTTGACCATTATTTGGCAATTGTGTTATCCCTGTGAAGGGTAATAATACATAATAATAATTACAACTTAATCTACGGAGAAAAAGGCGTTTGTTCCTGTTTTCATTCGTCTAGTAGGTCCAGGCACTGCGGACTCAACGCGGGGACCCTGGTTTGAATCCCGGATGAGGACAGCATCTCTTTTTCTCCTAAACAAAAAACAGCTCTAGTTTGCGCTACTAATACGTGGATGTGAAATTTATTTGTAATAAAGGATTTATCTTAATTATAATTATGACTGTTTGTAAATTTACCATCTAAATAAAATAATTATAGTTTTCTTTTTATAATTGAGAAGTTATTCAGAGATTTTTAAATTTGTGAAGATAATATTCAGATTTACTTTTTTTTTTTTATTATCTATAAAATGTATCGGAGGTCGTTTTTTTTAAATTAACTGGATTTTTCGTAATCGTTTCATGCAAAAGTTAAAAACATTTGTTTTAAATATAGTGCCCTCCTAAACTTCTACTCATAGTTTTCAATTTAGCAGGAGGATCCTCCTTTTCCAGAAACAAAATTAGATGACTCAAACAATAAACCCCATATTTTATTTGATGGCTCTTCAGGAAGTAACTTCACTAGTTTACATAAATATTTAGACTTGAGAATGATAAAATTTGACCCTCCACGCAGGGGCGGACACAGATTTTTATTTTGTGGGGGTCAAGGACAGAATTTGCCATGGTCTTGGAATAACACCCTTCATTTATCATGAAAGTTGGAATTTTTTACAGTGAAAAAATATATTTTGGGGGTCATGACCCCTGTGATATAGCGCCTAGAATGGGCAGTGTTAGAACTACCATAAAAACCAGTTCCCAAACATTACACCTCCGACAGATGGCGCTCTCAACCGTCTACTTGCCGAGACTCTCCCTTTAAAGTATGGGATCTTACATTTAAACATAGCATGGGTGATTGCGACTCAAAGTGAAAAACCCGGAAATTTAATGATACACAGTGAAAAACACAAATATTTAACGATACGAAGTGAAAAACACAAATATTTAACGATGCGAAGAATAAAAAACCCTTAAAATTCCCAATTGAAAAACCCTACTTTTAACCTTTATTTCGATGGTTACATTGAATTAAAGGACATAGGGGGTCGCTATGAGTTTCGTGGTCGATCAATGAGGAAGAGTCATTCACCAGCTCTCGGGAACTCTGTGGTTAATTTTTTAATAAAAACAATGGAAAAAAACAAACAAAAAAACCCCGCATGTAAACAAAAAATAGCAAAAAAGAACCGGTTACCGTATTCTAAAAGAGCGCCCAAATGTTTACAGATTTAAAATTTAAACGATTTTAATCATAGTTGAATATAGCTATGTTTATTTTTTTAATGTGGTGTTTTCCAAAATGAAACAAAGAGCTATTAAAAAGGAAAGGGATAGATAATTATTATATTACGTTTAAATTCTGAAAGGAATAATAGGGTTGAAAAGTATCTCTAAATCACACACACACATACAGGGAGAGATGACAAGTAATTTTTGTCAATGAAGTACTTCCCTAATTACTCCGTGTATATTTTCGCAAGCTGAACAGACGATATACAATTACTTTCTAGACATACATTATATTTGACTTTAATTAACAAAAAAATTAATTTGCCTTGCAATTAAAAATTCACACACAGCAGATGTAACATGGGAAAAGTAAGCAAATAGACTGCCCGCAGTGCCACCTTGCGGAAATGTAAGTTTCTTTTATATTTTTTACCATTGGCAACAATGAGGAGTCGGAACACTATTCCTTCTAGGCACTATACTTGAGACTTCCTCCCTATGTCCGCGCTTGCCTCCATGTTAGTCAAAGAACACAATTCTTCCGAAAGAGAATATTATTCCAGTATATCCCTGTATGTGCACAGTTGAACTCCGAGAAGGTGAGATATAACGAAATTGTCAATCAGACCATATCGATTTTTTTTTGGCGATGGCTTGCCAAATAGCAATAGCAAGTTCTGTACAGATTTGATAAACAAAAGTCCCCGTGTTGCTACACGTAACCCATTTTGATTAATCAACTGTTTCAAGTTAAAATAGTTTAACAACTTCTGGGGATCAACTTGTCAGCGTTAGGTAGTGTACTCTACTTTAATATTAGTACGTTTGGTTCTGCGGTGACGCAGAGATAGGGTGTTCGCCTAGTGTACTGTTAATCGTGATTCGAATTCCAACGGTTAAAAAAAAAAAGAAAAAAAAAGAGCTTACTCTTAACTGTTGATTGTAGTCCGTTGGGCTGGTTCCATAGGCATTACGAGGTTCAGACTCCTCGAAAAATTGCAGGTCTCGGCGTAGCATAAAACCTACTACCTTTGCGCTGAAAAAATATAAATAGATAATACTATGCTTTGCATATTAAAAGAAAAGAAAATTTATAATTAATTAATTAATTTTTTTGGTCCAATACTTCCTCCTGATTTTTTTTTTCGTAAGAAGACGTTCAGATACATGTGAAGAGCACTAGTTGAAATCAGGGCGCCGAGAGCCAATGCTGTGCCCCAGGCTCCTTTAAACCGGTCCCATGACCCCTTCCCTGGGCCGGACTCCTACAGCATGTCCTTGCCAGCCCGGGCCCCGGGGCTGCAGCTACCATGCCTCCTCCTTTCAGTCAACTCCGGTTGAAATATACTAGAATTTTTCATTATTCACAAAGCCGATTTCTTTGTATATTTATCAATCTATTGTCACGCAATTTATGCTTGACCTTACACAACCCCCCCACCCCCCAAAAAAAATTAAAAATATATTGAATGTCAAAGGAAATGGTTGTGTTTATTTGCATGAAAATTTATATTTCCTAGGATTGAAAGGTGTTCGGATCAGGAAAATTTATGTTATAAGGAAAATTGCTCTAAGGAAGAGCAAACAAAAAACTAAAGATATCATTAAGTAGGAGATTTACTTCAAAAGTCGGAATAAACGAGATTCACATATACGCTTAGACGTATAAGTGGGCTGCAGGCTCAACAGGGAGTTACAGAGCTAAAACTCCATATATTCATATGTATACAAAATTTTATCACAATGTGGTTACAACCCCAACAGTATCTCTTGCGTACGCCAGTGCATGTACATTTTCTCACTTCACTGAACTCTTTCGGTAGTATATTACTATCCATTCAAAATCACTGTTTGATCAATATTATTGACACTTATATACAGTGAAACCTTTATTTAGCAATAAATCTGTTTGTAACGATAGGTTTCTCTGGTCCCAAGAATATGGTTGTAAACGGATTGAATTCTAATTTGTTTTGGTTCATTATAACTGAGTTTTCAGTTTTTAAAATCTGACATCATTGTAGTCACATCATGATATGAATTGTTGTACTTTCATAAAACAGAATTTGATTGCATTTTCAAACCCAAAAGGCAGTGGCAGATTTATAAAATTGCCGCCCTTAGGCACAGCCTCTAATGCCGCCCCCTCCCTCCTTTACTAAGAAAGGAATATTTGTTAAAAAAAAACCAACCGCATATCATACTCTTAACATTTGATATGTAACGGCTATTTTTCATATAATTATTCAAATTAATAAGATACAACTCAAAATTATTGCTACCATATTCGCCAACTTCGTAGATTCGAGACACTTTTTGAACATATAATAATATTAGTATGGATTCCTCGATCCTCTGATATTTTTGTGTGTATTTAGGAAAAATACACGTACGCTTACATGCATGAATTTTGTTTTTCGTTATCCATTCGTTTACTACTAGCAGGGCTGTCCTGAAGAAAATTATTGAGAGTTTGCGATGTGATCTTAATTAACCCTTTAACGCTCACAGCCGCCCGTAACCCCAGACGCTCATACCCGCCCCAACCGCCCCGGTTTGCAGGGGGAGAATGTTGCGGAAGAGTTATTGGGGCCCCAGTTGTCCTGAGTGACTCATATTCTTTACACTCAAATTCATTGATTGAAACTGGTCGCGTTTGTTGCATAAAGGCATTGTTCACAGAATGTTTCAAATTGAGACAAAAAAGGTGAAGGGTGAAGGGCGATTTCCAGGAAAAGCGGGTGGATGCAATACTATGGTGTATTTTACTGTGTAATCATAAGCGATTACACTCTATTATCCTTATTCAAGATTCATAAGCTATTATTTATGCAGTACAACTTCAAATAATCAGCATTTCTAAACAATGGTCAGTCATAAATTATAAATATTTACGCCATAAAATAAATATTGATATCGCAAACCGAATTATATAAATTACACAAAAGAAAGCGAAAGAAATATAATTATTATTTAGTAA
>QLNU02015003.1:153117586-153141473 GCA_006491805.2 Dysdera silvatica
CTCTTATCCAACTGCGGGTCTTTCGATCTCTTCGCGTGATTCCAAGCATCTGCCGCTCCATGTTCCTTTGTACCATATATATATATAATAAATAGCACGTTATATAACTAAATAAACGATAAAATGGCTTAAATTTTCCTAATTAAAAAATACTACACAGAAAATGAAGGTCGTTACTGTAAACTTCCACAGAAAATCACCCGATACACGTAATAAACTATGCGGCAGGAATTACACGACTAAATGAACAATAAAACGCCTTACATTTGTCTTAAAAAATACTACACAAAAAATGGAGGTCGTTATTGTAAATTTTTCACAGCAAATCACCTCATACACGTGATAAACCTCGCGGCAGGAATTGCAAGATTAAATGAATATATATAACACGTTATATGACTAAATGAACAATAAAATAACCTAAATTTGTCCTAATTCAAAACTACTACGCTGGGATAAAGTATACATCAGGAAACAAAACACACATCAGCAACATACGCAGAAAAAAACAGTTATGAGAAAATTTGGCGGAAAAAAGTAGCTTGGCGCAATATGCAGTAACCATACAAAAACATTATAACTCCGCCCCAATTCTGAGGACCAATCACAGGAACATTTCGGTAACCCATTCTTTAAATTGTCCCTGTCATGATCAAATGTCATCGTTTTAAGTATGCTCTTGACCTCCTATCCCGATACACCCCTGATGCGACATTTCCAGTGTCCTGGCGTACACACTAAAGACAAAATATCATAGTTGTAGCAACAATAGCAGCCTGGAAGAAGAGTGGGGTTCGAGGATCCCGACACGGCCTTGACATGCGGCATTTCAAGTGCCCTCGCGTACAGTATCTGAATACGGAATATTGTAGTCGTATCTCCAATAGTAGCCTAGAAAAAGGATGGGGTTCCGGGCCGCATCATAACATTTCGTCCATGATTTCGGCACCAGCGTGAAAAAATCGTAAGTTTTCTGGTACATTTGTAAGTCATCGTAAATGATTCGAGCAGCGTATACCATTTGTTACGCTTATGTAGCACGCGTGAGTACCTATTTTTATACTTTAACATTCTGATTTAGGATTTTAAAATTACTGAAGTCAATGTAGCATAATCCATAATCCAATCACGCATATCAGATTCATTTTTCAAATTTACGTAGAAGCAGTTTTCATTTTCAGATTTTCCATATTTAAAAGAATTAGGTAGATCTTCAACCTCAACAGTAGTAGTCATTATTTCTTGATTTACCACTACTTTAATATTTGAAAAATAAATATATGTACACAGCAATTGCAAAAGTTATGGCAGTATTAGTTTTGTTATAGATACTTCGTCGATTTATTTTTTAATTCAATATTTTTTTATTGGTGTTGAATTTATTATTTAATCTATATATATATCTTTGAAATCTTTCATAAACCTTGGAAAACTTTCATAATGGAAAAACTTCGTTACAGGCACGTGCCAAGAGGAGGGCAGTGGGGTTCCCCCTGCAAAAAATTCGTGTCTCTTTACCAGTACATTTTCTATCATTCTGTGTAGAATCATTGATGTTAAAACGTGGGTCTCTGCGAAGTCAATAAAAGTGTAAATCGTTCAAATGATTGTTGTTTAGTAATCCATTTTATTTTAATTATTTAGTTAACTACTTAAAAATTAATTTATCTAATTAACATTTTATAATAACTGTTGCAGATTTGTGACAATAGATGGCGCCACGAGTTTGTGGCCGTAAAAATCTGGTTCTCCTCTCCAAAATGTTGGCACATTAATAATTTGTTATGTATTGAAAATTGGCAATTTTAAAAAAATTGATATTAATCAAACTTGCTTTCTGTTGTCTAAAAGTTGATTATCACTGATATTTGATATTAGCTGAAGGAAAAAAAAAAGTTGTCCTAGTAACGCGTCCACCCCACATACATGAATTTGACGTCATAAATCAAACATGGCGAATTTACGATGATTTATGAAAACAGTTACGATTTTTTCCACGCTGGTGCCGAAATCATGGACGGAATGTTATGATGCTCCCGGGCCCCTTCCCCGATACACCCGTGACTGCTTGGTGGTGACCTCGAACTAAGATCGCGAACTGCGAACGTAGACCACGACCTATGGACGACGATTGTAATTGCAATCTCAGATCACGAACTATGACCAAAAACGGTAGTTCAAAAATTATGCGTACGGATCATTTTTGTGAATAGTTCAAAAAGACCCGTTCGGTCACGAACGATCCATCTACAATCATAAATCTCCCGCGTTATCTCGGTTTAAAGGTCGTTATAACTGGAGTAGGTGTAAAAGTAGGATGAAAGGTAAAAGTCTACATCGTTTCGGCGGCGGCCCTTCCCAATTCCCCACCTTTCCCACTCTACTACTACCAAGTCTACCTCACTCAGTTAAAGGTAATATATTAATCCAATAAAACCTGTCATTAGCGGACACTCACCGGATAGAAAAAATTGTTCGCTAAGAAGGAGTACTGTAGAGGAATATCTTTTGCTGGAATTTTTATCTGACCGTAAAAATGAGATGACCCCATCCGAGAGGTGTCCGCTAAGACAGGAGTCGAAATTAACTTTTTAAATCAGGTGCACAAGTGCACTTAAGTTTTGTAACTTACGTGCACTAAATGCTAGTTTGGTGTACAAGTAACAAAATACAAAGTAAACCTCAACGCTGTAAAAACGGGTAAAATGTAAGTGTAGCAATTATATGTTTAACAGGGTGCCTACAGACCTGGAAGTGGGAATTTGAAATACTGAGGCTTAAGTCAGAAATTTGGGTGTTAGTGCAAGAGACGTTAACCCCTTAAATCTAGTCTGTGTTTCCAAAAACTAGCAATGGGCACAAGGTGACTAGCCCCAGCGTTGATTACACCGCTTTTTGGGATTTTCGTTCTCCTTTTCCTCCTGTCAATCCTGAAAGGTTGTTTACAGTGGTTTTTTTTGGGATTTTCGTCCTTTCCTTCCTCTTAACCAGAAAAGACTTGCTTACGTTGTTTTTTGGGAGGTTTCTTCCTCCTCTTTCTTTCCTGTTAACTCAAAATACTTCTTTACAGCGTTTTTTGTGATTTTCGTGATTTCTTCTCTTCCCCCCAATCCTAAATAAAAAATGATAATCCTCTTCCCCTCACCATGCTGTTTATTGCATTTTTTGGTATTTTCCCCTTCCCAACCCTAAATAAAAGAATGATAATCCTCCTTTTTCCTGCCTCTTCTCCCCGCTCACTCTTAAAGAATTACAAAAAAAAAACCCATCATGCACACATTTTCAGTGGCTTCTGGCACTTTCAAATTCCTACTCATATGTAATTAATCCCTCTCTCATGGCCCACTCAATCTTTTCTTTATTTTCTTACCTTGTATATGTAATCCATAAAAAAATAAAATGATCAAATGCTCATACATTTTCGCTGCAACAAACGAACGATTGTGAAGTAAACAGAGAACGGTGTCTCAAACCACTTCCCACTGTATCATACACACGTATGTGACATCACACTATGTTGTGTTACAAACCCATCTAGTTCACTTTTCAGCAATTTCTAGAGAATAGTGAAGGGGAAGTTGATAATGCAATTTCACCAAAATTTGAAATTCATTGTTATAATAAATAGCTTATTAAAATAATTTTCCTGAACTGTCCTTTTCATACCACATTACCTACTGAAAAATTTGAAAAACTTGTACTTTTGACTAAACTTCTTTCAAAAGTTAACATTTTGCACCAAAACTAATATAATTTATATAAAATTATTAAGCCTATATATTTCCCTAGAGTGTATGTTTGCCAAATATATAAATAAAACTAAAAAAAAAAGTTTAATTTGTAAAGGATTTTGATCATACCAATCACATTTCTTATATATAGTCATACACATTTTAAATGAAATAGATGAAACATCAGCTTTGCGATTATATAGTTAAACTCTTTGCCACACTGAATATTACTTTCTTGCTTCTGTCACCAATCACGCCAACTTCTTTCTGGGGTTTGAAACTGTGTCATCATCGGTAATCTGTGAGTTCTATTTGAATTTTTAAAAATCTTTTTTTAAGGTACTTACCTATGTATTGCCGTCAATGGTATTGGAGGGGGGGTCGGATATGTTTTTTACGGCCGTTAGAAATGCTGGGAACATGTTTTCTCGTTTCTCCGTGTGTCTTCTCCACATGAATTCTGCAAAATATGAGTCAAAATGGTGTTGCTGCAGCACACGACAAACGCTCGAGACCTATCCCGCCCAACAACAAAATGGCTTCCAGGACGCTACATCCAGAAGCTTCTAGACGAATTCTAACATAAAAGGAGCAGACCTGCATTCCAAAAAACCCTTCACTAAGTTTTGAGACATCGTTGGTAAAAAACCACTGATTCAACATTTAAATTATTCAGGTGTACTCAAAGACTATCTAAACAGGCTGTAAAGCCAAAGTCGGGTTGTTAGGGTCTTCTCCCATGATACAGGTAAGAGGATTTTGTACAAAACTTGATTACAGTGATCTTTCTGGCAATGTTCCAAAAAACCAGCAAAGCTCTACCGATGCTGTGACAAGCTCGCATGCATATCCTGTGTGCAGAGATGGCCCAGCACAGAAATCTGACCTAATTTAAGAGTATAGCATGAGTTTTGGTGATGTTCGAATCGCCTTATGTACAAGAAAGTAATATTGTCCCCAAACTCTTCTTATAATAAACTCAGGAAGGGCCGAATGAAAACGTTGCAAATGTTCAATTAATGCAAGTTTTTGGTATAAAAAATGCACTTTTTAATACAGCTTTTGTATTTGTACAGTCTCTTTAATTGAGTAGTAAATAGCTTTGGAGTTTGTGTTAGTGGATTTTATGGTCTTAGAAACTTGTTTTTATTACACAAATTTTAATGCGTTGTGTGTTGTTTACTGTAATTAGTGACTGGAAATCGATTAAGATTTGGTCTGGAAAAGTCGGGGAAGTTTGAAACAGAATTTTGGGTAGACACCCTGGTTTAAGTATATAAGCTACAAAAGTGCAACTTTTCAAAATGATTGAACATTCATTTGTAATAAAGGGAAAAATCCAGACCGGATCCACCACTTGGTGCCATTTTTCAAAACTGCCAAAACGGTGGCCAACGTCAGTTTTGGCGGGTGCCATGATGGATTGTTGACTTTTAGACGTTTTTTTGAGCCAAATAAATTTCCTAAGCAGAAAATTCCATGTGGGAACAGTTCTGCCATAACGCCAAGTATTGGGCTCTAAAAAACGAACATTCCATTCACGGAAAAAGATTTGAAAGTAGAGACGAAGAGGATAGAAAGATGTAGAAAGAATTAAGAGAGGCGGAAGGGGGAGAAGAGGAATAATTAAGGGAGATGTAGAGGAGGAAGAGAGGACAAAGAAGGGAGGAGAAGAGGAGGAATAATTAAGGGAGGAGATGTAGAGGAGGAATTAAGGGTGGAGAAGTAGAGGACGAAGAATTAGTAATAAACCAAACTCACCTAATTAGTTTTGTCAGCTGTTTGCGGTGGTTAGATGGTTTTGATAGCCTCCAAGAACAACCGATCAGACACGTTGAATCGAACAAAGGGGTCGTCGGAGATAGTCGTGTAGATCCGTCCATTAGAGACCGCCGCGAAAGGGAAAGAGAGAGCCGAGCGGGAAATCATGAAGCAGGGAGAGAAAGAATGATAGTTGTGCCACCACAACATGCCTAATGGGAAAAATCAAGAACTACCCTAAGGGTTGCCATAACGGGCAATAGCAAGGAAGAGAAGTGCGTTACCACATTGGCCATGGTATCGTCAGTGGATCTAATCTGAATTAGTGCCGTAATAAACAATAAAATATCAAGCAAATGCAGATACATTGAGAAAATTGGTACTTGTCCATTAAAGCGGTCCCAGGATAAGTTGCCAAGCGACCATAGTATATCACCAAGGTAGGGTGCGATATGTTGCCTTTTGTTTACAGTTCTAAAGAAACAGCCTGTATGTTTATTTTTGTTATTTTGCTTTTACGTAACGGTTTTTATTTTTACATCGATAATGTTTTGGTTTTTGAAAATCCTTTGTTTCCTTCAGACGTTGTTGTTCCGATTCTGCGAAACATTCAATCAATCACATTTTTAAGGTCTCATACATATTGTTAGTTGGCGGTGAAATAATTATGTCACCAACTTGTGATAATACTTCTAATTCCACTGCAGTGACCAGTGCCGGATTTATAAATGGGCAAGTTGGGCACAAGAGGCTGCAGATCTTTTTTTGATTGCGAATTACTTACTGTAGAATTCTGTCGATCAATACTTCTCCCCGAGAAGGCGTCCCCACCCTTTTTTTCTAAATTTGAAATTCTGAAAAACTGCATTTAACAACCCCTGCCCCCAGGACCAGATTCAGGCAGGGGGCATTTACACCCCTGAGATTTAAAAGTTTACATTAAAAAATGATTATTTTCATGTAAAAATACGTAAAACTGAACTTACAACTGAATTTTCAAGCTTTGCGCCCTCACTGAAATTTTGTTCTGCATCCACCCTCTCCCCCTCTGGCAATATTAAAAAAAAATCGAATAAACTAAATTTGCTTATAAACATATCGTTATTATATCTTATAATAATGCATATAAGGTAGGCTAACCATAAATGTCGCTCCTTCCCTATCCTCCGAAATTTTCCGTCGAGTTTGAGAGGATGGAACGACAGAATTTTATTTCTGCTAGTACGGTAGTGAGGAGGGGTCACAGGCATAACCAGCTTCGAAATCTAGGGCCTAACTTTTTTCTAGGGGAGGCTAAACTGTATACCTCAATTTTTTGAAGAGTTAGCTTCCCTAGTTGTGGCAATGGAGGGGGCATCAAAAATCATGTACCTAGGGTGCCTGGTATCCTAAATTCGGCCCTGTCAGCGACAGCCATATGAAACTTCGTGGCGTCTTGCATAATTCCACTGCCAACAAATCGAGATTCAACTTGGGCAAACCATATTACTGGATTTTTCTTCCAGAATGGTGGGGCCTTTACTGAAATACGACAATTTCCTTAGCATCTGATTCGTTTGGCATACTGTTGATTGTTGTTAGATCATGTCCGGTCCTAACAACCGGACCACTGTCCGGTTGTTAGGTGTTCTCTATTAATGCAATTTTACTTAAATCTTAAACATACATCAACAATAACTAGAAAACGAAATAAGGAAAAACATAAAATAGCAAATATTAATTCTTCTGCAAATTTCAATCTCAACAGTTGAAGCCGATAAAAAAAGAAAACTAAACTTTTTTGAAAATGCCATTATCGCCTGATGATAATATCATGTCTCATGAATTAATACTTGTTTTTAATCCAATAAAACTTTGAGTGATTGGTGGATAAATTATATTAAATATTGATTTCTTTGACCAATCACCACACATAGCTTCTTTTTAACTGCTGAGCCTCCAAGCTCGTTACTGATAACAAGTGTTGGACTTAAATTTAGAAGAAAAGAAAAAAAATACTTTTTTAAACCCCACCCTGTGTTTCGTCAAATAGAAATCCCCCACCAACAACACAGAGTATGCTCTCTTGCCATCTTAAATGATTTATTTTCTTAATTGTCTCCTTTGTTGTGCACTTCTAGAGAAACATTTGGCTTTAGATGTAAAATGATCAGTGATCCAATAGTAAGATCAATACTTAAAAAAACCAATTCTTTGAAGATAAACAAATTTTCCTAATTAGAATCTCTTAGGTCTGGGCCCATGCCCCATTGGTCCACCCTTTAAATGCCACTGACAGTGGGAGGTCCCCCGCATATGCCAGTGAGTTCTCTTCAGTCGATTCCTAATGAGGGACAACAACTGTCTGATGTGTTGATACACTCTAACATCAAAAACGCTTTTTAAAACATTAATAATAAACGGAAGAGTACCTGTTATCACATAATATATGTTAATGCCTTGTAAACTGATTTGTGTTTTGCCTTTTAACTTTGAGAATATTCTTACCGAGTTTGAATTCATAAAAATCATCGTGAAAATTTGCAAAGTTTTTGCATGATTCTATAGGTAGGGTTCTATAAGTAGGGTAACTTGCATTTAATTAACTATTTTTCTGTTAGTATTATCGTTATTATTATTTAGTGGCAATGCCATATTTTATAAGTTTGTAAGATGCAGAGTTTTGTGTATGTGTACTTTCTCTCCACAGCAATAGGCAAAAGTAAAAATTTTAACGTTGAAAATGTTTTTACAGAGGTAGCGTTGGAAGTAAGCGGTATTGCATCGCAGTTTGCAATTCGAAACATATGCAAGACGATACATTTTTGCAAATTGCGTCAAAAATTTTGCAATGCAAAAAAATAACTCCAAACGTTTTTTTTACAATGACAAAAAAATAACACAAGCATAATGATAAATAATGTAAGCTTTGAAATTTCGGTGTTAAACTCCTTCCCATCAATTATCATCCATACTGGGCTGTTTGCTTTTTGTCTGCTTTCCGAGCTTCCGTTCATTCTGCCCTCCCTTCCTCTTTCTTACCATGTGACCTTCCTTGGCGCCTTTTCGTTCGAGAGGATCGGAACCCCATCTTTCTGCAGCCATGTGTCCAGGGCTCGTAATTAGCGGTCGTTCGTTTCATTTGGCACCTATAAATTTTGTTTTGACGACCAAGATTTTAGACCTTGTCGTTATTTTTGGCACCTAACTTTATTTTTATTGTTTATATAATGCAAATTTCGATTGCTCAATCCTTTATTTTTCCTTTTGCCAATCTCACAGACGCATGTTGCATGATCAGAATCATTGTTACTTTCGTTAAGGGGGAAAACCCATGGTCTGCAATCTAGTAGGCTCTGACCAACGATGATACCTTGCTTCCCTCCCTCTAACATTCCACTAGTGTCACAACCTAGTCTTTTCCATCTCTAAGGAAGTTTTTTAGGGATAATTTACATTTAGCGATGTTCTTTGGCTTCACTCTCATTTTCACTTTTTAAATTTATCAATTCTCAATCACGAAGGCTACGCAAAACAAAATCGGTAGTAAAGTTTCTAGAATTCCATTGATCCACCCTCCCTTCGAAAGCGTATTTCCCGTTTTTGTCTTAACTTGAAATTCTGGAAAATTTCGAAAAAAGACCCCCCTTCTTCTCCTCCTCCCCATAAAATAAAAACAGGGAATGAAATTTTTGTTGTCAAATAAAATAAATTCAGAAAAACATTGTTATTTTATTTTACCATTATGTACATAAAGTAATCATAACACCCCACCCCCTCACGATACTCAGCGATTTTCTGTCGCATTTGAGGAGCTGGATCGACGAAATTGCATTGTTCGCTTTAGCATAAGATTGCTCATAAATGCCCCCTATGTTTTCCGCCAATTTTAATTTAACTTTTTGGGTGACTAGGTGGGGTCGATGCTTCTGACTACGGCCCTGCTGCTCATGGGCAGAATATGAAATAATGTTAGTCTCATTAAAAGGTGCTTTTATGAAAGCGTTTAGAGTTTATCTCGACAGATTTTTTTTTTAAATTGCACCCAAGTAAAACGTTTTGGTAACTGAAGGAAAATTGTTAAGTGCCATTGATGCCCAACGTTCTGCTCTTAACTTTTAACCCAGGGCATAGTGTGACTTCAAAAATGGGCCATCTCCAATTTTTTGCGATGGTCCCCTCAAATAAAAAATATTTCTTATGTATACCATCATGATGATATATGCACAAATTGTAATGAGAGTCTGCTTGCCAGTGTTTAATGGCAGAATCTCCTACACCAGTTCTTCAGTTTTGTAAATTACTTTGTCTGTAAAAGTTAACTCTTGAGAGTTTGTAACTGAAGTCATTATTCAGCACTTTTTGAACACACACATACATTAAATATTAATTTTCTCTTTAAACGTTGGTTTTCTTGCAGAAAATGTAATTTTAAAAATGTCGTAAAACTGCCCCTCAATTTTGTGGAATTGCTGCTTAATATCAGAATTTGAGGAGCAGTACTGCTCCTCAAAATGAAATACTTATTTCCAATGCTGTACAGAGGTCAATTAAAAAAAAGCTACACATTTTTTCGTTATTTTTTTACGGGACATTTTCATAAAGGTAGGATGTTGTTGCCACTTTATTATGATAATATTAATAATACAATCATTTGCGTTAAAACCAATGAAAAATAATTGTTGCCACTATATTCTGGTGGAATCAATAATAGCTAAACAAAGAAATGTTAATTGTGATTAATTCTTTACTTTTTAATTTTGGTTATCATGGTAACCCGAAAGGCACGAAATGCCAGAGGGCGCTTTTATGTTTTTGCTTATTAGTATTTATTCAAGTTTTGACTGGTACGCACATTGTTTTTCTATTCCACTTGAATTTAAATGTTATTCTGCACTCACGTATGACAAAACTACATAGAAAAAGTCTTCAATGTTATTGAATACATTTTCAATGTTCTAATATTCAATAACGTTGAAGTTTTTGTTTTAAGTTTGTCAGTTTTTTTAATGTATTTTCTTTTTTTCTTTTCAGATAAACATGAAAAAAAAATATTTTGTAATTTTGCTAATCTTTTACACCATGGTTTTATTGTTGATGTATAGCATATTAATTTACAAAAAAAATTATTTCACCTGCTCGTATTTTAATACTCCATTCTCTTCCCACCACGATGGTCCACGGTGGGAAATGGAAAAACATTTACAAAAAGTGTTGTCTGAATTTCCGTCAAATGGTGTCATGACAGAAGGTAAAGGTAATTGGGTCCTGTTAGCCAAAGATATTTATGTTTATTCTGCATATATTAGTGAATGCGTTAAGCTACTGAAGTCTTCCTGCGTCAAATTTATTGGTATCACTCTAAACAATGCCATTGAGCTGAATGAATCTTCAATCACCATCAGATGTGTTCTTGGAGACCAAAACCATTCTGTGATAGGAGTGAATATTGCCACCCTAGATAGAATCAAAGAGTCACATGAGAAACGATTTACTGCTGCGTTCTTTTACTGCCCTTTGCCATCTGATAACAAAACCACAATAACGCATGCGTCTCTGTTTATCGGTTCAACACCAAGTTCTCCTACTTGGATACCCATCTCAACCGAAGAATCACACTTTCCACCGAAAGGTATTCACTTGAATGTATGTGTGCGACCTTTTTTTGGCTCCATTTTGAACATAGACTTGGGTGAATTTATAACCTATTACTCTATAATGGGAGTGGACCACTTTACATTTTACAAAGAAAACATTTCCGAAACAACAGACGTTTTCCTGAAGATCATAAAACATTTGGGTGTCCGCTTAGAGTATAATCCATGGGGCATGCCACTCAATGATAGCTTAATCCACGAATATGGACAACTGGCATTTATTCAAGATTGTGTCTCCAGAAGTAAATCATTTGCAACTCATGTTATCATTGTGGATTTGGATGAATTCATTGTTCCCAAAAGGCACAAGGATCTAAAAACATTTATTTCCCATTTGGATGAAGTCTACCCGAATGCAGGGAGCTTTGTCATACCCAATGCCTACTTCTGCAACGAATTTGTTGTTGACAAGAACCATCCCTCACCGTTTCGCGTATTGTTTCAAAACAGACGACAAGCAACGTCATGGGAACACAAGTATCGATCAAAAGTAATCGTTAAACCAGATCGAGTGGACAAAGTTGGAATACATTTCACTTTACAGCCTAAAAAAAATACGAAAGAAGTTTTTGTTCCTTCCATGCTAGCTTTGTTACATCATTACAAGAGTTGTGCCTGCAACACGCAGCAATATTCTCACGTGTTCTCATTCTACATTGTCGGAGATGATGTCGTTATAGATAATAGTTTGACCAAACTTCGAAACACCTTCCTTCAAAATGGTGTAATCCGATTTATACAAAGGCCAAATGAATCATGGCCAGTGGGGCTTGCTATTAGCTGAGCTATGCAATCTTTTTTTTTTATTAGTGAAATATACATATTACACCTATTTTTTTATAATTTACATTTGTTAATGATAATCTTTATTGTTCGGTTATTCGCAGAATGTATTTATAGTAATGGTTAGTATCTGTGAGAAGGAGCATTGTATATTCTTAGATGTGTAAGTTGAAGTTGTTCAAAGATAGTAACATTAGTCCTTTTGTATTTTCAAGCATGTTTAAAACGCATACGAAAAAATTTAACCCAACTTGCATTTCTTATTATATGCTGACATAGACTCTACCATGCTTTGTACTACTTTTCTGCCCACCTTTTGTGGGATTAATTCAATTCTAGAAAAAGCTAACGAATAAATGTATTCAGATCACATTGGACCAATTGTCTCATTTCAGACAGCTGTGCAGTGATGTGTTTGTCTACTATGAAGAAAATGTCGGTTTGAATCCTGGTGCTAATCATGTGCTGTTTTTCCCTGTTGGTGGGGCATAACACAGATAAATCATAAAATTAGAAAGGTCCCTGAAAACTGTTAAACGGAATACGAAAAGTCCTCCCCTTCTGAAATAAACACTCAGTTACTATTTTTCAGTAACTGAGCATTGTCCTTTAAAATACATAGGAACTTTATGACAAATGCTGGAAATTTTCAATGATTGTTGGCAGTAACAGCTATTGTAAATGTTACACATAATTATTCCATTACCCGTCAACACACTCTTGGATACATATGAATCTATATTGTTAGTGCTCTGTTTATTTTCATATTATAAATGTGAATTGACCGATTTGTGCCTGTTTATTTCAATATTTTATTAAATTTGTAGAAATTTTCGGTAAAGCAACAAATGAGAATTTTAATTTCTATCGTAGGAAAAAAAAAAAGTAGAAAAATTGAAGAATAAAAGTAAAATTTACCAACAACATAAGAAAAAAATTCTGCAGTGGTTTTGAGAATCACTATTGTCTTTGTTGAGCAAAGTAATATTATATAAAAAAAAAAAAAAGATGTTTGCTAGAAAAAAATATACTTATTAAAATTAAAAAATGCCAAGGGGCCACAGAGATGTGTGGAGTTTAGAAGTACATCCCATTCTATGAAGTAAAGAAAATAAATTTGTGAATCCCTAACCCTAGGCAATAGAGATTCAAATCTCGCTGAAAATTGCATAAGTTCTGGCACTATATGGCTGTAGTTGGTGACAAAACAAAAATAAAATCATCTCAGACAAAGCCTACCGACTAACTGCTTACTATAGTCCAGGGGTTGGTTCCTTAGCTCTTAAGAGGTTCAGATTCCTCAGAAAACTGTACATCCTGTCAGTGGCATAGCATGGGGATGCCACCATGGTGAATGCCCCAGGCTCAAGATCTTTAGGGACACAAAATTTCCACATTGGACTGGTAGAAGGGAGTTTTAACGGGGATGATATTTAACTTGCCCCGGGCGCTGGTAATCCATCTACGCCACTGCATTCTAGTGTGGCATGTAGCTTTGGTGCATGAAGGAAAATAAATCGGATTGACGATACTTAGATAACATTTCCTGTAATTAGTGAGGAGGGGGATGTCATCATCATCATCAGATAGCATGAATATACAGTGAATTATTTCTATAATTATAAATGTGTCTATAAAGTGGTTTTTTTCAGTCTCAATAGATATAGAATATATCGGGTTCAGTCGTGTCAGTAACTATATGTTCATAGATGCATATGATCAGAGGCATAGTTAGCTGGGTTTGGGGGTTGTAACCCCCCATTGGAATGAAATTTTGTATATTTAACATAGGAATATATGAGTTGTAGCTCTGTAACCCCTCCCGTTATGAACTTTTGGCGTATGCCACTGCATGGAACGATATCTTTTTGCAGTCCTTAGAATATTATTATAGATTTCACTGTATAATTGTACAAGTGGCTAACCCCCTGTAGCTTAACGGTGAAGCATCATGAATGGTTCAAATAGAGCCCTTGTCGTAGTCACTTTATTCAACCTACACTCACATCAAAAAGGCCGTAGTTTGAACTAATAAATTGTGGAGGTATATATATATAAAAGTAAATCAAATTGGTTGGTTAAGAGTTCGTTTAACTTAAACCACTAACCATTTTAATTGGTCTGAGATGCAATCTTAGGATATAAAATTATAGTTTATTTGCATTTTGTGTCAGAAAGAAAATTAAAGTTGTGCTGTGCTTTGCTAGGGCTTATCGTTTTCTAAAGAATCAAATTGCAGACTGTGAGCATGAACTTTTAGAAACAGAAGAACAAGTGGTTGTGCCAGAAATGTTGGAGAGGGAAGCCAGCTCAACTTTAGATATCCAGGCATGTTTTTCCGTTTAATTCTGAATCACATTGCTTCGTTTAAGACTACTTGAGAACCTTCTTCCCTTCCCAATTTTTGAATTGCTACACTCCTGGTGTTGAGTACCTGCTAGACTCAAACTTACATTATTTGTATAGTAGCCAAACACATTACTAATAGGTTGCTACAAAATTGCAAGTTTTGTTTTTGGAATTGAGAAAGCTTTTAAAAGCAATTTATCTTAACTGAGCAACTATTCGAGATTTTCACCAAATTTAGTATATAGACTATTCAGAGGATGCAGAAAAGGAATCTGCAAAAAAAAAGTCCGCTAGGGGGCAATTTTTAGAGCAATGCCGCAAAAGTAACCTATGAAATGACCAACACAGAACAAGAACGACATTTTTAACATTTAGTAACACTTATTGCATCGAAACATTTTAAATGAACGTTGTGCGAGCAATAACAGAACATTTGACAGGGCCATAAACTTTTACAAGTGAATGATAGCGGCCACATTGAGCAACCTCCATTGTACACGATTAATAGCTGCTGACCTGCTGCATTTCTTTACTCTCTATCTGCATGTGAAAAATCTTTTTTTTCCATAGTACGCCTGCAAGTGCTGTTATTGCTCGCATAACGTTCATTTGAAATGTTTCGATGCAATAAGTGTTACTAAATGTTAAAAATGTCATTTGTCTTGCGTGTTGGTCATTTCATGGGTTGCTTTTGCAGTATTGCGCTAAAAAGCGCCCCATAGCGAACGTTTTTGAAGTAAATATTTTTGCAGATTCCTTTTCCGCATCCTTTGAATAGTCTATTTCGATTTTGGCGAAAATCTGCTGAACGGTTCAAGCTACAGGGTGCTTATATTATTTATATATACTTTTGTTTATTTTTATCTATGTTTACATTTTCCTTTTAGATGGTAATTGCATGTCACAATCCTTACAATTTTATGTTATATATATATATATAATTATTAGGGTAGATGAAATTTAAACATTTTAAGGTCGTATAAGGAGAGATTTTAAAGAAATGCATGAATGTAAAATAGAATAATATAGCGAAAATTAAGCAAAGAGTAAGTAAGTGAGTATATAAAAAAAGAAAAAAAAAAAGAGAAATTTAGTCAAAATTAGAAATTATGACAATGGAATTCATCTAAATATGGTACAAAAATCCTACAGCTATACAATAGATAAAAAAAAAATTGAAATGTGTTCATTTATATCACATGAAATTGTGAAGGAGATAGAAATAGTATTTAAAAAAGAGAGAAATATATAGAGCAGAGTAAAATGTTATTTGTTATTGAAGTATATTTAAGTGAATAGAAAGGGCAAATAATGATAGATGAAGGGATAGTAAGAAAAAATATTTATAATTATTATATAATGATGATAATATAATAATATAATTATTATATTATCATCATTTCCAATAATATAAATCGAAACATCATCAGCACTATGAGCACCAGAATTGCTTGAATTTGCATTTTCAGTGTTTGTGACAGTATTTGCAAACAGATGATGATTCCATTTCTGAGTCTTGTATCACTTTCCACAAGGACCTTTTCCGCTGACGAACTGATCCATCTGAAATCAATCCATCATTTAAATTTTGGGTCTGATTATCTGAAACCCCTCAGTTGTTGAACAAACGTGAACGCTTAAAACGTGATTTTTTGTACCCAAATGTGTGTATAGCCATTATTATCTATGCTTCCAGTGACCGTAGCCGGAGCTGAGAGATCTTCCAATGTTTTAAAAAGAATCAAATGTTACAACAGATTCACTATGGGGTAAGAATGACTGTGCAGACTAACCGCTCTTGCCGTAGAGGCAGATCTTGCTTGTACTTGTACGAAATCCTATATGCACAAACGGGTTTTATATATAAGCGACAGTCTCTGAACTATTGCGTTCGACTACAAGAAATCCCTGGTTATTGTGGTTTTGATCGAATTTCGATTTATCACAGTTTGTAATTGGGTCACAAATTTCAAATATTTTTGGGGAAGCTCAATTCCTTTTCCTCCCCATATGGGCATGGTTACCTATGTTAGCATTGCTTTAACAGTTAATTAAAAAAAAAATATCAATTTTGCAGCAATTTAAATTCTCCTTACATCACTTTTCTCCCCTAGTCCCCCCTTTTCTTGTGGGGGGGAATAAAACGTGTGCTTGTATGTATGCAGAGTTTATACCTATTGCAGTTTTTAAAACGAAGGGAAAGTGTATTTGTGTTCAAGCAAATCGGCGGGATCGTTATCTGGTACTTTCCTTTTCTAGTACAAGCTTTTCTGGTGCAAAAGTTGATAAGTGACATTGCAAAAATGTGCACTTTGGGTGATATAGTAAGGCAGGTCTATTGGCAGTTTTTGAAATGAACATTTTTTTTCTACTAAATGTCTTTCTCATCCTTCATTAAGGAGTAACCAAAGTTTCATGATTTTCTGATGAATGATTTCAGCTGCAAGCAGCTCTGAATGGGTGAACTTTAATTTTGGTATACCCTGTATATAATTGTTCTTTAATAAAATATTATACATATACACACATGCAGATCAAACAATTTTTTTAATTGTTGTCATTAAGTTTTATTTATTTTTGTGAAATTGCCTCAAATAATTTCATAATATCTTTGTTTGGAAACTTACCTGTACTAGTCATATTTAATGTCAGCCATCGTGCAATGCAACGTTTTCTTGGAAAATTGTCAATTTATTGTCCAAATATTTTGTCTTCCGCTAGCATGACAGCTGTAGAACTTGAATTTTCAAAAATCCTATAATTTTTTAATAATGTATATGTATGTAACGTTTTATGGTTTCAACCATATGTGATTTGTATATAATTATTTTTATGGTAGAGCTTTAACAACAACTGTGCTATAATTGTACAAATGTATGGTAACTTTCTACATGCGAAAGTTATAAAGCCAAAGAGAATGATATGTCCATTTTCCAACACAATTAAATTCAGAAAGGCAATTTACAACTATTAAATTAATCTGATTGTATAGCACTACGCCAAATAAATAATGAATAGCGAGAGAGAGAGAGATACAGTGTTCATAGGCATAGTAGAAATTTTTATTAATTCAATTTTGACACGTTTCAAACAGACTGTGGCCATCCTTCGTCAGGAATACACATTGCTCTGGAGCTGCACAAACAATGAAGTGTTCTTGACACCAATTCCTACTCGGTCCATCCGAAACGCATTAAAATTTGATTAATCAAAATTTCTACTACTCCTATGAACAGTGTATCTCTCTTGAGTTTTTATAAGCCCTAACTGAAGTCCTGGCTCTGTAGATTAGGTCTCCAAACTTTTTTTAGTGCAAAACCCTAAGACAGAAAAAATGTAATAGTTCCTATATATACAGTCGGACGGACGTAACAGATGTTTCGGGATAGTGGACAGTTTTTCAATTCCAAGTCCTGAGATATCTGCTGTTTAGAGGTATTTTCTATTGGGAGGAGGGGGGGATGTTAGGTGATAATGAGCATTAGAACTTTGAATTAGGGAAGTTTTCATTTAGTAGAGGTGTCTGCTATTTGGGAATGTCTGTTAAGGAGGTTGTTACTACCGTGAAATCTGCCTAAACCACAAAGCGGAAACCTGCTCAAAATGGTGGGAGGAGGGTTGCGGTCCCTTCAAAAGTCGATGGTATTAAACATTAGCTTAAATGGAAACTGCCTGATGCAGAAACGGAAAAAAAACTATTTAATCCCATCAAAAAGAGAAACTGCATAAAGTGAAAAATCTCTAGTATGAAGAAATTTTTCTCGACAGAAAAAAGAAAGAGGTTTGGAATCAATCTAAATGGAA
The DNA here is from genome assembly GCA_006491805.2 of Dysdera silvatica. Classification (NCBI taxonomy): domain Eukaryota; kingdom Metazoa; phylum Arthropoda; class Arachnida; order Araneae; family Dysderidae; genus Dysdera; species Dysdera silvatica. The sequence continues at coordinate 153,135,651 of QLNU02015003.1, forward strand.
AATTGGGAAAGACGAACAAAATCCATTTTACAGATACAGAATGCCCTTATTCGACCACCGTTTTGCACATTGCCCCCTTTTTAAATAAGAACGTTCATTGTTAACCAGAACAAAGTGTGTTTACTCATATTTATCAATTGATGGATAAACTCACAGCAAGGCGGAGTGCAAATGATCATCCATTGTGAGGTCTACTTCCAAAAAACCACCCTTAATTCTGTTTTGTATATGAAAATACACCTCAAGGATAATTAGTCTTGGGGTTAGTGTATTCTTGATTATCGCAAATTCAAATAAAGGAACTTATCCGAAGCCAATAAAGATTTTAACTGGAAAGAATGAGAACACTTACTTTACTTTTTTCCAGCAAGGAGCAACCATAAATATAGATGATAAAGCAGTGATGGATCCAAGGGGGAACTGGAGAAATTTTCCCTCCCAAATCCATAAAAATATGGTAAAAATATGTTTTCACGAGCATCAATTATAACAATCAACCGCATATAACGATGTAATTTTTTTTAAGAATTTTGATTTCCTATTTTATTTTTGATTGCTTGTTAAATCCAGGGTTCAAAAAAACTTGTTCACTAAAAGTGGTTGTGTTGTATTGTGCTTAATCATTATACTAAACAAAATCCATATTTTCCTTGCTATATTCTGAAATTCGCTGAATGCAGGATCATTATAAATGGGTCCTACTGCATTTTTATCACTCCCCTGCCCTTCCCCCACAAAAAAAACTCTCTTGGGATCTGTCTCTAGATAAAATGTACATGAATAAGAATTGTAAACAAACTACCATAAAAAAAAATTTTATAATACAATTAATGTATCAAACAATGTTGCTTATTGTGAATGAATATTAAGCAGGGTGTTTACCGATCTGGAAAATTCGAGGTACAAAGGCCCAAGTTAGGGAAATTTGAAATTCATTGTTATAATAAATAGCTTATTAAAATAATTTTCCTGAACTGTGCTTTTCATACCACATTACCTACTGAAAAATTATTCATATAAAATTATTAAACCCATATATTTCTCAGGAGAAAATGTTTGCCAAATATATAACTAAAACTTGGAAAAAAAGTATTTTTAGCTAAACTATGTAATCTGTAAGGGATTTTGATCATAATAATCTCCTTTTCCTTATATCCGACTGTGTTAATTTGTTGCCTTCACAGTTATTTTATTAGTATGTAGTGTCATCGTCAAATTATTATTAAATGTACTAATTTTGTGCAATAAACTTAAAATATTTAAATTTTTGTGTGTGTCATTATTTACTGTGCACTTTTTATCAACCTTTATTTTTCAATGTTCATTACTGGCCTAACATTCAACTATTGCGATGATATTTAAAATTTAATGATATTTATAAAACCAACTATACTATTAACTTAAATCTGACAAACAGGGTGTTTACTCTTCTGGAAAACATGGAAGAATCAGGAAAATTTGAAGTGCAAAGACCTAAGTTAAAGAAATTTGAAATTCATTGTTATAATAAGTAACATATTGAAATATTTTTCTGAATTGTACTTTTAATACTGCATTGCATACTGCACATTTTTATAAACTTACACTTTTGACCGAACTTCCTCTAAAAATAATCTTTTTGCACAAAAACTAATATAATTTACATAAAATTATTAAGCCCATATATCTCAGGAGAGAGATTGTTAAATATGTGACTAAAACCTGGACTTTTTTTTTTAAAAAATAATCTGTGCAAGAAATTTACGATCTCCTTTCCATGCTATGTAGTAATACAAAGTCTGTGGCCAGGATTTAATTTTGGGAGGGGTATCAAAAAATTTTACAGCATATATCAATACAATCACAGCATGCAAGGCCAAAACCAGAGTTTTTTTGTGAGTAGAGACAAGACCATAGCCAGGGACTGGCCCCAGAAAATAGTTTAAATAAAAGTAGATTTAAATTTTGTTTAATAAATTGGCACCTGATAATGGTGAAATTGTTCTGTTGAAATATGTTTTAAAATATGGTACTTTAAATAGTTTCTAGTGGATCATTGCATCATATTTTTACAAGGGACATACTCTGAAAAGGGGTTTAAAATTTTAATATACCTCTATAAGTTTTCAATGCAAAATTTATGTTAAGAAATTTATTCATTTGATGTGAAATATATTAGCCTATTTGGATATTTAGTAGTATTAAATACATTAATAAAACTTTAGAGAATTTTAAGTTCTCTCTCTAATATCCTCCTTTTAAAGAAAATGGTTTCTATATTCTTTGTTTAAAGTATACGTTAGTTAGTGGTCTATGAAACGAGACCTCATAGTGTAAAATTTTCATCGTTGTTCAATGTTTGAGACTCTATCTCCGTACTTTTTACAAGTTTGGCAAGTAAATACATGTAAGTATTTTTATGGTCCTATTACGAATTTAGTTTGTGGGGGGGGTCCCTAGATTCCCCGCACCTCTGGATATGGGCATGAGTCATACAACTTTTTAAACTGCATAAATATCAAGCATCGCTTTGTAGTTATATGGATAAACCTGTTTATGCTAATCCCAAAAAGGGGACGAAGGAAAACATTGTTGTAAATATTTCATTTAAAATACAATTTTCGCAATATTTAGTTTAAAATGCAACTTTTTAGTGTAAAGAAATGCACTCTTTTAATAGAATTTTTAAATTCATTAATTGAATTATAAATGGCTTTGGGGTTTGTGTTAATGAATTTTATTGTTGTGAAACTTATTTCAATTATGCAAACTTTAATGCGTCATAGTGTACTATTTATTGAAATTAATGACTGATCCATTAAGATTTGGTGTCCTGTGGTACAGAGTGTGATAATGCGCTCGCCTAGTGCATTGTTGACTCAGGTTCGACTCCCAATGGTGCAAAGACCGCTGACTCAGGTATCTTATAAAGATCACACGGCTCACTATAGTCCAGGGTTTAGTCCCCTAGATCTTAAGAGGCTCGGATTCCTCAGAAAACAGTAGGTCCAGATGCGTCATGACAATTGTAGTCCTTGAGCCATAAAACCACAAACAATTAAGATTTGGTTTAAAAAAAGTCAGGCAAGTTTAAAATTGAATTTTATCAGACGCTGTGGCTTATTATTAATTTATCCTTCCTCAACTAATTATAGCAGTATTTTATGATTTTTAAAAGTTTATACTTTTTTTTGTCTACTATGTGATGTTTGAATCATTAAAGTGAAGCATGAAATGTCAAATATGCAGGGTAGATAGAGATCATTACACTTAGGATTCAAAATTTAAAAAGTCTAAAAAAAATGTTCTGTGTATCTCAATTTGTGAAAACACGACACCTGGAAATTTTTTGTTACTGGTGTGTGTATGCGAGGATATTTGTTTTCTTCTGAACGTGATAGTGCGGACAATTTGTTTCCGGATTTTAAAACCCATGTCTCATTCTGTCTGTACAAAAAATGGCAGTTGGAATGGGACAAGCAATTTTTTAATAAACTTCACATCGAACCAAATATTGAAATGTAGAAGTCTGGCCTCAGAAAAAAGTCGTCCTCACTAGATTCTTCATCTGCGCTTATCGGCGCGGTTTACGCGATAAATACTGTAAAAATTGAACCCTTCCGGAAATTAAATTCTGACTACGGCTTTGGGAACTATCAATTTTAAAGCTTGGTGCTCTGCGAAATCAGTAAAATTGAAATCGTTCAAGTGGTTGTTGTTTTGTAATTCAGTTTATTTTAACTATTTAATTAACTAATTAACATCTAATTAACAATTAATTTATCTAATTAACATTTTTTAATAACCGTTAGGGATTTGTGACAAGAGATGGCGTCGTTAGTTTTTTAGCTGTAAAACAGTGATTCCCAATTGGTGGTCTGCGAAGGAGTCTCAAATGGTCCGCGAGACGGCCACCCTTCCCAATGAAACCCTTGCACAATCCTCCTCCTATTAAAAAAAATACTTATAAAAATATTATTATTATTAAATATTAAAATTAAATATAAAAATGAAACACTGCTTTGTTTACTTCTATACATCTACATCTCCCCCCCCCCTCCAAAAAGACCCTGCTCCCTCCTTTTTAATTATGGTCTTGAAGTCAATTCGTCCAGGGACGGATTTAGAGGTGTCATGGGGACGGGGATTAATGATTTTGAAAAGATGTCATTTTCAAATCATTCTTCTTGCTTGTATCTTTTCAATGTTAAGTTTTCGTACGGAGGGTGGGGGTGGGCAGAGGCCAGTGATAAGAAACTTTTCCGTATTAGCTCGGTTTATTACGTACGTAACGTCAAGGCATGCGCGGAAATTGATTTATATTTTCGTAGGGCGAAGAAACTGACAATTACAGGTCCGGCTGCGGTACAAAGGAGGACGCAGTTTTTGTACCCGAAAAGGAGGACTTTCCTCCATAAAGCCCGACATGTGACAGCCCTATCTGGATACACCTCTGGGAAAATATAACACTAGACTTAATTATGGGCGGATTTACCATTTTGCCGCCCCTAGGCTATTTTTGCCACCCCAAGGCTACTTTTTTGCCGCCTTTCCCTACCTGTCCCTTCCCCAATTGGTGGAAGGAACATAAAAATTGTTACATTCAATATACGCTACAAAAGTTTATATTAACAGTAAAAATGTTGAAAAACAAACTCATAAAGTAAAACGTAACAATAAACAATATTAACTTATATTGCAGTATTATTTCTTTTTGGTATATAATAAATCAAATTCAATTTTATTGAAATAAATTTTAATTTTATCAAAAAATAAAAGTCTATTGAACACTGGTATTTAAATAGAAAGCATGACGTCTAGCTTTCTTACAAGAGCGTAGCGAGAGATCCCCTGCATCCAAGGATGAATCCTGATCCGTCTTCTGCGCATGTGCGTTGCCTCTTAGGTAGTAGTAATGCCAAAACTCGCTATAAACTAGCTATATGTACTAGTATCTAGCTAGAAGGAGCTTCTGTCGTTGCTTGCGCCTGGACTTTTGGCGGAAAATTATAATATTAAAATATAATATATTAATAGATATTCTTTATTCATTATATTCGCATTCTTGTGTTTTGTATATATATTAATGTATACATATTATATATTAATTCTTTTCAGCAAAACATCTGATTATATCATCGTATGGTATTGATTTTGTTATATCAGACAACGCACTAAACTTTTCCGGCCTAGTCTGTAGCCTAGTATAGCCTGTTGGGAAATATAGCCGTGGACTTAATGGATCTCAATTCGGAACAATAAAAACAATCGTTAAATCAAGGAGATATGGTTAAATCGAAGTTAGGCTGTAATTGTAATGTCAGTGCTACATTTCTTCCTTTATTATTTAAATTTATTTTTATTTCTTGCGAAATTCTATATTTTTCCAGTTACGGGTTCTGCAAATTTTGTATTTTTTAATTTTGTGTTCCGGCGATGAAATTACCACTCTAATAATGACAGTAAACTAATTCACTTAGTTATTACCTTTGACAATTAATTATTTTGTACTTAACAAAGCCTAAGGTTTTTACAAAAAAGGAAGCACTGTTATAATACGATATTGCCATCAATTTTTTAGCCAATAGATGGTGTTCGCGTTTATAAAAACACTTTCCTGGCAAAGCACCCAGTTCAGCAAATAGACAAAAATAGCAGTTATTACAGATAGGGAGATATTAGTTACCAAATGCAGCAAATTCTCTTATTAACGACTTTCAAGGACAAAGACAAAACATCGTTAAACGAAAAAAAAAGTTAAATGGACTGTTTTTCTATAGAGCATTTGATAAAACCGCAAATTACCGTCGAGAAATGGTCGTTAATTCAAAGCTGTACAGGCAC
>QLNU02015003.1:153150558-153170758 GCA_006491805.2 Dysdera silvatica
TGAAAAATTCAGTCTTTTTATATTTTTATATGACCAAAGTTTTACCATATTTTGCAATATAGATAACAGTAACCTGAGGTCTGTTATTATGTTATGTCTTATATATATATGATTATTATGTTTGTAACTGTTATTAAAGGGAGGTATTACACACCATCTGCATTAGTTGCTCTCTTATGACCACAGTACATTTGAAAAAAACAAATATTTAATTTGTAATACATTAATATTTATAATATAACATTAATATAAAATAATGCAAAATAATTATAATATTTATAATAGAGCATTTATATGAAAAATTATTAATTTTCAACTGAAAAAAAAATTCTTCAGGCCATGTCAGTTAATCTGGGGTGCTACTGTATAACTGCAATCGCCAATATATACATTTAAAAAACAAAAACAAAACGCGTTGTGTTTTAAAACTATAATTTTGCATTATTTGAACTTTGGGAATGTTTTATTTAAGTCATTCACACAATGACAGTGAGTGATGAATGAATCCGAATCATTATCATCATTCACTAAATGATAATAATAATGGAAAGAAAACAAGTTGAACAATGAGTAAGAGGATAAGAATCATTATCATTTTCACCAGATTGTAATGATTAATTTCATTTGGTCATTTTTTCTGTGTTATATAGGGTAAATAAAATTTCCTAAATTGCTAATTATGACTAATGAAATATACTAGATACTGTAATTAGAACAAGAAAAATGTAGAATGAAGTTAAGCATCGAAGAATTAACAGGAAGAGGAAATATAAATCGAAATCCAAAATTAAAATCAGAAATATAAAGCAATAGTAGACAATCTATAAAGATAAGGGCCCCTGCCATGGCACAGTGTTATAATGCATTCGCTTAGTACGCCTTTAATTCGGGTTCAACTCCCAACGGTGAAAAGAACACTTACTCAGAGATCTCATATAGATTGTACTGCTCACTGTAGTCCAGGGTTTGGTTCCCTAAGCCTTAAGAGGTTTGGATTCCTTAGAAAATTGTAGGTCTCGAGGTTCAGATTTCTCGGAAAACAGTAGGTCCTGGTGCCGCCTGACCATTGTAATCTTTGAGCTGTAAAACCACAAACAAATATAAAGGTAACGAAACTAATGGAGAAAGGTAAAAAAAAAGTTAAAACAAATGAAGGAGGAGAAATATAAAACATACAAACTTTACAAAGGGCTGCAATGATTTGAGAACTACGCTTCACTTTATCAAGCGAACTATCTAGAATATGTAAGTGTCTTGTTTTTGTACCCTAGTTTTCAATTCCTTCTATTAGCTCACACTCTCCCTATATATATCTTGTTCAAATTTTCAATCGTTAATAAAATACTTTCTATCCATCCAATCAAGTTCAAATAAATTTTTTTAAACTTGTAGTGGATGACACTTGATGTTAATACAGTTTTTTCAAATATTAATTCATTAATTAAATTTAAATGATTTTTTTTTTGCTTTCCTTTGGTGTATTTGGCGATTAATGCTTGCCGCCAAATGTTGCCAAATGTCGCCAAAATTGCTTTTCGCAATTTTTCCCTTTCTTCCCTTTTATTTGAGCAGCGCATTGAAGGAATTGACTTTAAAAAAAAATTTTTTTATTATACTTGTTGGAATTATCTCTGATTTGAAGTTTTCTCAAAGTTAATTCACCCAGGTTTTATCAGCTAATCCCATATCATGATTTTTTTCTGGCGATGGCGCTAGTTCTACCCCAGTGGTTGAATCTAGTTTTCTCCAAACTGTCTTATCCTGGACTGCTGTGTGCCACCCAGTGACGTAAATTGCTAACCCTTAAAAGTAACACTTAAGCATTTTGGATCTGTTTACTGATTAATCATTCATAAAGAACTAGGGGTGATAAAGATCAGGAAATCATATGAAATTCTCTAACAGCATATTGTCGTAATTGTTAATATCACTTCCATGAAAAATTAAATAAAAATGTACAGGTATTGTACATTCACACTAAATATTAACAAAACGAATAAAACATTGGAGCATTACATATTTTTAGAGGTTCTTCATATTCAAAATTTTTTTAGTTGCATACATACACACGCATGTGTGCACACATACATACATACTGTACTATATATATATATATAGTAGAATTTTAATTGTCTGGATTGGCTAATTAACCTGATCTCAATCATTTGTTTAGAACAGTGGTTCCCAACCTTTTTCAAGCCGCAACCCACTTTTATAGTAGCCAAGTAATCCGCGACCCCCTTTTATAGTAACCAAAAGATCCGTGACCCTCCCCTCTGTCTGTCGCCACACCATTTGCATAATAAAGACATTTTTAACAGAGTGAAGAAAACACATTAAATATGAAAGTTATTATATTAATTATGTATTTTATATTATAAATATAAAATTAACAACCATTAGTAGAATACTGCAATATGTGTGGCCACGTTGAAATATAAAAGCATTGAGAAATTTGGTATGGATTTCTTTATAAAAGTAAGTGCAACTAAATATAGCAATGATCCCCCAAAAATCAGTTCGTGACCCCCTTGAGGGTCGTGACCTCAGGTTGGGAACAACTGATCCATAAGGTCACTTAACTTTACTGTGGCACGGGGGACTTCATGCTCAATTTTTGTAATATTGTTATGTCAAATTACCTGGACTTCCAGTTATATGGATCTTGATATTGGATACCTTGACCCATGGGCATTTGCAGGAAGGAGGACTGTAAGCCCCGTTAATGTTGAATATTAAGTATATGCAGTAAAATATATATCTATTACGATAAACCTGTAACGATACTATCTGCGGTCCTGGCAGATTTCCTATAGTGCTAATGTTTATCGAACTTGTCTATAATTATAATTTTGAGTAGTTCTGTCGAGTAAACCTATGGATGATGATTATTTTACACTTTTCAAGCTGTGACCATATGTTGTGTCCAAGGCTTTTTGAAGCACTATAGCTTTTGACAATCATTTGACGGTGAAGAATATCGTGCATATATTTTGCAGAGTGTGTTAGAATAGATTAGAATTTGTTTATCTAGCTTGGGAGTAAAATAGGTTTTTGCCTCCTTGAAATAATTGTAAGAAATTCTTAATTTTTTTATCCTTGGACTGCCATGATAAGGGCATAACTTATAGCCCCCTTTTAGTTATTTATGTTCCTAATCTATGATATCATTTAGTAATCTGTTTAATGTTATATTATTAATGTTCCTTCCAAATTAAATAGCTTCCTTATAGCATTACGAAGTATTTTTGATTCATCCCTGTCTATAATGATATCTTTTCCAGTCCCTAAAATATCATTATCGGCATATTTTACTGTTATGTATATATATATTTATATATACAGAACTTGACAAATCTGGTCCTTGCTTACTTACGATTAGATTTTTGTAGATGGCAAGCAAAAAGCCTTTTCCGGCTAATGTTCTCTAGGGACTCATTAATCAACGATAATTGATACAGGAACCCACATTTCCAAAAGGTTTAATCATGATTTAATGTTCACCATTTTGTTTCCCCGCACATACGCTTTTCCCATCCAGAATCCAGATGGACCGACTCATCAGCAGTTCGCTCTGTTTCCGGCGACGGAAAAGACATTGGCTGCAGGCGACGATTGAGTTTAGTGTACAACACGGTATGGCTCAAAGGTAACTTAATCGTATTTCGTCAAACTCCTTGACAGGCATTTCCTGCTTATAAGTACCCCTACTGGACATGATGATTACGACCCTCCGAGTGTGACACCACGAACCCTTGAGTGGAACAGCAAATCATCAATTAGTGTTAAAGGGGTAACCAATGAACATTTGCGTATGAAAAGGGTGAACAGCCAATAAGATCATTGCGAGTGTAGAGACGATGAGGCGAACACCAATAAAAGACATTCTTTCGGTAGGACTCTTAGCGAGATGGTCACGCTGCCCATGATGGACATTCATAATGTCTTACAATAATAATGTCAATTCTTAATCGTAACAATTTAAGTTATTTTGCTATGTGATTGTAAATAATTTGTGTAACGTAGAGACATGCTGTCTACATGGTTCATCTGTATCTTGGTATCCCTGACTTAATTTCGATAAGGTTCCAGGGTAACAATCCACGTGAGTTGTCGCAGGAGCTAAAACCCTTCTGATATAACTTATAAGCTATCGGTGATATTATGGAGTCTATCACCGCTCCATCGTTCTGCAATCCGTCATAGAACGATAACCAAATCTATAAATGTAGAAACTGCAATTGGTAACCCTACAGTTCCATGGTTTTAATTTTGAGATGGCCAAGTACCATTCTTATCTAGCGAGTACAGTTTGCTATGATTTATCTAGCAAGTACAATTCGCTGTAATTTATCTAGCGAGTACAATTCACTATAATTTGTCTGGTGAACTGTATATATATATATGCTGCAAATTTGTATGCACATGTATGGAGTTATAACCCCGCCTACCTTCTTATGAACTTTCTGGGTACACTATTGCCTTGATCCAAATTAGTTTAGGTAATAAGTATTCTGCTGTATGTGCTGACGCTTGTTCATTTTCATGTTTGCTTGTTTAAAATAATTCTATTAGAAATTTACTATATTTTCTGTGTTTATGTTTATGATGCAGTAGCTGTAGACCATGATGCTGGAACTTACGAAAATCCAAAATTTAAAGAAGCTTGTGCTCAAATGCAACAGAATATAAAGAAACATCTCGGAGAATACTCAACACAGTATTTAGACTCCTCAGAATCAGAAGATGAATTAGACGAATCAAGCATCATACAGAAAACCATAGAAAAATATAATGGTACGTTGTTAAAAGTCTGTAATTATGTTGTTAGTGCCATGTAACATTTATTTGCAATCCAAATAATTTAACATCTCTGACATCTTATGTGTTTCTTTTCATCCTGAAATCTGTTTGAGATTTTTGTCTAATATTGATTTTTACCCTCATTTGATTTTATGGCATCATTTGTGTTTTAGTTGTGTTTTCCACTTTTTACCTTGGTGCAAAGTTTATTTAATTTTTTGTAAAAATGGCTGTTCAATTTCACCATTTTTGGCACAGAATACCTTTGCTGTCCTTGTGCCCACAAACGTTCAGCCAACCAACCCTTTATCACCCAATTTTACATTCGTCTAGGATTCAAATCATATACAATAATTTCTGCCACCCACGTTTCAATTACAGCTCAAACTAGAGCTTGTGTAATTTTGGAGAAAAAGAGACGCTTTCCCCATCCTGGATTCGAACCAGGGTCCCTCCGTTTAGCCCGGAGTGTCTTGGACCGCTAGACGAATGAGGACAGGAAACAACGCTCTCTTTCTCCGTATGTAAAGATGTACCCTCTGCAGGGATAACTGTTATCCCTGCAGAGGGTAATAATACCTTACATTCCAATCATAGTTGTCGACTTTTACATTGAAGAAAGTCCAGGATTTCAAATTTTTTTAGCATTAATAGTTAATGTGATGTGACTCATTGTATATATTTTAGAAGGAATTTTCTGCACAAAATGTAAGATCATTTAAAAGTGAGGTTCGTTTTGAAATTTTAATTTTATTATAATAGTAATGGGAAACGTTCATTTGTCCCACACTTTATGGTCTTGGGCTCAAATCGAGAGTGAAGACATTGGTGTTTTTCTCTGCTGGTATACTTATGAAGTCGCATATTCATTTTATGATATAAATTGCATAATTCACAAAGGAGTAGAAAATAAGTATCTGCATTTACCCATAATCTGTAATTTGATCAGGGTGTTTACTCATCTGGAAAACCTAGGAAAGTTTTTTTGATTGGAAAAGTCAGGGAAATTTGAAATACAAAGGCCAAAGTCAGGGAAATTGGAAATACAAAGGCCCAAGTCAGGGAAATTTGAAATTCATTGTTATAATAAATAACTTATTAAAATAATTTTCCTGAACTGTGCTTTTCATACCACATTACCTACTGAAAAATTTGAAAAACTTGTACTTTTGACTAAACTTCTTCCAAAAGTTACCATTTTGCACCAAAACTAATATAATTTATATAAAATTATTAAGCCTATATATTTCTCAGGAGAAAATGTTTGCCAAATATATAACTAAAACTTGAAAAACAAAAAGTGTTTTTAGCTAAATTATTTAATTTGTAAGGGATTTTGATCATACCAATCTCCTTTTCCTTATATATAGTCATACACATTTTAAATGAAATAGAAGATGAAGCATCAGCTTTGCGATTATATAGTTAAACTCTTTTATAATGAACTCAAGAAGGGCCGAATGGAAATGTTGCTGTAAATATTTAATTAGTGCAAGTTTTTAGTGTAAAGAAATACACTTTTTAATACAGCTTTTGAATTTGTAAATTCACTATAATTGAGTTATAAATGGCTTTGGGGTTTGCATTAATGGATTTTTATGGTCTTGAAACTTGCTTTGATTGGGCAAATTTTCGCGGGCGCATTGTGTGTTGTTTACTGTAATTAGCGACAGGAAATCGATTAACATTTGGTCTGGAAACCTGGAAAAGTCAGGGAAGTTTGAAATAGAATTTGGGTAGACATCCTGTTTGATAATATGAAATATGTGAACAGGAAATTTTTAGTGTTTTACTTATAATGTAATTTAAAGAAATTGGCACTGCAAGCACCCATGTGGGTTTTTCAGAGGAATTTTGGGGGTAGGTGGGTGGGCAGATTACTTCCAAAAAAGATTTTTTGTTCTTTCTTAAAAATCAATTTAAGAAAATGCAAATAAAACTCAAGCATTCCTTATTATCTATCTGTGAGCACCCATGATTGGCCGTGCAGCCACCAAATCCCCTTTGCAAATTTCTCTTGTATATTGGTTTGACTCTTCAATATACCAAGATAGAATTTTAAGGAAAAAAATTGAAAAGGGGAAATGCCAATTCATTCATCTACACAAGGAATTATTAACAAGCCTTACATCATGACTATTAGAAGAAAACATGATGATACTTCGGATAACAATCATTTGGACTGACAATACAATGCCATAAAGTATAATCATTTTTTATGATAAATTACTCATGAAGAAAAGAATGATTTTTTGGAGCCTGGTGGGAACTCAACCCATAGCCCCATGATACCCAGTCGCATGCTTTCACCCATTGGGCTACGGGCGTTGATCAAACTCCCATTTGTGGACGAATATGAAGCTACACTGTGGACAAGTTTCCAATTAATGGCGACATCCTTTATTTGAAAGTAATTTATCATCTAATATTGCCACATCATCGTTTATTACGAGAATTGTCGACTGAAATAAATGTAAATTTCTTATAGAAATGACAAATATTTATGCTCTAATAATACGTAAAGCTTCACTAAAGGGGCCATTATCGAAGTTAACATTCAATCATTCAATGTGAACACTTTAAACATAGTCTGATAATGTTTTATTTAATTAAATGTTAGTTAATTGAAATTTTAGGCAAAACTAGTGATTTCCCAATTTTATGCGGCTTGGTTTAGAAATCTCATAGGATACTAGTAAACCTTTATCAACTTTAGATGCTCTTCCACGAAACACTCGTTTTATTGTTTGTATTATTTGAAATACATTATGCAGGGGGTTTTTCTTCTTTTTCTTTTCTTTTCTTTTTTTTTTTTTTAATTAATCCAGTGAGTTTCCTTTAAGTGCTTCTATGGCTTACATGGCAATATGTTTTATTTGAAAGTGGAATCAAACATATTGTCACTCTTTTATTGTATGGTGATAGAATAAAAACATTGGTGTTTAATAATGAGGGCTCTGTGGTGGCGCAATGCGATAACACGTTTGCCTAGTGTGCCATTAACCCGGGTTCGACTTCAAATGGTGCAAAGAACGCTTACTTAAAGATCTTATAAAGATCGCACTGCTTACTGTAATCTGGTATTTGGTTCCCTAGGCCTTAAGAGGTTCGAATTCCGTGGAAAATTAGAGATCCAAAGATTCGAATTCCTCGGAAGACAGTAGGTCCCAGTGCTGCATGACCATTGTAGTCTTTGAACTGTAAAACCACAAACAAGCAAACATTTAATAATGAAATATTTGTGATATTTTCTCTTCGTTATAAGGCAATTTGACAATAAATTATAAGAAGACATACAAAATAATTCAGATTAAAAATATTAAGCTTATTATAATATGTACTTAAAAACTTAATTACTTAAAAGATAGTGCACAATGATATATATATATATATATAATGAAAAAGGATGAAACATTAACATTACAAATCATTATTTCAGTACATTATTTGGTTTAAAGTAAGTAAAAATGTAAGAAGGAAAGTGTTAATCTTTATGTTATTGAAGCATTTCTTTTTTATATTAGTAATCTTATTTTGAAAGTGGATTTTTCATTGCATACCTAACAGTTTTCATGATCTCCAATTTTATGAATTTTACCTGTGGCTCCCAAAAATATATCATAACTCCATTGAGAACCCCTGCCTTCCTCTCTCTTTCTCCAAGTGCAGTAATGCCACTGAAATTTCTCATTCCCCTTTGACTTAAAAAAAAAAAAAAAAGCTGTACATGATGGAAATGCTGAAGGCAAAGTAAGTATTACTTGTAATCCAATAGCAATTAATTAAATTCATTAGATTAACAAAAATGTGGTAATTAGTAATTTGTTAAATAATAGAAATTGATGAGATGTTAAATGCCAATTCTTTACTCTCAAAGGGACTTCCTATGCCCATGGATTTAAACTGTTGTTATATAACTGGTCAACATTTTGTACATTACATCACAATTCATTACAAAATTGCCAATTTTTTTAACATTGAAATATTTTACTTATAAATTATTACCTATAATAATTGTCACAATATTTCTTAAACTTTTGCCATTACGTTCTTATGTCAATTTTTTCACAAATTAGAGAATAATATTTTCAATGTTAATTTATTTTTAATATAACTATTTAACTTTTTTTTTTTCAGCTGGTGAGGGAATTACGAACTTACGGAAAACTCAAGAGCTACTCCAAGATGCATTAACATCTGGTGCTGTCGTATGTTTGATATGCATTGAGTCGATAAAGAGGAATGATGCTGTAAGACTTGCATTATTAACTGCAATCTTTATAAATAACTCATTTTAATTTAGCAGGATTAGTGGAAGACAAAGCTTAGTGGGATGCACCAATCCTGATAAGCTCAGTTATGTGCTAACATAATATCCTGTTAAGCCATTGGTCCTGTCGTAACTTACCATTCAATTTTAGATTGTAACAGCTTCAAACAAAATTACATCTTCTGGATTTGATTTCCAGGATGCTTATCATATAGGAAGATATTATGGTTCAAATATCCTGCTAAGTTGTTGGTATCGTCCCCAGATTAAAAAATGGAAGCAGGTTTTCGAACATCAAAAAGTGTTTAAATAACGAGTCTTAACTTCAACAGGCTGATACCAAATTGAAGACTTGCATGCCCGTTTTG
The DNA here is from genome assembly GCA_006491805.2 of Dysdera silvatica. NCBI lineage: Eukaryota > Metazoa > Arthropoda > Arachnida > Araneae > Dysderidae > Dysdera > Dysdera silvatica. The sequence goes on from QLNU02015003.1 coordinate 153,160,000, forward strand.
TCCGTGGTTAAAAAAAAATACCTTGCCTATTACCCATTCTAACAAAAAATGCTTATGAAATTAGTTAATGAAAATTAACAAATGTTTAATTAACTAATAATTAGTTAATAAGTTCCACGTTTTTATTGATGTGCAAGTTGGTGACAACCTTGATTCTATGTGACAGTTCTTAATGAGATCTACACACACAGTTAAAAAATAACCATTTACTGCTCTACGTAATATGTACTGATACGATAAGCTTTGCTGTGTGATATATAACAGTACCATATGCTTTATCATGTAACATGGTTTCCACGGTCCTTGAATTTTTTGCCAAGTCGGGGGCCCTTGGAAAGTACTTGAATTTTTCTCAAAAATATTTTTTCAAATTTTGGCAAAATAAAAAAAAATAAAAAAACCATTCCTCCTTATTTCCGAAACAAAGCCAGTTGTGCTTCGAACACGCCCCCTTCCTCCCCGCCCACTGGAGCATGGCTAATATAAGGGATGCAAAAAGGGTAGCTTTTGATGGCAGTGTGTTAAGTTGAAAAGAACAATATAATTAAACACTCTAATTTCAGTGTTATGCTTATAATGTCTTGCATTTTTAATTTTTATGTATATTGCGATTGCCAATGTAAGGTCCTTGAAAAACATTATTTGGTCCTTGAAAAGTCCTTGAATTTCATCAGGACAAAGGAGTTTGAACCATGTGTAATACGTAACAGTAACATAGGCTTTACTCTGTATTATGTAAAGGTACTATAAACTTTACCATGTAATATGTAACAGTACTATAGGCTTTTTCTTTGCTCTATCCAGGTATGGTCATGCAGTAGCTGCTACTGCATGCTGCACATTCCTTGCATCCAAAAATGGGCCAAGGATAGTATGTTCTACTATTCGACCCTTTCAGAAGGAAGTAGTGAAAAAACGGAAAATAAGTGGTGTTGGTAAGTAGGCAGTTTTGGGTTATATAAATAGATTTTGGTGAATGAACTACTACTCATCAGTTTATTTACAGCCCTATAGTAGTACAGGGGGTAACACGTTCACCTATCATGCGTTTATTCCTGTTTCAACTCTGAACTGTGCCAAGAAAATAATGCTTATCGCTTAACTGTTCACTGTTGTCCAGGGTTTGGTTCCATGGGAAAACCGTACGTCCAGGCGTATGACCTTGTGCCACAAAACTTCAACCAAACCTGATCTAGGTTTGAGGTTTGGTTTGTTCGATCTAATTTGTATTAAAAATTAGAGCCAACTTAGTAAAAAAAAATGGGTAATAGGGTTGGAATATTAAGGCGATTTCGAGATGGTTTACCGAAATGAACAAAAATCGAATTACGTTACTCACTGATACAGTTACATGATTTATTGTAATGGTGTATGGGGAAATTTAGGAGTATTGAATATGCAACTACTGAATAATATACAAAAAAGGCAATATGGTGCAGAATGACCCTTGCTGTCCTTGCACCATAAAAATATAAAAAAGGCAACAATATTAATAAATAGGAATAACCAATTACGTTGGAAGACATTTGCAAATCTAAACATAAAATTTCTTGCAATAATATTTAATAATAATAATGATAATGGTTTGATAATAATCATCCTGGAATAGTTGTTCATTTTTCTCCGGTTCATCCTGTATAAAACTGTTTTCCAGATCACCCTGTATATAAAATAATTCCTTCTCTTGCAGACCAGCCCATTAAAAAAAAAAATTTCATCTTCCAGATTACCCTGCAGAAAAATGTTTGTTTGCCAGATTACCTTATAAGAAATCATGGAAATGTAAAACAAACATTGTAAATGATTGTGTGTGTTAACTGCCCATGTATTAAATTTAGTGCTCAACTGCTGCTAATTACTATGCAACTAGTAATTAATGAAGAGTCTTTATTTGTATATTTATTTATGGTTCTAATATCATCTCTCAGAGTTAAGTTAGATTTTGTTTTCCCAGCCCCAAATGCCGTAGTGAATATAAACCTTCTGATGTGCCTTCCACATACTTGTGTTTCTGCGGAAAAGTGGAAGACCCTCCCCCAGATCCTTGGATATTACCTCATGCCTGTGGTTCAACTTGTGAAAAGGATCTCAAACCCTTTTGTGGTCATCGCTGCATTTTACTTTGCCATCCAGGTAAGTAAATGTAACGAAACAATACAGAGTTTCACCAGGAGATTCCATAACAAACAGTTATTTCGACACTGGCGAAAGGTTTAAAAACACGATGTTGTCAAGTGACGGCAGAATTTCTGCCTTCACTTGACAAAGGGAGCAGTTGGCTCCCGAAACGTCGTGTTTTTAAACCTTACGCCAGTGTCGAAATAACTGTTTGTTAAGTAAATGTAGTATATAAATAGTGGCAATGTTAATATTTTAAATACTGCATGAACTGGAAATTCCAAGCATGCTACATGGATGGATACATATCGAGAATAGGTTGCTGTGAAACAGTGACTTTGAAAGCTGTCAGATATCTGACAGCTTTCCTATACATAGGTGTTTTTGATTGAGGAGGGGAGGAGCGAATTAAAAAAAAAATGAAATATGTTTCAATACTGATCATACTCTGCTCAATTAGTGACTTGCGTGTCTATAATAGAAAATAATGGTATTTAATTTTAACATTGTGATGCATCTTTGCAGGCATAATAAAAAATTTAAGCATTTTCTGAAATTATGATAATTTTTTTTTGTGTGGTATACTTTGTAACAAAAATTCTTTGTAAATACTTCATATTAACCTTGCGGTGGCGCAGTGTGGTAACGCATTCGCCTAGTGCGCCGTTAACCCGGGTTCGACTCTCAACAATGCAAAGAACGCTTACTCAGAGATCTCATAAAGATCGCACTGCTCACCATAGTCCAGGGGTTTGATTCCCTAGGCCTTAAGAGGTTCAGATTCCTCGGGAAAATTGTAGGTCCAGAGGTTCAGATTCCTCGGAAAACAGTAGGTCATGGCGCAGTATGACTATTCTAGTCTTTGAGCTGTAAAACTATAAACAAACAATACTTCATACTATTAATTTACTTTTTTACGTCTGTAGCTCGATAGGTGATCTGTGATGGCGCCAGTGGCTTTATGAGACCCCCGAATGAAATATGCTCATGTGTAGATTTTAATCGCAGGATCAGTAATATATTTTTTAAAAAACATTACGTGTTTTGAACATTTTCTTCATCCTTTCAATGGTAACGTGTTCATCTTACATGCTGTTATCCAAAGTTCGACTCTCGCATTGCCAAAAAAAGAACGCTTGACCAACTGCTCATAACCATAGTCGAGAAGTTGGTTCCCTAAGCCGGGGGTGGGGAATCTTTTCATGTTGGAAGGCTTCATTAAGTTATAATCGAAAGCGGCCACATTCAAGAAATTTAAGTTAGATACAGGGACGTAGCAATTCAAAACTTATGGCTGGACTTGAGTAGTTTTTCATCAAATTACATGATTTGTCGTTAAATAGAACAATCTATTTTGTTACCCTATTATTCTATTTTATTATTTCTATTATATTTTTATTATATCTATTTTGTTATTTGCTTAAGCTCCCTCTTTCTTACACCACTGATTAGATATATATAGAATATCTCTATTATTCAAACTCTGTTTAACCAAAATGGATAACCGTACTTATTATTTTAGTAGATACTCGCTCAGTGCTTTCAGTAAAAACGTTCATATTCACTTTCTAATGTAGCCCAGCCCTTAAGAGAGAAACCAATAAAAATGATAGGTATTGGACATATAAAATGATATGCGTCTATTTTTTTAATATTTTTGTGTTATATAGAAGGTATATCAGACTACTTATAAAACAGTTAATATCTTAATTAATGCATACATATAATCTGAGGTGTTCTTTGCTATCAATATATTTGTTTAGTAATATGTAATTAAATATGTTTTTGGATAAATATTTCAATTTCTTTGTACCTTTATTCCAAAAGTGGGATTTTTAGATTGTTCTTGCCATACTTCTTTTATTTTTTGTATTTTAAGTGTGTTTATTTAAGTTAATAATAATAAAGTAAATAAATAAAAAATAAGATGAACAAAATCATATTAATAAAAATAAAAGGATTCAGTTTGCAATATTCAGATTCATGCAAAAGACAGCCCTTATGTCCTTGAAAGGTCACATGCAGCTTTAAGGCCGCAGGTTCCCACCCCTCCCCTTGGTCTTAGTTCAGATTCTCTTGGAAAACTGTAGGTTCCTGTGCGGCATGACATTTGTTGTCCTTGCACCATAAAACTCGAACAATTTTCTTCATCCACTGCAGTTATTTTGAAATTAAATAATACATAAACAGCAAAAAAAAATAATCACTGCCATTTGCAGTGGAGATTGATTGGGTTATAACCCCCTTTTACAATGCAATTTGGTATATATGTACATATAAATATACAGGGTTGTAGCTTTGTAACCCCCATCCCTATTATAAGCCCATAATCCCCCTTTATGAACTTTTGCATATGCCACTGAGAAGAGTACATTGTACCAATGACTTATTGGAATTAATTTTTTTACCTGTAATTATTTCTTCTCATGGTAAAACTTTCCAAGATTTTTAGCGATAAAATTGTTGAACCGTTTTAAGAAACTGGATTCAGGGCAACATCAATTTATATAAATATGATTGTTAAGGAAGATGTTTTTTTCTTGTCAAATTATTGATCGCACAGAAGTTTTTATTAGTTTAATTCAAAAAAAGCTCCACTTTGAAGATGCCACAGTTATCATTATCGTTAAAGAAATATGGAATATTATAAAATTGTGTAAATAAATTTGTTTTGAATTGTTTCTAGCGATGTATTTTAGGACCTCAAGCATGTCATGATTATCAGATATCATTCTCGAGACCATTTTTACTTCTTCAGCAAGTTCAGTAACGTCACTCACACGTTAACTAAAAACTATCCAACACAAATAATTGGAAATAATAATTTTATTGATTAACAAAAATTTTTCAACACAATTAAAACATGACATTAACTAAAAACAATTTATCAGTGTAAAATGAATTAGTTTTAATTAATGTTGTTTGAATACTTACGTTTTATTTTTTTCTTTTCCCCTTTATGTTCCTCGCATTCTCCTATTTGACTCTTCAACTGCTTCACAACGTTATTTTTTATTTTTGTTTTAATGTGATAATATATATATATATATATCATCATCATCATATTCAACCATTATCTATCCACTGCTGGATGAAGGTCTCTCCAAATGCTTTCCACACAAGTCTATCCTGGGCCATTCGTTTCCACGTCACCCCAACCTGTTTTCTTATTTCATCCACCCATCTAGTTTGAGGACGTTTTCTAGGTCTTCGGTGGTCTCTTGGAATCCAGTTCAGAATTTCTGTTGTCCATCGTTGATCAGTTCTTCTTGCAATATGCCCAGCCCATCGCCATTTCAGCCCTTTTACTTTAACAATGATGTCCTCTACTCTAGTTTGCTCTCTCACCCAAGTGTTTCTTTTTCGATCTCTCCTAGTTATTCCAAGCATGCACCTCTCCATGCTCCTTTGCGTTGTCTGTAACTTTCGTATTGCTCCAACTGTTAGACTCCATGTCTCTGATCCATAAGAGAGGACTGGCAATACACACTGGTTGAAGACCTTTCTTTTTAGACACAAAGGCAATTTCCCCTTCAGGATAAAACTGTTTCTTCCAAATGCACTCCAGCCAAGTTTAATACGTCTGTTGAGTTCTTTCATAATGTTGCCATCCATTGAAATCAGCTGGCCAAGGTAAATATATGAATCAGCAATTTCTAGCTCAGTGTTGTCAACTTGTATTTTTGTTTCCTCTACAAAATTATTGAACATGATCTTAGTTTTTTGTAGGTTCATCTTGAGTCCAACTTCTTTACTTCTAGTTGAGAGCTCCTGTACCATGTCTTGGAGTTCTGATGGGTTCGTTGAAAAAATAACAATGTCATCAGCAAACCGCAAATGATTTAAATATTCACCATTTATTTTTATTCCCTTGTTATTCCAATTTATCAGCTGAAAAATCATCTGTAAAGCTGAAGTAAAAAGTTTTGGAGAAATGGTATCTCCCTGCCTCACACCTTTACCAATTTTGATAGTTTTGGTATCTTTATGTAACCGAAATTTTGCACTTGCATTTTTATACACACGTTTCACCATGTCAATGTACACATCCTCGATGTCTGTTGATCTTAAAGAGTTGATGACTGCTGATGTTTTAATAGAGTCAAAGGCCTTCTCATAGTCAATAAATGCCACACACAATGGAAGTTCATATTCATGTGTTCTTTCAATTAATTCTCTTAATACTTGAATATGGTCCACTGTACTGAATCCACTTCGAAATCCAGCTTGTTCTCTTGGTTGAGCTGCATCTAATTTTTTCTGCAGGCGATGTGTTAGCACTTTTGTGAAGATTTTATAAATAGCAGGTAACAAGCTAATTGGTCGGTAATTTTTCAAATCCTCTTTATCACCTTTTTTATGCAAAAGAATTACTGTTGCAGAATCCCATTGGTTTGGTATGTTACCGCTGTTAAGACATTTGGTAAAGAATTTTGCAAGTATGTCTTCTACATATTCTCCAGCTTCTTTTAGGATATCTAATGTAATACCATCATCGCCAGGGGCTCTTCCTTTCTTCATACTTTTTATTGCAAATGAAACTTCTTCTTTTAAGATTTTAGGAGCTGTTCCTTCGACTATTTCAGTGTCTTCGTTTAATCCACTGTTACTTTCATATAGTTTTTTGTAGAATTCTTCAACTCTTCTAAGTATTTCTTCCCTATTTCTTGTTACGGTGCCATCCTCTCCTTTTAATGCAATGATGTGTTTCTTCCCAACAGATAAACTTCCTTTAACAACCCTAAGGCTCTTGTTATTTTCAATGGCCTTCCTTACTAACTCACAATTGAATTTTCTTATATCTTCTTTCATGTTTTTGCGCAAAGTTTTACAAAGTTCTACATACTCAATCCTGGAACTGGTATTTCGATTGTCCACCTTCATATCTCTTCGCCTTTTCATGAGCTGTTTCGTCTTCTCAGATAATTTGCTATTGTGCTTTTTACAGGTTACACCACCAATTTCCCCAGCAGTTTCAACTATTGTCTTAACAATGTTTTCATTTGCTTCTGAGATATCACTTTCATCAATAAGTCCTTCCAGTGCAGAAAAGCGATTTTTTAATTCCAACTTGAATGCCTCGGTATTTTCTTTTAATTTCTTTAAATCCACCCTCTTACTTACTTGTTTCCTAATGAGCTTCTGTCGTTCTAATTTAGTATTTAAGTGCACTTTACATCTCACCATTCGATGATCACTTCCAGTATTAAATCTGTTCAGTACACTGCAATCTTCAATAATTGATTTCTTGTTTGCCAGGATATAGTCAATTTCACTAGTTCCCCCATTTGGGTGTTTCCATGTCCATTTTCTTTGCGGTTTCTTCTTAAAAAATGAATTCATGATGCTAAGGTTTTCAGCTTCTGCAAATTCGATGAGTTGATCGCCACGTTCATTCCTTTCCCCATATCCGTATTTACCAACCGATGTCTCTCCTTGTTCCTGTTGTCCAATTCTTGCATTGAAATCCCCCATGATGAGCTTGATATGTTGTTTCCCTTTGGTGTGTAACTCTTTGATTTCTTCATAAAATTCTTCAACCTCTTCGTCGGTATGGCTTGATGTTGGTGCATATACCTGTACTATTTGAAGTTGGTATCGCTGGGTTAGTTGAACAACGAGCCTCGCTGCTCGATCTGATGTACTTTCAACTTCCAGAAGACAGTCTTTAATTCTTTTGTTGATTAAGAAGCCAACACCACTTGTTCTTCCAGTTTCCGTTCCTCTATAATAAAACAAATGTCCACTTTTAAGTTCCACCAACTCTTCACCTTTTCTTCTAACTTCACTGAGTCCTACAATGTCCCATTTGATCTTGTCAAGTTCTTCTTCCAATTCCTGAAGTTTTGCTTCAGAAGCAAGGGATCGTCCATTAAACGTAGCCAAGGTCAATAACAAACGGCAGCCTGGGCCATTCCAGTGATTCTTAGCACCCCCTGCTTTCATGCCACACTGACCGCTGCCTTGATCAGGAGCACTCCAGCACCTGGAGACTAGGGGCCATGGTTTCTGGTGTGTCAACATAATGGAGGAATTAGCCATAATTTCACCACGCTGGCTAGACGGGTTGGTGAATTAGCCCTCCCCTTCCGCCTTTCTATCCGTGCAGCAAATATTAATTTGCCACATAAATAGAAAGCTCAGCCTGCACCACTTGAAGGCGGGGTAGGACACTAGGTTACTGGCCTGGCCGGTTCCACACATCGTCACATACGTTCAGCGTGTGGGTCTCCTTCCAGTTAGATACCAGCAACCCTTTTGCAGGCCATATATATATATATATATATATATATATATATATATAAGCTAAAGGAACAAGATTTCCAACGATTATTATTTTTATTTTCTTATTTTCAAATCCATTCAACAAAACTGAACTGCAAACAAGACTTTTATGGAACAACTTAATAACATTCATGTTATTTATATTAGTTAAATCTGTAATATGCAACTACTACTTTGGTTTACTTGATGACAGCTTTTCTGTGATGTCCAACAATCTTCAATAAGATTTGTTTCTGTTATTCATCCCTGACAGACTCGCTGAATTTCCTTATTATGGCAATACCCCACTTTCTGCGGTGCTGTTTACCATTTTGGCATTGATGAATCTTCTTAGCCCATCCCTGCAATATTTTTCCGTTTCGTTGACCCCAAACAATCCAAAAAATGTCTTTGTATGACCTGTAAAAAAATCGTTCAAGTCTTTCCCTTGAAAAACTAGTTTTTTTCCATCTAATCATTTCATACCTTTTTTCCTTTCAGGTTTCTTCAAATTCTGGAACACCTTTTCCTTCTCAACCGGGGTAATATGTTCATCTAGGAAAGCCAATCCTATATTTGTTTCTGAGAGATACCAAAGGTGTCTCTCAGCCAATCTTCAAAGCTCTCTCCTTGACATTTATACCTAAGAATTCAGAAGTTGAATTATATCCAAGTCATTCTTTGATATCCATCGACGTACAACTCTCTCATGCCAAAAGCGGATACTGATAAAATATGCTACTTTTCTCATTCCCTTTAATTCTCGATCAGTCATCACTAGTTGTTTATTCAATAGGGCAATCTTCAATGCATATATAGCCTGTGCCATACATCTTGCTTGATGAAGGGCTGCTGGAACCCTGAATTTGAAACCTCTTTCAGACCAACCTACAAAAAAAAAGAGTAGAGACAGTACTCTTCATAATCTTCTCTTGGATGACTAACATCTTTCAAGGTTTTGTGAAAATCGTCAAGCATTTTTCACACGTGGAGTTTCTGAAAATGTTGGATAGGCCCTTCTACATCCAGCATGGTCGTGTATGACTTCTTATCTACAAACTTCCAATGGTTTTGGAACTTTTGAAATATCGGTATATCAGGAGAATTGGATGGTACATGGAAACACTCTTCAAGATCAATTCATAGATATAATGTCGACAAGTCAGCCACAACAGGATCCTCCCAACTTTCTTCCCAATCATCGTTCATGCACCTTGAATCAGTTCTATATTTGATACTGTAGTATTAAATGAGAGTCTAATGACATCGTTACGTAAACCGAAACTGTCCAACTCTTGAATGATGGCTCAAGCCATTTGCTTACTAGTTCCATTCTTGGCAATAGGTACTCCAAGCATATGTTCAAAATCATTTCCAGTCACATCAACGGCAACTCTGTATCTTCCAGAGTTTTGATATTCCCAATGGTAGCAGTTGGCAATATTTTGCTGTCCCAATATAAGGCCAAATGAGGAGGATTTTTTAATGCTGACTCTTCATGGTCCTTTGCTATTTGAGTCCTGTTCTTTACCCAAGCCCGGTGAACAGTAGATGGAGATACAGCAATCTGTGAAACATCATGAACATGGCTCTTTGCACTTGCAATGAATAAACTACTTGCCTGTCAAACAAAGGGTTTCTCTCGATCCCATGTAGTGTAGGATTAAGAGGTTTTAAACTACAACATGGCACTTTTTATGGTGGATATGGTGCAGCAATTTCATTTTGTTCATCACTTGAATTAGATGTAGAATAAAAGTATTCCAGAACCACTGTCTTGTTTGTTTTGATTATCTCCTCCGATTGTTTTTACTTTCGAGCTTCAAACTTTGCTCACTTTTCATTTATTCGTTTCAGAGTTGTGGCATAAATCTTATCCAGACCTATCATTGATGAACTCATTCTGCCCTCTCGTTGTGAAGAAAGGACTGTATCATCTTCTTGCAACACACTCTTCATTGTCATCACATCTTGCCGAGAGCTATCAAATAGTTCCACAAGATCATCTTTCCAAATCTGCCGCTTCATCCTTCATTCATGCTTCATTCATTCATGTTTTCAATGTTTCTTGATTTTTCTTTACCCAAGTTCTGGTATTCCTTGTATAACTTCTGAATAGGAGCTCTACTATTCTCCTCCGTCGTTAAAGGGATATTTGCTTTCTGCCGTATTTCCTGAAGTTCGATACTTGTGAACGCAGAATCAGAGAGGGTTTTCTTCATTTCTTTATGATGGTAGATGAAGACTACCATCACTTGTTCTTTAGAGAGGAGCCGAGCCCCCAGAAATCCACCACTTGGCGCCTTTTCAAGTACTCGAATTCCCTTTCTAGTATTCATTTTTACAACTTGAAAAAGAATTAGCTCATTACAATTTC
>QLNU02015003.1:153181214-153226569 GCA_006491805.2 Dysdera silvatica
AGCTCCCGAATCAATCAAACAGTGCATTATGACCCAACCAATTTTCACCCTAAATATGGGCATCAACTCCTGATAAACTTCTCAATCCTCTAATATTTAGACTGATGCCTGGTTTGCACTAATGCGGGCACACCAAAATTTTGCACCAATTTTAGATTTTTCGCCTTTACCTAGTTTTTTTAAATTTGCTCTCTTCCGTTGAATTTACACCTCCTCTCATTACGTGCATAGTTAAATTATATACGTATAAATGAAAAATTTTATGTTCAGTCAAACTCCATTAGGAAGAACGCCAAGGTGAACGGAAATCTGTTCATATTAAAAGAAATTCTAATTATCCGGAGAAGGGTAGTATGTCGTAAAATCAGATGGGTGTTCAGAAAACCGCCCGTGTTGAAAGTAATTCATCTTAACGCTGTCGTCTTAACGAGGTTCGACTGTAATTTTTTTTCAACCTTAACTATACATGCGGAGAATAAATGAACTGATTGGAAAAAGTATATTTATTAATGTTCGCATTGGTAGGAAATCTCTTAAACAGGGGTAAATTTATAAACGAGAAACCGTTTATTTTTATTTCTTCAAATTTCTTTTTATCATGAAAAAGGCATTTTTTTTCAAAACCTAAAAGATTTTAAAGAAAACGTTTCAAATGAACCTTCAAATTCACAAGTACTTTATTTTTATTGCGAGGAATAATAATCGAAACAATATGCGTAATTTTAACGATTTAAAATAATTTTTAAAGAAAATATATATCCCCCAACGTTGATGGAACGAAAAGGGGCTAGAAATTTCTGTCTATATTCCTAAACTGTGGTAAATAGCTTTTATAACAACGGAAGAATACATTGTCTCAAAACTCATATAAATATCCCTAAGATATACCCCAATAGGCACACTTAATTCACATCATTTTCCATCGTATGTTTCTCTCCTAATGCGGGTGCGATGTTTTTAAGAAAAGGCGCAAAATTGCGGATAGACGGGCATGTATACGTTTCCTTCTTGATAAATATTTAGGAATAAGCGTGATGTCCTACTATCTTCCGCTGTACGAAATATTTCCTCTTTCTTTGCAAATATTTCGTCTTCATGGTAAAACAAACCCAAGTGAGAAGTAATGTTATATTTCTAATGGTACACATTAGCGAAATAAGACGTCAATTCTAATTGTCAATACCAGCACACCCACACACACGAACTAAGTAGTTATATGTTAACTAAATACTCGTTTAAACTGGCTAATTTTGTGTCCATTTTATTATTTTATAAACTAATTGTCTGTGCTATAAAGATAAAGTGTTATAATTTTTAAAGACATACATAAAAAAATAAATATCTATCATTATTACGGTATGAATTGCCAAGATACAAAATTGATAGTAATATCCCTAATTGTGTGTATTTATAAAATAAAGAGGTATATTACGTTAACGGAAAATAAGTTCCTATTTGTTTTAAAATAATTGGCGTTTAAATAACATAACTTCTATCTCATTATTTTGCACAATATTGTCGATAGACAATGTCTTATAAAATAATGTCAGACAAAACCAAATGCAGATAACAACCCAAAATATCTTTTCAAATACATCGCACTTTGCACTAGTTCTTTTCGAAAATTAAAATTGTATAAAATTTACAAAATATAACGTTTATGAAAATTCCAATTTGCATTTTAAAAATCGGAAATTAAGAGAAGCCAGTTCCTTCAAACCATTTCTCACATAGATTGCTTATAAAAACGGAGAAACTTTGTTTGCAGAAACTAAGGCTTTATATATCGTGCTACCGAATGTGTTGCGAGAGCATTATCGAAATACCGATATTTACAGTAAGAAGTTTTGGCTTGCATTTGCCTAGAGAAGGCAGCTTTCACATATATGAACGTAAATTAAGCACGCATAATATCAATCAACACAATATTGGAAAAAAAAACATATTAGATTTGAAGCTTTTGTTGTGGAAACGCTAACTTTATTGAATTTCGTTAATAACCTTTAACAAAAAAACAATAAATTGTATTATATTTTGCAGCTAATGGGATATTGGTATTCGCGTGACGGAACAGGTTGTTGAGCATTCTGTTGTTAGTAGCAACGGAGAATTGAAAGGAAACAAAGTCAAAAGGCTACGAAGTGTTTCGATTTATAATTTAATGTGAAGCAGTTGAAACGTTGTTTCGCTAATGAGTATGGAGATGCGCTTTAGAGTTGCAGTTGTGAATTTTACTCACTTTTTTTCAGTACTAAAATTACCGGATGACAAATATGTCGGCGTAAGTGGCATAGAATTCGAGTTATTAGAAATTTTATCCAAATTTGTGAACTTCACATACGAACTGGTATGCACAACAGACGGGGCATGGGGTACTGCAAATGCAAATGGAAGTTGGAACGGCATGGTGGGAATGCTACACAGGAATGAAGCCGACTTAGCTCTCGACAGAATAATTTTATCATATTGCAGGTCGAAAGTTGTTGACTTTGTTTTCCCATACGACGTGGACATTGACACATTTATGATCAAGAAAGCTGGACGCTCGGCAACAAAGTATTATTTTGCTTATCCGTTTCAACTTTCAGTATGGATATGCATATTAGTTTCCATAATTGTTTGTTCGCCGTTTTTATTACTACTTCGTCATGTTAGATTCGTCAATTTCAAGAGAATTTATACCTCCTTGGTGAACATTGTTTCTTCCGCAGAAATGTTGATCGGAAATGGAGTCATCAGAAAAGGTTTCGATAAAGTTGCAGTCAGAACTCTTTTTGTTTTATGGGCATTTCCGCTTCGAGTATTGATGTTTTGTTTCACTGGTTTACTTCTGTCGTTTCTAATGGCACCTTTGATGGAAAAACAGATTGAAACTTTTGAACAACTTGCTGTAGAAAGTCGAATAGGCCGAGTTAAAGTTACCACCTGGAAAGGTTCGTATTTGGCAGATACTATTGAACATCCGGAGACACAACTATTAACAGATTTGGGGACAAATCTTCGTAAATATCCAAAGGCGTTAGCAAAATCAACTACTGAGGTAATTCAAATGGTCAACGGTGGTTACGCTTACATCGGAACGAGATATGTTTTGTCTATTATAGGCCACGGGCATGGCCATAGTATTTTTATATCAAATGACGGATTGGGTATATCGCCAGTTTCTGTTCTTTTTAAAAAGAAATTCCGCTTCACCAAAAATTTTAATAAGGCGATTATTCGGCTGCATCAATCTGGTATTTACCAGAAGACATTGAATGACAAGATTTTTAAACTTGGTTTGAAGGAAAAGCTTCGTACCAATCACGATCACCATTTGAGACCCATCTCCATCAAGAATTTATCCGGGGTTTTTGAAATATTGTTTATCGGTCTCGCAATTTCCTTTGTCGTTCTATTATTTGAGATAATCACCAGCTCTAAAAGTCGTCATAGAAGATTCAAGATCAAGAATTCTGCAAGTGGTCTGCTGACTTGATATCTTCCCGCACTTCTTAAATTTTGTTCAGGCGCTTAGGTACAACATGTTCGAAATAGGCATGAAAAATGAAGTCTCTTGCAAACAAAATTGTTTCTCAGAGTACAAGTGCAATACGCCATTCAAGAAGAGCACATTACAAAGCTGTTCCTCTTATAGATATAAATTTTGTACTAACTGAAATTATTTCATTTAATATCTGTTTATTCTACCAAATTGGATGTTTTTATACATGCACTTTCTATTTTTTTCTAGTGTTTTTAAATATGAGAAATTCTTACACCTAAAATTATTTAATCAGAAACACCGATGGTTTTGCTGTATCTCTGCATTCTAAACTTAAATTCATGATCCTTGGATTGGCTGTCTGAATACAGCAAGTAATATTTGAAAATAAATTAACCTTTGCACTACAAAAACAGAGACCGTTCAAAATTGTTTGCATTACCTTCATTTGGAAACTACGGGCGATCTTGCATGTCTCGTTCGGTAATGAATCACATGTGTCCATGCATATGTCTAAAATTGGCAGATGAAAAATCTGCCGTGGCAAATTGCATTGAATTCGAGTTATTAGAAATTCTCTCAAGATGTATGAAATTTGAACGTGAATTTGTGTGTCCAAGGAAAGAGGTATGGGATAGTTCAAATGCAAATGGAAAGTGGAGTGGTTGGGTGTGGATACTAGAAAAAAGGAAACCGACTTGGCACTCGACAGAGTAGGTTTATATCCCGGGTCGAAAGTAACTGACTTTGCTTTCTCATACATCGTGGACATTGACACATTCATGACCATGAAAGCTGGACGCTTAGCAAGAAACTATGATTTTGCGTATCCATTTCGACCTACAATATGGATATGCAATGTCGTTTCCCTAATTCTGTTTGTTCGGTGTTATTAATATTATTACTTCACCTTATATTACCTCAAAGTGCTTCATTTATTCTGACCCTTTAAAACACCAAAATTTGAGTTTTAGATAGCAAGCACCTTTTTCTCTTTTATTTAGCTTGTTGTATTTACCTTGGCACACAGGTTCTTACCGAGAACTCTTAATTTCCTTTGTCCGAGGGAACCAAGCACCGAGAATATAGTGAGCAGTTAGTCGGAAAACTTTTTTAGATGTCTTATATTTAAACGCATTGCTATAAACTTACGCATCTTGCGCATCACCTTATAATGTTTAGGCTTACAGGGCTTATGCTTAAGCTTATTACATCAAGAATACAGGTTTTATGCTTAAGGTTTTTGCATGAAGATTACACGTCTCATGCTTGAGGTTATTGCTTACGATTGCATATCTCATGTTTATTTAACACATTGACTGCCGAGTTCGCATCTACATATGTACTTCATGTTCTTTAAATTCAAGCCTTAGTTGTGGGGTTTTATGGTACATACAGGTGAACATACCTACGTACTCTTTATAATTCGTATTATGGCTATGGATATATACTATTTTGTCTATACTAATTTTATTAAACCCCATCAATTCGAAATTTTACTTTATTTTACCCTTGATACATTGTAATCCCACATAATCAAAAATCTCAGTAATTCGTAATGATGCCTTGGTATTACGAATTATTGGGATATTATTGTACTTACTGGAAGCACAATTTTGACTTCATAACTTTCATATTATAAAAGGGGGAACTCCCAAAATAAAGGAGGTTGTGAGGGTATTGTTCATGTATTATAGAAATTAATTTCTGACATTACATGTTTTTAAATTCAAATTAGGTATTTTTTTTAATAATACGAATCAAAAACAATTAACCACCCTCTCAGACAACTTCAACCAGCAATCATAAAGTTTCATTTTAATTCTTTCACCACTTCTTGATCAGCTTGCAGGATCGTTTCTTGTATTTGTTTTTTGGAACAGAGTAGTAATTGGCAACTTCTCTTCGAAAAATGTAAGTATGAGAAAAAGTACATGTGCTAAAATATACTAAAAGGTGCTGTACTGAAATTCTCAAAGGAATGGAAACATCCATTACTAGCTTGAGTGTAATGTTCTTTTCTCTTTTGAATCTTACAAGTAAAAAAAAATCTGGTTTGAATTTAAAAATGTGTCAAAAAAAATTGTTTTCATGGCTTTAACATTATAAACACATTTTTAGTGGACTACCTCATCAGAGTGTCTACCCAAAGTTTGTTTCAAACTTCTCTGACTTTTCCAGACCAGTAACAAAAAATTTCCAGGAGTAGTGTTTTCGCAAACTACACACATGATACACAGAGGCCCTGCAATAGCACAGTGTAGTAACAAGTTTGCCTAGTGTGCCATTAACTCCGGTTTAACTCCCAACAGTACAAAGAACGCTTACTCAGAGATCTCATAAAGATCACACTACTCACTGTAGTCCAGGGTTTGGTTTAAGGCCTTGGAAAATAGTAAGTCCCGATGCAGCATGACCATTGTAGTCCTTGAGCTATAAAACCACAGATACGCAGGTTTGTTTTTGTTTTTTTTTTTTAAATCGACAAAGTTGCTGAACTACAATAAATAAGAAATTAAATTATCCTTGTCTTTTAGACAACTTAAATTTGGGTCATAATTGTAAAGTTTTCTACCTACCCTGCATATTTTAACATTTCACACCTTACTTTAATGGTTCGACCTACATTAGAAGCCAGATAAAAAAAAAACTGCATAAGCTTATAAATATCATAAAATACTGCTGTAATTAGTTGAGTAAGGCCAAATTAATAATAAAACATAGTTCTGGCCAAATTCGATTTCAAACTTCCCCGACTTTTCCAGACCAAATCTTAATGGATTTTCAGTCACTAATTTTAGTAAACAAAACACTACAATCTGCATAATTTAAACAAGTTACAAGACCATGGAATCTACTAACACAAACTCCAACGCAGTTTATAACTCAATTACAGCGAATTTACGAATACAAAAATTGTATTAAAGACTTTTTTTACACTACAAACTTGATTAATTAAATATTTACAACATTTTCATTAAGACCCTTTTAAGATCATTATAGAAGAGTTTAGCCATATAATCGAAAAGCTAATACTTCACCTTTTATTAGATTTGAAAAAGTGTGTATGACTATATATAAGGGTAAGGAGACTAGCATCATTAAAATCCTTTACAGATTAGAAAATTTAGCTAAAAATATTTCCCCTAAGTTCTAGTTATATATATTTGGCAAACAATCTCTCCCAAGATACGTTTGGACTCGATTTTATATAAATTATATTATTTTTCGTGCAAAAAAGGTAATTTTTAGAAGTTCAGTCAAATAGTCAAAAGTACACAAGTTTTTCAAAATTTATAGTATGCAATGCAGTATGAAAAGTGCAGTTCAGGAAAATTATTCCAATAAGCTATTAATTTATTATGGAAATGAATTTCAAATTTCCGTGACTTTGCACCACCCCCCATCCCCCCCAACTTTTTCAGACGAGTAGACACCTTCCCTATACAGTTAGTGCATCTGTATGGTGCTATATATATCACACAAATGCTCGAAATTATAGGATAATCTACAGAGCTATAGATAATTCACAGTATAAGGGAAGATGTATTTAAATGTAGTTAATATGTGAATATATAAAATTAGAAGAATAGAAGGTCCATTTTATATAAATAGAACCTAGAATTACTGAGGGTAGTATAACTATCAACAAGGCTACAAATCGGAATAAAGTTTATAGCAATTTTTTTTTTATTGCAAAAATTTGGGAATTAAAGAAAGAGTGAACCTTTTTTAAATTTTGCAATAAACACAAATTTCCAATTGAGAAATAAAGCTTGATTTAATTGTATTCATGATAAATATTTACAATACACTTTGTAGGATGTTCTAAAGAGAACAAGGAAGATTGAAACACAAGTATTTCACTGTTTAGGGGTTATAAGCATATATTTATACAACACTGAACATCGATAATCAAAAATAGAGAACATGGTTGGCATATAAATGCAGGTGAATTTACCATGGGTCTAGCATATTCATAGATCTTTTACAGTTTACAATGACAACTATTAATATTTGCACCACATTGGTCTGTACATAGGATTATTTTTCAAGCCAAAATATCTATACATGCTCTAAAATTACAAAGCCTTCTTACAGCTATTTACAACCTTGTCACAAGGATCAGAATTCCTCTGCAGTGTGAAAATGAAGTTCATGAAAGTGCCCAAAAGTTTTACAACTAAGTAGAAGTGTTCCAACAGTGCTATTTACTGCAGATGGCAAATATCGCCAGCGTTCCATGCACTCCAAACTTGTCTCACAAAGCAAACACTATACTACAGAGCAACAGAAAAATGGTAAGCGTTCACTACATTCAGATTTGAACCTGGACTTCAGCACTATAGACCAATAAGATGACATTATAGCAAAGCATAACTAAAATCAACCACATCACGAAATGGTAATGGTTTCGCCTAAAGACCAAAGATGGGAAAATTTGTCTTTAAAATAAAATCTAGGTTTCATTCTCATAATGGAATTGGAATAAACTCTACTCATAATGGAATTGGCATAAATTCTACTTATAATGAAATTGGCATAAATTCTACTCATAGCAAACTGTCCAACTTTATGTCCAAATTATTTGTTCGCAACTTCACCTTCCATTGCTACAAATCACGAGGCTTGGATGAAGATAAGCAATTTTTTTAGCTTGGTTGCATTTCGTTGTTGCAACGAATTGCATTGATTCTGACATAAAATCGTTTCTTTTTTCACTTTATCTGGTGCTGCGGATTACCCATAAGGTATGGCTAAAATTAATTGGAACTAAAATACAATGTACCAGAAAAGAAACTTACGTGAGTTAGACACCGGCATAAGAGCAAAATAAATCACCCTAGCTTTTGGATATGTCAGCAGCCATCCTTCATCAAGAGAATAAATCTCTGAAAGTAAGTCAAGTCCGGACGAAGGACAGCTGCTGACACGTCCAAAAACAAAGATAATCTATTATGCGAGTAATCAACCTTTTGCATTCAAGACCCTATTACCCTTTACGTCAGCATCTGTGAAGGTTTCATGTGAAATTGAAACTATCAAAACAATTTAATTCCTTCAAATATTTTCAAAAAAAAAAAAAAAAAAAATTTGTACAAGACCAAAGGCATGTATACTGAAGATGAGTAGAATGGTTTCTTCCCTAAAATTTCCTTACTGCTCTTTAAGGAGAATGTCTTTTTTTTTTCTTCCTTTAAATATGATTCAGTTAGGGAATCATTCACATCACAGAAGTCAATGAGTCGATCACTGCAAATAATCATTCTTTTGAGAAAATGATTCATCATTCATTAGGGAGTGAGTTATTTCGAGTCATTCCCATCTCTAGCACATTCTGCTCAATGCGAAAACATCTTAACTGCTATCGAAACCTTTGCATAAATTACACCAATTCTCATGCTAATATTAACTATACAAGAAAAAACTAATTTGAGAAAGTTAATATCATAACCAGGATAATACTGACTACAAAATCAATAGTTTACTACAAATTTGCTTATAGCAAATACATTTTAAACAATTGCAGTCAGCGTTGTCTTTAAATTAATAATGGAACACACAGTACTCCTTAACGAATATCTTTATTTAATGTTCTAATATTTCCCTAAATGAAGGTCTTATATGAATTGCTACAATGTGTAACGCGTATACTTGTTACATGTACACAATTTTTATAGTTAGCTTAAACACCATTATCGCATATGATAATCACTGTGTCTGCTCCCACTACGATAACTGAAATCTCCCGTATTGCGATACAAGGCATAATTGTATTTTTTACAAGAACCATGAAATTTATCAGATGTGACCAACAGCTCAAAGTGATCATCAAACCCCAATGTGTCTAAGAACAAACTTAGCGAGAATCAAAGCCAGCATTGTCTTGTACAAAAGCAATGACAGTGACTACTGGATTGCAATATCAGGATTCCCACTCACCTTGGAGAAAAAATTCCCTGATTTTTCCAGTTTTTCCCTAACTATTTGGATAAAATTCCCCGACTTTTCAGGTTTTTTCCCCCCAACTATTCCAATAAAATTGGACTTTTTCAGGTTTTTTCCTAACTATTCCGATAAAATTCTCTGACTTTTTCAGGGTTTTTCCTAACTATTCCGATAAAATTCTCTGACTTTTTCAGGGTTTTTTCTAACCATTCCAATAAAATTTCCTTACCTTTCCACGTTTTTTTCCTAACTATTCCGGTAAAATTCCCTGACTTTTCCACGTTTTTTCCTACCTATTCTGATAAAATTCCCTGACTAATAATTAAAAAAAAAAAGATTTTGGGGAGAATAGCTTCACGTTCAGGAGGAATTTAACTATTCAGAACAGAAGTTCGGAAGTTTTCCCAGACTTTTCCAGGCTTAACAAAAAAGTTTTTCCCTGAATTTTACTGGCGATTTAAAATTCCCAACAATTCCAGGTGCGTGAGAAGCCCAAATATGTAAGTAAGTAAAAAATGCCATTGATCAAAGGCACTGCATTTATTAAAACAAAAAGTTGTGTTTGCATTTTACGATATCGTGACAGCTAATATAACGTTGCATCAGTTCTCAGTTTTCTGATGAATCTGAATCTCTTTGACCCAAGAAATCAAATTCTAGAGTACAGATTCATAGGGACAGAAAAAAAAAATGAAAAGGCTGAAATCAAGCACAGAGCCTACGATTGTAAGGCAAATGCATTACTAGTGTGACACTGTACTGGAATAGAGGGAGCAGTATTTACTTTAAAGATTATGATTTCGATAATTTTTTGCATCGGCTATTGCATTGCGGATATTTTCACGAGTAAAATCCACATGAATAACTCTATGCAATGCCTATATATCTATCGGTCGACAGCCTGAGTTGATATTTACGATTATAAGGCTATGTTTTCAATGTAATTTATATATCCATCCACGGAGCTTTGGCAGTGATGTGTGTGCATTCTACTTTATTCTACTAAAATTAATCATTTGATATGAGTTGGTAGTTTTATAAGAATTTACGTGCCGGAAGCAAACTCGCTAGCTTTTGCGTATGTTCCTCTTTAATGGACAACACAATAATGCAATTATTGTTTCGTCTGCGTTTCATGGCACAAGGACAACATGGTTAAGCCGCACTAGGACAACACGGTTAAGCTGCACTAGGGCCTATACAGTCAAACTTGGGTATAACAACCATGGTTACAGTGATAAGACGGGTATCATGTCAAAATTCTGGTCCTCTCGAAGGAGACTATTTAACAGTCATAGCATCAAAATATCGGCAATCTCTTAAATATCATTATAACTAAGTTCGACTGAGTATTTTAAAAATTTCCTCTCCCTTTTTGTTTGCTTATATGATCCCCACCCCTCGAACAAGATTATAAAATTTTGATTACAACATAGGTTTTGAAACTCAAAACATTCACAAATTATTCTCAAAAACATTACCGATATTTTTCAAGTGGCAGACTTTTTCCCTCCTTGCCATACTCTAAATGTTTTCTTTTAAACTCTTGTTACTCCTTTGAAGCTAAACTATCTTGTATGCTCTTTTCTTAAGTTACCCCTATGGGAATTAAATACTATTCGATAGATTTTCCTTTAAAGCAAGTATTACATCTCTTTGTACATAAGCACCATTTTATATGCTTTTCTTAAAAACAGTGTTACTCTTTCGAAGTTATACCTAAATTTATATGCCTTCCCTTAAAAATTTTACTCCTTAAATAGTGCTGAACACTATTTTGTTCATGAAAAAAAAAAGTCACCATTGTGAGAGTCAAACGCTATTCGATAGGCTTCCCTAAGAAGGCGATGTCACACCTCTTTGAACATGACACTATTTTATATAATTAAAAAGGAACGTTACTCTTTAAACCAAACACTATTTTTATATGCCTTCCTTCAAAAACGGTGTTATTCATCTGAAGGCAAGCGGCAGACTCTAATAATCGATTCCAACTCTGAAATTTTATATATTTTCCTTGGCGAACAGAAGACTGGGTCCATCCTGGGACATCAAAGCCAGCTGCCCCATCCTCATATTGCAGCCACTGATAGAAACACCGAAGCAACTGAATCGCTCAGGGCCACTACCATACAGTATTACCTGGAGATAAACACACAACAATTTCAACCATCCTCTTGCCTTGAAATACAAAGCGAAACGGACACCAAACGCTACTCCATACGTTTTCCATCAGATGATTTTTCAAAAAAGTTAAGGACTACTGAAAATTTCTCACATGGTTATTACAACTGGAAAAAAAACAACGTATAATTAATCTTTGAAATGGTTTAAAGAACATACTCCACAATGTTAATATAACTTTACACATATACGTATTTTTATATACATAAATATATTACTAAACACGCAATATAATATAGTTTTAGTCTCTCATCAAAATGAAACAATATAACTCTAAGCAACTCTGTTAGGTGACTAACTCCTTTTTACACATAATATGATGCTTAAAAAAGAATACTCTATACAGAGCTCTAAATTTAATTAACTTTATTAATTAATTCACTTCAATTGAATGTCGATTATTGTGTCTTGTAACACTGAAGAGTAGAGCAGAACCACCTAACATTTTGACAGAAGGATTACGGGTCGAGGGATGAGATGCAAGTTGTGGGGAGGGGAGGAGTGTTATAAATAAGTCGATGAAATCACAATGGTTTCACTTGGCGGCCTCCACTTTGCACATTTCGTCAACGAAGGTGTCGAAGTCGGGAAGGCTAACTTCAAATTTTGCAAGTTGATTAGTAATGTCTGAAACTTGTTCGCCCAGTGAGGGCTGAGTCTCAAAGGAGGCAAGAGGCGGAGCAGACTGACAGTCACGGAAAAACACACCCAGATCGTTGTTGCTGTCGTTTCTTGCAAAAGCAGGCCTCTGAAATAAGTAAAATACAAAGGAATGTTGACACCAATATTTAAAAAAATCATTCGTAACTACAGACAAAAAAGGGAAAAAAAAAAGGAAAAACATTGCTACCAACAAAACAAAATGCTCTAACGAAAAAGAAAAACATTCAATTCAAATCCTTCCACCACTGAACTTCATACCTTCCAAATGTGAATTCATTCCTAAAATAAACATGAGTTTACTGTTGCCACTTCACGTAACTTTTCCACACATGTGGTTCCGATACATTACATCATAAAGTTTGTTTGATCATCAGTTATATAAAACAAGACCTCATGACCCCTAAAGGCCGTGTGGTTATCTAAAACAAGATCACAATCTTAGCACGACCTTCAAACTGCACATTTGCCAACACTGAAAAAAATTCTTTTCAGAAGCAATTGCACAAAATTCCACGATTTTTCAGGAACATCATTTGAACACAATGCGAAATCAATAATTTTAAAATAAATACAATTTTGTTGTACTATATGATACTAACTCAGCAACATTTTTACCCTCTCTCTTTCTCACATATATGACATTTAGTTGTGTGCATGCATATGTGAACATTGGAAAAGTTGGTTGAGGAAACGGCACTGTATTTCAAGATAAGATTGATGTCTAATGATCGAGAATAAAGATTATATTTCCTACGGAAGATCTGCTCTTACAGAATTGGTTGTCGAACCCAGTATGGGTTCAGTTTTAGAGAATCTTCTTAGAACAGTAAGTTTGCGAAATGGTTTGACAGTCAATTTGAACAGGAGGTTGGTGAATTGTGCTTGAAATTCAGGTGTGCATTGATAAAGTTTGATTAGGAGCCAACAGCTGTGCAGAGATGAGAAGTCCAAAGGTAAAAAGCAAGGAGCACAATAGCTAGATGTAGTGGCCCATGCTGGCGAAGAAATTACATTTACAGTATAATTTATATTATACTGAAAAACCTCCAATTTGGTTGACTTAAAAAGATTTTCTTTCTCTCTACAGAAATCACAAAAGTGCCCAACATGCTCCGTTAAAAACTATATTCATATTTTTTTCAATATATTCGAATATGCAAATAAAAGCATATTTATAGCAACATATGTTTATGAGGTTCACTGGAAAATTACATATTTTGTCATTATGACTAAAATTTACACTTGTGTATATTACCTCGGTTAACGCATAAAAATGCTTAAAAATTGTCCTACAGAAACAAAGTTCTTTTTTTTTAAGTGTTCAATTCACATTCATTAAGTAAAGCAACAATTAAATGCAGAATTATTTTTGGCACAATCCTTAAAACAAAACCATTTGCACATATTCTTTCTGCTCCCAATAAAGCTTGAAATGTTACTGGTTTTGTCTTCATTAAATTTATCGCTAATAAAATTGCAGACGGGTTTTCCGAAGCAAATACAGACCTCTGTGAGGCATGCGAGTTAACATGTATTTCCGGAGCAGTTAGCTTACTTTCTATTGAAATTTTGGTTTCACAAGGGGTTGGGGTTTACATTAAAATATCTTTCAATTTATGAAGTATGCCGGAAATTTTTTATCTAGTTAACAGGGCACCGCGAACCAAAAAGAGGTTGAGCCTGAAGTGGTAGTTTGAATTTTTTGGAAAATCGTTCGTAACCTTTCTTCTCAACGAAAACTACAGAATCATGGCACTACTTTAAACCATAAAAAACTAGGCTAGTCGTGAAGCTTGAGGATGCCTAGGGTTGCAGCATTAAGAATAATGAGGTGGAAATACACAACGTAAACTCATGTTGCACAACATTTATTTATCAAAGTAAACAATTTTAACTTATCGCACATAAGTAATCGATATGTTGGTAAAAAAAAAAAGTGGTGCAAGGATTTGATTATCATGCATTTATTATTTACCAGTTCTACCATAACAAAGTCGCCACACTCTGAACTTCCGCTGCACATCATTCTTCCTGTCTGGTCGTTGGTGTTGCAATTGAAGTCAACATCATCTCCATTTTCCAAGTTTTCGTTACTCATGTTGGCGTTTCGGTCATTGTTTGTTACGGGATCGAGTAAAGACTGTCGTTCGCTCAGTGCCTTCATTCTACCGCTGCTGCTGACTAGGTTCAGGATAGGGGTGTCGGGCAAAACAAGATCGGGAAATGAAGATGGATCAGGAAACAGTTTTGAAGTTGGGGCAAATGCGCCACTTATTCGGAAATCCTCCGGATGAACTGAACTGTAGAATAAATAAAATGAAAAAACGTACATCCAAACACTAGCACTAAAAAAATTAAAAAATTAACACAATGTTTGTGGCTTTTGAACTATATCAATTTCATGCAAATCTTAATTTCCTCACCTGTTAATTCTACACTTATCGTTAATCTTATCACCATTATATAAGTCCTCACTATCTGCAAAGAGTGTTGGGTACTTTGTTCGGTAACCATTGGTCGTTTTGCCACAAGGTCGACCAGGTGAATCTTCCCGACTGAAAATCCAGAATGTTAATCAAAAAGAAGTAACACAAGCAGAAAATCGCTGCTTACGATTTATCACAAGTGTAGTAACTTTCTTACGTGAAGATAAATCGGTAACATTTCCATGCAAATTGTCTATAACTAGGGCAGAAATTCTATCGTCACGGGTGATTCTAAATCGAAACCAGATTCCCTGAACATACCAGAAAATTCCATGAAAAGTTGCGTAATATTTTTGGTAAAAACACTGATTTCGAAAAGAATATAAAAAATTGTAGGAAACGAAACACGATTTTTGTAATTTTTTAAAGAGGAATCCTGAAAGAAGCAAGTTGAAATTCACGGAATATGTATCGTGGCCAGGGTTTAAGCTGGATTTTTTTCTTTTAGCATTTTAGCGAAAACGTTAAAAAAATCAGCATTTTTTTAAAATTCCTTTAGCTTTTTTGTCTAATTTAAATACTTGCAATATTTTCGAAAATTGTCTCCCTTAGGCAAAAGCTAAACAAAATAACATAATTAAAATTTAGAACTACAAATAAAACTTTGTACAAAATTATACAATTGACAATATTATTTCACAATTCTCATGATCATTGATCATCTCGTGATCATTGATGGCAGCTGCCGACATAAAACTGTGAAAATTTTTAATTTTCAGGGCTTTCGCTTTTTAGCGAAAGTGGTATTAAAATTTTTTGCAAAATACAATATTCTTTCGCAAAATGCAAAAAAAGGCTAACTAACGCAGCCTAAATCCTGATCGTGGCATGAATTTTAGGATCTCTTCAATGATTTTTTTTAATTTATCTTTCTATTGCATAATTTCCATTATAATTTTTAGATTTTCATATTTAAATAATTTTAATAGTCATCAGAAAATGTCAAGTGAAATCTGGCAGAAAAATCTATTTTAACTGTATGTACAAGATGTTTTGCATTGTGCCACTGTCCTTAAAGGTTACATTAAAATGTTAGAAACCTGTCCATTCGAGAGAAAGAACATTAGTATAATAATGTAAGGGTAAAAGCACAATAACTGATCTATATAGAAATGCTTTTCTTGTCTAAAAATGGTGGAAAACTTTTTCTCAAATTTCTTCATGGTTTGATTTCTTTTTGACAGCAACTGATGAAAACATAATTTTACGTTACTTCCTTTTCAAAACTCTAACAGACGGACTTTCTCTAACAGACAGAGGTATAATTTTGTATAAAATTCTTTAACAATAAAATACATAATAATATATATAATGTAATTACTTTGTTGGTAATGGCTTTTGTACGTAATTTAACGTTACCATATATGTAAATAAAGAGGAACTAATACATAAGGTCTGCTGTTATTCTGTAACACTTGGAAATGTAGTATTTATTTGTATTACTGTTTGTAAACTGGTAAGTTTTAGTTCTTTTTTTTTTTAAATGTTAGTGTTACACCTACTTCAATGTGATTTTTAAAAAAATAAAAAATGGGAAATTTTAATACTTACAACCACCTCACGAATTTTGTATTATTTCCTGCGATAAAATTACTACCCTAACTATAACTAGAATAATATGGGTAATGACAATGTAACTAAAACCTAAGCAACACTAGTAAAAGAAAATATGGATATATATAATAATTATTAATATATAATATTAATAGATACCAATATATATACTCAAACTCAATTATAGCATTTAACGACAGTATTTTGCGGTCCCAGAAAAATTCTTCATATCATTTTGATTAACGTCTGTTTTTTCTCCATCTCTTGAAAGTCCTTAATGGAAAATATAGTTGTATGTTCTTGTTTTTTTTTATCAAACTAGAGCTCTTGACTCAAAAGAGTTAGAAGAAAAATACATTAATTGCTCTCAATAACTTGATAATGAGACGTGTGTTTGCCAAGTTTGTGCCAAAACTGCTATCTGCACACCAAAAAGACCGACTTTCAACTGCGCTCAATCTACTTGAATGTGCTGAAAATGCCGAAAACTTTTTGAAATTGATCGTAACAGGAGACGAATCATGGGTTTATGGCTATGTTTCTGAAATCAAGGCTCAGTCTTCACAATGGAAGACCCCCAAACTCTCCGAGACCAAAGAAAGCATGAATAAGTCACAGTAAAGTCACTGCTGATCGTTTTCTTCGATTACAAGGGCATTGTTCATGATGAATATGCTTCACATGACTAGATAGTAAACAGAGTATTACCGTGAAGTTTTGAGACATTCAAGAGATGCTGTTTTCTTGTAAAAGGCCAGAGATGCATACGTCCAATGAGTGGCAACTTTACCATGACAACGTACCTGTTCATTCAGTGCAGCTTGTGCAGGAATTTTTGGCCAAACATCAAATTCCCCAGTTCTGACATCCACCATATTCTCCAGATATCCCCCGCACCCCTGCAACTTTTTTCTCTTTCCAAAAATTAAGTTCCACTTGAAAATAAGATTTCAGCATGTCAAGGAAATCCAACAGAATGTGATGAGGAAGCTGCTCACTGTCCTAAAAAATGAGTTCCAGTTATCTTGCTTCCAACAATGGAAAAAATGCTGAATGAAGTGTGTAACTTCAGAAAGGGACTACTTCGAAGGAGATTAAATGCCAAATCTGCAAGTACTGTACTTTTATTTTTTATAGTCACAGTAGTTTTTGATTACACCACAAAATAAAAAATTTTTCCTCTGTCCCTTTAAAGTCATTAACGGAAGAAATTGTTGCACTATTTAGGCTGATTTTGATTTAGTGACCTTAAGATTGCTATCTTCGCATTCGACCCAGCGAACCCCATCCAGCCAGAAACAAAATTTCACCTTCCAACAATTCTTATGGTTCAAAAAAGTTCTAGTCTAGGCTAAAAAATGTTAGTGAGCGAACTTAATTTCCACATAAACATAAGCTTTAACCTAAAGAGATGTACAAAATTTACAAAGTGTGGAAGAAAAGGTAATAAATTTTGCCATAATCCAAATCTACCAATTTAGAAATCAAGTCGTGTAAATAGCATTGGGAATTGCTGCATCATTCTATGTAAGTTTCATACTAACAGTTATATTCTGCTTACAAGTGAACCACTTTTGCAGAAACTTGAACACTTTGAGACAAGACTTATCACAAATGATAGTCCCTAAGTTCCTTATTAAAAATATGAAATCAGTTTTTTTGTGAATAGCATATTATATATATATTAATATTCAAAGTCCAAAAATCGCACTTTTTAGGTGAAGTTTGATATGTTTTACTCACACTGTATATGAAGATAACTTTTGAACTCAATTCGGATAAAGACGGTGATTGCATTTAATGCACAAAATTACATAAAAGGTAATTCAGAGCATTTTAAAAAATTATATAAAACTAAGCTTTTTAATACCAATATTTGGCGCGTTTGGCTATGGTTTAGAAGAATTGGCGATATCGGCATGAAGTATAAACATTTCGTCAAAAAAATTGCAAACAATTGCTCTGGATGAAATCAAAATTGATGTAACACACCAAAACGAAATTATAAAAATTCATTATTTGGTATACCATTATTATGTTATAATCAATTAAGTGCAGAACAACGTTGCCCAATGTTGCAATATTCTTGGTGTAACTGTAATCACACTCCTAATGAAACCATTTAATTCAAAAATATTGACGAAATATCTTTTCGCTTAATTGACACGATTTTCAGTGATAATGAACGTAATTTACATCCTTTTTTAAAGTGCAGCCATTATGGGCGAACAGTTATGCGTTGAACACCTTTATGAAAAGTACCATTATCTTAACTTATAAAAATAGTTCTGGATTTCGATATTTTAAGTCATTTACATAACTTTCTCAGATTGAAAGTCTTTGATTGATTTACAATGTTCAAACTTCCTGCGTCAAATTTTTACAAGCCAAATCGACTCCACAAAAAATGGATGACATTCAGTATGATACAATGCTTAACTACTTTTTAAAACAAATTATTTACGTATAAAATTTTGCAGCTTCATTAAAACATTTTTCTTTATTAAAAAATTACGTAAAATATTTTGATGTTACGGCCATAAAATTTAGAAGATTTTTTCCTTTTTATTATGGCATTATATTTCCTAAAAATAATGCCAATGAAGGTTGCAATATGAGCGTAATTTAATAATAAATACTTCATGCCGATATCGCCAATTCTTCTAAAGCATAGCCAAATGCGCCAAATATTGGTATTAAAAAACTTAGTTTTTATATAAATTTTTTTAAAATACTCTGAATGATCTGTCGTGTACTTTTATAATTTTATCCGTTAAATACAATTACCCTCTTTATTCGAATTGAATTAAAAAGTTATTATCTTCATATACAGTGCGAATAAAAAATATCAAACTTCATCTAAAAAGTGCGATTTTTGGACTTTAAATATTAATGAAAAAAAATTTTATATGCTATTCACAAAAAACTGATTTCATATTCTTAATAAGAAATTTAGGGACTATCATTTGTGATATGTCTTGTGTCAAAGTGCGAGCTTCCACAAAAGTGGTTCCCTTGTTAGAAGTACCAAAGTTGTACAACAATAAATCAATTAATTTAACTTCTAATATTGAGTCTTCTTCAGGAATCTATGAATTACGTTTGCTTTCGTAGATTATCCGATAAGTTTAAGCACTATTATACATTAAAACTCCTCGGATATGGTCATTTTAAAAATCAGGTAAAAATTTCTCCAGCAAAAAATTCCTTCACAATAATATCCCTCTTTAACAGACTACCCCCCACTGAGTGTCTGTTAAAAGTACTTTCGCTTTGGTTTTACGGCTCAAAGACTACAGTGGTCATGCTGCGCCGGGACCTACTGTTTTCCGAGGAATCCGAACCTCTTAAGGCCTGGGGAACCAAACCCCGGACTACAGTGAGCAGTGCGATCTTTATGAGATCTCTGAGTAAGCGTTCTTTTTGCACTGCTGGGAGTCGAACCCGGATTAGCCGCGCAATAGGAGAACGCGTTACCACACTGCGCCACCGCAGGGCCTGTTAAAAGTAACATATGATCTTAATTATTGATTAAAGGTTATTTGATTCATATACCCAATATTCTCCAGCTCAGACTAGAGCTTTTTTTGATCTGTAAAATTTGGTGGAAAAAAAAGGCTACATCTTGGGTTAACCTTGATACTGCAAACCTTAAGTATATATGCTAAAAACTCGCTGGATCGATACTGGTCGAGACATAACCACCTATTTATTTTTTCCAACCCCTATGGGTTAAAGGGCTATAACTTGAACTGAAAAATGAAAGAGTATGAACTTGCCATTAATCAATCTCCCCCACCTCCCCAAATAACAAACCTCCGTTTTACTATATAAGTTAAAGGTGATAATTTTTAACAATGAAGATACAGGTTTATCCATAATTTATGGATATGATACTTACTTATAACTTGTCGGAAAACCATTAGTAGGCTGCAACCTCTTCGGGCTCATGTCGGGCTTGAAGTAATCACTCTTCACCATGAACGGGCTCTCCTTCTCGACCGTCTGAGGTGTAATAGTCATTTTAGTACGATATGCGAGAGTCATCGCCATTATCCCTACTGGAGTGACAACTTCACCGATCTTACACTGTTCGTAACCTTCCCCAAGCAGCTTGATCTGAAAAAAGGCAACGTGAATTCAATTTCACAAAGTCTCGATTCTGTGCACCCCCCCACAAAGACTGGAGTTGCGATATGTTGAAGACCGAACTTTTACATTTAGTAAATGATGTTCATAAGAATTACACAAGCTATCGCATTGACAAAATAGCTGCTGAAAGTGGGAACACTGTCCTCTGCTTACCTCCCTATCACTGTGAGCTCAATTCTATTGGATTAATTTAGAGTCAAACCAAAGGTTACATTGCTGGTCAAAACCAAATGTTTAAAGAGAACGAAGTTTCAAAACTGACACTCGAAGGAATCGCTGGAGTCACACAGCATGCTTGGAGGAATTGCGTCGATCACGTGATGAAAACTAAAACTCAAATGTGGGAATTGGATGCCCTTACGGAAAATATTGTCGAACCTGTAATTTTTGCAATTGGCGGCTCCGACATTTCAGATTATTCAGACGATAACCTTAGCGGGATAGAATAATTTTGATTACAAAAATGCCCTTTTAAAGGCCATAAAATAAAAATAGCATTAATAACAATAAACATTATTACTCCACATACACAACGCATGCCTAGGGCCGTTTTCTATGGCGTAGCTTATAGAGGGAGAGACAACTTCCACTTAGGATTCGTCCACAAAATACGTCCGTAAAATTTTACACATTTTTACCCCCCAATCTACAATTGTCTGCTTTTAATGACCCCCACTCCAATTGCAGGCATCTTACAGAAGACTACTTCCATCGGCAACAATTCTCATATTTCAATGACCGCCCCTCGCTTAAGCGGTTTAAATTAATCTATGGAAGGCAAACTCCCCACCCACTTCTCCCCAAATCCATTTTTTCAAAAAAAATCCGGTATTATGCGTTTTAAATTTTTGAATTTAATCCAAAAAAATTTTGAATAAGGTTTTAATTTTTAGTTGAAAACGGCCTAACCCTTCGGGAAAGTTCACTTGTGAGAATTATCCACAAAAGAAAAAAAAGCCTGAGAAATGGCAAGAAATTGCCAAATTGGGTTATTGGTCGAAGACTGTAAGGGGGAAAAATAAGAAAGTGCACATGAATACTTGAAAAACAGGGTTTCCTTAATGCAATACAGTCAGCTCTGGCTTTCCCTCCACTGTCAGGTTAAGTTGAACAGGAGTATAGTAGGTTACAACATATTTAATAATGAATACGTTTAAAAAAACACATTACCCGAAACATAAAATGCTAAAATATAATTACCCAAAATGAGTATAGGCATATACAAAAAAAAAAGAGGACTACCATTTGCAGTTTGCAGAAAAGAGCGGGAATTTTATCATTTATACTCCACATCGACTAGATAAGATAAAGGCTAACGTTGCTCATCCGTGTCATAACACTTCTGTCAAAGCTTTATAAAGCCCACATTACCTGTCATCTGAAACCCCATATTGACAGCAACACACAGGTTAAAACTAAATAAACAATTTTGTACACAATGTGACTCAGTTTCCCCATTCACAATAACTATTTTTATCATCTACACACATATATATATATAAAAAACACTCATTCGGTGATTCATAAACACCTCAAAATGACAGTTATGAGAAAACGTGGGAGTTAATCATGGTAATGAGTGGGAGTTAATCATGGGAGTAAATCATGGAGAGTCATGGTGAAGCCCCTCCCCTCCCCAAGAGCAGCAAAAATCACATTACCCTAGAATGAACAGCTTTACAAGGGACTTGGAGACTTCTATTGTCAAAACAAATATCCAGAATACAGATTTGTAGAACAATTGTAACACGTTCCCAATCATATTAGGGAAAAAAATTCTGACTCTTCAGACAAAATTCCCTGAATTTTTCAGGTTTGACTAAAAAACCTTGTTTCTCCCCGACTTTTAGGGATAAAATTAAGAAACAATTTTTATCAACGTTCTTTAGGCGTAGTAATAGTAACGCCAATGTTATGTCATGGTTAGATGGTGAAACGTTCGTAAAGAAAAATGATTTTTCTGCATCTGGTGGGGTACGATCCCATGAATTTCTGCTATCCGGGCAGGTTCCCTTACCAACTGAGCTACAGACGACACACACTTGATTCCTTACGATGTAAAATACACTTTAGATACGTTCGTAAGGGATTGGGTGTTTGTCATGTGTAGTTCAGTTAGTAACAGCACCTGTTCTGAGAGTTCCGCCAGGATAACAGAAGGTTGTGAGATCATACCCTACCAGATGTAGAAAAAACACATTTCTTTTCTGTATGAACGTTTCACCATCTAACCATGCCATAACATCGGCATTACTGTCGCTACGCCTAAAAAACCATTGATAAAAATTGTTTCTTAATTTAAGCTGCGTGGTGTTCGACTTTTAGGGATGATTTCGAATTCCCTGACAATGCCAAGTTCTCTAAATTTTCCAGTTTCTTGAGAGACCCGTGTGAGCATTCATTACCTACACACACACAGAGGGGACTCGTTCTTTCTTTTTAGTGAGAAGGCACATAAATGAGAAGTTATCACAGCTATTTAAAAATAAATTTATATCAGATACAAAAGCTATCTCGAAACCTAAATAGTATTTAAAAATACAGTTACGAATTCATGTTCATGAAGTTATAAATCATGCATGAGTAAAGTTACAAATTAACATTAATAGAGAGAGGGAGAAATGGGATGAAAAACTAATATACAGTGGAACCTCGATTATCCGTCTCCCGATTTACCGTCTTTCTCGCCTAACCATCGGCGTCAAATTCAAGTTAGGGCCACTCCGTTAACATCGACAATGAGACAATTTTACACACTTGTGAGGCTCTACCCGCAGGAGAAAACATTGAAATTAACGATGTTGTTGAATGGGTGAACATTGACAAACTTTGAATCATATTTTGAGTTTCTAAGTGACAACAAACCCATTCCGCAAGCGTCGAACCCCCAATAATCTTAAAGAAACGATAAAAGTGCACAGGGAGCTAGAGAACCTACAAAAATCATCATACATGCTGAAGCAGAATGTATGCTTTCTAAGTGCATTTTACCTGGTTTGAACAACAAACTGAAGCAAATGCTATTTAGCTATTACTGCTTTGAAGAGTACAGGACATGGCAGCCAAAAAAAGCACGCAGTGTGCTATTTTCAAAATAAAAAAAATATGGCGTTTTTCAACCAATAACAATAATTTTACATACAAGTATGTAATGTTTTATATTCATGTTTCATCAAATGCAAATTCTCTTGATTCAAATAAACTTCGTTTGTGCCTTCAGCAAATTTCACAACGTATTTTTTTTTAATTGTATAATTTTAATAAAATCATACTATATTATACTATAAATTTCCATTTCCTCGCTTAACCGTCTTTTCAATTATCCGTCGAGGATCTATTCCCTTGTTTGACGGATAATCAAGGTTTTACTGTACAGTCAGACATACTTACGACAGAACAAATCTACATGCAATGCATTTTTGAATTTAGCAAGGAAAATATAGAGTTTATTTGATATAACAAATAAAATGTAATGCAATTTAATTGTTATGAGCAACCAAGTCTGCTGAACTCCTTGGACAAAGGAAACTGGCCAATCAGCTTAACGTTTTTAAAATCGAAAAAGAATCGAAACAAATTCACAACCAAGTTAATGGTTCATTCATCCTTGAACTTAAAAATCGAGATATTCAGCTGCAATCAAGAGTCAGCAGACACTCCGCCTGTCGTTGCTGCAAGATATCTCTGATTGCATTCGTGGACTCCGAAAATTATCTTGCCAACTCGTACCGGAAAAAAATTCCGTAGTATGCATGTTTCCGCCTTATGGAGGTCACATGTAAAATATATGCATAGTTAAATTCAGTGGTAAGAGATGACTGCATGTGATATTTTTTTCTCTTTTGTCTTATCTTGCGAACTTTAAGATTATATTTTCCTTTTGATAAAAATATTTATTTTATCACTGCATTTTAATTTTTGCACTATATTGTGGTTTTAGTAGTTACGATCAATATGATGCAAAATTTCATGCAAACTATGCATGCTTATTCTATACAAAAAGTCTATTATGTAAGCTTAAATTCTAACGATAAAGTACCTCCCTTGTAAAGATAATGATTCCCTTGTATAAAGATAATCTCTCTCTCCCTTGCGGTGGGTTTATCTATGAATTGATAAAGTCGATATGAGTGACTTTTCGTTCTGGTTAATAATGAACGTTTTTATTTAAGAAGTGGGTGGCACTGGCATACGTAAGAGGGGTCGATTATGATTGTAACCCCATTGCGATGAAATTGTATATAGTATACATACAAATACAATGGAGTTGTAGCTCTGTAACCCCCCATTGTAAGCCTGTAACCCTCTCCTTATGAACTTTCTGGGTATGCCTATGGTGGGTGGGTGGTGTGCAAAATGGTGGTCAGACAAGCGTAGGCAAAGAGTTCACAAGGGTTGTTATGGGCTTAATAGGATGAGTTACAGGACTATAACGCATATATTCCTATGTTAAATATACAAAATTTCATTACGATGGGGGGTTACAACCCCCAAAACCGCCCCCTGGCTCCGCCTATCCGGACAAGGGCATTCTATATCTGTAAAATGCCTTTTATTCGTCATCCCCCACTTTGCTATTTGCATTGTATTACAACCCTCTTTCCTTTCCCCGTAGAGAAAATTTTCTTCCGATATATATATATATATGTAGTTTTCTCAACTCTCCCACAAAAAAAAATTAGATGAACTCCTCCGTCTAAATGGGAATCCGGAAGTAGCTTAAGAACTTAATAAATTTTAAAAAAATTGCAAACAAGAAAGTTGTAAATTTCAGTTTCATATACAGGGTAGTCCAAATTAAACAGGAGGTGTTTAGATCTCTCCCCAGAGAAAACTACTTGGCCAATTTCACCTAAATATCGTACACATGCTCTCCAGAGTATGCGGTTTTGATTTCTGAAAGAAAACATTGAGTTCATATTTCGGCCGCTAGGGAAGGAAATGGCGCTGCGGAGCAGGCAATTTATTAATATTAACAACGAAAAAGTGTTTTAACATGCAATAACCTTTATTGCAATCACATGAAATTAACTACAAATTACAGTATACCGTAGGATAGTAGGTATGACTAAAAAAAGATTTATGCAATAACTTTATTGCTATCATATGTGGAACCACACTATCATCACAGACACGGCTCGATATGTCCCCCGTCTCTTTGCTCTAGAAATTGCATTCGATGCACAATACATTCCACGGCAGAACGTAACTCATTCGCTTGGAGGTGGGATACATGTTGCGAAATTCTGTCTTTTAAGACTGCTAAGTTCGGAACATTGCCTTTATAAACGCAGCTCTTTAAATATCCCCACAGCCAAAAGTCACAAGGGTTAAGATCGGGTGACCGAGCCGGCCAAGATGTTGAAAATGACCTGCTAATCACTCTGTCATCCGAAAAGTTTTGCCGTAATAATAATTAAAATGGATAAAACTTCAGGACATTTCTCATAACTCCCCATACTGTCGTATATGGCATGTCCAATTCCCGTGACAGCGCACGTGCACTACTGCTACCATGTGCACTTGCTGCTCCTTGCTCCACTGCTGCAGTTGCAACTTCTTCAATTTGCTGCACTCGAGTTGGTTTGCGGCCTCGTCCTGATTTAATGGCGAATGTTCCAGTCTCCTCAAAATACAAGACCATTTTTCGAAGATTTGTAATTGTGAGAGGGCCTCTGCGTAAACCTTTTACCTGCCGAAATGCTTTAAGTGCCGCAGAAGCATTGTTATTTCGTTGATAAAAGAGCTTAACAAGTAACGCGCGATCTGGTAAAGTAAGTTTCATGACGGAGTCCTCGTATGGTGGAAAAATGCTTCACGACTCCTTATATAGGCAGAGGATGTTGCGCATGTTAAGTAATATGTAAATTGTTTGCTCCGCAGCGCCATTTCCTCCTCTAGCGGCCGAAATATGAACTAAATTGTTTCTTTCAGAAATCGAAACCGCATACTCAGGGGAGCATGTGTATGAAATTTGGGTGAAATTGACAGAGTAGTTTTCTCTACAGAGAGGTCTAAACACCTCCTGTTTAATTTGGATCACCCGGTATATGATATAACCTTCACCATATAATTTTTTTTTTATATTTTATTTTCATTATAAGTGCGTTTGAGTGATTTCAAAATTAAATTTTAAAATTATAGTTCGCTTTTTAATTCATATTTTTCAATAATTATATATATATATATATATAGTTTTTTAAATTCATTGTACATATATGGTAATTAACAATTATCAACTTGCGACCTCTGTGCCAATTTTATATAAGAATCATAGAAAATGTAAATTATATTGTACAACATTGCACTAAGTGATTCAAAAATAGACCCTATAGTATTTTAAGCTGCATTTTTAGTTTTAAAGTTATTTATAAAAATATTTAAATTATTTTTGCCGTTATAAGAAATGCACAATATATATATAGTACACGTTATAATATTTATATTCAAAAACATGACTGATAAAAATGCAATTACAATTTTGTTTTATCATTCAAAACAAACACTGGCCAAATATCGTATATAAGTAAATAGAAATGGTAATCGAAGTTTTATATGAATATATATAATCTAATCTTGTTGAATACAAAGATTTACCTTAAGACCGATCAACTATTAATTTTATGAGGTAGTTGCATACTAGCAAAGCGAAATGTTTTTATGCTGAAGAAAATCGAAACGTGATTAATAAGCCAAATTATTTCAACTGCACGAACAAGGGAATCAAAGTGAAGTGAGCAGGTTTATACCCACCAAAAGGAGCGACTACTGTTCGCTTAGCCAATGGCATCCGGATGGACAAGAGAATCAAGACGAAGTGAGTGAGTCAATGGCCGAAAGGAAAGGTGACATCAAATGAACACGAAAAAAAGCTAAAGTGGGTGTAATCCACTTGAATCTACGCATTTACATTTATGTAAGAAACAGTGTTTTCAGAATTAATTGATATTGCATGTTCATTAAATGATCATCATTTAAAAAGTCTACAGATCGGGAATCCACACCTCCTACTAAGCTTACAATAACAAACTAGTAAATAGAGATACTGGTTCCATAACACACAGTTACGCGATACATCAAGTCAGGTTTAAAAACAATCGAGAGGTTTCGAGATGTTCAAGTACTCGAGACACTCTACTAAAACATCTCGCAATCGCGTATCACTAGTTTAAAAGAAAATACATTGCTCTGCATATTTAACAAAAATTTTATAACAAATTTTGTTTGTAATACAAGAGAATATAGCCTCTTACCTCTGGGGGTCCAAAGTAGAACCGATATAGGATAGTGTAAGAATCATCGCTTTGTCGACTGGATAATTTGTAGGCTGGCGTCACACGTGACACAGCCACAAGGGATTTCAATAAAACAGTCATTCTTGGATACACAGACGTGACAGTAATGCTTGGATCAGGACGTTCCTTCATGTTCAGTGACCATGTTTCGAGGATAAGTTTGTCGTTGTCGACTGTCTGTAGCTGGATTTCAATGCACAAGCAAAAGTCTGTCAAGAAATTACGATTTTGAAGAAACTTCCTTCCCTTGGCATGAATGCTCACATCGTCTTCGACGGCAACACAAAACTTGAAAAAAAAAAAGCCATCAAAATTCTACAAAGCTCCAAATGTAAGTAACTTCAACCTTTTGAAAGACAGATTTATTTTTAAAGAATTGCTCCCCTTTTTCGATATAACTCTTTATGTGTCCCTACGCCAACATGTGTTAATCGATAGGAATATATAAAAAATAGTAGCCAATACATCAGTCTGCAAAATTAAACTCGAATGCTGTTCCCAACCTTTCTTTTACCCATCCATTCCTTTCCTCAGTCTGCCATTCGCCTACTACTAGGCCTAAGCTATACCAAGGGCGGACACAGACTTTCATTTGGGGGGTTAAGGACAGAATTTGCCATGGTCTTGGAATAACACCCTTCATTTATCATGAAAGTTGGAATTTTTTACAGTGAAAAAATATATTTTGGGGGTCATGACCCCTGTGATAACACCCCCCCCCCCCGTGCCTGCCCTTTAGCTATACCATGGCAGTTTTGGAGCTTGCAACAGCAATGTTGGAAGTTTGAATCTAGCAATGAGGGTGATTTTATTGTCTCTTTGGGGGGTGGGGGGGGGAGAAATTTTGATAATTCCTCTCAAAATCAGAAAATGCTCTCCTGATTGAGAAATCCTATCCTAGCAGCAACGTTTTCTTAAATCCACAGTGCTAATTCAATGTAAGTGGGAGAGGAGGGAAGGTTAAAACAAACAGATAACTAGGTATCCACTAAAACAAAATTTAAATAGATAAATATTCTCTTTTCTAAAACATATTTCTATCTCCTTCACAATCTTGAGTGATAAAAAATCCTCATTTGAATTATATATATATATACTTTTGCATAAAAAAGTTGATAAAGAGGATTTGAAAAATTACCGACCAATTAGCTTATTACCTGCTATTTATAAAATCTTCACAAAAGTACTAACACATCGCCTGCAGAAAAAATTAGATGCAGCTCAACCAAGAGAACAAGCTGGATTTCGAAGTGGATTCAGTACAGTGGACCATATTCAAGTATTAAGAGAATTAATTGAAAGAACACATGAATATGAACTTCCATTGTGTGTTGCATTTATTGACTATGAGAAGGCCTTTGACTCTATAAAAACATCAGCAGTCATCAACTCTTTAAGATCAACAGACATTGAGGATGTGTACATTGACATGGTGAAACGTGTGTATAAAAATGCAAGTGCAAAATTTCGGTTACATAAAGATACCAAAACTATCAAACTTGGCAAAGGGGTGAGGCAGGGAGATACCATTTCTCCAAAACTTTTTACTTCAGCTTTACAGATGATTTTTCAGCAGATAAATTGGAATAACAAGGGAATAAAAATAAATGGTGAATATTTAAATCATTTGCGGTTTGCTGATGACATTGTTATTTTTTCAACGAACCCATTAGAACTCCAAGACATGGTACAGGAGCTCTCAACTAGAAGTAAAGAAGTTGGACTCAAGATGAACCTACAAAAAACTAAGATCATGTTCAATAATTTCGTAGAGGAAACAAAAATACAAGTTGACAACATTGAGCTAGAAATTGCTGATTCATATATTTACCTTGGCCAGCTGATTTCAATGGATGGCAACATTATGAAAGAACTCAACAGACGTATTAAACTTGGCTGGAGTGCATTTGGAAGAAACAGTTTTATCCTGAAGGGGAAATTGCCTTTATGTCTAAAAAGAAAAGTCTTCAACCAGTGTGTATTGCCAGTCCTCTCTTATGGATCAGAGACATGGAGTCTAACAGTTGGAGCAATACGAAAGTTACAGACAACGCAAAGGAGCATGGAGAGGTGCATGCTTGGAATAACTAGGAGAGATCGAAAAAGAAACACTTGGGTGAGAGAGCAAACTAGAGTAGAGGACATCATTGTTAAAGTAAAAGGACTGAAATGGCGATGGGCTGGGCATATTGCAAGAAGAACTGATCAACGATGGACAACAGAAATTCTGAACTGGATTCCAAGAGACCACCGAAGACCTAGAAAACGTCCTCAAACTAGATGGGTGGATGAAATAAGAAAACAGGTTGGGGTGACATGGAAGCGAATTGCTCAGGATAGACTTGTGTGGAAAGCATTTGGAGAGACCTTCATCCAGCAGTGGATAGATAATGGTTGAATATGATATACAAGAGTAGACAACACTAAAAAAAATTCAGTCGCCAGCCCCTTTATCTCAGGAGCCAACAGCACGCAATGTATATACAGAGTGTCTAAGCACCAGCATTATGAACTTCAAGGGGTCATGATACTCATCAAGGTGAACGATAATTGTCATGGAACCTAAGGTCTCAAACCACCCACAGCACCAGTTCTAAAACCGTCCAGCATGCACAAATATTTACAACCAGTGCGTGAAGAGCGCCAGATACTACTCAGGT
Source organism: Dysdera silvatica (assembly GCA_006491805.2). NCBI lineage: Eukaryota > Metazoa > Arthropoda > Arachnida > Araneae > Dysderidae > Dysdera > Dysdera silvatica. The sequence continues at coordinate 153,211,642 of QLNU02015003.1, forward strand.
CAGCTGATCAAGTGCATAGCTGATTAGGACATCGCATTTTGCGCTTCTCATGCACTGGTTGTAAATATTTGTGCATGCTGGACGGTTTTAGAACTGGCGCTGTGGGTGGTTTGCGACTTTAGATTCTATGACATATTATCGTTCACCTTGATGAGTACTATGACCCCTTGAAGTTTGTAACCCTGGTGCTGAGACACCCCGTAAATACAGAGGTGTAGTCGAGGAGGCACTAAAACATTTATTTTTCAGTCCTGCTACATACAACATAGAAGTATTACATAAAAATAAATTGATCTCATAAAAAGGAGCACCAGGTCACTTCTACCAGAGCTACACCATTGTACATATATAGGCTACTACAAGACATATATAGTACAAAATTGGATTAAAAGTAATGTTTTAGCAGGCAGTAACCCCAAATATCCATGTCAGCTGCCATCCAGCCTTACAAAATGACATATGTGTTTATTTGATTTTCCATCAAAATACCAATGATTAATGGGTTTGGTTAGATCAGTCATTTACTGGAGGCCCATTTAAAGTGTCGTCGTCGTCTTTTATTTAATTTTGTCTTATAAAGTGATATCGGTACACATATCCACCCGGATAGGTTACTGTTAATTTCGACGTTTTACGTCAGTTATCAACATCATAAATAAGCTAAAGAAACCGCAACTGTGAACCGTTCTAATCGTGAATATGTTCACTTGAAAAAAAGAAAAAAAAATTGCAAGTTTTATGACGACAATTGTGATTCCGGTGTTTCGACAATAGTGTCATAATTTCTGTAAGGGAACTTGAAATATTAAAAAAATATTTTTAGAACTGAATTTTAAAATTCATGAGCCGGACAAAATTTTTCAGGCGCCTTGGATTTGTCGGCCCCTGTGCTTGAGGGCAGTGTAGCTTTTGCTGTCTTTATGTCATTAAAAAAAACCTTACCCAATCAGAAGTAGATGATTTTGCTTTCGAATAACTTCGTTTTTTTGCACCATTTCGAGACTGAACGATAGCTTGAATGGTCTTGAGTGAAAAATGTTCGAGATATTTTTCTAAGTTCAGCTGATCCTTCGCCATAAGCGGGAAATTGGAGTTTGTTGCCGTAATCATCCCAGTTCAAGAAGGAGCACCTTCATATTAAGCAGAGATGCCACATGCTGCACAATCGTAATTTAAACGCCAAATCAAACGCTTGTTCACATACAACAATGGTTCCTAAATAGAAAATGACAAATTTAAAATCACACTAAAAAAATCCTATGTACAGACCAGTAATAGTCAACCTTTATCAATAAGATGTGCGTGCGTGTGTGTGTAGACTATCTCCGCCTTCCTTATCCTAAAATTTAAGATTATCAAGAAAATATTACATTTTCTTTTTTTTATATAGAATTTAAAAATACTTTGGTACAAAAAATCTTATTCTCATCTGACTTTTAGAGATGGTTTAAAATTTCCCGACAGTTCCAGATTCTCCAGTAGGCTGGGAATCTTGAAAGTATGCATGTTATTAAGACTATTTCTTTTCACGTAAGTAAATTTTGTTTTAGAAGCGGATTTTTTTCATAGTCCCAATCAATTTCTCAATTATTACCTGTGTCCCCATCCCTAGAAATATAATGTGGTCCTCCACTAAGAACTGGCCTACAGAACTAAACACTGACTGAAGTGTAAAGCTTACAACTCAGGTATTTGATTAGTGGCCACAGACCAGCAGGGTCTTTTTATTAGAGGCCACTTCGTTTAAGTTAGTAGCCACTTTCGTGTGGCCGCAAAACCTTTAATAGAAATTGGGTTTGTTATACTTATAAACACAGCAGAATGTGAACGAGGTTTTTCCTTAATGGGAAGGATAAAATCAGACTGAAGATCTAAACTAAAGCAAGCAATGCTTTCAAACTTAATGCAGTTATCTCTTAGTAAAGAAACTCTGGAGACTCAAGTCCAGAAAACGCTCTACTATTTATCGGTGGTGCAAAGCTGGCCAACGAATATGTATGCACAATGTAAGACCACATGGACCGAGATCTAGACATGTATACGATACAACTGAACATAAGTCGAGTAGTGATTCAGATGACAACGGTTTTTCTTTAGAAAGTGGTAGTGATTGTGAAACAGTGGTCAAATTGGAAGGAAATAACTAAGGGGGAGGATGGGATGCAATCGTTACCTAGCGAAATAAATAATAAACTAAAATTGAAAGATTTGGTGGAATGGATACTTATGCTTATTTTTCAAGGAAAGTGACCTATTGAATAATTTTCTCAATGTATCTGCTTTGTATTGTTTTGTTCATTACAAATGAACATTCAATTATTTTGAAATGTTGCATTTGCTTAGCTTACACGCTTAAATGTAATTGCTATACTTACATTTTACCCATTTTTAATGTTGAGGTTTATTTTCTATTTTGTTAGTTATTTGTGTACCTACTGGTTATGCAGGGGGGGGGGGGGTGTGATGGAGGTTGTAACCCCGAATTGCAATGGAATTTTGTATATTTACATAGAAATAATGTAAGTTGTAGGCTTTCTAACCCCCCCCACACACTCACACACACACACTTTACAAACTACTGTGTACGGCTATGTGTACGCTGATTAAAAAGTTATTTCGACCCTGTCTTACAGTGTTATAATTTTTATACTGCTTAAGCTATGTATCACGAAATATTGTATATCGGGTTGAATAAAATTATTATTATTATTATTACTACTACTGGAATCAAATTCAAATTAACAGCATGACAGAGGAACATGCTGTCTCTATGCCAGGGTTCGAAATTAGCGGGCCACAGGTGCATTGTGCACATGAAATTTTATCCGTGCATGTAAATTTTTAATTTGGGTGCATGCAGTGCACCTAACTATTCAAAACTATGGCTACTTATGCTTATGTTTCAAAAACAGTGACCTATGGAATAATTTTATATAATTTTCTCAATGTATCTGCATTTGCTTTGATTTTTTTTGTTTTGTTTATTACAAATGAATGTTCAATTATTTTGAAAAGTTGCATTTTGTTGTAGTTTACATGCTTAAATATAATTGCTACACTTACATTTTACCCGTTTTTAATGTTGAGGTTTACTTTCTATTCCGTTCGTTACTTGTACACTTAACTAGTATTTTATGCACGTAAGTCGTAAGACTTGGGTGCATTTGTGCACCTGATTTAAAAAGTTAATTTCGACCCCTGCTCTATGCTGCCGATGCATTAGTCAACTAACTTCATGCAAAACATGAACTTGAGTTTTATAACATATGGACAGTTAATATCATGGTCAAAGTACAGACTAATCCCATGGCTTGTTGCCAAAGGCATACCAACTTCCTTCTCGGATGGCGTCATCACGGATTGACTTTTTACGAGCCCTGAATTTTTCTAAATATATTGAAAGGAAGTCAGCGATGCTGTGGAATGAAGTTTGCTGATATTCAGTTGGGGATATGCAGATTTCGATAAATACATCTTGCTTTTGTTTAATCCACGTCACGACTGCTGTATGTACAACAAAGGTGGTTTTTTTTTTACTATTGCAAGCTTTGGAATTTCAAGAGAACGTGACTCTAAGGTACTGCTGTTTTTTTGTAGGTGACCCTCTCCCCTGGCTTGCACTAATTCATAAAAAATACTGGTTCACAAAAATTTCTCTCAATCATGGTGTACGCCTAGTGTTCATTATGGCAACGTTCCAAGAGACAAGCCAGGTTCTATGCACGCTATGATGAACTGGAATGCAGGTGCAGTGCACAAAAAATCTCACATCAATTTTAAGAATATGGCATGAGTTTTGGAGACACTGTCGGAAGGAGCTTGGCACATGAGATTAGTAGTTCTATGTACTTTTCATCAATCCAAATCCAATGACATAGCGCTATACAGAATAACTAACAAAAAAAAAAACGTTTTTAAGCATTGTTGAAATTTTATTAAAGAAATTTCATTGTGTTTCGGATAGACTTCAGCTGTCTCTTGTCAGGAATAAAAGTTTGTGCAGTGACAAATGTGTATCCCCGACGAGGGATAGCCGAAGTCCATTTGAAATGCACTAAAATTTGTTAATAAAATTTCAACTATGCTTAAAAACGTTTTTTCATTTGTTAGTTAAGGTTGTGCTATGCTGGGACACAGAGTTACAAGAAACCTGAACTTCTTGAGAAGTAACCCACACCGCAATTAATATAAACATTCTTTATTGGCACTATTAAGAATCGAAGCCAGGTTTAACACAATGCTAGGAGAAGGAACACATTACAGGAAAACTCCGATCATTGCGGTTAATTGTGCCAACAAAAACGCCACAGTAATTGAAACCGCCAATAATCGGGACAAACAGTATACAGAAAACAGGTTATTTTTGAAGAAGCTTCCGAAATTATGAGGTCTTTAAATGAAAAAATAAAGATAATGATGCCAAAATATTGTTTTTAAAGATTATGTTTATAAAGTTATTGCATAATGTTACAGGATGTCACGTATAAAAAAACCAAACCAGATACGACTAGTAATGTTACTGTATGCTTATGTATATATATATTGTACTGTACGTACTAATGCTTATTGTTTAAAAAAATACTTCAAGAGATTTGTTTGCTGTACAGTTTTCTTTTTTTTCTTCACACATCATTTTATAACAACGAATTGAATTGTATATTTATCTAAGCACCTTCGAAGAACATTCAAGGTTAGGATCTCTATCCACAATCTTTTGCTTAAAAAGTTCCCTCAATATGAAACATTTCTTCTAATTCTTTTAAAGTGAATTTTTTTGTTATCATTTCCACTTCTTCATCTTCCTCTGCATCGTACATTTAAATCTGAAATTTAAATGCTGAAACAGCCTTGTTGGAGACATTTATGACTACAGATCGGAAATATACTAGTACTAACATCAGGCATTAGCTCCCATGTTTGTTGACGTAAACTCGATCTACCAAATAGATGCTAATTACTATACTAATTATATATTATATATATATTATACAATATAAAATTTTAATTTAAAAATTAAAAATATACCTAAAAGCATTCCCCCCCCCACCCAATTTGTCATCGTTTGGCACATTCAAATACCGTAATAAATCGAATTTATTAACGCAATATTCGAAATCTGGTATCAAATTGCAAACCGCAATAAATCGAAATCCGCAGTAATCGAAACCACAATAAACGGAGGTTTCTTGTAGTACTGCACAACTATAGGACCTATGAAATATGAGTGCCTCATATATTTTTCAACATACAAAATACAGTGAAATCTGTATATAAGGGTATTTTAGTGAGACTGGGAAAATATATTACACACAACTTATCTTTACAAACAACTGAGCCTGATTCACTATATACATCTGTAGGGACCGTGGAAAATACAATTATAGCCAGAATTATTGTCACAGATTTCACTGTATAAATGGTTTTTATAAGTAACTATTATTACGATTACCAGTATAATCCTAATTATTTGAAGCTCCATCTGCCATCGAGCAGGTCACTGCATCCAGCAATAATCACCGTTTTTACCGCAGGGTTCAAAAATAGCAGGTGAATGGGTACATTATGCACGTGAAATTTTATCTGTGCACGTAAATTTTTAATTTGGATGCACATAGTGCACCTAACTATTCAAAACATGGCTACTTGCGTTTATTTTTCACGAACGGTGGCTTAGGGACTAATTTCATATAATTTTCTCAATGTACCTGCATTTGCTTTGATTTTTTTTTTATTACAAATGAATGTTGAATTATTTTGAAAAGTCGCATTTTTCTAGCTAATATGCTTATTGCTACACTTACATTTTACCTGAATTTTTAATGTTAAGGTTTACTTTCTATTCTTTTAGTTACTTGTACACCTAACTAGTATTTAGTGCACCTGATTTAAAAAGTTAATTTCAACCCGTTTTACTGTGCAAACACACCGAAGGTCATGCTATGCAAAGACTTAGTTTTCCAAACATCGACACTTCTGCTATTAAGGAAACGAAAGCGTATACAACGGTGAAAATCAGCAGTTGTTAGTAATATTTTACACTTATAAATTCAGCTTTGATGACTGAGACTTTAAAATTGTTTTTGGCATCTAAACCTTTCAATTCTTACTGCTTACGATGCAAATTCTGACCTCTCAATCCTTTATTCTTCTTTCTACCATCTCACTGAAGACAATCTTTTTTTGCTCTCGCTATGGGAAAACCCATAATCTGCATTCTTGTGGGTGTTGCCAAATACGAAAATCTTCCTTCCCCTCCCCTAGCATTCTACTAGCGCCTCAAAAAAAAGCCTTCTCTGTGCATAAGGGATTTATTTAAGGATAGTTTACACTTGGCGATATTCATTGGCTCCATGCTTATTTCTGATTTTTAAGTTTGCAAATAAATTTCGATCACAAATACTAAGCACAGCAAAACTGGTAGTAAATTTACTTTGGTGAAGTGTCCGCATATGCATAAGAATTTAAATTGTCACCATGTGCAATCAAACGAATTTCTAAATAATGGACACATTGACAATTGCCCAAAGGCACTAAAATTTAATGAGGGCAAGATTTTGTTTCCCTTTTTTTTTAATTGCCGTCTATTATAAAATTTTGTCTGTTCTCAGTGGAAAAGAATTCATCCTCCATCTCCCAAAAAAATATTGGGGGAGGGGGGATTTTGTCATTAGATAAATTTGTTAATAAAAATATAATTATAATAATGCACATAAGGTAATCTGACACTCCCTACAACTTTTATTTGGTCTGTCAACTGCGGTATATGACCACATTACTTTTTGTAAAGCAACTTATTTACGCCAGTAGTGGATCTATGATGTGGAAGGAATTAAGGAAATGTCCCCTCCGGAATCCACAAAAATGTGGAATAATGAGCGCTGATTATAACAACCAACCGCATATAATAACAGCATTTTTACCAAAGGTTCATTTCCTATTTTATTTTTTTGTTCGTTAAATCTGGGCAAAAAGGACTTGGTTGCTAAAAGAGGTTGAATTGTATTGCGCTTAATCATTATACCAAACAAAATCCATATTTTCCTCGCTGTATCCAGAAACTCGCTAAATGCGGGCTCGTTATGAGTCAGTCCTACTGCATTTTATACCCCCTCTGAAATCCCTCTCTGGATCTGCTTCTACTTAAGCCTAATTTATGTACTATGACTACACCCTACGCACGAATAGGGGACACGCAAATGTAACAGATAAAAAAAAAAATTTTAAATTCAATACTTCCATTCTTTTTGTTTTTTATAATTTGGTGTTCCGCATTTTTGAAAATCATGGCTGTTTTACAAATTTCCTATATTTTCTTAGAAATGTATAATGAAAGTGAATGCCCCGTCCATCTTGAAAATGATCAGAGTTGCTAATTGGGTTGTTGTTTTTTTTCTCCAGAAGCACCCCATGGGCTACCTTTTTCTGGAGTTGCACCTTACTCCCCCACTCCCCTTAAATGGTTTCATCCTTTGTCAAATCTTTGCTGGAGGATAACTAATGCCTTCCTTCACATTTACGCGAATTTTAAGAAATCCTACGGATATAGTGGATTTGTGTTGCATTTTGTAAAGCACTGTTAACTCTTTAAGCACTAAAGCACATTTTTGGCTATGAAAATGCGACTTTTAACAAAAACATAAGGGCGGAAAAATAAGAGGAAAGTTCTTCATAAAATAGCACGTTTAAATGACAGATCAAACGCGCTTGTATTAAAGCCAATTTTTCGAAACTTTGTTTACGAAAAATTCAATAATTATCGAAAGCTTATCGCACAGATAAGCGTTTATCAATAACGGTGCGGAGACTTCGAAACAGACTTATCGTATTAATACGTACGGAATGTGTAATAATTGAATAATAGGAACGAATTATTATATAATTATTAATAATTAATATTTTCAAATTAGAATGATGATAGCAAAAAAAAATACGGATCAATAAGCCCGGCAAGTTTAACAACATTGGGCCAATGTGTACATTTGATACCAAACGTGTACATCGTGTTAAATGAACAATATTGCCCCCTCCTGTTTTTAATGGTGAATTTGTTAAAATAAATCAATGAAATGAAACTTACAGTAAATTGGCGGCAAATACAGGCTTTTTCCCCAGAAAATAATTAAAATCCGAGAAATACGTGGCTAAAAGAATTCGCTAAGGGCAAACAAATTTTACCAATGTGCTCCGTACCTCCCGTCATGCTTTGCACCAAACCGCGCATAAACCGTGGCCTACAATTTACTAATAATTTTGCTACTGAATTTAAATACAAATTACACTATTTAATTTGAAATTTTAACAATAATAGAATCACTTCCCAATTGAATTTGACTATTTTTAATTTGGAATCTGATTTTCGTGAATAGTTTTGGATGTTTATTTTTTTTTTATCTCCTTTGTTTTTAGCGTTGATGCTCTGAAAAGTCATCAATAAACATTAAACTAAATTGAGCAATTTTTATTAAAAAAACTGCTATCTTTTTGCGATGAGAACTCCACCCGCTGTCTAGTTTGATGCTCGTATTTTAATTGATGCTTGCACGTTGGCGTTGGAATTTTCACATGCATTTCTTGACGCTTTCTGCATCCAAAATGGGCTGATTCCCATTTCCACGGCAACAAACACGCGCAGTATTAGTGTAGGAAGAAATTATCGTCATAGACAATAATAAATTGACGGTCGTCGACAATTATAAATATATTTTAAAATACCATTTAATTTCTAAGCAATTCACTTTTCCTCTGTAACTGAAACCGTTTAACAAACATTGTCTGCTATGCTTTTCGGAGGTGGGGTGTCAGTGTTGAAATACTTATTAGAGAGCGTCATGGAATTGAATAATCATTTCCTTGTTTAAGTTAATTAAATTAAAATTATTTTTGGAGTTGATTGTTATTTAATATTTCCATATACAATGCTATTTGAAGTTTACAGTTCATAGTAAGCTATTTTACAATTTTTTTTAAATTGTTGGACCAAAAAACAAACATCATTTGGCATTTTTAAGCTAAATAAATATATTTAATGGTTCCTATTTTATATGAAAATTTGTTTTAAAAATCTCACACTGTATGTGCACAGGAGAGCTCCTATTACATATAGAGACACATTTTTTCTTAGTAAATAGATGTCGGCGTAGTTTTAATGTTGACTGTTATTTACTAATCTAAGGATAATGTATTCTGACATATCCTGGTTTTGCGGAGATTTTATGATGCTATAACCAGAGCAAATAACTTTATTCCTGTGGGGCTTAAGAGTGCTCTGCGGAATTTTGATATAACAATAAAGTTTGTTTGACTATATATTTTAATCTAGCTATATTTGGAATTGTGATATATTGTCCAGGACAGAACTGCATGCAGCAGTAAACAACTACACTTTTTCGTTTCCCCAGTTCTCCGTATCCTGCTAACAAGGATGAACACTCTCGTACTGACTGCACTGCAACTCGCAAAGACTCCATCTTTGAGTCAGTCTTCATGATGTCTTTGAATCATAACCTTTTTTCTTTAATCATAAGCTCTTGTCATGTGGTCATGCCCTTGTCCAGAGGGGGGGGATCTTAGGGACCGATGTCCCCCCCCCCGAAACACAATTTTTAATGGTTAATTCGGTACAGCCTTATATGCTGCGATTGTATCAATACATACTGTAAAAAATTTTGACCACCCCGAAATTAAATCCTGGCCATAGCCTTGTATGTGATATCTCAACGTGCATGAAACTTTTATATATCAATGCTGTTTTTTACACTCCAAATTTTATTTGTTATGCTTACAGAATGCAAGCAATCTCTTACATTTGCTACTGGAAAGAGTCCCATTACTAAATTGCTTTGTATTTCCCAACTAAATTGCTTTTAAACCCTCCTTGTGTATAAAACGACAAGGAATAAAGTATTATTATTAATAATGTGCGAAAATAAGACATTTTAAAAATATATTAAATGTTTTAATCTTAGGAAATCTTTTAGATATTCCTTGATGTGTTACGATGGACCTGACATCTCAAACCGATTCCTTGCAAGTATATCCACATGTGCAATATAATCTCTTCATAGGACTTGGATTATCCATCGCATCAAGCCTATTTATTGGAGCAAGTTTTATCATCAAAAAGCTTGGATTGCTACGAATTGGAAGCAGAGGTCAAATTCGTGCAGGTAATTTGACTTTGATAAGTTTTAACTAAATTGCATCACATAATCATTAGTTAGTTATTTAACGATTTTAGATGGTCGGAAAGCTAGGTATATTTCAATCTTTATGCAAAAATAAGGACCAGTGGCTCATTCAGATTTCCTCCGCTTACCCACTGGTGGATCCAGCCCGGGGCGGAGAATGTCCCCCCCCTCCCCATCAGGGTTAAATGGGAAAAAAAAGATGAAGAATATTTTATGTATTGTTTGTTACGACTGTAATAAATAAAAGTCTTATACTGGTGTCCAAAGTATCTAAGTCTTGGAGAAATGCGATCAAGACGTTTTTCCACGAATCTACAAGTTTCTCGCCCTTCAAACTACGTTTTCAGTAGGTGTTGCTTCAGCAGAACGTAGTTTTTTATCCTCGAAGCGCCGTCAAACTTGGCTTCGAACGCGGATGACAGAAGAGACTTTTAATACACACTCACAGAGACATTCATATTGATGTAAATAAAGTGATTGACAAATTTTCAAAGAAACCAAGATGGCTCGACTTTGCACTATAAACTTCAAATTTTTTAAAAAGTTGCTTGTTATAAAAAAAGTAAAATAATTACGATGTTTTTGTAGTTTAAATTTAAACTTGTTCTATTAATTACATTGTAAATTATCGTTTTTGGTTATTGTATATGTCTCCTTTACTAGGTTATCCTTCTGTCATACTTGACTATAATCTGCCCTAAACCATATAGTTTAATTAAAGAAAAGCCCAGCTTTAATTCATTGTCGTAAATTAAATATTTTGGTGAGTATAAAGCAGGGTTGTCCAACCTTTTTGTGTAGTGGGCCACTTAAAGAATTTTCACGGATCTTATAAGCCAGCGGTTTCTTAAAAAAAAAAGAAAAACATTACACATAACGGTTTCCCTTTAGAGCAATAGTTCGCAACTCAGTTTAAGCCGCGGACCATTTTTCCACTTCAATTGGACTCGCGGACCACTTTGAAAAATTCTCAAGAGTTGACTGCAAGACCTTTATTATTAAAAAAAGGGGTGCCGGATCTTTATTTTAGAGCAAATGTGTTCCTAAATTCGTTCTTTGGAAAAAAAAAAAGACAAATAATAAACGGAAAAAAAAACATCTAATGATAATACATTTGAACGTCGTTAAGACGAATTACTTTTAATACGAACCGTTTTCTGAAGTTCCGTCAGATTGTAAAATACTACAAATATACCATCAATTTCATTTTTATAATTAATAATAATAATTTTTATAACTATTGTTTTTAAATTTTTAAATGATGACCCATCTCATGGACCATCAGTTGGGAACCACTTCTTTAGAGTTTCTTTCAGTTATTTGTTTCTGCATTTGCGATATAGAAAGGGGTTACCTATGCAGCCCCAAAATTTTTCCTTATTTCTGAAAAAAATCTAAAATTTTTGTTTGTGAATTTTTTTTATTCCCAAGGGTTGTTGGCGGGCCAGATTGTGGCCTGTGGGCCGAATATTGGACAACCCTGGTATAAAGGAAGGCTAGTAATATAACAACATTTACCTAAACTATTTAATAGTCCAAAACTAAAACTTTTCCTAATGAGAGCCCTGAACCCCTCCCCCCCCATAATAACATCCTGGATACGCTAATGTACTTACCTGTACTGATTTTGAGTTATTTGTATGCAATAGCCTTCTGGTGGGGCATCGTGTGGCATTTCGAAACCGCAAAATGACAATGATAACTCTGAAGCCGATTTCAAAATAAATGATGGGTTTACAAAACAAAAGACATCTCCTTTCATGAGTCAGCAAACGTACAGCATACCTTCTCATGTCCTTTCATGTGTCAGCACAAATATAACCATATTCCGCCAGCATACTCCCTTTTGCTGTAGAACGCCAGCTTACAATAAAGGTGTTTTCTACGACGGGTTATATTTCCAGTTGTTAAAAACAACTTCATTGCACCCGACACCTCCTTAACTGCAAGATAAAATCTCGGGTGCTTAAATGCCTTAAAGGGTTAAATATTAAATTTAGAATACCTATTTTTTAAACGATATGTGTTATATGGTGTTTCTCGATGTGGGGTTTTGCTGGAACTTGCATTCACCGTTTTTTTGTTTGTTTTTTTCTTCTAGACAAGATGTTAGTGATTTTAATTGTGATTTTTTTTTAAAAAATCATAATTTCAATCAAAATGTATCTGTTTTAAAATCAATGCTTTAAGTTGAATTTTTTGATTTATTTTTTAAAATAAGTTTCAATACATCAATGATTAATGAATGGTTAATTCATCATTCAAATGATTGATTCATCAATGGGTCATTCCATGAAAGAAGGAGTATGACACCATAAAAAATGAAATAAAAATTATAATTTTTTTCATAATATCAATAGCAATATGTTCAACGTTTATTGCCCTGCGGTGGCGCAGTGTGGTAACGCGTTCGCCTAGTACGCCGTTAATCCGGGTTCGACTCCCAACAGTGTACAAAGAACGCTTACTCAGAGATCTCATAAAAAGATCGCACTGCTCACTGTAGTCCGGGGTTTGGTTCCCTAGGCCATAAGAGGTTCGGATTCCTCGGAAAACAGTAGGCCCCGGCGCAGCATGACCATTGTAGTCTTTGAGCCGCAAACCACAAAACAAACATCGCTTATTACCAAAGCATAATGTATCGCTCAATTTTTTTTTTTTTATTGAATGGCAACATTAAACGCCGTAGTATTGCTAAAATACACATATTTTCAGTTATACATGTCTAAAGGATGCAGCTCTTTACAAAGCAAAAATTGAGCACGAATTAAATTATTTTTTCATCGCTCTTTGTAAGAAAGTTATATCTCTAATAATTTCAATAAAAATGGCAAATAAGATTATATAATTTTTGTTACTCTGAGATAAATATAATCTTCTTTTTTTTTTCTTTTCTTTGTAATGCAAGTGACCAAAAACATATATATTTCTTTGTCACAAAATATGTAGCATAATAACATGGTTTAAAATTAGTATTCTTCTCATTTACTGCCTAATCATGAATATTATAAAGTTTAAGAAGGATGCAGTAAAAACTTTATTATTATGAATATTAGTTTGTGTAATGCAAGTTACCAAAGCTGCCTCAATGCATAGTATTATTATATGTTGTTAATATTATTATTTTTTAAATTGACCAAAATTCATTAACCATAACTTTCATGTAATTTTTTTAACCATAACCATTTCACGTATTTAACTGTGGCACATTGTTTACCAAATTGAGCACAGGGTTTAGTTACTTTAAAGGTGTTCCATTCAAGCAAATATGTTTTTTAATTAACCTTTGCAGAATTTTTTAACCTTAGTTATTTCATATATTTAACTGTGACACATTGTTTACAAAAATAAGCACATGCTTAAGCTGTAGTTTTTGTAAAGTTTTGTCTACTTAAAGCAGTTGAGTATTTTTAAAAATGCCTTTAACATCAGCTGAAAAGATGACGTGATGAGAGAAAATTTAAAAGTTAAAGGTAAATATGAAGAATACAAACTGAAGCAAAAAGAACACAATAAAAGAAGTAGAAAAAAGAGGGAAAAAAAATGAAGAGAAAGAACTTTCACCTCAGGCTAAACTTAAGCTTATAATATACAGCATTTAAGTCTGAAATAGTGGAAGCTGTTGTTACATTTTATCAACGAGAAGATATTAGTAGAAAAGCTCCTGGAAGAAAAAACGTAATTACTGTCATGAATGGTACAGAAAAAACTAAAATTCCTGAAAGGCATTTAATGTTCAGCTTGAAAGAAGCATATGCTATTTTTTCCAAAGATGACATAACCATTGGTAAAAGTAAATTTGCAGAACTCTGTCCACCACATGTCATGCTCTACAGCAAATTACCATGTAATGTGTGCTTATGCAAACGTCACGAGAACTGCATCACTGCTGTAAATGAATTACACAATGTAATCGAAGATGTTCCTTTATACAACTTTTTACAAATGCTTTTGCTGCATTGTTCCTCTGTAAAAATGCTAAAATTGTTGGCACCGTTGAAAGGATATTAAAGTCAATGTGATGGAAAGCGTTAGATATTTTTGAAGTGGTCAGACAAAGACGACGAAATTTATCATACGAGAGAAAACATTATTAAAACAATTGATCCTCCTATTGTCATAAATGCAAGAAGACATTTTCAATTTAATTGAAATTTCTAATTACTTTTTAACGTAAGAATTTAATATTTTCAAATTCAGTGTTCTTGCATATTTCTCAACAATTAAATTTAACCGTGATTGATGTTCATATGATAAAATGTAAAATTTTGAAATTAAACTTTATAATAAAGTGCTAGAAATAATGTTGGTAATCAACTTAAAAATATACATTAATTATAATAATGCATAACTTCAAAATGATTTTTAATTGTTTTTGGACACTGTAATGCGAGTGACCAATGTTTACAGCTATATTTTAAAATTATTTATAGATTTCACAAATTGAATAATAAGACTTTGTTTTTTAAATCTCCCTACACATGTGATCAAAATTTCAAGACTTTTCAATATTAAACAAAGCAGAACTTTGCAACTGAAACCAAGTTGCAAAAAACATTGTCCATTTTCTGTAATGTGAGTTACCAACAATCTAATTAAATTTTAATTATAATTAAGAGTCAGATGTTAATGATTTTGTAAATAACAGGTTAAGACAAGGCTTAAAATATAAACAACTAAAATAAAGTAAATAACTTTTGTTTTTCCAGTTCTTCAATTTAATATCACAATATTATACTCA
>QLNU02015003.1:153227569-153256112 GCA_006491805.2 Dysdera silvatica
AATATTAAATATATTTATTGTTTGTTTGTTTTTTGGTTTTACGGCTCAAAGACTACAGTGGTCATGCTGCGCCGGGACCTACTGTTTTCCGAGGAATCCGAACCTCTTATGGCCTAGGGAACCAAACCCCGGACTACAGTGAGCAGTGCGATCTTTTATGAGATCTCTGAGTAAGCGTTCTTTGTACATAACATATAATATAACCTAGCATAAAACATAAATATATTTATAAAATACATCAAAATATTTGTAATTTTAAGGCTTACTGTAGCTTTCGAGCCCCTACCCCATAACAAACATCTAGCTATGGGCCTATAGGATCAAAAGATTTGCTCTTTGGCACCCAGAGAACCATGAGAAAGTTAAATAGTATTTAAAATGAAGGCAATAGTACTGATTATGACCAAAAAAAAAAGCCAGAAAATTGAGAGGGCAAAAATATAATTTTGCTCTTGCTCCCACCCAAGTATATTATGGCTATGATAGGTGGAATAATTACCATGAATAACCTGAAAATAAAAAAATATTAACCTGCTGAGCAAACCTTAAAATTTCTAAAAATTACTTGTTATTACAACAAATATGTATGAATTGTATGGCAACACCCGAAGCCCTAAAAAAAGATAGTCGAATCTGTTTTTAATGAAGTTGAAAGGAGTCACGAAAACGTTTGGTATCTCCACGATTGTGGGTGGGGGACATTGTTACATAGCAAGGTGCCTAATATTTAATTTTCCTATTTTTAGGTTCTGGTGGATACGGTTATTTAAAAGAGTGGATATGGTGGGCTGGACTGCTATCAAGTATGAGAAATATCTCTAAAGCATGTTATCTAACCTATTTTTAACTTTGACATTCAAAATATATTCTGTTTTGGTTATGGGTTTTTTTTTTTGTGTGATTTTTTTTTTTCTTTTTCATTTATCGTAGTGGGGATTGGTGAACTAGCCAATTTTATTGCTTATGCCTTCGCACCCGCTACGTTAGTCACCCCCTTGGGTGCACTCAGCGTTCTTGTCAGGTATAATTGTGTTACTCGTTTATTTTATCTTAGTAGATTTTTTTATTCTTATTAATAGTGTGTGTCGGTTATTTTCAACTAACTAAAGTTTGCAGGTGAAATATTTCCACTTGTAGTTTCAATTAAAACTATTTCTGTTTAAAAATAAGTTGATTTCAGAAATATTTCAGTTTTGGTTGAAAGTGGTATCCTTTAATTGCAGGGATGAGCAGAATTTTCAACTTCCACGATTTTGTCATAGTAATTACAATTTTTGTCTTCGTTCAAATTAACTGCAATATATATATAAATTTGTTTTTGTATGTTCCTTCAATGTATTTTTTTTTTTTTACATCATTGTGCGTTTAATGCATTTTTGCCTGTGTATTTTTAATTTTCTGTTCTTAAAATCGTATGGTCTCACCTTGTCTGGCGCCGAATGACCTGTGTTGTCCTTGCACTATAAATATACAACTAATCAACCAATATGCTTTGTTTTTTTTTTACATTTTGTGCAGATCATATCATTGGTTTAACTAGCTTTAATGTCTAGTGTCCCCACCCCCACCACCACCACCATTATGTGAATAGTTGGTGTATACAAAAACAAATTTTGTGTGTTACCACCACATACGAGGGCGAGTCACAAAGTCTTTGCCCCTATTTTTTATTAGCCAAAATAAGGTACGTACCATTCTATGTACCTTACACTATTTTTTCACACAGTCCCCACACCGGTTCAGATATTTGTCCCATCACAGCACTAAATTGTGTGGTGGGTGGTCCAGACTCTCCCAGTGAAATGACCGGAGCTTGTCGGCGGTTCTGATTGCATACAGTCCGGACCTCGCCCCTAGTGATTTCCACGTTTTCGGTCCGCTGAAGAAGTTCCTGGCAGGACAGCGATTCACGTGCAACGATGAAGCCAAGACAGCAGTCCGACGGTGGTTCCACAGTCAGCCGGACGAATTCTACCACAGGGGCATCTCAAATTTAGTGCTGCGATGGGACAAATGTCTGAACCGGTGTGGGGACTATGTGGAAAAATAGTGTAAGGTACGTAGAATAGTACGTATATTTGTAATTACCTGTATGTACCTTATTTTGGCTAATAAAAAATAGGGGCAAAGACTTTCTGATTCGCCCTCGTAGGAAAAAGTTCTAAAAATTGGCAGGGATGTTCATAATGTAAATCTTAGAAAGCTGCAGATCCTTTAACCACTTTGAACTTTTCAAGAAGACTGCTGCCACAATTTATTTTTAAAAGTTTATAAAAAAAAAAAACAGTGTTTCAAACTAACCGAAGTTCATAAAAATCAATTAAAAATTGTCACAATTACATTAAACATTCAAAATCGGGTCATTTATTTTCAGCGCCATATTATCCTCGAGGTTTCTCAATGAAAAATTGAACCTTCTCGGAAAGATTGGGTGTCTTTTGTGTATCCTCGGATCAACCATCGTTGTTCTCCACGCACCTAAAGACGAGCTTGTGGACAGCATGGAACAGCTTCAACAACTGATTTCCCAGCCAGGTATTGATTCTCGTTCAACTTTAGAATTTTTATGGTGCTCAATTGCCTTTTAAAACATCGATAAACGACGACGAATAATTAATTTTATATTTGATGGTTACAATATGTTAAATAAGGATTTCAGATTTTGAAGAAGAGGATGGGATATTCTGCACATCCATCCCAGGTTTTTGGAGTTAATCTAGAACCAGGACCAAGCTGTAGCACGGTGGTTTACCTATCGTTCCGTTGTTTGAGGTTAGACCCCCAATGGTGGGATTTGAAGGGGAGGAGGAATGCTTCCAACAGCTCGCTGTAATCCGTGGTTTAGTTTCCTGGGTTTTAAGAGGAAGTGGAATTAGGATTTCCCAAGAAAAATTGTAGGATCATTGCCCAATGGCGATATACTTGTAATGCTTTTGTTTATTGTGCCACCGACCTGTGTTCAACTCCCGATGTTATTTTAAAATGTATGTCGCTTTTCTGCGCACCGTAGTCTGAGATTTGATTCCCTCTGCAACAAAGGTTCGGATTTCTTGAAAAAATGTCGCTTCCAGTCAGAGCCGTAGCCAGGCTGAGGCTATAGAGGGCTAAGCCTCTCCATTGAAATGTAGTCAGATCCCCTTGGAAAATATTTTTTCTCAAAAATCAAATATATATATGAGTAGAATTTTATAATAATTATTTATATTATAATAGTAATAATAATATTATTAAATAATTATTGTTATTAAATATATAATATTTATTTTAAATTTTTTGTTTTGTACGAAATTGTACATGACAATGGAAATTGTTCTTTGACGTTAAAAATGTATTCAAAATAGTTTCTAGGGGTAGATCTTGTGCATATATATTATTTTCAGGGATTTGAGTCTTCATATACTTTATATTTATAATAAGGATAAGGGATATTATAGAGCTATACTAAAATTTATAAACTTTTAATGCAAAAATTTTGTTAAGAAATTTATTCATTAATGTTAAATATATTAGTCTATTTATTTAGATATTTAGTATTATTAGATATATTAAGAAAATATGCTGCAATATATTAGTCTACTTATATATTTAGTGTTATTAAATATATTAATAAAATATGCCCCTCCCTGTAACAAGCGTCTAGCTATGGACCTAGTTCCAGTGCAATGTGGCCATTGCTGTCCGTGCATTTTAAGAAAACAAGAAAAAAATCATGATCTAGAACCAGAATAACTTATAGGAGTTTAAAACATTATCCTTTTCAGACTTGTAGCTCAATGTGGTATCTGAACTCAAGCCCTGGATCTTCAGAAGGGAATAATTTTTCGTGTAGCATAGTTTGGTTTGTAGTTATGCATTTGAAAACTGCCAAACCATAAACAGGTCCTCTGAATAACAATAGATCAATCCTCAACTCATCCTTTAATGCCCATCAACCTTTGGTCCCATACGTGCAATTAATTTATAAAATAAATAAAATGTGTCTTTTTCCTCTTAATCTTGAGGCATTTATATACAAGTGTCATCTAAATTTTTAAAAATTAGTATAATTTTCAGGTATGTATAAAAAAAAATTTAAACTGACCGTTATTTTTAGATAAGTGTATATATTCCTGTAATATATTTTTCATTGTATTAATAAAATGAAGATAATTATAACAAAATATATCGTGATGCAAGACTAGATAGTCAATAGTATTTTTAATTTATAAAATCATATTTATTTAATCTGCGGACAAATCACATAGGATTTTATGGCCACGTGAAAGTGGCTACTAACTTAAATAAAGTGGCCCCTGATTAAAAAAGCTCTGCTGATCAGTGGTCATTAACCAAATATCTGAGTTTTAAGCCTTATTGGCACGCCAAAGGAAATTGCAGTATTACTTCGGCACAACACGTTTAAAAGGTTGCCAAGCCTTCTCTAAGTCATATCTGAAGGTCAAACATTAGTATGCTTAGATTAGGGGGTCTTCAACTTTTTTCAGTCGAAGGACCAATTTTGCTTATTCTTGTAGGCCCGCGGGCCGCACTACTGTATCAGCAATATTAGGACTAAACAAAGGTGGCCCGATGGGTGTGCCCCCCACCCCCGATCAGACTTTTTGATATTTTTCCTTATGTCCCTATTAGTTTTGCATGCCCACCCAAAAATATTTTCTGTATCCGCCTTTGGGACTCAATATATATATATTACAATGTAAAATATGTATGGAAGCAAAAAACATTTACAATACTTTTAGTTATTAATATGTAAAGCGAAATCAAACCTTTTAGCGAGATTTTTGGCACTGCTTATTTTCAATAATCCTGCTAATATCAGGTCTTATTTTTGACGTTGCAACCCTAAGAGTGTTTCCAAGGTGGACGTCAGTTATTCTGGTCCTAACTTTTCATTTTATCAACTTCATTTTTGGAAACAGTTGTTTACAGATGCATTGGCATATGCAGTGGGGAGGGTCATGAGAATTGTAATTCCCACCGAAATGAAATTTTGTGTATATACACATATATACGTATATACAGAATATGCTCATATGGAGTTGTAGCTCTGTAACCAGGTTTGTCCCCAAAGGATCCGTGCTGTGTGCGCCACGTACTCTCAAGAAATTTTGAAAAATACCAAGTACGCGCCGCGTACTCTCAAGGTCTCAAGGAAGTTTTTGTATTTGCTGGTTTTTGGGGCAACTTTCAACAAAGTTCAGCCTTTTTTTTTTTTCTCTCTAGCCGTTTACAAATGAATGGAAACAAATGAGGAAAAAACCCTGAACTCCTACGAGCCGCAAAATAATTTCCTGCGTACAACCAGGAAACCAAACCACCAAAAAAAAAAAAATGGAAAACCAAGTGTTACTTTGGTTCTATAGTGTTTTAAAATATTTATTATGAAATATGAAAATGCCAACAGAATAAAATACAATGTTTATTTCAGATTCAAAGGGAGCAGGGATGTTATTTTTGTGTGAAACAAGTTGTATTTTTTTTTTATGAGCTGGTGGGCCGCATGTGGTCCGCGGGTTGAATACCCCTGGCTTAGATGATAAATTGCCCACAAAAAAAAACGATTTCACAGTCCTGGTTGGAACCGAACCCACGACCCATAGTATCTAGCCAAGGGCCCTTCCAACTGAACTACAGACAACCCATCATCGTCCCAATCTGCAAATGCATATAAAGCTTCACTCTGGAGGAGTTTTTGAAATGTGGCAGTGCCTGGACTATTTTTTAACCAAATCGACATCAAAGAAGCGAACGTCGGAAAAGCAGGACTAGCATTATATTAAAGGCACCATGAAATCATTCTTTCCTTTGCAAGCAATTTATCATCTGATATTTCCACATCTTTAACTATGATGAGAAAAAAATTTCCAACTTTAATTGGTATGCTTTTCTTTTTTTTTTTTTGATCATATGAAACCAAAATTTGTTAACAGTTTGCACCTGCTTATTAATTATTATAATGTTTTAATTAGTATCATTTATTAAGTTTTCCCATTGCAGGTTTTATCATTTACGTAGTCTTTGTGATTCTGTTTGCTTGCTGCCTCATCATATTCTGTATTCCTAAATATGGCACGACGAACGTAGCAGTGTACATCATGATCTGCTCCGTGATTGGTTCATTATCCGTTATGGGCTGCAAAGGACTCGGATTGGCTCTACGAGAGACATTCGGGGGAAGCAAGAACGAGCTTGGAAACTGGCTGACGTGGTTCTGTCTTCTGTCGCTCATTACTTGTGTTACCGTCCAGATGAACTATCTCAACAAGGCGCTTGACATATTTAATACTTCAGTTGTGACACCAATATATTACGTCTTCTTTACAACATTTGTGCTCATTGCCTCGGCCATCTTATTTAAGGAATGGCAGGTCATGATGGCGGAGGATGTGGTCGGTTGCCTTTGTGGGTTCTTCACCATTATCTGTGCCATTTTTCTTTTGAATGCTTTCCGTGAGTGGGACATCACTCTGAATAACGTAAGTGGTTTACTTCAAAAGAAGGATGATAGTTCTGTATCCTATTCCGTGAGCGCTGAATCCATCATCACAACGTCTTCAACAGATCGTCACAGCAGTGAAACTTCTGGACTACTAGAAAGGCATTCGAGACAGAACAGTGCAGAAAACAGCCTAAAGGCCATGGCGTTAGTATCCGAAGGGACATATAATTCGTTGAAACTGATTAATAATCCATAGCTATTGATTATGTATAAATTATATGTACATTTATATAATAATTACTTATTTGATTCTGAACGTTGTTAATATGGTTGTGAAATCTGTCATACAAGCAGCTGTATAATGATTCACAGTGCTAGTTTAACCTCGGCACATCCAAGTACTCGGAGCTCTTGTACCCGAGAAAACGTACATAGAGGTATTAGCGAGACTAGTTATCTTTTGATATAAAATTCATGTATCAGTTGCTTTCAGGTACAGGTCCAGAAAATATTTTGGGGGGATACGAAGCTTGAAGAATGTGTTTGGGGAAAAGAAGGGGCATAAAACTTAAAAACCAATGTTGACCTATAATAGGGGTAAATTTTTTATTTTTTGGAGGTGTGGGAGGTACCCCCACAGATACACCCTTCGTTGCTTTGTGCTTAAATGATACAGTTACATTATCATGATGCAGTTCTTCAAGTATGCGTCCTAAAATAACCGAAGTGAGCTCCATTATTCCAAGCTTACAACCATGGACTTGGAACTGCCAGGGTTGATTTCAATTTCCAATGGATTTTGTTGTGTTTAGATTCATGGTTAAGGTGCCCTTCGGTGACACAGTGTGATAACATGTTCGTCTAGTATGCCATTAATCCGCATTCGACTCCCAACAGTGTAAAGAACGCTTATTTAGAAATCTCATTAAAGATAGCACTGCTCACTGTAGTCTGGGGTTTGGTTCCCTAGGCCTTACGAGATTCGGATTCCTCTGGAAAACAGTAGGTCACAGTGCAGCATCATTATTGTAGACCTTAAGCCATAAAACCACAAACAAACGTGGTTGAGATCATGTTAAGTCATAAAAATAACCACTGTAAACGTACACATAAGATTATGACAATCTTTTACAACATATTTTCCGTTATATATGAAAAATTGCAGTAAATATATAAATATATATGTACCAAGGGTGCCATTGATGCACTATAGTGCATTAAATGCACCAGAATAGAATGGAAGGACGCAATATCAGAAAAATAGTGTTTTAAGGGACCCATTATTTAGTAAACATGCACCCTTGAGGAGGGGCATGCCATTCAACGCTATTAGCGTAATGAAAGCTTTATCACCGGATGATGTTATCGTTGAGTGGAAGGGCCACAAGTCAAAAAATATAATTGACACAGCAAATGGAATTTTCTTAAAGAAGAATCGTTCTGGTGGTTCAAAGCCATAATATGTTCCTGTTTACAATTTAATATTTTAATTTTCTTTTTACCTATTTGCAAGTGTAATATAAAATAGTATTATGCTGGAAAACTTGCCAAATTAATATTTCAAAAAGGGGACAAAAAAAAAAGTATTGTTTTTGTGGGACCCACATTTTTAACATGGTGGGTCCTCGAGACCCAGTTTTATGAGCACCCAGCGACACTGTTAATATACCATTATTATATAAATGCACAGCCACAAATTTACAGTGAAAATTTAGTCACAAGATTACGGTAAAAATTTACAAGCCCTGTGGTGGCACAGTGTTCTGTTGTAACGCGTTCTCCTAGTGCGCCGCTAATCCGGGTTCGACTCCCAGCAGTGCAAAGAACGCTTACTCAGAGATCTCATAAAGATCGCACTGCTCACTGTAGTCCGGGGTTTGGTTCCCTAGGCCTTAAGAGGTTCGGATTCCTCGGAAAACAGTAGGTCCAAAGATTCGGATTCCCCGGAGAACAGTAGATCCTAGCACAGCATGAGCATTCTAGTCCTTGAGCCCTAAAACCACAAACAAACAATAAAAATTTACAGTTACAAAATTACAGCAAATTACAATTACAAAGGATGCTGCATATGTGGTGGCATAGTGTCAGTGCATTCATCTATTGTTCGTTAACCTGGATTTAACACCAACAGTACTGTAGAGGATGCAGGGACGAACTGGGGCACCGGCCACTGGTCTGGTGTGCCCTCATGGGCAATAGGACCTTGTGCCTTCGAATAGGCAAGGACTCGTGCCCTCCAAAAATCCAAGGTATGCGCTCTTTGAGAGGACCCAGTCCGCCCCTGAAAACACTTGTCATTTTCCTGCCCATTGTAGTCCGAAGTTCGGTTTCCTGGGCTGCAAAGGCCAGGCCATAGCTCCCCCAGAAAATATTTTTTGGTTTTATTTTTCCTTAAATCATAGAATTTTGCTTTAAATTTTTTATTTTTAATTTTTAAGTTCATTTATTAATTAGTCAGTTAATAATGTAACTCATGGTTTTTTGGTATGCAACTCAAGACAGATTTTTTTTTTTATTTCTAGGCCTTTGCTTATTTTACTACAGATTTTATTAACATGGTCATTTAAATTTAACTGCTATTAAACAACAATATAAATCAACGTTTATTGGCGTAGTGATACCAGCGCCGATGTTATGGCGTGATTAGATGGTGAAACGTTCGAAAGAAAATAAATATTTCTGCCTTCGGTGGGACCTGAACCCACGACCTTCCACTTGCCGGGCGGAGGCTCTACCCACTGAGCTACGAAGGACAATATATAATCTCTTTACGAACGTATATATATTGTTGCCAGTTATTTCGCAGAATGGTGTAGTACATGGACTACTATTTAAACCAAATTGCGAAGAGACCGGTGCAGTATATATAGTTAAATAAATCGAACACTACGCAGATTAAATCAAACAACAATATCAATCAACGTTTATTGGCGTAGTGATACCAACGCCGATGGTATGGCGTGATTAGATGGTGAAACGTTCGAAAGAAAATAAATATTTCTGCCTTCGGTGGGATTGCTATTATAACACTGGAAATTTTTATCCTGTGCACATGCAGTCTTTTTTTTTTTTCATTGATGCCAATAATTATTTTATCTTCAATTCTATATATATTTTTAGTCTTCAATTTATATATTTTAGTCTTCAATTCTATATATATTTTAGTCTTCGTTCTATATATTTTAGTCTTTCACCATATATATTTTAGTCTTCAATTCTATATATATTTTTTTAGTCTTCAATTCTATATATATTTTTAGTCTTCAATTCTATATATTTTTTAGTCTTCAATTCTATATATATTTTTTATCTTCAATTCTATATATATTTTTAGTCTTCAATTCTATCTATATTTTTAGTTTTATATGGCAGGACTAGAAAGTATGCAAAAGGGGAAGTGTGAAGGTTATTCCTGGAGGAAATTTCCTTAACCTGCAATTGGCCCTTCGTTTATAATATATGATGTGATATAGTGTGATCTTTTTTTTACCTGAAGTGGTGCTGGTGTAAGATTGCCTTGATTTTAAGTTTAATGCCATTTAATTAACTTTAATATGAAGAAAAACGTGATTTGGCTTTAAAACTCAGTGTTACCATTATCATATCCGGGGGCGGGTTTAATGGGAGTTATAAATCCCTTGCCTATTATGATGAAATTTTATATACTATCGAACCCACAACCTCTTGGTATCCAGCCAAGGTCTTGGGTCAAGAGATCATGGGTTCGGTTCCCACCTGTCACTGTGAAATTATTTTTTTTCTTTGCGAACACTTTATTATCTAATATTACCGCATCATCGGCTATGAGGAGAAAAAATTTCCCGACTTTAATATCACAGTAGTCTCGCTTTTCGGACATTCGGTTCTTTAATATCGATTTGGTTTAAGAAGCAGTCCAGGCACTGCCCCATTTCGAAACTTATCTTTAGTGAAGCTTTATATGCTACCAGATAGTATGATGATCGGTCACCTGTAGTTCAATTGAAGAGCCCTCATGATAAGGTTGTGGGTTCCGTTCCCACCAATCACTGTAAAATCATTCTTTTCTTTGCGAGCAATTTGTCATGGAATCCTTTGTTGTGTAAACTCTCGTTATGTAAGCGTAATTATATAGATTGAATTTTTGCTTTAAACTTTAATAAAATGGTATGACCAAACCCATTCCCCCTCAAATGCTAAAACTGAACTTTTTCCTGTTCACTATACATATAGAAATGTGGTGGTTTATATGTAAAAATACTTTTGTTATGATCCTTAATTTCTTTTGTGATTTTGTTTTATACAGAATGTAGGTTTTATACAGACATAAATTTCTTAATTTATAAGAAGGAAATATGTGAACTTTGTACACATTACAAAAGGTATTGTAAAAACGTAATCTAGTCATTCATGTAAAAATAAAAATACTGCTTTTAAAAAACAGTGTTGTTGCTTAATTGATATGCATTGTTTTGAACACTGATATACACATTTATCAAAATTTAAATTTTGTTTGTCGATGCTCTGATTTCTTTCCATATTTGGTATGCGTCAAGCAATAATGATTTTACACCACCTTAAAAAAATGAATTTGGCCTCGTCTTAATTGTGAAAAGGTTCCTTCGGCTTTTCAGATTTTCTATGTCTCGTATTTTCCTCCTTCCCTACACATAATGCTCTCGAGACATTAAAGTTATTCAATATTTTTACCATTGAATGTGAAGTTTACAACTGTCTCTATGCAATATTGAACATATATTGATGCAAAAAAGTAAGTCAAGAAAGGCAAAACTGTAGAATGTGTATGAGCCAAAAACCTGTTATATGTAATTAAGTGAATGAAATATAGGTGGCTAGGCTATATATACACTCATGGTGAAATCAAACACTGTTGTAAAAAGACACTAAACAGGCACCCAGTGTCAGATTAAGATTTTTATGGGGCCCTAGACATAAAGGATAAAATGCCCAATCCCCCCCACTAAAGAATGTAATCCTTATGATATTCAGTCAATAAATCATGAGATTGCTTTGAAGTTCAATATCTAAAATATTTTGGTTTACTCCGTAATGACAATTTTTCCGATATTTGAAAATAAACAAGATTAAGGTAACACTTAAACTTAACATTGGAGCCTTTTGAGGACCCAAAATCGTGAAGCTCTAAGACATAGATCCAGCACTGTGGGAACTAGATGTGCAAAATCAGTCACTAACCGAATCAGTGTTATGATTTTTCATGTTGCTTGGAGATGGGCAGAATCATTCATTGATTCTGTCAGTGAACGAGTTTGCCCATCTCTAATGGGAACCTCGAAAGAAAAAAGGTGGACCAAGTAATATATGTAGAGCTTTCGGAAATGAAATTCAGGCAATAAGGGAGAAATTAACTTGGAAAAAAAAAACTGAAGAAAATGGAGATCTTTTGTAAAAGACATATCACCTACCCTTCACTAGAAATTAAAGAGAGAGAAAATATACACATTAGCCAGCGATTACAGGCAATGGCAGTTCTAGACTACGGCCGGAGAGGAAGCTATGCCCCCCCCAAATATAACTGGATTCCTGGAAATATAACTTTCTACCCACATCTGTATCCCCAAATCACCTCATAGCCATCTCTCTGTTTCACAATTGGTCTTAGGTTCTTTGTTTCAAGGGAGATGTTTGTCTTTTGTATACCTATTTTTTTCCCATCCAAATGGATAATATTAACAAACAGTTATTTCGACACTGGCATAAGGTTTAAAAACACGACGTTTCGGGAGTCAACTGCTGCCTTTGTCAAGTGAAGGCAGAATGAAGAGATCGTGAAAGTCCTAAGCTTATATACCCGCATGTTGGGAATCCCTGTCTAATGATATTAAACTGGATATACAGTCGAGTCTCTATTTAACGAAGTGCCATCGTTCCTCTGAAAAACTTCGTTATAAGGAAAATTCGTTAAATAGAAATTAACATAAATGATGAAACTTAATTTCGATAAAATGAAAAAAGCTAAATTTGGACAGTAAAACTAAATTTAGTACGTCCTTTTTTTTAATGAGTTCAACTATTTTTCAAAAATTAATAACGAAATGCAAAGATCAAGGCTTACCTTTCATATGTATGATCCTCATACAACATATTTGAAACAGAGAAATAATCACTAATTTTGCTTTGTACAGGTTTCTTATAAAAAACGTTTTGTTCATAGAAATTCTCACACTTTTGTAAATATCGGAACACGTCATCTATAACATTTTCTTCAACAATGCAACACGTATATGCGAGAAGCAAATTTCGTGGCTTAGCCACACTTGCAGATTGATACACCCCCGCTGCTTCGAAGTTCCCAGTTTAGAACAATAGAATTATTTATCACAATGGACTGTATGTCCCACAGTACAAAAGGCTACCTCACCTCCTCTTACTTAAATCCTCAACTATCCCTTCTACCTAACCATCCCGCTGAAAAATTGTAAAGGTAAATTTAAAAAAATCAAATTCTTTATAAAAAAAACTTCGTTATATAGAAATTGTATAAATAAAATAATGTCATAATATGGAGACAATTTGTATATTAATGTCATTCAAGTTCAAGATTCTGCGAAAATTTGGTTAAATGAAAGTTCGCTATATGGAGAGCCTACTGTATATTAAACTCACTTTCATTGAAAAATATCAACTTTTCCAAAACACTGCAGGTTTCTTAACATAAGCTATGTTAAACGAGTCTTTCAGCATGTTTCTTTCACCAATCCAAGATTTATATATGGGTGTTCTAATAATAGTATACATTATTCCTTATTATTTTATACAGCAGGAGAATATAAAAACGATTTGCTTGGGAAAAGGAAAGACAGCAGCAGCGATGCTAGTAACGAGGCTCTCTTTCCGGTAGAAAAAAACAAGAGATTTCTCGTATTCTGCAAAAAACAACAAAGATATTGATTCGCGCGTACAAATCCGCATTGTTATTAAGAGATTCACATTCGCTGGAATATGACATTTACAGAGTTTATGAGCAGAGTCTTGACTCGAAGACGTTACAAATAAAGGTTGAAATCCAAAAGTGGAGTCTTTGTGAGCTGCAGAGCAAGAATGTTTTTCCTTGCAGCCAAGGCCGGAAGAAGAAGTAGGAGAAACGAAAACAGTAGAAAAATGTAAATGAATTTTGAGTTGGCTGTTGTGGGTGCACTTTTAAAGGAGCTAAAGTTTGTAGTTTACTAAGAGAGTGAAAGGAAGAATGCGCCATAATTTAAAAAATTGGCCAGCGTGTTCATGGAAGCCTGCAAAGTTAATATTCGTGTAAGGCTTTTTTTCTACGTTCCTCAGGAGGTAAAATATGTGATTCCCCAGACCTCAACACAGTAGGTAAGTTTTGAATAAAATAAAGACTGGTAAAGAATCATTAGGATATATTGAGGAACGACATGTCTGAATCTCAAAAATATTCCCAGGAGACTGCTAAGAGAATTGGTGAGATCGTTAATGTGTTCTTTCCAGGTTAAATTTGAATCGAAAATTACTCCAAGAAGTTTGGCTGATTTCGTTTCCTGAAGGATGGAGTTGCGGAAAGTAATAGGAGAACTGTTAGGTAATATTTTTTGCCGGGAATGGAAGATAACGTAGTTAGATTTTGCAATGTTTAGCTCTAGTTTGTTAACGTAAAGCCAACGTGAAATGTTATCTAAATCTTAGTTGACTTTTTGCACTGTTTCTTCGATATTTTTTCCCGATACCAGAAGTGTCGCGTCGTCAGCATAAAGAAACAGCTGACTATTCAGGACAGCTTGGGGCAAATCGTTGATGTAAAGAAGGAAGAATAGCGGAGCTAAACAGCTTCCTTGAGATACACCAACGCAAATAGTTTTGCGAGTTGAGGGAGTTTTACCTATGAAAACTTGCTGTTGCCTATCAGAAAGGTAGCTGTTCAGTAATTTTAGAGGTGTACCCCGAATACCATACCGTTCTGATGGGAATATGTGTATCATAAAAAAATATTGTGAATAGTTTGATAACTATTGTCTCCAATGCCGAAGCGACATCAATATTTAATTAGTTCTTGACCACATATGATGGGGCCTTTTGATACTTGCTTGATGATGTTCTTTACCTGCTTTGGATGGTCAGACATAAGCGTAGAGTTTTCAAAATTATTGGGGGTCCAAAGCACATATTTTGTAGATTTCTACATTACAGTATATGTAAAATTGCAATTTATTTCAAATTATTGGGCTGGGGGCTCGCCCATATAACTACGTCTATGCGGTCAGATCTTGATTTATTATTCACAATATACTACTCTCTACTTTTTATTATGTATTGAACACTAGAGCAGTTTAAAATTATACTCTTACCCTGTAGCATAGCTGGGGGGGGGCAAGGGGTAACAAATAGCCTTTAAAAAATGACACTCACTCGCCCAGGATGGCAAAATATCTAGCTACGCCACTGCTCTTACCCATGCCGCGATACCTAAAACCATAGTCACAAAAAAAAAATGTAATTCTATGACACATTGCAATGGAGAACTCACTTTTTCATAACGATGACAGCAGCAACTAACTAAATTGCTGTCCCAAAAATCTTACATCTTTTGAAAAGTGCGGGACTTTAATTTGTATATAGTATTTAAAACAGAACATTGTTAGGTATGGAAGCACTTATTTGGCATGAAAAGTATGATTTTATTTTTTTATAAATATGTTCTTGTGATTATTAAACAAACATACATATATGGATGTTCATTGTAAAAGTATTTCAATGATTACAAATATTTCACAACTTTTGCTTTCCACTCCTATTCATGCAATATAATACTAGTGTACATATACTTTTTTGTCCACTGTATGTATATATATGTGTGTGTGTGTTTGAGTGTGTATTACAACAAATGTAAAATTGCAGTTTATTGGGAGGGTTTGGGCCCTACAAGCCCACGTAGCTCTACACCCATGAATGCCCATTTCATGGTAGATAAACAATGTCTAATAAATTTAGAGGTTTTGATTTAGAGGCTGAGCTGTGTTATCGCTTCACTCAGCATTACGGATGAAGAATACACTACGAAATTAGAAAATAACGTGAATCACTGAAAAAATAAAAAACAGTAATGGAAAAAAAAATTTTAAAAGAATTTCTCTAAAAATGATCCAACTTTTATTAACTTGAATCCCCCTCCATTGAAGCATAATTTGCCTTTTTTAATTAAGCATATTTGTTACCATACTAGAAATGTTAATGCTACTGCAGATTATGTTTCGTTGTGTTACAAGTGTGCCGTATTGTTTACTGAACGGATCGATAAATAATTCTGTCCATCTATCATCAACGAGCATACTGGTTCAGTGAGGTGGCAATTGAACGAATTGGCACATTGCTACCTTGTCTTTGTAATGATAAATTAACTTTAGGAAGACCAACTTAGTGTGTGTGTGTGTGTGTGCATCAACTTTACAATTTCATATACATGTATTAAATTAGTAAAAATAAAAAATGAAGACAACCATTTTTCTTCAATGTACATTTATTTTTGGGACTGGGGAGATAGCAAAAGAGGCAGATACAAAAACTGAAAAAGTCAAAAACAAATAATATGACGTTAACAAAGTGAATTCTAGTTTATTCCTTCATGTAACAAGTATTCCTGTCGCAACATCAAAAGGTTTAAGGCGTTACAACAAAAGGAGTAGAAAAACTCACATTATTCTTAAATCAGAAAGCCAATGCCATCTTTAACCACATTTTTAAAATATATATAAAAAAATAATACAGTCAGCCCCACTTGACAGTCATGGATAATTGATTACTCCACCTACAGAAATTGAACAATATCTATTAGAACCAAAACTATTCCCCTAGTATCGATATTAACTTGCTCCCATTTTTATGAATAATCGTAATAGATTGTAACTGGATAATTGAATAAAGACTGGATAGTCTTAACATGAAAATTAGTAGCTCGAAACAAGGAAAAAGAAATATAATTTACTTTACCCAATGGGAAAAATATATTAAAAAGATATCCAGTGATGTCCATGACAAAAAAATATGACTTTAGCAAATTTCTTTTGGCGTGTAAGTAATGTATCAAGTGTTTGCTGGTTTACAATTTTTCATTCATTAAAGAATACATAAATACACATAACATTTTGTGTTTTACTTTGTACATGGCATTATTCTTTTCAATATTATGCCATGTGTACTATGTATGCAATCAACACACATGTACTACAAATTTAAAGTACATGCCTGGCTCTGTATTTATTTCTCCGGATAATCGAATACCCCGCTTAATCAAATAATACTCATTGGAATCATCAATAATCATATAAACAGGGCCGACTGTATTTCTTTTCAAGAAATATTCACTTAAAGAAATAGTAATGTTGAAAGTCAAAACTCTTGAAGCCTTTTTTTTTTTTAATTTAACCTATCAAGTGATTCAGCTCAGTGATCAAGCTCATCTAGATGTCATGGTCACAAAGGAACCAAGCTTACGTGGTAAATATGCTGTTACTGCATGTTGCCTGTGACTCTGTTTCCAGAGCAGAAAAGGACTTTTGAAGGGTTAAATGGATAGAAATCTTGCACGATATAGATTTAGGCAATGTATACACTGGAAACTTCCTTATTTGACTTTCACTATACACAACGGAACCACACAAAATTGATTGGTCCCGAGCACTACATTAAAAATGGGAGTATAAAGCACAGAGGCCATCTTTCTCTTGATTGCTGTGCATACTTAAAAAAAAAAAAAAAAAGCCAAGCTGTGACAATGATAACAATTTGAACAAAACTTGAAGTAAAACTCAATTCACGTTGACAGAAAATCTTGACCATTTTATCACAGCGATCTGGTTTACGACAATTTACACAGAATTGAGCTGTAGTCAACCATCGTTGATTTACGTATATCATATCAATAACAAATATTACCTTTTCCAACTATTTACACAAAAACCCCACATGGGTAAAAACAACCAGCCAGTCAAGCAACGTTTAAAAACCAAATTCATTTCTCAGATATTAAGTGCACAGCTGTATTGTATGAAGTCAGGTCAATGCATTTCGATCATGGCATATTTCTCATAAAATGTTTTTGGTGCGTCTTTGCGACAAATAAAAATCCAGGCTCCACTTTATATATTTCATGTAAAGTACTGAGAGAAAGCTAGGAAATAAAACTGTAAATGTAATGACCTCATTCAGCACAAATGCCTTTCCGGAAACATCACAAAGATGAAGATTAAAAACGATGATAAACTGCTCAACAGCATAAGTTACATTCTGATCTTAGCAAACGACACACTAGAATCACCATTATAACGATCACAGTAAACTCTCTCAATAACGGCATTTTAATTAACGACTCTTCCTACTTAACGATGGCATTTTATAATGGGCTCCTAAATAAATAAAATAAATGGAAGCTGCTGAAGGAGAGTTAGGAAGTAGCATGGAGACATGTTCTTGTAGCAACCTGCTTCGTGAATCATTTATTTCTGTCTTGAGATTTTTGGAATCGTCAACGCTTGAAAGTGCATTTCCAGCGTTGCACAAGATGTATAAGATTCTTGTCACTTTACCTATTGGTTCCTCCAAGTGTGAAAGGTGCTTCTTGAAAATTATAAAGACTCGCCTGCATTCAAGTATGCGCAGAAGTTGCTTGGAGTCATTGTTGAAGATTTCGATTGAGATGTACCTATTGAATTACGAAGCTGTGATCGTTAGATTTGCTGACAGTCCTCAGTTGAGAAAGATGTTACTGTACTAGTGTACTTTGTACTGTAGTAAATGTATGGAAAATAAAATAGATCAATTTTTGTCATAGTAAATCAGTTTCATAATTAAATTAAGTGAATTTGATGACCTGCCTGGAAAAGTCAGCAAAATTCGAATAGTTGCCCCAGCTGATAATGGTGTGCCACTCCGCCATTGCTTTTATTATAACATTGTATAACTCTACTAAAGGAAATGTTGCCTTTTATATATGCCCCATTTATTCTCCTTTTATGTTTGAAAAAAAAATGGGGGAGGGGGGAATGGCTTATTCAGAAATATTTGCATTATTTTCAGCCAGTGCATTTCTGTTTAAAATTGAAAAATGAAATCGGGAAGAGATTAGAGAGAAAACCTGAAAATTGAAATTTCTTTTAAAAATCCGTGGGTGGGGGGGGCAAGTGCCCATGCCCAATGCTGCCAACACTCATGGCCCCGACAAACACTTAATGAAATTACATACTTTCCAACTAATGTCTTTTAGCTGATTAATGTTTTCGCTTCATCTCTTGGAAATCATTAATGAGAGAGATTGCTGTGAAGTTGAACAGGCATTGTTTGCAAATGTACCGTTAATTGGAATTGGAGAATGCGTTTTGAATGAACATTGCTCAGTATTTGATTTTAGTAAGTGCATATAAAATTCCATAACCTCTCCAAAGGAAATTTCTATCTAGAAATTGTCATATTTATAACAAGCTTAAAATACTTTTTGAAAGAGCTTCAACACGAATATGTGTTAATCAACATACGTATCCTGTGTTTATAGGCTTTTTGTTACATGCTGTTAAGTTACACATATGGGAATATACTAATTCTCTATATACAAGGTAATTCAAAAATCTGTACAAACTGCAAGTACTAATACTTTTCAGTTAATGAATGTATATCTGCTCTTTGGTAGAATTTAGCCAGATTTTCATTAAAATATACATCTATACACAGCAGCTATTCCATTTCCATTAGCAGCATGTACGTAATATGAAGCATTTCACGAGTGTTAAGGTGACTGACCCATATCTAAAACAAAGGTTTCCAAAATATGCTTCATGAAGCTTGTCGAAGGACTTCAAATCTGAATTTGGCATTCATCTGTAGCTTATCCGCAATAAAACCAGACGTCACCAAATCAACAAGGGAAGGTCCCAGAGTGGACGACCCAGATTTTAACATGATGTTGTGGACTTTGTTTAAATTGATACACATTTAAACAAAGGCCTTGCTAAATTCTACCTAAGCAGACATATTCATTCACGAAAAGGATCCATTTTAGTGTATAGCATTTGTACCATGAGTTTTAAATCATTATGTATAACTTCACATACTATTTCGCTGGTACTCATCTCTTACAACAAAAAGCAAAAAATACTCCAATGACATTGGTTGCAACTCAAATTACTGTTTAACAGTAACCTGGAGATTTGAAACTGTGGTGCCATATTCACGAAAAGGGCTTTATATTTTACAGAATCCTACTTTTGTTTAGAACAGAGTCAAGAATCTTGCAAAATAACGCTAATACTAAAATTATTTAGAACACTGAAAAGTGGTATAGGTAAGCGATGAGGAACCAGTCTACACTTTCTTATAAAACTTCCGTTTTTTTTGTTTTTTTTTAACTTTATGTACATTTAACAGACTCCAATTTGGTGGTTCTGCTCTTACTTCAGCCACTGAATAAACCACCAAAAACTATGTGTCAAGCTTTGAAAGAAATAACTTGAGAGATGAGACGAATTTACATGCACTTTGTAGTATTTTGATATATTTAAATATGGTATATCCAACTCCATAAATAAAAGTGGTCTTTCCATAAAATACTTAAAAACCTTACAACAAACAGCACCAATATTCTTGACGATGAACAATTGAAAGGGGTGAAACTTCCACGTAACATGCACCATTTTCCGATATATTTATATTTAAATTAGAAAGAAGGTGTTGGGCCTACTTTAACTCTGGGGTGAAAGGGGGGGGGGGAACAAAAACGTCGTTTTAAAAGTCAAAGGAAACCAAATTTTTGAAGCCAAAAGTCTTCACAGGGTAAAAGTAAGAAATGCGACAACACATTTCAAACAGCGGAGAGGATATTAATTACAGGTTGTTATTAGTCTAAAAAATTGTGTATCCTGTAATAGAAATCAAGAAGAACACCTTTTAAAAAAAAATCAAAGCACATTTATACATCTCGGGAACAAACAGTCAAAGATTAGCAAATACGATGTAACATATATGATAGTAACAACACTAAAAATTTTAATATTATCTAAAGATAAAAATGTCGTATACAAACTTTTGGGGTATCAGACAGTCCCCTGTTATAAACTTCTATTGTACAAGCTATGACCAAATCCACAGCTGTTTGAACTATTCTAGCTATAAGAGTTTTGTCGAGGAGAGGTAACATTAATCTTAAGAGTCCCCTCCATTGCCGTACTTCAAAAAAGGATATCCTTCTTTGCCTATGGGGATGTTGAGCAGAATTTTTATTTTCAGGCACCCTATTCCCCAAGAGATTTCTATAATCTTGGGTACACTATTCGTCGAGCTAATTCAAGGAACGTACAAAGTTTACGTTTCAAAGACAAAGTAAAAATTTAAAATCTGTTGATCGGCACAAATGATGGAAATAGTTATGTTCGTCCTAACGCAGTCCTCGTGAGAGAAACCAGAATTCACTTACAAAGAATGCACAAATGTAGAAAAACTCCCGTCGAGAAGAGACACACATACACACATATGAAAAATGAAGAAATAAAATCCTCACATCGTTGAATGACAGAGTCGATAAAAGGCAACAACCGTCACATTTTACAACTCTTATTGCTTTATACCTGGCACATAAACGTTTCATAATTCGGAACTCACATTGCTTTTGCTACACATGTGACGCGACGCCTGTTGCAATTTTACAGACTTTGCCATTCACGGTCCAGGCCGATCAGATGTAATGCTTGTGCTTCCATCGCATTCGGTTAAAAATATGTAATGCTAATCCCCCTCGCTTCCATTTTAACCTAAATCTAAACAAAAATGACATATATACACAGTGCAACAATGGAAAGCTCATCTGTCTGTCAAACGACAGTAACCGTTAAAACAAAAAAATAAAATCGATTTTTTTTATTATTTTTTTAAACAGAAGATTGAAAGCAAACCCTCATATAAACTTAACACCGAAACACATGTTTTGTGTGATTAAAAAAAAAATAAATAATAATAATAATAAAGAAGTCCTTTGTAACAATTAATTGTTTTTTCCCCAGAGTATGCTCAAAGGTCCAAGTGCGTTACAATGGTATCATTGACGAAACATAAAAAAAAAACAAAAAAACACTGTAACAAAAGAGAATGCATATGTTTATAGTTTTCATTACGATTTGGTAGCATACTCTCTCTCAAGTGATCAAGCACATCTCTAACGAAGGTGGTAACAACTTCTTGAGTACTTAAACTAATAAAAAAGAAAACACCGGCGATTTTGATCAATGGAGAACATAAAATCATAGCTAAAATAACGTTCACTTAAACAGATTTCAACAAAGCAGAGTCTCAAATTCCTGAACACAAAAAAAGAACGAAGCAGCGGTAGCTCTCAACTGGTGTATGATCAAAAACTCATTCCACATAGACACATGAAAAATGAATGGTACAAGAATTTAATGCTGTACATCAGAGATTCCCAAACTCAGATAATATGAAGAAATAGCAACCAAGTTTCAACAACGAATGTGCAAATGAGTCTATTTAAATTTTGCACAGTGACCAACACTGTGAACAAATCTATTTCATATATACATGTTTTTTATATACAGAGTACTCAAAATCGATTGTGCAATACCCACAATATTCTTTGAAGAGTTTTAACTCACTAAAGGGATACTGAGAATGGTAACTGGTTTGTCCGAAAGTGTGGTATAAAAATTTAGCTTGTTTATTTGGCAATTTTAAATGCCACTGCACATATATAAAATTATTTTTCAACCGATCTCGGTTTATATAAGGTTATTTGATGCGACTTGAGTATCACATAACCAACGAAAAACTTACTCGTCGTCGCCAAATATGGCTAAATCGATGCTGAGAGATGGATTTTTTTAAAAAAAAAAAAAATTGCAAAATGTCCGTTATTTTCTTTTCTCTTGAACTTCATGTAATAAAAAAAAGTTCACTTTAAAGCTTAAATTGCCATTACTTATGTTTGTAAACAATTTCAACACATGTAGAGGACAGCTATAAGGCCCTGTAAAAATATCTTTGAAGATTGAATATATTTAAAAAAAAATTAGAATGCAACTTTAGAATGAATTACATCGAAATGACAATACAAAATTACACGGTGAAATAGCCAATTATAAGCAAATCCACGTTGCTTAGCTCCTGAGTTATTGCTACTATAATAAAATAAAATAATTTTTACGTTGTTAGAGTACTGCAAAAATTCGTATTAATTTTGTACATATTTCAATAATGAAAATTTACATTAAACACTGTGACATCACAAATCTGGCTTTCCCACTGAATGTGGGTTGTGCTTAAATAGTGTTTTAATTCAATGAAAATAAGCCCTTGTACTGCAAGGAGAGAGGTTTGGTGTTGTTGTTTTTTAAAAGCTAGAGTTCAATTAAAATCACAAAATGTACTGATTTGCTAGCATTCTCAATGTCATTATATCTAAATTCTTCAAAGAATACCACTATGTAATTATTGTTATTACACGATTGATCTTGAACGCCCTGTACACATATACGAATCTTGCTTGAAATTTCTTCAAATTTTTCTCCAAAATTATGCACACAACACCGAACTGGGAATTTCCGTTTGGGAACTACTGTTTTATAATAATGCGGTAGGTAGTAGTAGTAATATATGCAAAATGGCAAATTTAACAGTGCACGGGCACTCAGGAACTAATATTACCGTCGATGAACATAATGATGTAGTAATGGGTATTTTACAGCCAGTGGGAGAACGATAAATGAAATATCCATGAAATGTGGAATGATAGCCCACGGCGGAAGAAATAAGCTTAAAATTTTCCAAGGAATGCAGCCCTTAGCGTTCTCTTACGAGTGGTTTGATACGATGACGCCAGGTCGCAACTGGCTGATGGGGGCACTCTGTATAATTTGATGATGAAAGGCGAATTCTCCGCTCACACAAGAGAAAGAAGGTATTTTCGACTCAGTCGTTAACGGCAATGAAAAATGGGACTTTTCTTGAAACGATGTTGGCGACAGTGGTTTGAGTTCAATCGACTGGCGACAGGGGTCAGGGTCATCTTGAAAAAGGTGGTCACCTTCGAGGTGCCTGATGGCTTCAACTATTGTCTCAAGGTTTTGACGGGATGTGCTGGAGTACAACTGTTGTTGAAGGGAGGTTGGTGTCTCTACTACCGACACAATGGTGTCCAGTGGCGGGGTAAGTGGTGCCGGACTACTCACAACTGGAGTATCAATAGATATCGGTGGAATAGGCAGATCGAGAGTCACAGGGATGTCACAAAGTACTTCTTTCTTAACTGTTACGTTTTCTGATTCTGGCTCGTTTAGGGAAAGTTGGTGTTGTGGCGAAGACTTGCTCAGTGGCTTCCCAGATAGGTCTTCAGGGATCTCGATATTGTGCTCAGGACTGGGCTGGGTGCCGATGATTTCATGGGAACTTTCAATTTCTTCACTCGATAATTGAGAAGGTGGACTCGTCATCTCTGCATCAAGAGCCATATTCAAAGACCCACTCAAAGGTTTAAATGTTTCCTGCAAAAGAATGAAATGGGAATTATTTTTCTTTTATATACAGCAATAATATATGGACTGAGAAAAATTATCGTTGTCGAGAGAGTTATCGGTATAGGGAGGGTTCATTATACAGTAAAACCTTTTTAGGGATTTATCGTTACATTGGGATGTTTTACTGTACACATATGTAGCAATAATACAATTGGACGATAACTGCTGTCGGTAAAATCCCTCTTACATATACTGTTCTGACTTTGCTGTTCTATAGGACAGTGACTAGTACTAATGCAGAGTTTAAAAAGGTCTGTACTCGAGAAAAAACATAAATTTACATGGATGAACATTACAGTTTTGTTGTTGCCAAATGCAATAAATAAAAATACAATTAAAAGTAACAGTACGACAATTAAAACAGTACGAAATATAGTAGTATATTTCAACATATATAAAATTGTAATTTATTGGGAGGGCTTTGCTCGCATGAACCAACGTAGCTCTACACCCATGGATGTCCATTTCATGATAAATAAACTGAATGTCTAATAAATTTAGAGGTTTTGATTCTAGAGGCTGAGAGGTGGCATCACTTGTACATAAATGAAAAAAAACATCACTAGTGCATAAATGTAAAAGTATATATAAACATGGAAGTTACATTGCTCTGGTTATTTTTCAATTTTTATGAGAGTCAACACCAAGGACCTATTCTGAACCTAGCATGTTAAATCACCCTTATGCCTGGAAACACTATCATTTCCTATGACAACAGAAAACCAGCATATCCTGCTTTCAATTTAAACGTAAAGCATTAGAGAATCAACATTACCATTGTCCTAAATTAGCAAAGTTTATTTACTATGTACTACTTTTTTTTTTTTTCCAAAAATGCGAAGTTAATGTAAGAATGGCCCCAGAAAATGATTGAGCCCAGGCAATCCAAATGCATCAAGCTGACCCTGTACGAACTTGCTATGTTTGCGACATTACTGCCAAAATTGCACCTGACAGAAGATCAACAAAATATTTTTTAGCATCATACTTTAAGAAAGATTTATACGTTAAAAATATACTTACATCACCACTGCCACTTTGGTAATGAAGCTGCACTTGGTGGGCAATTTCACGTATCCGCTCGGGATATAACTGGGCTTCCATGTTTCGTATTTGTTCTTCTAAGACGAGGCGCAGTCGTCGCTCTCGGTCTAACTGAACCCGCAGCTCGATCATTTCTCGCCTCACATCATCTACACCAGGCTCACTTTGGGAAGGGCTCATGTTACCAATTCCTTCATCTGATGACTCAACTAGGAGTAAAAAAATTCCATTAATCATACAAAAATATATACAATACACATTCCCCCCAAAAAAAATCATACTTTATCGACAAGTGGAAGTTTCTGTGAAAAGATATAGAATCGAACCTCATTATCGCAACCCCTCACAGTGCCAAAATACAAAAAAAACAATTGTGCTAAAAGTAGTTAACATTATTCAGAAAGGGTGGAATCGTATTACTAAGCTATTCATAGTTCACGGGGATGTGGGAAACAGTTCATATTAAAAGTAAATCTACATTACGCATGTTCAAATTAACAAAAGTTTGACTGTACAAATCCTATAGTTTATGAAGTTATGTAACCACCAAAAAACATAAAAGCTACAAATAAGAATGAATATACAGTAAAACTTCCGCATACTGAACTTCCATATATCTAAGTTTTTTCAATATATACATATATCATAATCAACCATTTTCAATCCACAGCAGGATGGAGGTCTCTCTGTTATCACACATACACGTAGTACGGTGAAAGAAATACAAAGGAAATGGCCTTAAGCGCAGAATGTTGGCCAAACGGGTTGGCAAACTGGACCTACAGTTTAACGAAGATTCAGAACTTCACTACAAAGACACGAACTGGCTGAAGATGTTCCTGATGAGGTATTTCGCAAACTTACTACATGTGAGCCCTTTTATGATGAATCACCATCAAAATTTTTTGTGCAATAAGACATTAGGAAGTTTATCAAACATACATAAATGTGTATGAATACTACATGAATATGTTTTCCAAGCATATTCAGCACTTTTCTCTTGTTCACTCTTGTTTTGAAATATCTACATGAACATGACTTGTACACAGGCCTAGCACGACCATATAGGCACAATACGCGGCCCGTCTAAGGCGGTACCATGACAGAGCTTTTTTTTAAGACAATACTGTAGCATGATTGAGATAAACTTAGTAATAAATAAATAAATGGCACTGAATGGTTTATTTTCAGCTGAATGCCTTCACCAATATTTATTCTACTTTTCTGGGTGTCTCGCCTATCCTTTTTTGTTTTTGTTTTCATAGCCTTAATTTCTTGCTTTTTTTACATTAAAAATTTTCCTCTAACCGATTTATGTAGCTATGAATAACACTTTCGCACTACTGCTACACCTTTCAGTGGTGCGAGCAGTACCGCTGTCACAGTAGAGTGTTGAAGGATGCTCCTTTCTTTTTGATATCTTCATGCACTATTACAAGGAATGAGATTTACAATATTTCCCTTCAACCACCAGCGTAGAATTCTTAAAATTATTGGGGGGCAAGCACATTTTATGTACGTTTATACATTACAGTATATGTAAAATCGCAATTTATTTCAGATTATTTGGAGGGTCTCAGGCCCCACAGGCCCATATAACTTTATGGTGTAGCGTCTACACACTATACCTTCAACAGCAAAATATCAGACTATTTTTTTTTTATTTGTCTGTGTGTTACGATATAAGCTGTGATTATCATAATTCCCTTTTATATGAACTACAGTGAGAGGTGGAATATGCCACATTTTTCATCTGTTACATGTATTGGAGTTTTATAAGCAAAGACAATGTTATAAGCGTAAGTAATGTTGTTAAAACGTTTCATTTCAACTTATGTTTCCCATGGACATGGCCGTCTGTCTTTCGTCAGGAATACAAAATGAGAAAATAAGTATTAGAAAACTGGAGCTGGTGTTGTTGCGTGACTATTATGTTGCCAGTTGTGGATGAATAATTAATTTGAAAATTTTATTAAACGTTTCCAAGCTTGACTGAAAGTGGGTGTAGATTTTGGTTCATTGACTATGATAGAAGAATTCTGAGTGATATGGAATGCTTCTAAAAAATCTAATTCATGTATTGATCTTGGTTGGCAGATAATTGTGAGTTGGTTGAATTTGTGGTTATGTGACCAGCAATGAACCGCAATGGCAGACTTATGGAATTCTGCCTTCTCTACGTATTTAGAGTGTTCCTTTAGTCTGTGCTGCAAGGCTCGTTTAGTCTGGCCTATGTAGGACGTTGCATTTGCTGTAGATTTGGTAAACACCCCAACGTTTTAAAATTGGGATG
This sequence comes from Dysdera silvatica, assembly GCA_006491805.2. Lineage (NCBI taxonomy): Eukaryota > Metazoa > Arthropoda > Arachnida > Araneae > Dysderidae > Dysdera > Dysdera silvatica. Next base: position 153,254,883 of record QLNU02015003.1, read on the forward strand.
TTGTCTTTAAGTTTAGAGACATGGATTTTGTTGAATGGGAAAAAAAATTACTCTGAAGTTTGCCTTTTTAAGAATTTTGGAGAGAAGGGAGCTAATTTATGAGGAAAAAGGGAAAAACAATGGTGCCGGAGAATTCACAATTGGATGTATAAGAAAGTGTAGTGCTAGGAACTGATTTTGTAAATTTTTGGACACTGAATGCAACTTGTCCTACATAGGCCAGACTAAAAGAGCCTTGTAGCACAGACTAACGGAACAATCTAAATACGTAGAGACGGCAGAATTCCGTAAGTCTGCCATTGAAGTTCATTGTTGGTCACATAACCACAAATTCAACCAACCCACAATTATCTGTCAACCAAGACCAATACATGAATTAGATTTTTTAAAAGCATTCCATATCAATAAGAATTCTTCTGTCATAGTCAATGAGCCAAATCTACTCCCACTTTCGGTCAAGATTGGAAACGTTTAATAAAATTTTCGCATTAACTATTCATCCACAACTGGCAACACAACAGTCATGCAATAACACCATCTCCAGTTTTTTAATATTTATTTTCTCATTTTGTATTCCTGACGAAAGACGGCCAAGTCCGTCAGAAACGTACGTTGAAATAAAACGTTTTAACAACATTACTTACGCTTATAAATCTAATCTGCGTAATGCTACGTCAAATTATCTTACACGTATTGGAGTGTCAAAATTTTTACTAAAGGAACACACACGTTGTTCGCATGGGGTGGCAAATTTGCTTGCACTGGCCCTGCTTGTACATGTGATTCATTTTGTAGAATTTAGACTATACATACTTGTTTCTGTCTTCTTCCTCTTCGGTAACGGAGAATCGGAACAACTGCCATCGCTGTCATGATTGATCTGCAGGTTCACTAGCCTTTTTAGTTGACACGTCTGCGACAGAAGCCGTGTCTTCTCTTGTTCCAGCTGATAAATATATTCCGCTGTGTGCTGAAGAATGGCAGCCTATGTGTTAAAACAAAAAACATATGTGAGAGCCTCATACATTTCTAGCACGGAAAAAAAAAAGAATTCGACACAGCCCATGACTGGCATTTGGACAGAATTATGTACAGTAACTTTAATAAAAATTCTATGCACTGTTATTCTTAATTCAAGTCACTTTTAGGATATTTTTTCTTATAAAAATTTGTTTTCCAAAACAACATAGAAATTTCATGCAGGCAGCAACATAGTTTTCAAAATTGGGG
>QLNU02015003.1:153256212-153267472 GCA_006491805.2 Dysdera silvatica
TCTGTAACCCCCCCACCTCATGAACATACGCCTATGGCTCTATCCCACCCACACCCCCAAGGAAAATTCTACGGACATCGACCCCAGATTTTGTGAAACTAAACTCATGGATCAATCCCAGAACTTTCCACCTCCCCTGAATGCACTGGCAACGCCCCAGGAACCTATTACCAAAGTTTTCAATGAATTATCTCACGGACAGAAAATAATAGCCAAAAGGCTACAAAAGCAGTGTCTAAAAATGGCCAAAACCCACCACGGGTATTTTAAAATAATTAAACCTTAAAAAATATACAGTATCAAAATTACAGAGGACGGATAAATGGGAATAAAGGCAGACGCATGGACGGACTAGGAAGTAAATAATAAATACAAAAAAAGGGAGGGACTCACTGGAAGAACAGGCAGTTTCCTCAAAAGAAATAAAAAAAAAAGAGAGGGAGAAATAGGCGGGAAAATAGTGGAATTGGCAAGGATGAACCTTATGGTTCGGCGAGGAGAAATTGGGCATGATGCCAAGTCATTTTTCGGGCAGGGTGCCGCCAGTCGAATTTACACCACGTGGAGCATTCCAAGAGGCCCCGATCACGAGGGTGGTGACGTCATAAAAAAAAGGGGACGGCACCGTTTTCGCCCCATCCCTGCGTTCTTTCGGACATGTGGGCAGACGATTGACTTAACTCAACTTCATAGACGTCAAAATGCCGTCCGCAACCACAAGAATGCCAATAAGAGGAAGAGAAAAAAATTCCTGAACGTTAAGGATGGGGAGGGAGCGGACTCGTGCAAAGCATCATGGGAATTTTATAATCGAATTTTTAAAAAATAGTTCGGTTCAATTTTATTTTTGAAAAATCCATCCGCATGGCTTTTTTCTCATGAAGGACAAAATAAAAATTTGACTTTGTCTCCCATTCGAGGTCAGGAGAACTTTTCAAATAACACCTGTTACTCCACGAGTTAATAAAACGGCGGAATGATCCATCCACGACGAGGGGAGATTTTTTTTTTCAGGCAAAGATGGGGAAAATGTGATAGGGAACAGGAAGCTACCTGCCATCCTACACAGTTTCCTAGAAGCCCCCTCCCCCCACCAACACGAGGGAGAGAATCCCCTTCCAAAGGACACGCCCACAGTGATAACAAAAGTATTTCTTGGAAAAACCGCCGCCGGTGGAAGAGACCACCTGCTGAATAGACAGTGAGAAATATCCAAACCCACAATTTATACGGGGACTAAACACAAATTGAGACTTCGAAGTAGATGGCGCTACGATCGTCTTATATTTCATGATACGTATTAATGTCACATAGAAAACTTCATTTAAAGAAATGCGAGCGATTATGGGCAACAGAAATGCGAGCTCTCTACGTCATAGGACGTTGATGGGACTTGGTCAAGAGTTCATCATATGAGTATAAAAACGAAATCACGTCATCGCCCCTCCCCACTCCAATTTAATGAACACGGCAACGCCACCTGACGGAAACTTACCGAACTTACACTTCCAGTATCGCTAGCCATTGGAGGTGAGTTCGGACTCATTTTTCGAGGCCCGAAGACTTGCAATTTAGGCCTACCCGAACCATACATACTTCATGGGAACTTTAGCCTGAGCCCGAAACTTCAAATATGACTGGACGTACGATTAAAATTTAAAAAAATAAAAAAAAAAACGTAATTTCCTTCGAATATTCATACACACGTATTTCTACAATCCTCGAAAACAAATCATCATTTTATTCTTTAGACAATTTCGACATTGAAAAGTCAGTTTTCGGCATCAGTTGTATCAGTCTGATGAGCCCGAGCCCGAAAATAATGCGAAATGTAGAGCCCGAGCCCGTCTCTACTAGTCATCGGTAGATTTGATAGTTTGTACATAAGGCAATTTTGAGGTCATGTTACATAGCGGTGGTCTCGCAACATAGCATTTCGAAACAGCCGACAACGCATTTCTGAAATCATTTTCTCAGGTAATGCATGTGTTTTCGGTCACATGATTTACAAAGACTTCCGCGACCAGAAGAAGGTTACTATGACGACAATCGTTTACATGGACTACAACTTAATAAATCCTTATTAATAACAATCGTACATTATCCACGGTAGTAAATCGTCACGAACACGAGGAACGACAGACCTATCAAAAAAGCGAAATGGAATATGGAGATGTCCCCCCCCCTTCCCCGGTGACATCTGGCCTGTACTCCAATAGTAAGAAATTGGGGAGAGAGCGGCGATTATCCAAATTCATTGCGTGCCCATGAATTGACTACCGAAGAAAGGAAGGAAGGAATTGAGGGGGGGATAGACAGAGGGAGAAAGAAATAGATTGTAGGTCGGTGAATAGACGAAATGGTAGCCAGCCAGACAGGTCCCATTCATCGGTCGCTGGGAACTAAGGGAGAAAGGTGGGACCGAAAATTCACGAAGGACCTCAACAAAAGAAAAAAACCCAGCACATTGGAGGGATGGGGAGTATAAAATAGCAATTCTTCACGTTCTAATTTTGCAAAAATTAATTTTAAAATACGCATTATCCTTAAATTAGGAACGGGACCCAAGGCCGCTCACATTTTTCTTAAAGCAAAAATTTGAAACTTCAAAAATTAGTGTAAAAAAGGCCCACAAAAATGATCGAGCCCCCCGTTTTACCCAAAAAAGCTTAGATACGCGAAGCTCCGATACTCCGTACTCTTAACATTCGTTGGAAATGGTTGCCCGTTTTAAACCAACGGAGGTCACTGAAGCCAGTGGCGTAGGCAGAAAGTTCATATGGGGGGAGGATTACAGAGCTACAACTCATATATTCCTATGTTAAATATACAAAATTTCATGCCAATGGGGGGTTACAACCCCCAAAACCACCCCCTGGCTACGCCTCTGACTGAATCTCTACCTTTCCCTAAAGGGCAGTGGATATTTTTGAGCAGAAAATACAAAGAAATTATTTAAAAAAAAAAAAAAAAATCTGAGACACCTGTAACGCACTGCCATGTTAGACTCAACCTTGGACGACGAACGAATGACTGACTCATTCCACAACAAACGACTACCTCAAGCACCATCCAGAAATGCAACAAGGCGCGATACGTCGAATTTCGACGCATTCCGACCAGCTGTTTGTCGGCCGCACGTACTTGGCTGGAAACCGGTAACGCAAAAAAAAAAAATAACCGACTTTGTTCGACCACCATCCGATGAGAACGGCCACCAACCAGGCTTGCATAACCCGATTCAAATGCTGGTCAAGCAAACTGCAAGCTGACCACTAGCTTCGTGGTGACCTTACACCCAAGGGTGGTGACTGCTGTTCGAGAAAACGTGGCAGGAAAAATGCTTGGCTTCCGCCGCCGGCTGGTGGAAATGATTTACGGAATTTTTCTTCATCGAATGAGCCATTTACGGGTTGGCATCGGAAGAGGAAAAACTGAGTTGGGGAGGGAGGGAGGGAGGAGGGTATATGTCTGCAGGCGATGGTGGTAGTGGGGGGGGGAGGGTCGTTGAGAGGTATTTTCACCCCTCTGCGCCGCAAGTGGCGTACGAAAAGAAGAAGAAAAGACGCAACAAGCCTTCGAGGAATTTCGAGTATGCCGGTTCGGTGGGAAAGGGGCCGCCGCCAACCGGACCCACTGAGAAGGTAGGACGTCGTGAGGGGGAGGGAGGGGCTGTGGGGGTAAACCAAGGAACCCAGCAAGGTGGTTTGGAAGGAGAGAGAGAGAAGAAAGAAAAACGTAATCGCCATTTTTTATCACTTCTCCCCGATTCACCTGCGGCTGTCGGCGTATCAAAAACATGGGTGCTGTTAGCAGTTGGGGTTTTTATCGTAGAAATGCCATTTCTTTTTACAGACATCGTAAAGGACTTTTTCTTTTTAACTACACGTGACATGTTTATCCAATTTGGCGCGAGTTCCAAAAATTCCTCGTCTGCTTGGCTTCCAAAAATTCACACTTAGTCCAACGAAGTTTTCTTTCCCAAAATAACAAAAATTGAAAATACGAAGACCAAGCGATGGTTTTCTAGGCGCCTTTCAGCAACAAAAACATGTGTAAACGATTAAGATTATTTGAGAACAAATATCGATGTAGCTGTGCCAATCAACAATCTTGTTGGATAAAACACTGGGAATGAGCTCCCCAAAAATACAGTCTGCATATTGCGGACAACTTTTCCAATCAACACTGCACTCAAAAGAAGAAGGGGAAAAGCTCCTCCCCCAAAATACTCACAGACTGCTTTGGAGACGGAACAGATAAATTGGGGGGTGGGGGCGGAAACCACAGTATCCATTACTATGTACTAGCACATCCACAACACACCTTGTATATACACACATCAGCGTGCAATTGCGCACGTACACACAATGTACGTGCGCATCCAGTGATCCCAAGTAAAATAGCCTGGAAAAACCGGGGGCGGATCCGAATTCTTCCACGCATGCGCACAAGCAACGCGATGTAAAACATGTCAGTTTCCGGTCATAGAAATATTACAAGACAGGGGGAAAAAAAGACACAATGCGCACAAAATAAACACGCATGGCCAACGTAATTATTACACAGCATACTATTTCCTGATGACTACATACAAACAGTTAATTTAACTCGCAACCTGAAATTGCGAAAATAAATCTAGCACAATGGTCGAATTAAAATAAAATCAGGAAATTCTCACTTACACGGAAAGGGGAGAGGGTTGTTTACACAATATTTATTGCGCATGGTTTTCATATAATACAGTCAATAAATGGCGCATAGCAAAAGATCTTCCACATGTTCCGCTATGATGCGGCGACAGGTTCTAGTTAGCCAAAAGGAAGCTGGTGGCACACAGTGGCGTAGGCAGAAAGTTCATAAGGGGGGGTTACAATTGGGGGTTACAGATCTACAACTCACATATTCCTATATTAAATATACAAAATTTCATTGCAACACCCCCCCCCTGCGTACGCCAGTGGCAACTTGATTTCACTATGTACATATAAAAATGCTTTACTACATATACATACAGAGCAGGAACGTAGCGACTGTAAACGAAAATGGAATTACATTTTTTCGCAAAATGCGAAACAAAGCTTACACAGCTTTGAATTCCGCTATCGAAACCACATCCGTGGGGAACTTTTGCATGACTATCGTCGCAAGGAATGGCCGAGTAATAAAATCCCATCCTTTATGGATAACGCGAAATACTTTTAACACAAACGAATTTGTTGTCCCCCGCTGTGAGTGTTCGTGTTAACGAAGTCTGACCGTATGGCAATACAACACTACTAACACACTCTTATTTTTAATTTTTTTTTCCCTAAATTTTGCATCGAATAACATTTCACCGGCTGGCTTCACACCACTTCGTATAAGAATCGAGCACATTTTCGCGATTGGGCCCTTTGGAAATCAGAACGCCTCATTTTTCAAACCCGTTACGACATAATGAATTTCCTTGACACGGTGTCAAAAACTTGCGAATTTTTGCAGGCCTTTGAAGAAGTTCCCATGGACAGGCATTGTCGATTGTCTTCGTAGAAAACGGGGTCAAAACATCCTTCACTAAATGGGGCAAATGTGTGCAACGCGCACAAGACAGCCAGATGGGACGAGCTGTTGAAAGTGACCGCTAAGCCACGATACATTTGTGAACGTTCGCGCATACAGTCGTGCCACTCAGGCACAGTGGTTGCAAAGGCAACAACAGCTATTTGTCGCCGAAGTAAGTATTCCGAACGAGAGGGAAACTTGGTTGAAACTTTTTTCTTTTATTAAAGGGGCATCGCACTGGCTTAACAAGAGCGTCAAAAGGAAACCATTTATCAACTCCCATATGAATCAATTCTAGTGATCGGGGGAGAATAATCAATTCCTACTCGTTACGACTGATCGGACCTATCAAGTCAAACGACGTCGAACTTAAAAATCAGCCATGAGGCAGACTAATTAAAAATAAAAAAATAATTTAAGACAAGCAAGTGAAAAAAAATCGTCTATGACCGATATTTAAATTTAGCGGGTTTCAATTAACATTAATTCGCAACTTTCTAATCCGTAAACTTCCTAATTCGCAACTCTCTAATTCTCAAGTAACTCGGTAGGTTTTCAGCATTAACAATAGCCATCATTATTGCATTTACGGAAGACCTTTACCTTGTCCTTTTTATTGCGTATAGACAGACAGACAGAAAAACCAACAGCAATAGTGGGTTCAATATCTATTGAAACCCGCTAAAAATAAATAATAGAGTTAATTGATTGATTGTTTGGCTTTTTTATGGCGCAAGAGCATCTGGGCTATACTGCGCCAAAATAGAGTTGAACTAACCACTCTTTAAAATTCAATAATATTCGTTCTAAAACTATTGGTTAGCGGAAAGGGGGTATACCCCCCCACCCCAAGCACATCCCTCTCATTTTTACATGTCTTTATATTCAGTGACCTAGCAATTAAAAAGTTATGAGAAGCCCAAATAGTTTTAAAGGTCATGAGAGGCGGCGTTGTTTATGATGATGATGAATTGAGCACGCGGGGGTTTGGGAAAGGTGGCCGCCGAAGGCGGCACTATGATCCCAGGAGATGCGGCGTTAGACAAAAAAAAAAGTGCTTTGATATCCAATGGGGGCTTAGCCCACCCTTTTCTTACGTCGCTGCTTATAGAAAGCAATTTTTGAAATAACTGAAAAATATCTTCACCACTATAAATAAAAAAAAAAAAGAGTATTAAAAACTCTTTCCAATAAATAAATGATTTGAGTTCTTGGGGTGGCAGCAGACAAAACGCATATTACGGAGTCGCCCGGGTTCGAGAATGCGACTTCTCCAATAACCTCGCCGCCACGTGGTAACAACGTCTGGTGGGAATGACTTCATGCATGCGAACAGGAATGCGGACTTCCAACGCACAGACGAGAAGAACAACATAACTACATCACCAGAGAGAAAAAAAAATCACACCCCAACCAGATTAAAGCATTTCAAACAGGCATTTTTTTCTCACCTTTTCGAGAGTTAAATCGGGAGGTGTGTGTGGGAGAGGAGAGGAGAGGGAGAGAAGTTCATTACAGCTTGACTTTCATCTCTGCGATGTGGAGCGCCCTCTGTCGATAGCAAACATAATAAAAATAATAATTCTCGGCTACCAATTTTCCAGGACGGAGGGCTCCATCAATCACTGGCGACTGCACGAAGATGGCGAATCAAACGACTCATAGCCGCATAAATTGAACGGCGACAAAACCTCGTTTTCCGACGCCAACGCCAAAAATTAATAAAACAGGTCAAAAGAAAAATAATAAGAAAGAAAATTCAGAAAATTTTTCGCGGGAACGAGTTCTGAAAAATAACAGAGACAAAAAACAAAAAAGTGCTCGAAAAGAAAATGATCTGAATAAAACTCCAATAAAGGGAAATTTTGGGGAAATTTACGAGCAACGGCCTAACGTACGCCGACCGTAAATTTCCCGCCAAACAAAAGACGAGAGGGAAAAAAAAAATCCCTCGCCACAAAAAATATTAGTTCCTTTCCTTTTTTGCGAAACCGACGACAAAACAGAACACCGGAAAATCAGAGAAGGGCGCGGTCCTCGACCGCGGCGTGTCCGGATCTGATTATTCAAATGAGGCGCCAGAACTTCGTCGAAACCAATCACTTTAAAGTTTTGTAAAGGCAGCCGTACACCCATCTTCGGTCAGTTACAAAGGGAAGGTCGCGTCGCTCTCGTTGGGGCGTTCATTTTAAGATCAAGGCCAAAGAATTTTGAAAACAATTCTGAACTGCCAAGTAAATAGGATGGAATTTAGATTTAGGGCTTGTTTCCATTTCATTATCTACATAATAGGGATATTTCAAACAAGTGGGGGGGGGGGGGTTGATGCGGGATATAACCCCCCCCCCATTATAATGAAATTTTATATGTCTAACATAGGAATATATGAGTTGTAGCTCTGTATACCCCCCTTTAACGTATAAGCCCCCCCACTTATGAACTTTGTGCATACGCCTATGCTGACAACTGTCATCGAATAGTTGCCTCCTCATGCGCTCTGGAAACGAGTCCCCCAATGGTTTTGTACTCTATAAAATTATAATACGTAGTTTCGCAGCTCTTGTTTCCCCCCCAAGGTCTTGAAGGTCTGGTACATATTCGTCTAAACGTAATTTTACCCCTGTTTATTTACAAATGTCCGCGAAATTCTTATTAGGAGAGTTCAAGTATTACGTGAGCACCTTGTTGGGGGGGGGGGGACCGTTGTGTTTATTTTCCTATGTTAGCCAATGTTAATTTTTGCTTACTTGGTGGGAGGGGTGTTGAAATGGCCAAAATATTGCTTACGTAATACTTGAACACTTCCTTATTGATAAACCTAGATATTGGAGATAATGTTCTTCAAATAAAAACTTACAATTTATTGATTAACTATCGCGAGGGCCACATTCTTTAGAGGGGTCCCTTCTATTCTTCCAGGATAACGTTCAAGAATTACGCAAGAACCTTGGAGGTGGGGGTTGCTATTGGTCTTATTTTCCTATGTCAGCCAATGTTAAATTTTTGCTTACTAGGGAAAGGGGGTTTGAAATGGTCAAAATATTGCTTACGTGATACTTCAACTCTCCCCAGCCTAGGGCCCATAAAAAACTTAATCCAGCGCTACCCCCCCCCCCCCCCCAAAAAAAGAAGACGATGATGGGAGATCGGTAGATTACATACGGGACAGTTCAAGTATTACGTAAGCATCTTTGTTGGGGTTGCAGATTATTTTTGCTTACATGGGGGGGGGTGAAATGGCCAAAATATTGCTTACGTAATATTTGAACGCTCACTACGTGAGAAATTCCCGCCTTATATACGTTCTAGATGCGTCATAAGAAGTGGGCCTAAAGGGGTATTTCCCAAGCATGTATTTTGTTCTAAAACTTTATTTTCTATCGTAAAAGCAAACCATTTTTGAAACGTTAATAAAAGCCTTGCCAGTTCTTACACGTATTTCGCTAAACACCTGAATCTATGCGAATTTTGAAATCTTTATTCATTAATCAAAAATTAATATAAAGATTTCACAGAAACAGGACTTCGGATTCGTAATTAGGGGTCTAAAATCTATAAATAGCAATATGTCTCAATTCTTAATTAGGGCGCCCACTCGGCGTAGTTCCCTTACACGCATAAACAATTTTAATAATTTAAATAAGAAATGTAACACCAGGCTTTGGTTTATCAGATAGGTTGACGCAATCCAATGCCACACAGGCCGGCATAATGGGCGAAAACAATAATTTTCCGTAAAAAATTACTTGTCAATTCGAAGCTCACCACACTAGTTGTACGGTATTACGAAGTGGTCCTTGGCGCAGTATAGCCCAGATGCTCTTGCGCCATAAAAAATCCAAACAAACAAAGTGGTCCACGTTTTCTGGACTGATAATGGCCGACCGGAAGGAGAACCCCGTTTTCAATATAACTTCATCGACATCGCTTTGGGGCGCTTCCTTTCAGCCCATTCCATAGCAAAACAGGTTCTGGCAGTGGGGGCAGTTTGAACAAACATTTAGCCGACTCAGGATCACAAAAGAAATGACATCAATAACGAACATGATGTCATTTCATATTCGGAAGTGCTCTGGGAGTAATAATTCTTTGCCAACTGGCAACGAAAGTTCCGCGTTCACCGAGAAGTGGGGCATTGTTAACAGGTATGATGGCGCGGTCTCGGTTAACGATGGTAAAGAAGAAAAAAAAGAATGGACGAAGGGACACCTCCCGCATTAGTAAATGCGTTTCATAATAGGTTAAGGAGTTCCCTGCTGTATAAATTTCGCGGGTTTCTGCGGGGCCACGAAATGGCAACCGAACATTTTCGCGGACATTTCTGTTTCCAGGAATGGCAACAGCAATTATTATTATTATTATTATAAGGGGCACAGGAAGGTTCGGCGAAGTAATGATTAAGGACAAGATCAGCTGCTTATATAAATAAACGAAAATGGAGCTTCGCGGAACTGGCGCCGGCAGATGAGCGGCGACAGCCAGGCAACGTAACACCGATGCCGTGATTGGGCATTCGCATTGCGACGCTAAAACCAGCTGATATCAAATCAGCTGGGATTGAGGCATGCCGACTGGGCGGCCGCCAACTCAAGCGGCAGCGCACAGTCACAGGACCGGCAAAATCCAAAAACAATGGAAGGGAGGGGGGGGGGGCAAAAAGAGGAAACGACATAGAAAAAGACATCGCGTAGAACCAACAACACGGCATTTCTGATGACGTGTTGCCCACAACTGTTGTCTACAGATCTGCGTGCCGACAGAGCGGCGCCGGCAAGAGGAAAAGAAATAAGGATTTGATCATAAAATGGGGAAAGAAATATAATATATACAGTATTTCTAATACACGAATTTTAAAAAAGCCTTCGTTGTAGGTGTATATTTAGTGCGTTCATTTATTCACCACAAGATAAAAAATCAGCCATCCGATAGCTGCCTTTCATAATGCAAAACAGCAAAAAGGTAAAGCAACGAAAATCAGGGAGGAATAATAGGAAACCATAAGCGTACGTGGAAAGTTCGTAAAAGGGGGGGTTATAGGCTCAATGGGGGGTTACAGAGCTACAACACACGTTCCTATGCTAAATATGAAAAAAAATTCATTGCAATGAGGGGTTTCAACACCCATCAACACCCCCCTGCGTACGCCAATGTAGGAAACATACCAAAACAGTAAAAAAAATCTATATTTTAATATTTATTTTAAACATATATATATATTACTGAAAATCTCAGCTCGTTAAATAAGCGTGAATTTGCCAGTTTTTATAAAAAGTTGGAAAGAAGCGGTATCGCATCGCAGTTTGCGGTTCAAAACGTATGCAAGAACGATACATTTTCGCAAATTGCGTCAAAAATTTTGCAATGCAAAAAAATAACTCCAAACGTTTTAAGGTACGATAAAACTCTTGGCTTTTAACTGCTAAACATTTAAATTTCGGTTTTAAATTCCTTCCCCTTAATTGTCATCTGTAGTTTGCTTTTTGTCTGTCTTCTGAGCGTCCGTTCATTCTGCCCTCCCTCCCCTTCAGCTTCCATACCACGTGACCTTCCTCGGCGCCTTTTCGTTCGAGAGGATCGGAATCCCATCTTTCTGCCGTCGTGTGTCCATGGCTCGAAATTGGCGGTCAATCAGATTTTGCACCTATAAATTTCGTTTTGATGACAAAGATTTTAGACCCAGTCATTTTTGGTGCCTAACTTTTTCAATTTTTATTGT
>QLNU02015003.1:153269845-153297723 GCA_006491805.2 Dysdera silvatica
TTGTAATTACCTGTATGTACCTTATTTTGGCTAATAAAAAATAGGGGCAAAGACTTTCTGATTCGCCCTCGTAATCCCAACCTTTTAGATTTTGGGGCCTCAAGCCTTAGTCTGCTCAGCCAATTAGGAAACCCGCACTGCTCACTATCAGTATAGGTTTTGTTTGTTTGTTTGGATTTTTTATGGCGCAAGAGCATCTGGACTATACTGCGCCAAATCAGTATAGGAGTTTATTACTAGTATGTAATTAAACGTGCTTTTGGATAAACGTTGTTGTTTATGTAATACACTAAATATTGGATTTCCAGTTTTTTGTTTTTTACCTTTTAAATAAATGAATTGAATTTGTATTTTCATTTTTCCGAAATTACCTCCTCCCCTTTGTTTCGGATAATCGGAATTCTACTGTATGCTAAGCAGAGGCGGACTGGGTTGTCTCAAAGGGGGCGCATCGGCCCGGGCGCCCTTTGAGTCCGCCCCTTATATTAAGTATAATTTTTTACGAGGTTTATCGTAAAAAACACTCCTTGTTTAAAGATGATTATTTTACCCGGAAAAGTAAGCCCTTGTGTTAATTTTTGATTGTCAAAACATCTGCGCTTTGTTCGGTCTTTTCTGCCTTCATAATAAATTGCGTTTAAAGGTAAAAATAATGATAATAATAATTTTGCACTAACACCTGCCGTTTTGCTTTAATCGTGACCTTTCATAAAAGGTCACGATTAAAGCCATAGTTCAAAGAATATGGCTTATAATTTCGTTACATAATGTTTTATTTATGAACAGTTTTTCTCAGCTGTGATTTCATATTTTGTAACATTTAACAGGATGAATAACAGATGACATGATGATTAGCGGTTGTTAATCTGTTTCAGAACCCAGAATCTCATAACAAGGCTTTGTATCTTACCGCCGGGGAACCCTCTTTTCTGCTTGGTGGAATCTTTGATACTTCCTGACGGAACCTCATTCGAGAGATGTAGCAAACTAAATAACAGGTGCAAAGTTAAGTGACTGATCTATTTTTGAAGTTAATTTACATATTCCTTATATGTAATATATCCCTTATATGTATAAATTCTGCCGCTAATATCTTTATATAGCAGAATCCCTCTTAGGTCGCCACATGGACGTCGTTTGGAGGAGGCCGGAGTCAGTTGCCCCTCCCCCTCCCCCTAGAATTGAAATATATGCAATATTTTTAATACATTAAAAGGTTAAAGTAATTATTTGCTTCGGGTTAACACTGGCAAAAAAAGCCTCGCTCCCGAAATTTGCCTTAACGACGCCCTTGGGTCGACAACCAATCTTAGAATCCCTCTCGTTCGGATCAGTTTGGTCCAAGCCTAGATCTGTAAAGCTGACGAGAGGGGGGCAGGCAGCAGGGGTTGCAGCCCGAGGGCCTGGATGAAGTCTAGGGGTCCGCCCTGGCAAGGATCTATGATGCTGGGGAGGGGGGAGGCGGCCCAGGAAAGGGGTCATGGGGTCGGTCGAAATCAGCCTAGAGGCCCGCGGTGGTTCGCGATGACCCTGTACATCTACAACTCAAAATCTCCATATAATTGAAAATGCATCAATTCGATAGGTTCGGCATCAGCTATAGTAGTAATTAGAAGCACTTTATATATATATATATATAATAGGTATGTATTCAATAGGAAAAGGATGTTGTCATTAAAAAAATACAGTTTCTTGATTAAAATTATTTATTTAAACAAGGTGTCAACGGATCTGGAAGATATAGAAACCTGGAAAAGTTAGGGAAGTTTTTTCTGACTAGAAAAGTCAGGAAAATTTGAAATTCATTGTTATAATAAATAACTTATTAAAATAATTTTCCTGAACTGTGCTTTTCATACCACATTACCTACTGAAAATTTTGAAAAACTTGTACTTTTGACTAAACTTCTTCCAAAAGTTACCATTTTTCACCAAAACTAATATAATTTATATAAAATTATTAAGCCTATACTACTGCTCTCCCCCGCCTGTGTAGGGGCGGGGAGAGTGCTACATACTATAATAAATATTTATTTCTCAGGAGAAAATGTTTGCAAAACATATAAAATTGAAACTTGAAAAAAAAAAAAAAATTGTTTGTAGCAATGGGCAACCAATGAGGGGGGGGCAGGCCGTTTAAAAATTCTATTTGCCCGAACCTACTGTGCATTTACTTTTGAAAGTTTTAGTCACATTTTAAAATATGAAACTTTTTAGCTCATTACTAATTGTCAAACAGTATCAATTATTTTTGTAGCGTTTTGGTGTCTTGTACATTCACTAAACTTCTCAACAGCTTTGAGAAAGAGGTAATATTTCTTCTCAGCACCCCAAAAATTGTTGGGCATATGTTTGTAGCTAAATTATCTAATCTGTAAGGGATTTTGATCATACCAATCCCCTTTTCCTTATATATAGTCATACACATTTTAAATGAAATAGAAGATGAAGCATCAGCTTTGCGATTATATAGTTGAACCTTTTTATGATGAGCTCAATAATGGCCGAATTTAAATGTAAATATTTAATTAATGCAAGTTTTTAGTGTAAAGAAATGCATTTTTTAATACAGTATTTGTAAATTCACTATAATTGAGTTATAAATGGCTTTGGGGTTTGCGTTAGAGGATTTTATGACCTTGAAAATTACTTTGACTACGCAAATTCTAATGCGTTGCGCGCACGGGCGTCGTTATGGCAGGACCCGTCCCTAATGTTGGTGTTAAGGTTCGCCCCCTTCAATTTCAAACAAAATGCCTTCTACTGGTATGTGTCCAATATTTTTATGCCGTCGGCTCCAATGGTTGTGTGTTGTTTACTGTGATTATCGACTGGAATTTTAAGCCCCTCTGTTACTTTCTTGGCCCCCCCCCTCTATAAATTTCAGTCCCCCTGCCGTGGGCGCCCATACAAGTACTTTTAAGGGGGGTTGAGAAAAACAACGAGTATTTCTAGGTGGGGGGAACTGAGAAAAATTAATACCTCCTTCTCAAAGCTGTCGAGAATTTTAGTGAATGTACAAGATACCAAAACGCTACAAAAATAATTGATATTGCTTGACAATTAGTAATGAGCTAAAAAGTACCTTATTTTAAAATGTGACTGTAAAACTTTTGAAAGTAAATGCATAGCAGGTTCGGGCAAATAAAATTTTTAAACGGCTGGGGGGGGGGCTCTGAAAGTTACAGGGGCTTAAAATTCGTGAATGTTTTGATGTATTGTATTAATATATTTAATAATACTAAATATATAAGCAGTCTATTTAAAGTTAATAAATGAATTTCTTTGAAATTTTGTACTAAAAACTTATAAATTTTAGTATACCTCTCTATAATTTCCCTTGTTCTTATCGTAAAGTATATGAAAACTCAAACTTCTGTTAAAGAACATTATATACATAAGATCTGCGGTACAAAGATAGCGTGCAAGTATTATGTAAGCAATATTTTGGCCATTTCAACTCCCCCCCCACCCCAAAGTAAACAAAAATTAACATTATCTAAGATAGGAAAATAAACACAATAGCAACCTCACCAAGGTGCTTACGTAATGCTTGAACAGTTCCAAAACTATTTTGAATACATTTCTAACATCAAAGAACAATTTCCATTGTCACGTATAATACGAAACAAAAAGTTCAAAATAAAATTCTACAATAATTGATTTTTGAGGAAAAATTTTTCCAGAGGGATCTGACTACATTTCCAAGGGAGGCCTCAGCCCCCTATAGCCCCAGCTTGGCTACGGTTCTGGGCTTATGCTACAATTAAGAAAAAAATGTAATATTAATAAACTATTAAGTTATAATTAAAAACCTATGTTTCAAACTGACACTTTAAACTTTCCATTCAATTGTCAAAAAATACAAAATTTGGGGCCCCATGTGGCCCGTGCGTTTATCAGGTTCTGCCCATAATAGAATAAAGTAATATTATATTTTAATTTATTGGAATAAACCTCAGATTTATGACGCCATCTATCGACAAATTTTACCATTAATAAAGTACGCATTTAAAGCATTTCAGCATTAATATTTATAATTGATTACATAAAATTAAAAATTAGGATTGAATAAAATGAAGTAATTTGTACACTACGTTTAGGAAGGGTGTTGGTGTGGGGGTGAAAAAACAATCCTTTACTCACATAGGAGGAAATCCTAGATTTTTATCACTAGATGGCGCCACACACCCACAAATGCCTATTCATCTTAACACAAAAGAATTTAAAATATTTAGCATATATTTTTAAGTATTATCGTTATGTTTTAAGACATAGGAGAATATTCGTGCAACGTTAATCACATCGTTTACAGGAATTTCATAGGACGATAAGTTAAATACGGATACAAAACGCTAAACCAGAAACGCAACAAGATGGCGGCGATGATAGATAAGAAATGGCTTTCGAAAATTTCCAAACGCCGTTTAGTGGAGGGATTATTGTTGTTATATTAATTAACGAGTGTCACCTACGTGAAAATTGGAACGACGTGTTGTCACATGTTGCGTCATTTATTGCGAGGAGGAGATGGATGTATAATTGGTTAATGTGTATTTTTTCTTTTTGCGTAGATAGGCGCCATTTAGACTGGTAGCCACGCCCACAAAGTAACGTACACGTGCGAAGTACGCAGTAGGAATTTATGATTGAAACAAGAGCCAGCGCCCAAAAACGCTATTCCAGTAAAGCATGCGATGTATCGTTGGATGCGTGCGAAAAAATGAGAAAATAATGTGGATAGATTTCCTGCTCAATTTCTTCCATTTCTTTTTGGCGGATTTTTGTTCTATTACGCCAGGTAGATAGATAGATAGCAATACTTTATTCCTTATTATTATATACATCAGGAGACCATAAAAACGATTTGCTTGGGAAATGCAAGGAGGGCAGTAGCGATGCCAGTAACGGGGCCGCTCTTAAGCAGGGGCGAGCGGGGTTCATGCCCAGGGCCCCGCGCTTCTTGGGGCATGGCGAAACGTAACACCCAAATTTTTAATTTTAGTAATCAAACTTTTTTTTTTGTTACGTTTTGTTTTCTTACTCACATACAGTGGCGTAGTCGAGGCCTAGTAGCGCTATGGCGTTTTGGTGGCCAGGCGGCGGTAGGGCAGTTTTAGAAAATCATACATTTACAAACAATTCAGTTCAAGTTGTAAATAAAAATATGTTAATGTTACAATTATGTTAAGAAAAAAAAATAATCTTAGAGCAATGACCTAAAATAAAATAAATTAAAGTTTAAAATGAGTAAATAAACGAATAAGTAAATTACCGTTAATTTCTTTCGGTAATTTTTTTAATCTGTTGGGCATCAGTGACGTAGTTGGTTAAGGCGTTAGCCTGGCAACTTACTGGATGAGAGTTTGAATCCGTGTGTTGGCCATTTCTTTGGAAACGTATTGTGTGGTTCGGAGGTCACGTAAAGCCAGTGGTCCCATCTGAGACTGCCCAAAGTGCTTAGCTTTGGGACGTAAAACAAATTAAACCAAATTTAAAACTGTTATGTGCACCTAGAGTCCATAAGTAGCAATGTTTCGTCATCGGTTAAAAAGGATAATTTTTCAGAAGAATCAATTTGCTTTAGACATTGAGAATATTAGGGTATATTTTAAGCCTAGTGGGGCATATTTTAAGATAATCGTATGCCCCATATTGCTTATTGCAATTTATTAGTGGCATAATAAATGCCGCAAATATAACAAAAGGGCCCGCGGTCTTCTGTCGGATTTCCGCAAGTGGGGCCGAAGGGGTCGGTGAAAGCGACCAGGTGGGTTAAAGTTTGTTTGGCTTTTTTATGGCGCAAGAGCATCTGGGCTATACTGCGCCGGGTTAAAAGTGATGAAATCTTACGGGCTTACTTCGTGAACAGTTCCTGCTTGATTATACATGTTTATTTACTTTTTCTACTTACGTATTTGTTCTGATTAAATCGTTTTTTAAGTGGTATTAGTTTAAAGCCTGTCCACCACGACAAGGTGACACCACATCGCATGGACGCCAACGGCATAAAAATATTGGGGGAGGGGGCAGTATACCAGTGGCAGGCAGCTTGTTGTTAAACAGGGCCGTAGCCGGCGGGTGATCCCAAGGACCACCCCATTCCGAAATGTTTTTGCTACAAATACTCATTCATTAGCGAGGGTGTGAAAATTTTTTTGCCTCCCGGAAAAATTTTCGAAGTTGGAGGCGCCTCTCATATACCTCCACCATTCGACCCTTTAAATTTTATGGTGCATATTTGATTTTAAAGCAGTGATAAGTGAAAACTTAAATAATCATTGCCCATTCAACTTGATGGGGGAGGGGGTTACACAACAACAATCAAAACATATTATTATTTATTTTTCATTATTTTTCAACAAAATAACATTAAAAGATTTTTGCAAAAAAAGCAAATTGGAGAACAATCATTATCCTACTGTTACATGGTGCCTTGTAAGAGTTTTAGTAACTATTGTTGTTTAGTTTTAATGTGAAATTTCCCTGAAACCAGTGGTGTAGCCCTGAAAAATAAAATTGCCTATCGCTCTCTATCTATATCTATACTTACATTGCGTGGAGTACTTTCATAATAGATGCATAAGCAATAAACTACACTCTGATATATATATAAATAAGCTGAATTGTATTTCAAACATTTTATTACTCCGATCACTAAAACTATTTCTAATAAATTTACATTATACAATTAATAATATTATTTTCAAAATAATACTTAATATCTCCTCATTGTAAATTTAAAATAACGTTTGTTTCAAATACAAATTATTAGTTCCCCCTGATGTCACCAAAAGAGCGCAACGGTTTACGATGTGGGGACCACTGGAAAATGTTAGTGTTTTGCAGCGTTTGGAAAGTTTCCCGCCCTTTTCAGTTCCCCTTCCCCCAACTTCAGGAGAAGAAAGGAGATGGAAAAACTCAGATAAGAATGGGGGGGTAGTGGCAATAAAAATTCGGATGTTTCCAGTTCAAACAACGTTGGCCGGTCCCGGGTGTCGGGAATCACGCTTGCAAAAATCCACCAGAAAGTAGGGGGTTAAATCGCCTTTGGGAGGAAGGGGAGCTATATAATTCATGCTATATACTTTCCCATTCCTAAATGCGTCGGAGAGGATGAAGACGAATTGGGCAGGGGGGAGGAGGAATTGAGAGGAGCTGCCGAAGGCGAAATATAGTGAGAGGGAAGTTTCTGACCACTCAACTCCTCCGATGTCCGCCTTTTCACCCTTGTCGCATTTGTGTCAAACAAAGTATTGTGGCTTATTCTGTTTTCGGAATATAGTTTAAGACACTTGTTTCAAGCTGTAATTTCGTTTAAATACCCACGATTTATTTTATGATCATTGCTCTAAGAATTTTTTTTTCTTAACAGAATTGTAGAATTCACATATTTTTTATTTACAACTTGAACAGAATTTTGTTTGTAAAATGTATGATTTCCTAAAATTTTGCCCTAGTGCCGCTAGGCCTCCAAAACAAGTACCCTAGCGCCGCCAGGCTGCCCTAGTAGGCCTCGACTACACCACTGCCCGAAACCATATAGTATGTCAAAGATAGAACATTACTATAGTTGCTCAAAGTATGAACTTTGTTAAATATTTTCGGTCGGAATTTTTAATCAAATTTAATGATGGAAATATGCTTTTGGGCAGATTACAATGCGAAGAACAAGAAAATATGCCAAACCTGGTTTTTTTTTTTTTTTCGACGTCTGGTTTTCGAACATTTCGCCCCACCGTGCGGCGGCAGTTTTTGAGATTTGGTAGTTTTCCCAAGTTGGCGCCCTTAGGCTCGTGCTTAGTGAGCCTAAGGGTAAATACGGGCCTGTTGGCTACGGCTCTGACTAACAAGAATTTCGCATTTCCCGAATTAAACGAGGAAACATGGCCACCAATATGATGTCTAAAAGGAAACACTGGTCTGCTTATCGCGTAAAAATACGATGAGAATTTCATTGGCGCTATTAAGAAGAGATAGAAAGGTACTCCCATACACACAGTAGTGGATTTACTATTAGGTTAAGTAGGCTAAAGCCTACGACGGCAAATTTTCAATGAAAAGTTTGCCTCCGAGAAGTTTGCAAAGGCGGAACAGAATTTTTAATGGCCAATCGAATTATTAGTTTTCATTTGTCATGTTGAGAGGCGGGACAAGGCATTGACAAAGGGGGAGATGCAATGGGAGCTGGCTCGAGAGAGACTTTAAAGTGCGCCAAATTTGCGAATACTTGCGAAAAGACGAATTTAAAATAACCGCCAAGGACCTATGGTCCGATCTAGAAATCTTTTAAAGTGTGTAGGGGGGGGCATTTGTTTCCGATTCCTATTTTTAGCCAAGTATTCATCAGTTTTAATTTCATTTTTCATGATATAATCCCGGCTCATAGGGGCGGGGGGCGAAAGCCCCCTGGATCCATCAGTGTCAGGGGCTGTCAAGTTAAGGATTTGACAAAAAGCCCGAAATCCGTGATACCTTTAATTATGTTTGGTATGGTTAGGCGGCAAAATATATCAGCCTACAGGCGGAAAAATTGTCAAGGCCTACAGGTAGCGAAGTCGTAAATCCACTTTTGCATATACAGAACGATTTTTACAATGTATAAACAATTGACCTTGCCTAAGTATGGACTGTTGTCAACCAACTACCGATGAAGAACTGTAACGAATGATGTGAATAACACAGCCCGTTAATAATAATTATAATAATCAGTAGCGTATCCAGGGGGGCGGCCGTCCCGTGCGCCACAATTCGGGGGGGACGGAAATTAGCTTTTAAAAAACAATGACAGGCACAACAATTACATCAATGATAGTCACTCGCCCCCGGCGGCAAAATATCTAGCTGCGCCACTGATAGATAATAATAATATTATTATTATTAATAATAATGACAATAATAATAATAATAATACGTACGTTGTTCATTAAATTTTAATCAAACTTAAAGCCGAATATTATTGTGTGCGTATCACATGTACACGTATTAGCTATGCAGACTCTGTTTTCAAAGTTTGGAGGTTTAAACTTCAAAACGGATTTAACGAGGACCGAATATATGCCCATGTTGTGGGAAATTTTTGAAGCAGCAGTTCCCCTCCCTCAAAACTAAATTTGTAATAGGAAACAGCAAAAATACACAAGTAGGCCTATATCGATTTTTAAGGACAATTATTTTGTTCAGAAGGGGTAATCATTAACTATTATTTTGAATATCAATTAATCGTTTGCCACATAATCATTAGTGTAACCACGTAATTGCATTTGCGGGAAAGTATTCTAATTACTTGAAATCTCATTTGAAGTAATTAAATACGATTTAAACAAACGGAAACGAAAAATAGTTTACAGGCTGCGAGATACTTCCGCGAATGTTGCGGTTACTGTGCAACCGCAAGAATCAAAAGTTTGCTCACGGTTATTTCGCGCGAAGTAATTAGTTCCCTCGAGAGAGAGAAAGAGAGAGAGGGAGAAGGGTCTCTGTACAAGGAGCTTTACATGTGTGAGAGAGAGAGAGAGAAGGGTCTCTGTACAAGGAGCTCTACGTGTGAGAGAGAGAGAGAGAAAGTCTCTGTACAAGGAGCTCTATGTGTGACGTAAGAGGATCGTCCGCCTCGTGATGTGTCCAGGTTGCGAGATTTGGAATTTAATAATATTGTTTATTTGTCATTGTTACAAATATCAAACGGCCATGAAAAAACAACAAAAAACAAAATAACTTAAATATGCCATATAAGAAATTAATCAGAAGTATATAACTGTAGATGCTCATGCAAATAAATGATAGTAAAAAAATAAATTTTTACCTGCTGGAGACCCAACAAATCAAGAAGACACAATAATACTATCAGACAGAAATTTAAA
Source organism: Dysdera silvatica (assembly GCA_006491805.2). NCBI lineage: Eukaryota > Metazoa > Arthropoda > Arachnida > Araneae > Dysderidae > Dysdera > Dysdera silvatica. The sequence continues at coordinate 153,279,709 of QLNU02015003.1, forward strand.
TAAATTTTTTTTAAATAATTTTTTACTATTTATGTCTTTAATATCACAAGTAATTTCATTCCAGTATTTGATTGCCTTGTATTCAGTTCCCATCGTGACTAATTTGATCCTAATCCTTGGTAATTTTATTTGATTTTTTTCTTCTCAAATGTACATTACTATTACAATATTCAATTTTTATTACATCCAAATGTTTATTTTCCTTGATACTTTCATACATTATTTTCAGTATACAAAATTTATCGAGTCAGTTGGAAGCAAGCCATATTTAACGAATACTTCATTCCAATTTAACACATTTCTTTGCTCAATAATTCTTAAAAATTTAGACTGCAATAATTTAATAATATTCATATTGCCGCTATTTAAATTACCCCAGATGCTATTGCGGTATATTAAGTGGCTATAAACAAAGGGAAAGTATGAGCTGAACAGTACACGTTTAGGAACATCATTTAATAATTTTCTTATGATACCCAATCCTGAGCTAATTTTTCTACTAATTTTACTTACCTGCTTATTCCAAGACAAATCGTCAGTTAAAATCACACCCAGAAAGTCAATTTCCCATACAATTTCAATTACTTCGTTGTTAATAAGGATCTTTCCAAGTACTTCGGATTCGTCAATTTTTCATTTTTTGTTTTAAAAATTACCATTTTTATCTTATATTCACTTATTTTCAATTGATATCACTTAAACCATAACTCAAATTTACCAATTTCTTCTTTCCCACTTAAAATTAACGGCCATATTATATTATATTACATTATATTATATAAAATTAGCGGCCGGAAAAAGACCTTGAAAGAACGGGACCTTCGACGACTGACGAGAATCGTTAAACGAGATAGACGTGCAACACTTCCTCAAATTTTCCGCAACGGTCAACTCAAAATTCATTTACATTTTTCTACTATTTTTGTTTCTCCTACTTCTTCTCTCGGTCCAGGCTACAAGGAAAAACATTCTTACTCTGCAGCCCACAAAGATTCCACCTTTGGACTTCAACCTTCACTTGTAACATCTTCGAGTCAAGACCCTGTTCATAAACTATGTAAATGTGATATACCTGCGAATGTAAATCGCTTTATAACTTTGAGGATCTGTACGCGCGAATCGATATCGTTATTGTTTCTTGTTGAATACGAGAAATCCCTTGCTTTGTCTTCCGGAAAGAGAGCCCCGTTACTAGCATCGCTACTGCTCTCTTTCCATTTCCCAAGCAAATCGTTTGTATGGTCTCCTGATGTACATAATAATAAGGAATAAAGTATTACTTACTTACTTACTTACTTAAAATTGCCGCGGATTTCAATGCTGGGGCATCAACAAGTGTCAGCGTGCGAACTGTTCAACGAACCATCATTGATATGGGCTTTCGGAGCCGAAGGCCCACTCGTGTACCATTGTTGACTGCACGGCACAAAGCTTTACGCCTCGTCTGGGCCCACCAACACCGCCATTGGACTGTTGATGACTGGAAACACGTTGCCTGGTCTGACGAGTCTCGTTTCCAATTGCATCAGGCGGATGGACGTGTACGGGTATGGAGACAACCTCATGAATCCATGGACCCTACATGTCAACAGGGGACTGTTCAAGCTGGTGGAGCTTCTGTGATGGTATGGGGCGTGTGCAGTTGGCGTGATATGGGACCCCTGATACGTCTAGAGACAACTCTGACAGGTACGTAAGCATCATGTCCGATCACCTACACCCATTCATGTCCATTGTGCATTCCGACGGACTTGGACAATTTCAGCATGATAATGCGACACCCCACACATCAAGAGTTGCTACCGAGTGGCTCCAGGAACACTCTTCTGACTTTAGACACTTCCATTGGCCACCTAAATCGCCAGACATGAACATTATCGAGCATATCTGGGATGCCTTGCAACGTGCTGTTCAGAAGAGATCTCCACCACCTCGCACTCCTATGGATTTGTGGACTGCCCTGCAGGATTCCTGGTGTGAATTGTCTCCAGGATACCTTCAGACATTAGTCGAGTCCATGCCACGTCGTGTTGCGGCACTTTGGCATGCGCACGGAGGGGGGCTGCACGATATTACGTAGGTGTGCCAATTTTTCTGGCACTTCAGTGTAAAAGACTTACGTGCAAAATTAAACAATGAAACACATCGTACATTTTTACATTCGTCAAAATAAAGACTTATTAAGTAATTGTCCCGTATGCTTTTGAAAACAATTCGATGTTTTAATTTTTCCTCTTTTTCATTTTTTCTCCTCATTTGCTCAGTTTTTTCTTTGTTTGATTTAAAATTAAAATTTTTACGCTATTTTGCCGCCCTAGGCGGTCGCCTACTCTGGCCTAATGGTAGAAACGGCCCTGGTGATGACCAACCATCAGTACAGGCAGGGCCGTGCTTACCGTGTCAGCGGCCCTGGGCAAAGAACTTTTTAGCAGCCCTGGAAAAAAAGCAGATTTTAGCGGCCCTTAAAAATATTTTGACATATAAATAACACAACGATAAAAAGATTTACACGGGTTTAGCATTGGGTCCTTTATAAAGCATAAAGTCCTTAACTGGTCTAAACGCTGTAGGTAAAAATAAAGAGCAGATAATGAAGTTAAATTGAAAATAGGGGATAAAAATTAAATAAAATACGAATAATTTTCATTTATTATTACTCTAATTATTATAATTATAACGAATTAATGAAAAGCTATCTCAACGAACAAAACCGCTTTTTTATCCTATTATAACTTACAAAGTTTTTAGTTTTTCCTGCTGCCACGAGTCTCTGCAGTGGCCATATTGCCACCACAATAAACATGGTAACGTACATAGGCTACTAATGCTAACGCATTTGACTGTATGTATTTATTTCGACCACCATTTAAAAGTTGCATTATGGGAAGTATGACGTCACACACAAAAGGTGAGTTGACCAAATACTCTGTCGAAAGTATATGGGACCGCTAAAAACTGATTTCTTGGTATTTGCACTACAATTTTTGGCGACCCTGGGCGACCGCCCAGCTCGCACCCTCCTAAGCACTGCCCTGCGTACAGGTGGCGTTTGTGGCACGAAGTGTTGAATGGCACACAAAACCTAACATTTCTTTAGAACAGTGGTTCCCAAATGGTTGTCTGTAAACCACTGGTAGGTCATTATTTAAAAAAAACTAATTGAAAAATCTTATGAAAATTAGTATAATTAAATATTAAAATTAATTATAAAAATGAAATTGATTGCATATTTGTAGTATTTTACAATCTGACGGAATTTCAGAAAACGGTTCGTATTAAAAGTAATTCGTCTTAAGCGTGTTCGTCTTAACGAGGTTTGACCGTATTCTCGTTAGATTTTATTTTTTTCCCGTTTATTTATTTTTCAAAAAAAAAAAAGAAGAAGATTTTACAAACACATTTCGCTCCAAAAAGACCCGGCTTCCTTTTTAAGTAAAATCTTGCTGTCAACTCATGAGAATTTTTCAAAGTGGTCAGCGGGTACAATTGAAGTGGAAAAGTGGTCCGCGGCTTAAATTGAGTTGGGAACCACTGCTTTAGAAAATACCAATGGCGCCTCTTATCCACGCGGCTTGGCGCCGCGTGGATAAGAGGCGCCTTTGTGGAAAATTGGATTTCAGCGTCCCCATAAATTGGAATGTGCAAGTTGAAATTAAATTAATTCAAACAATTTTTTATTTTTTTAAATATAGAAGTACAATATGAAGGGTGGCTAGTGAAGTTTTTATACACGCAGATAACTGTCGAACAGAGAGAGCTATATGTACGAACGTGATGTATAGGTATAGTAAAGTGACTATGCACTTCAAGATGAGACTGCGTACAGCGTCCCTAGCGGAATAATTGAGAACTTAGAACTGCTATCTCGAAAACTATTCAAGATACGGTAAAAAAGTCAATTACAAAGTTGTTAAGCACCAGCTAGTTAGTACGAAACGATTTTGTTTTCACCATATAATAGGGCAAAACTCACCTTAATAGGGCAAAAATCGTGATTTAGGAAGTTAAAGAAGTACAGGACGCCCCTGCGTGACAGCTTTTCCTTCGTACAGCTATGCATAGAGGGGAAGCTTTGGGTAGGGGCGATACTTTCATTGCACACACACGGTTTTTAATGTGGTTTAGTAAAGTCATTATACACGCTGATAACTGTCACACTGCGAGAGATAGATGCATGAATATGATGTATATGTACGTACTGTATACGGAGTGAAGTGACTATGCGCTACAAGGTGAGACTGCGTGCAGCGTACAAATACAAATTTTATTTTCATGCCATTTTTACATTTACATTTGCCATTCTAACATCATCAGTTGACATTACATACCTAGCGGAAAAATTCAGAACGTAGAGCTGCTATCTCGAAAACTATTCAAGAAACGAAAAAAAAGTTAATTACAAAGTTGTCCAGCACATCACTAATGCAGTACGAAATGATAGCGGCCCTAGACGTTGAGGGGTCCTGGGCCATTTATTTTTGCGAGGCCCTGGGCCATTCACTTTTGCGGGGCCCTAATGTTTTGGAAAGGGGACTTACCGGGAGACTAGGGGGTATGAAATAGACACCAGAGAGCAGGGGATTTGAAAAATGAAATCCCTAAAACAAAGGTTTTTAAGCCATTTGATGGGAGATGGTAAATAGTTTTGTCTTCTTCTGATCCGTTGTTAATAACAAGAATCTTAATTTGACAAAAGGATAACAAATGAATAATAAGAACAATAAATATCATTTTAGCGTTATTGAAATTCGAATAAATTACGTTTACGTTTTATACTGAATAGGGGTCTACAATGTAATGACAAACATTTTACATTGCAAGTGCATCGATAGTAAAAGGGCCGACGCGGGGCCCCGGAGCCGCCTCTAATTGCGGGAATAGAACACGTCAAACGCTAATATGTGGGTATTTGGTTCGGCAAATGTGAATGAACAGCGTACTACTGTATGTCATTATGTGTGCTCGATGTGGCTACCGTCGGCCGCAATATATGTTTGTGTCCGGTAGAGCATTTATTCTCGCACATTCAGTAGCATTGCAGACGTGACGCTTGTACAGGCATTGGTAATGCGACTGCCGACATTGTCCACAGTCGTCGGTTAGGTGTGATAGACCTGTCTTTTGAGATAACCCTAAAGGAAGAAGTCGAATTGGGGTAAGGTCCGGTGACCGTGCAGGTCAGCTCACACTACCACCCTAGCCAATGACCTGTTGGCGGAAGGTTTGGGATAATAATAATTGTACTTCTGTTGGATGGTGAGGAGGAGCGCCGTCATGTTGGAACCACATGGTTCTCCGCTCACTCAATGGAACATCATGCAAAATATCCGATAGTACGCTCTGTAGCAGCTGCAAATATCGACGTCCCGTTAACGAGCCCTCAGAGAACACAGGTCCAATGAGTCTGTTGTTCAAAATACCGCACCACACATTAACAGACCACCACCACACCTGATGTCGGCCTGGTCGTCCCCCCATGAAGAATTTTCGAGCACCCAATAATGGTCGTTGTATCTATTTAACACCTCGGCGCGGTTAAATTTTGACTCGTCCCTCCAAAGCAGTGTCGCTAAAAAATTCGGCTGCATATCTAAGGTGTCAAAGTTGCATATCAAAGTTGCACCCATGTCGCTCAGCATCCCCTGGAACTAGTGACTGCAGCAGTATTCCATAGTAGGGGTGAGCTCCCACTTGCTGCAAGATTTGCCGCACACGACGGCCTGTTAGGCCACACATCATACGAACTTCTCTTGAACTGCACCGTGGGTGGGCCAGAACATAAGCTAAAACGTCCTCTGGTTGCACACTCTGACTTACACATGCGTGGCGACCTGAACGGGGACGAGGTGTAACGCTACCCGTCTCTTTCAGCCGTCGAACCACATTAGTGATGGTCATTGCAGTCGGATGGAGTCCCGAAGGAAAACGGACGGCATATTATTGTGCACTTTCTCTTGCATTACGACCACATTCCCCATATAACAGCACCATCTCGCAATACTCGTTGTTGGAATAATTCGCCATATACTATGTAACTACAGACGTTTAATGCACGGTTTCACTTCTCACACTGTCTTACACTCCTTGCCTGGTCACTATTTTATGCTTACCGATAACGTATGACGTAGCGTACACATTTGCATATCATGCGCTTTGTGACGAGATTATGTGTGCAATGAAAGTATCGCCCCGACCCGAAGTTTCTCCTCCACGCAGAGCTGTACGAAGGGAAAGCTGTCACGCAGGGGCGTCCTGTATCCCTTAAACTTCACAAATCACGATTTTTGCCCTATTAAGGTGGTGAAAAAAAAAAAAATCATTTCGTACTAACTAGCTAGTGCTTAACAACTTTGTAATTGACCTTCTTTCCGTACCTTGAATAGTTTGGAGATAGCAGCTTTAAGTTCTGAATTTTTCAGCAAGGGGCGCTGCACGCAGTCTCATCTTGTAGCGCATAGTCACTTTACTATACCTATACCTCACATACATATAACTCTCTCCGTTCGACAGTTATCTGCGTGTATAAGGACTTTACTAACCACCCTGTATACACTCGCGTCATTAAAAAAAAAGTTAACATCGAATTTTTAAAAATATTTATACATCTAATAATTTACCTTAATGCATTGCATAAAAAATTACTATTTGTCGTCTTGAAATGGCGCCCCTCCTATCAGGCGCCTTTGTGCAGGGCACAACTCGCATACCTGCATACAGCGGCCCTGATTGTGTGGTGCCGTTATACGGATCGTATTTCTCTAATACGAAGCGTAAATAGAGTGAGACTATGGTAGAACCTCCATATATCGAAGTCGGTGGCCCTTTCATACATACTATTGCATAGTACAGTAGAACCTGTCTAAAGTGACCACTTTTGGGACTGGACTGCAATAGTCATCACAGACAGGTGGTCACTATACATAACAAACTTTGCTATAGGTATGACGAAGTCCATATTAGACGAGACGGATCTCCACTGGGGGGGGGGCTTGAGCGCCCCTTTTCTGCGCCACTGTTGGGAGAACACAAATTTAAGAGAAATATCTTTTTTAGGCATTCTGCTGTCCATGTTTCTCACAACTCCACCTTTGCTGCAACACTGAAAAATCATTTTAGCATCGTGAACACAAATCAGTGGCGTAGCAAACTGGGGCTCGGAGGGGCCCCATTGGATGTCAAAACACATTATTTTTTCTAACTCCGCATCACATGATCTTATTTAGTCCCCTCCTCCTTATTTTTTGAATTGTTGCACCACGGATACAAATCTTTGATCACAGTGGGTGAAAACTTCCGTTTTATCTTGAAAAAATTCTATATATTTTTTATATATATATAGAAACGATTTTTTTATGTAATGGTCACAGAGATACACAAGAATTTTGTTATATAAGATTTTTCACATACGGAAGTGCTATATATAGAAATTTTTCGCATACGAAAGTCTAGCTGCATTTCTATTTCAGCCAGTCCAAGTTACGTTGACCTGGAATTTCTTCCAAGGTACAAACATTGGTAAATTGGGGACTCCCCGCTTGCGTCGGGGCCCCATTGGCCAACCCGTTAAGGCGGCACTGGTTGCCGTGTGGATCTACTTTATGAAGAGGAAGACTGCAACCGCATTTCTTCTTTTCCGATTCAAGATTCTTCCGCCAACTCAAGGGTGTTCGTCGACATCCACGTCACGTTTGACAGCGCTTTTTGACCTTTCAGATGTTTTTCTCAATTCGTTGACCTTTCGTAAAACAAAGTCGTTGAGCTATAACCTCCATTTTCTACTCAAGCTTTTCCAATTATTTAACAGTCATTTAATTAGCTGTGACCATAACAGTAAAGGCTGGTAAACAAAATTCGATTTGCTCGGAAAAATGGCGTTTAAAAAATAAAACAAGTCGCGCATTTTCACCATTTTCTTTTCTTGTAACCATTTAGATCTTTCGCATTATGGCAATGCCTCGTTTAACGAGGATCCGATAATACGACGTTTCTCAATTTCGGCATTTCACGATACATAATATAAGCAGTGCCGGATTCAGTTTGTTAATGGCTTTAAACACAAAGGATAGAATGGGCAATTGAAGGATGTGCAGGGCCCCGACTTAGAAATTCTGGGGCCCAAGGCAGACACACATGAAGGGGCCCCAACCCCTCCTGTACCCACGACAGATTTCTGATTACTATGTTTATTATAGGTATGAGCGAATGACTTTTATTTATAAGACCAAGGTAAGTGTAATATAATACAGTGCCTAGCCAATTGAGTTTCCCTGGCCTTGAATGAAAGGAGCCAGTGTAGGATTTTTTAAAATGCTGAATAGTCTAGGCTTCCCCACAAAACATATACTAAAATACAAAAACGTAGAAACGTTATCAAAAAAAAACCAAAAAAAAACAAACATAGCTTTCGTGGTTCGCGTACTTTTCACGAGTATCTTGGGACTACATTTAGATTTTAGGGGCCCCCTGTCATGGGCAGTAGCTGAGCAATCTACGTCTCTTCGTGAGGCGGGTTCTGTATTCCTGTTTTCTAGGTAGAAAACTAGAAGGTCGATGATGAAGAGTGAGGTAGATCAAGAATGAAGAAACAATCTAAGACTATTTATTGAAGGTGATTAGTATATACCTTGACATCACAGACAAGGCAACTATAGGCACACCCCCTAAGTTCCAACGTATTGATGAGGCACGGAAATCGCACACATGTGTGTCCGTCCTACTCCTCTGCCTCATTCGATCTGCCCTCTCTTACCCACTGTACGCAACCAACTCTTTCTCCACTATGATATAATTGGTCAGTCTTAAGACCGTGGTCACACCTGATTGGCCGATGTGACCCTTCTCCCCGTTCCATACATGTTTCCCATAAATATTCTGTAATGTCAATCTGGACCTTGCAGACCAGAGTTATTGCAATTTTATCCGCCCACATCCGGACTGTTTCCTCTCGACCCTTTTCACAAAGAAGACCTACAAGTCTCACTTTCCCATGCTAACGCCATGTGATCATTACACCCCCTCCGCATCAGGGGCCCGGGGCAGCTGCCCAGCGTGCCCCTGCGTAAATCAGGCACTGAGGATGTGGCTTTCGTAATATTCAATCAATAAATCGTGAGAATTCTTTAAATTTTGTCATCTAAAATATTCAGGTTTATTCAGGGGCGAACACAGTCTTCCATTTTGGGGAGGGAGGGGGTTCAAGGACAGAATTTGCCATGGTCTTGGAATAACACCCTTCATTTATCATGAAAGTTGGAATTTTTTACAGTGAAAAAATATATATGTGTGTGTGTGTGTGTGTGTGTGTGTGTGTTTATGACTAACGTAACCATTTATTTTTCCTCAAAACGGGACATACGGCGTATGTCCCGTTTTGAGGGAAAAAAATAAATGGGACATCTACTAATTTTTCGGTAATAGTATATTATTAAAAAAAACCATCAGCGTACTTCTTCATAGTTTTTATTTATTAATGGAAAGAACAGAAACGAACATGTGAAAATAAATAATTTATGTGGTCTTATATTTTTCTGTAGAATAAATTTGCTTAAGTATATTTGGATTTGATTTCAAATAAGAATAAAATTCTTGGCATGATTTCTTAAAACTTTGGTAATTATCATTGCTTTGGGAACTGCGATTGGCAGCTGTGTTTTTTCGTTTGTCTATAACTTAATCATAAGAGAAAAAGACCCTTTCTACTGGTGCATTAGTGCCTGGCAGGCATGAGATATATTCAATAATTATACGAAAGTTCGCATGATTCAAATTATTGGTGTGAAAGTGTCTGAACAATTCCACATAATGACTTTCAGTTGAAACATTCCCAGTGTTCCATTCTGTCAATTCCTGCGGTGTAATGTAGTTATAAGTGAATACTCAACTAATACTTCTGATAACTTGGTCACAATTAATAAATCCCTTTTCAATCAATACATCCATTACACTTTATTTTCCCAAGTAGGTATTTTGGTTAAATTCGCCCATTCGAACATTTCTATTCTTTCATTTTCTGTCAATACTATCATTAGATAATTAACAATAACATCTGATGTTTTGCCCTGCGGTTAATCCTGAATTTCTAAAAGTTTGACTTGTATTCCTTCGCATGGTAAAAGAAGCGGGCTAAAACAGGGAATATTTTCATGGACCCGTGGTTTGAAGCATTAGTTAATATAGTAACACGGTTCAATTCGCTGAGGCGATCTTTTAATTCGGCTATTACTATTGACTCTAATGTATTTACAATATTAGCTTCTGTTTCCATACGAGAACATCTAACTTTCTGTTCAAAACATGCTTGAATTAACTTAGAAGCACAATCATTTGAGAGAAAACTGTGGTTCTTTGCACCGTGTGATAAGCCCAGGTGTCTTCCATCACAGCAACTTGCAGATCTTACGAAGTTCGTGAATCCTTTTTCTTAAAAAAATTAAGCATTGAAGAATTCGAAGCGGTAGCAATATCGGAATTTTTATGTTTTTCTGATCTTAAATGTTAATATCGCTGGCACCTCTATGAACTATGCTATATTCTGTACGACACTTTGCATATCTGACGTCCGATGGAGTTAAACCTTTGCTTCATAACATTAAAAGTAAAATGTAAGTTAACATTAAAAGTGCGCTTGCGTGTGGGCATTCTTAAAATGGAGGAGGTAACGTAAAGAAATTTAAATTGACTACAATAACACACGTTAGTAAAAAAATTGTGTTCAATCGTCAAAAAAGATGCGCGAGCTATCAGGCTTCTGACCGACTTACTACGTGTGCGACGTATTAAGCATGCCCCACCTCACTATGCTACTGGGGTTTCTCTCTTTCTGTAAACGGGACATTTCGGCACCCTGAAGCTGTGTTTGGGGACAACGGGACGTATGGTCAGGTTAGTCATGACCCCTGTGTCCTCTCTTGAGTTTGTCAATAATGAAATTTTGTCGGACATTTCCGTAAATAAACAAAATTAAAATTACACTTAAACTTAGCACTAAATGTCTTCGGCTCCTCAAAATCGCGGGGCCCTTAGCTTGGGCTCACGTAGCCTATACGCTCTGGCGTACGCAGGGGGGGTTGATGGGGGTTGTAACCCCCCATTGCAATGAAATTTTGTATATTTAACATAGGAACACATGGAGTTGTAGATGTGTAACCCCACATTAAGCCTATAACACCCGCTATGAACTCTCTACGTACGTCCCATGCCTATTCGTAAATTCAGCACTGAATATCTAATTCAAACTACATATACTAGATATACAATATAAGTAGGCCTATATTTATAACAAGCTACGTTGGGATTTTTCATTTCCTATTTTTGCCCCCTATATTTTAAACTACAGGTAGGGAAACCTTTCCGGTTAGGAAGATGTATGTGTGTGTTCGTGTTTTAATTGTATTGATTAATTTGGAAGTATAATTTCGCTGAATTGTTTATACTATTTTTCTTTTAACACTCTTATTTTAAGATTGCAATAAAAGCAAAAAAGGTTGACGAAACATATTAATAAAAACAAAAGTTTTGTTCTGTAAAATTTAGATTCATTCAAAAGACTGCAGTTCATAGATTAGAAGACCACCTGCGGCCTTAGGGCCGCAGGTCTCTCCCTAAATTTTTAACGGATCTGCAAATGGACAATGAATTGCATTGGGTTGTTTGTAAACATAATTCATATTCCCCGGGTAGCAATTCAAACGCGCTTTGGATGTTTTGGTCATCATGTAAATGTGTTTCCGATTTTTTAGGTCGCCTAGTAAATGTGCTTCAAATTTTTTGGTTACCTTGTAAATGTGCTCCAGGTTGTTTGTCGTCATGTAAATGTGTTTGGGATTTTTTGATGGCATGTAAACATTATTAAGTTTTTAGGTCGCTATGTTAATATGAAATTTTTTTGGCCGCTATATAAACATGTTTCCTACTTTTTGGGTCGCCACATAAACGTGCTTCCCATTTTTTGGTCTTTCAGTAAACATGTTTCCAATGTTTTGCTCATCATGTCAATAGGCTTTTAGATTCTTTGGGTTACACTACACTTATTCAGCATTTTTGGGTCGCGATCGAAAAAGTCTGGACACACCAGTGACCAGAATGACCATCCTCAATCATTTTCATTCGTGGAGGAATCTTGCAAATTATTTTCAAGCCTTCCGGAGCCTCCTCCATTTAAACGATTCTAGTTATAGCTCGAAATATATGAATTTGTTTAGCAAGTTTTTTAATTGCAAAACTCTTGCTGAACTTCTTACAACACTTTGGGAAATCCAGGGGCGGACTGGGCTGCCGGGTAACCGGTCCCTGGGCCGATGCGCCCTCATGGGCTATAGGACTCGCGCCCTCAGATAATCCAAGGTATGCGCCCTTTGAGAGGACCCAGTCCGCCCCTGGGGGAACCCCGTTGAGGAACCCTGGACAGTCAAGACTATTTTAGGAGTATACCTATACTCCGAATCTATGCCAATGTTAACGGACTCTAATTATATACAAAATTAAAAATAAATTCTTGTTCCGTAAACCCATTTGGGAGAACCGCACGTTGGTAGTTAGTTCACAATTTATTTTTCAAACCTTAATTCGACCGATTAACCGCTTAAAACTGAAAGTTTTCTAACCTTTCAAGGTTTAATCAACCCTGAAGAAAACGATTAGCAAAACTGATCGCTAAAAAAAAAAGGACAATTTCTGGCTGTGATGTAAGAGACCGTCTTGTTAGTCATTTGAACGGAAGAAACGCCGTGTTTCTAACGTTTGAAAGAGATGACCTTTCCCGATTTGGCAACACTCTTACTACGGCGTAGGGATAATACTAATATGTTAATTCTCTAATCCTTCCTGCTTGATATGGCGTCCGATTCCATTGAACGAGATTTATTAAGTCTGACGGTTTCATTTTGTGGAAGGAACGCTTCAATGGCGAGGACGCGTCCACGTGGTTTCACCCGCGCTTTTTGGCCAAAACGATCGGAAATTCCGGGAATTGGCAAGTTGACCCATGACTCGTTGAAACTTATTTGCGATCAGTCACTTTCCAAACCATCTTTCAACAGGGCTGAGCAAACGAGGATGCGAGTTGCTTTACTCATGATTATTATTTGCTCCTGAAGGTGGTAACCGGATTTAGCTTTCTCGAAATTTCTATAAAAAACTGTTGAACCGGAACCGGCTATGCAAACCGAAGAACGAAGTTGGGGAGGACTGTCATTATCCAGCAATTAATTCTCCAGGACAGATAGTTATCCGGTAAACGGGAGAAGGATGAAGTATATATTCCCAGTGACAGTGTTTCTGTGTTTCCTCCTGACAGTGTTTCATCCCGGATGTTTCGCACGAGACAAAGAAGAATTTCCTCACCAGGCGGTAGACCAAGAAAAAGTGAGGGGCGATTTCACCTTCGAAGGGGTAAGAATTTTTATTCTCATTTTTGATCTGTGGTGGTGGGGGGGATCTTGACAACAGTCTAAGGGCAGATGCAAAAAAAAACATGCTCGCGGGGTTGGGGGAGTCAAAGCTTGAAAAAATCCATGCGGCCCCATTTCTAGAGATCTATAATACTGTAAGTGTATATTTGTTAGCCTTGGGTTCTACGCTCCGCCCCATCCTCCCTCGTAACAGCCTAACAATAACGACTGGGCCGCAAGACAGCTAGCATAGGCGTAGAGTTATATGGGGCCCATGGACCCCCCCCCCACCTTCCAGTAATTTGAAAGAAATTACAATTTTACATATACTGTAATGTATAAATGTACATAAAATGTGCTTGGGCTTCCTAATAATTTTGCAAATTCTCTCTCTTTCTCTCTCTCTCTCGCTATATATTATAAATCCCTACTTAACCGATCAGCAGAAACCATGCTTGTTAAGAAGCAAATGAAAATAGTAATTTTTTTTAAATAATGAGACGTCCGTTATATATATATACCCATCTAATATTTGGTGACAGTTGTCTACGTTCAGACTTTCACTAGCGTGTAATTTGTTTCTTGTTTCAATTTTCAGTTTTCGTTGTGGTTTTCAAAACAGTGTTGTATTTTGCTGCTACATGTCTTTTCTTGTTTAAATAATAATTATCTTATTTTCAAGTCAATTCATTCAGGGTTTCATTATAATGAATTTTACCACAATTTTTCCCAGATCAAAATTTTCAGTTAAATTTTTTAATTAACCAGGCAAAGCACTAGCTGTCCAGCAAGGGCGGATCCAGAACGTTATTACGGGGCCTCACCAGGAAAATTTTTAGTTTTGGACTGTTAAATAGTTTAGGTAAATGTTATATTACTAGTATTCCTTTATACTCACCAAAATATTTAATTTATGACAATGAATTAAAGATGGGCTTTTCTTTAATTAAACTATATGGTTTAGGGTAGATTATAGTCAAGTATGACAGAAGGATAAGCTAGTAAAGGAGACATATACAATAACCAAAACGATAATTTACAATGTAATTAATAGAACAAGTTTAAATTTAAACTACAAAAACATTGTAATTATTTTACTTTTTTTATAACAAGCAACTTTTTAAAAAACTTGAAGTTTATAGTGCAAAGTCGAGCCATCTTGGTTTCTTTGAAAATTTGTCAATCACTTTATTTACATCAATATGAATGTCTCTGTGGGTGTGTATTAAAAGTCTCTTCTGTCATCCGCGTTCGAAGCCAAGTTTGACGGCGCTTCAACGATAAAAAACTACGTTATGCTGAAGCAACACTTACTGAAAACGTAGTTTGAAGGGCGAGAAACTTGTAGATTCGTGGAAAAACGTCTGGATCGCATTTCTCCAAGGCTTAGAGACTTTGGACACCAGTGTAAGACTTTTATTTATTACAGTTGTAACAAACAATACATAAAATATTCTTCATCGTCTTTAATTTTTTTTTCTATTTACCCCTGACTGGGGGCCCCTCGCTTGATCCGCCTCCAGATTTAGAGTACGAGGCGCCATGGGCACAATGTTTTTTGGCGCCCCTCCATTGCAGTAATTAGGGGCCTAATCCTTTAGAAAATTTCTTCTAAGCATTGAATTATACGGTTTAACCCACTCTAAAAAAAAGTTAGCCCCCTAGATTTCGTAGGTGGTTACCCCCAATCCCCCCCCTTAGTAGCAGGAATAAATAAAATTTTGTCGTTCCGCCTCCCCCCCACCCTAAATGCCACGAAAAGTCATAGAGGATAGGGAAGGAGCGACATTTATGGTTAGCCTACCTTATATGCATTATTATAAGATATAATAATGATATTTTTATAAACAAATTTAGGTTATTTGAAGACGATTTTGGAGGGTATATTGGGGGAGGGGGGGGGGTAACGTCGGATGCCGAAAAAAAATTCACTCGTAAGTTTAGTTTTAAGTATTTTTTACTTGAAAATAATAATTTTTAATGTAAACTTATCCTCAGGGGGGCGCCCCCCCCTTCCTTGGAGGCAAGGGTTGCTTCACGCAGGTTTTCAGAATTTCAGATTTAGAAAAAAAGGGTAGAGGGCGCCTTCTCGGGGAGATCTGATCGATATATTTCTACGGTATATACTGTAATTTGAATTATTGAAAAAATAAATATCCGCAGCCTCTTGCGCCCCTAGAAATTTTGTGCCCTGGGCAAGTGCCCAACTTGCCCATTTATAAATCCGGCACTGACTTGCTGTCCAGTGATCCGGTCTTTTCATGGCCGATTAAGAGGAAAATTGGGGTGGGTGGAAAGTCACATATACAAAATCAATCACACATATACTGCCCTTATAATAGGGCTCTCGTAATATTTTTTTTTAAAAGGGACATTTATAAATTTTTATTTAAAAAGGGTACACGTTAGAACTTAAGAAAATCAAAAATAAATCTGTTATATATTATATTTTAACATACTCAGAAGAATTGCGCCTTTAAAAAACAAAATACCCAAGTTTAGGTTTATTTGGACATTTGTCAGATGGGGGAGTCTGTTCAGACAGTTTTTTCTTCTGATATTTGGACATAGAAAGCAGAATAGATTTCTTGTAATGTTATCATTTATACTGCATTTATTACGTTTTGGCATTCTGCTGATTAAAAACGATAAAGATTGTAATATCCAATAAACACTAGTAATTATTGCAGAATGCATGGGCAGCGGCTCTCAACCTGTGCTCCGCGACAGTGGCGTAGGCAGAAAGTTCATAAGGGGAGGTATAGGCTTAATGGGAGGGGTTACAGAGCTACAACTCATATATTTCTGTGTTAAATATACAAAATTTCATTGCGATAGTGGTTACAACACCCCAAACCGACCCCTGGCTACGCCTCTGATCCGCGAAACCTTTCCACGTGCTCAAGTGATCAAAAATTACAAAAAAATCGCTAGATTTTCTGCTAACAAAGTTGGCGCATCCACGTAAGCGGCCGAGGGGCCCGGTCCTGCACACTTGAGCTAACAAAGCGAAAAATTATTACGCCAACAGACACTGAAATTATCATTATTTTTTTTTTTAAGTAGTAAAATCGAAAGTAATGATGATCCCAACATTTTCCCGAACTCTGGTGTCATTGATGAGAGTGTTATTGGGTTGTTGATGTGTGTTATAGGGTTGTTGATGAGAGTGTATAGGCAAGCAACAGCAGTGGCTAGGAGCTGTCTTCAAACGCTTTCCAGAAGGTAAAGGTAGACCAAAACAATTAAATTGGAAATTCTGACTGCAGATATTTTTAATTATGTCAAGAAATCTAACCTCACTGATGAAGATAGGATAACAATGTTTAAAAGTCTTTGGGAACCATATGCAAATTGAAATTTTCCCACGAGCGTCACTAGTGCTGTATAAAATCTAGGAAAATCTCACCACAGTCTGAAGTTCTGCTCTTCTGAACTGAGTAAGCATAACTATCTAGCTTACCTAAAGGTGGAAGACAGTGCCTATAGCAAATTTTGTGTGTTCTCTTTTCACCCCATGAAGTCTGTTTAAGATCGACACAAGCCACAGGTCAACTTGTTTCAAAAGAATTTAATAATTGGAAGAAAATGCCATTGAAGAAGTTCAGCCAACATAGAACTTTTCTCTATCATAAGGATTCAGTTCATGAAAGGAAAAAAGGCTTCCGTAGATCAAGTAGTGGACAGAGGGCAAGCAAAAGCAAGTTTTGAAAAATAGGATTACTTTTAAACCTATTACTAAAACAGTGATCTTTTGTGGAAGACAAAGGCTGGCCATTGTAAAATTGTACAAAAAAATCCACCATTTTTAATCATTTAAGTATATTGCACTGTCAAATTAGTAGTAATTTAATAATGATAAATGAACACATACACACACAAAAAAAGAGTAATTTGTATGGCTGCTGTCCATTTTTTCCACCAAAAATTCCTTGCACCACTGGCTCCCCCCCCCGGGAATATACTAGGCGCGCCACTGTATACTACTATACCATGACTATATACTACTAATGAGTATGTACTTATAAAACCTCTTTAACGGACACTCCCGAATAGCGGACACCTTTTCAATTCCCAGTCCTAATGCTTATAATGCTCTCGCACTCTCGAATAGTGGACAGGTTCTCCATTACTGAGGTGTTCGCTATTCAGAGGTTTTACTGTATATGATCTTTCCACTACATTAAATCTGTAACTCTTGAGGTTTGCATCGAAACTGTTTTTCGATGGGACATGAAGAGAGCAAAAAACCTTGAAACCCATGAATTAATGAAAATTTAAATGTAAGAATTCCAGTATCCCTGAGGAATAATTAAAAAGATCTTCACGAAATCTCAGAAGTTTAATATCCATAGGATAAAAATCGACTAGATTTTCGCGAGGAGTACTACAATTTTTCCTCAATTTGGGTTCTAACGATTTGTTAAATTAAAATTAAACATTAAAAGAAATCTTCTTTCCAAGATTAATTAATTTAAGTTAACTTTGATCGTTAGATATAGTTAACCCCCATATCCAGTGGTGCAGTCGTAAAATAAATAGTACCCGATTGCTTTACAAAGTGCATCACAATTATTTAAAATACACGGTGCATGTGCGTTAAGCTACACAATACGGTATTATAGTC
>QLNU02015003.1:153297823-153388463 GCA_006491805.2 Dysdera silvatica
ACAGTTTTGCCAATGCAGTTTCTTAAAATGTTTGCTCTTGAATGTTTTTCCTCTTTCTATATGTGTATACCTTCATTTCACAGCCCCGCGTTGCATTTATTAGGTAGAATCAGAGGCGTAGCCAGGGGGCGCAATGAAATTTTGTATATTTAACATAGGAATATATGAGTTGTAGCTCTGTAACCCTTCCCATTAAGTCTATAACACCCCCTTATGAACTTTCTGCCTACGCCACTGGGTGGATTATTGTAATTTGAAAAAAAAAAAAGGGGGGGCTACAAGGGTCGAGGATCAGACTCGCTACCCTGTGATGTCAAAGCAAGCCTCTTCTATCAGCGCTGTTTTTAGAAATCTCTACTCTTGAACGGTTTTCCTTTCTATGTATGTATCGCTTAATTCCACAGGAGCAGACTATATTTATTAAGCGGGAAATTCCTATTTGGGGGAAAAAAAAAAAACCGTTCCATGTCGTGAATCGATCGCTAAAAGTATGTTTGCATGTAGGGAATCGCACTCGCTACCCTGTGCGGAAAGCAAAAGATTGTTTTACCGACGCTCTTTCTTAAAATGCCTGCTTTTTAACGTTTCTTCCCTTCTCTATATGTATCTCTTCATTTCACAGAACCAGGTTGCATTTGTTAGGTGAAAAACCAAAAATTTGAAGGGAAAAAAAAAGGAAAAAATGCGTTCCCATGTCGGAAATCGTACTTGCTACCGTGTGTTGATAGCAAAAGATCTTTTACTGACACTGTTTCTTAAAAAATGCCTGTTCTTGAACGTTCTATTCTTGTGGTTCCCAACCTGGGGGTCGCGACCGTCAAAGGGGCCGGGAAAAGATTACTGGGAGGTCGCCGCAACTATTTTAATAAAGAATTTCACACCAAATGTTTCCAATGCTTTTATATTTCATCATTGCAACACATTTTTTTTTATCACTACGCCAATGAATGTTAATTTATATTGTTTGATGGCTACACCTATTGAAATATTCTACTAATGATTGTTAACTTTATTATTATATACATTAATGTATATATTTATCATAATATATTAATATATATATATAATTATAGTTTCAGATTTAATGTGTTTTCTTTACTCTGTTAAAAATGCTTTTATTATGCAAATGTGGCAGTAGCGGATGAAGGGGGGGTCGCGGCTTGAAAAAGGTTGGGAACCACTGCTTTACCCTTTTCTTTATATGCATGTGCCTTCGTTTCACAGCACCGGACTGCTCATTTTATTCGAGGTGGGGGGCGGCATTGTAAATGATTGGGGGGGGGGGGGGCCCACTTTTAAAGTCACGCTATGCTAATGACAGGAAGTATAAAGTGACCCCATTAGAAAACTTAATGGTGATGATTTATTTTGACGTTATATCCAGGTTTTGTGGAAAATTTATGACGTTATAACCTGGGCATAATTACGTTATTCCTATGGAGCTCGCTTGTTAAGATTGGGTTCGAATGTAGTTTTTACTGAATTTAAACCCATCAAATATTCGTCACCAGGTTTGTGTAAGGTTTTTACGTCACGTTTTATGCCAAAATTGTCGCAAACCTCGTCAATTATTATTCTCGTCATTTAAATTATCTGTTTCGATGTTATTTTCAAGTAAATTAAATATTTACACTTGGTTTTTAATAATCATATCTTAAATTTTTTTTCATTTTGCCTTCCTCCAGATGATCTCGTGAAAAACTTCGGAAATTTATCAAATTCGTTCGGAGTAAGTAAGTAAACATGAATTTTATTTTTTGTACATAATTAGCCCCCCCCGCCCCCCCGGCGACACGATAAAACATACAATTGAAAATTTCTACACCGCGAAAATATATAATTCTATATCTAAGATGTTATTGATATTTTATTTATTAAAATCAGTATTTCTGTTTTTCCTTCCCAGTCCTCTGTCTGCCTTGCCCAATTTATTAGCTTCTCGAAGAAGCCAAATAATATGTTTCAATTGATGAAATTTAAATATAAAAAAACATATTACATAGTTTCAAAACGATACTCAAATATCCAATTTTACAGTTCAAGGTACGGAATATAGCAACATTTCATGTTCCCTTTAGTTAAATCTCGAAGAGGGACAGCAGCGTTTGTTAGAAACGCGTCGGTATACGCTCTATTCAACATCAATAACTGCTATCTATAATGCTGTTATTATACTTAATATATTTTATGCAGAATTTCATCGATTGAACACTTATTCCCAGGGGCGGCCGCTCGGGTCCCCGTTTGGACGAGGACACCAAACTGAAGTCAACTCCCAGGTATCGGGAGTGCTCAACAGTAGAAAATCCCTTTAAAAAGGGAAAAGTTTAGAGACTTCTTTAAAGAAATTCGTTCAGAGATTTTTGGCCTCACTGTGCATCACTCACTCTGAATCTGTGATCACTGTGCATCTGTGAAAATTTCCTGTTGTCATCGGAGGACGGGGCGGGCGCCGAAAAGCAACCCTTGCCATGCCGCCCGGGTTCAAAATCAACCTCGAGCCGCCACTGCTTATTCCATAACGCATTTGCTGGGACAACAAAACACCGTTGATAAAGGGGAAATGGTCGTTAAACGAAAAAGATCTTAATTGGAATGTGCGTAGTTCTATGAAGCATGTTCTGGGACGACAAAACGCCGTCGTTAAATGGGAAATCGTCGTTAATTAGTACGACTTTATTGAGTGAGTTTACTGCATGTTTCAACGTTATCTTTTAAAATTCATATTCCAATGATTTTTTTTTTTTAATTGCAGGAAAAGCAACTGGTTTGACAAACGACAGTAAGTGCTATTTAATTTTATGTAAATGTAAAAGTCTGCGCAGTCAAACTTGTTTAATTTGAAACTTATGAACTTGCTTTGAATTATCTAAGAACAGGGCCGTAGCTAGGAGCACAGGCGAGGAGGGGCGTAATATCGGTTGAAATAATTCATTGGGGACACGGGCGCCCCGAGGAGGGTGCAAGAGGGTGTGCACTTACACCTCCTTGGCTTATGAAGAAAGGGGGAAAAAAGTACTGAATTCACAATAAACTTTAGTCCAACAACATTATTCAATTGGAATTTTTCTTGTATGCACCCCTAGCATATATTTCTAGGGGCGCCCAAAATTGGGGAGAACATGTCCGTGGCTAGGGGGTGCATTCTGGACGGTTCTGTCGGGGGCGCAACATCATCCAGTTACGGTGCTATTTAAGAATTCAAAGTTTTAATATGGACACTAAAAATAACCCGGTCCATCAAAAAAAAAAAAAAAAATTATTTGAAGATGCATATGTACAATGTCTCATATTTATGTTTTGTTTTTTTAAAAAAAGCTAAGAAATTTTGTTTTTTTAAGTTAATTCTTTAAGTATTTGTAAACTCTTTTCAGTGAAGAAGAAAATAGAATCACTTACATTATGTTCACTGGCGTACGCAGGTGGTTGTAACTCCCATTGCAATGCAATTTTGCATATTTAACACGGGAAGCCATGGAGTTATAGCTCCGTAACTCCCCCATTGAACCTATAACCCCACCTTTATGGATCTTCCGCGTACGCCTGTGATTCTGTTGCACCTCAACAAACCATTACAACTTTCGTATATCAGGAGTGGCCAACTTACTTATTGCTGGGATCAGTGGTGTATATTCCGTTAGCGGAAAATTGACCAACTGTACCGTTAGAATTCACGGGAGCTGACGTCACAAATGGGTTGGGTCAATGCAGTAGAGGGAAGGACGTCATTTCATAACAGGCTTTTCCCGCAGACAAACGTGCGCGGAAAAACAATTGCGAAATGACGCCCTTCCCTCTGTTGTAATGAACCAACCCGTTTGTGACGTCAGCTCCCGTGAATTCTAACGGTACCATTGGTCAATTTTCCGCGAACGGACTATAAGTGAAGGAGCATAAGTCCTCCTCATTGGATGTGAAAATACATTCATTTCTCTAAAGCAGCATCACATTATCTTCTTTAAAACGACTCGAGCCCTCTTCTATAATTTTTGAATTGCCGCGCTACTAGTTACAATGGACTTTTACATAAAAAAATAAAAAGTCGTGAGAGCAACCTATCAATCGATGGCCGGGGTATGGAGGTGTGGTGGATGGAGGTGGCGTAAAACAGCATTAAATCACATTAATAATGGAATTATGCCTACGCTGTTGCGATACGTATATCATTAAAAAATAGAGATTTTTATAAACGTGTAAAAATATAAAAAAAAACCGTGTAAAAATATAAAAAACGTGTAAAATATAAAATACTCTTATAAATATAGGCGCTCTATGGGTGCAAAGCAATGTGATAGACAGCGGTTTTTCAACTGTGGTCCACGGACCACTGGGGGCCCGCAAGACCCTCCCAGTGTTCCACAAAGATTCGAAAAAATACCGAAACAAGAGCATTTGCTCTTTAATGCTAAGAATAAATTATGAGGGGACGAAAAATTCTTTCCTTAAATAGTGAAAATTAGTGATGAAACACTAGAAATAAATATGTATGATGCAAATTCCGGGCTTTAAACTTTGAGTTAATTCTTGGGGGTCTGCGAGGGTGAGTGAACTCTGAAGGGGGTTCTGCGGTCCAGGAAAGGTAAACACCCACTGCGCAAGAGGAAATCCTGCGACCGGCAATCTCTTCTTTGAAATTTTCCGAGAAAGGGAAATTTCGAATTAACCAACTTTGATTTACAGGCGATTTTTTTTGCATTATTTTAATTGAAGATTCACCGAGCTGAGAGAAAAGTTCGAATTATTGAAGTCTATAAGTCTGCTCTATGGGCATTTAAGACATATCAGAAGAAAAAACTTTTAGTAAAACTGCAAAATTAAGGGAGAGGGATGTAATGGGAGAAAAAATTCATAAATAAATTATTTTTTTCCCAAAATACGAAGATATTTTCTGATTATTTTTCAGAACAAGCAACGGACTTGGCGAATGTTCGTAAGTGTTTTTTTTTTAATATTACTGCGTTTTATTTTAATGTAAATGTAATTTAATTAATATGTTAAGGACACCTGGAAGTGAAATTGTCAAGTTCGTCAATGTTATCAGTCAAGCTGAATTTTTGTATGTAAGACGTATTTTTACAAAGTAAATTATCGTATCAAATTTTTAGCTCGATAACCTTCTTTTTTAAATAATTTCTTTGTTGCTCTTTTAGTCCCGAAACTGCTATTTGGCTAAACCGCTCTATGCGATTCAGATTTTCAATAAAGTGTTCATTTTTTAATTGGAAAACATTTATCTACCATAAAAAAAATGGGACGTATGGATTAACACGTACTATCACTATAAGTTGCATAAAAAAATATATATATATATATTTTGACACGAAGCAAAAAAAAAACTTTTTTGAAACTTCTCCGAAGACAACTATATTAAAATAAATCAAAATATTTGACAATAGCAAAATCCTTGCTACAGTTTGTACACTTACATTATCTGAACGTGCTGAACAAATTTCATAGCAATTGCATGAAAATTCTGTCACAAGAAGTTTTTTTTCGCAACTGTACAGGACGAACATTAAGAAAACACGTAAAGAAGATACAACTTCATTCAAATGAAATAATTTATAATATTAATATATATAATTTATAATAATAATAAATGAATACTTTAATTAAAAGTCAAATTTATGTATCATTGCTTATTTCTTCCAGGGAATGTGTTTTCCTTTTCTCCTCACGAAAGTAAAAATAATAATTAATAAACTTTATTTGCCATTAAAATACAAAATGACTGCAGAGTGCATTTGAATGACATTTAAATGGGCATGCTCTTACTTAATTTATTTATTTATTTTGCTATAAAACCTTTAAAAATGGACGGATTCTTAAAATTTGTTCATTATATTATTCAACGAAATCTGCATAATTTTTTAAGATAATAAAAAAAGGTTTTTTTTCAGAAAAATCACATTTTTCAGTTTCAGGTCTCCATTGATAGTTTTTATTTTTATATGTTATAATAGTTTTTATATTTATTTGTTAGTGGTCTCTATTTTAATATATAAGCGTTTTCTACTTTTATATGTCAGTGCTTTTTATTTTAATAAACTAAAGTAAAACTCCTCATCAACAGACACTGACTGTAAACAAAAAGATTTATGTAAAATATCAGGGAGACAGTGAAAGAGGACTATCCTTGTGAAAAAGTTTCTTGCCAGGAAATATTAATCTGGCCGTAAAGACAGAGTGGCCGTAACTGAGAGGCTTTACTGTAGCTTGCGTTTACTCGACAGGGGCCTTTGTAAAATTGATGACTGATATGCAACTGTGGCAATACGACCAAAATATTAATGTTCGCATATGAAATGTATCTTTAAATAACTTTTTGCGATGTCGACGTAGCAGTTTTTATTTTTTTTTATTCTGGTTGAAAATTCCAATTTGTCTACTAAGGCGGAGAGATTTAAAATAGTAAAAACAAAAACAAAACAGTACTCGTACACCAGCGAATGCTTATTTTTTATACAAGGATTTATATGCACATTTATTTTTATTCCATTGTTTTCATTTGACGTGAATATGCATTTAAGACTTATAATGAATGAAACAAAAAAAAATCATTCATTATTTTTCTTATTTTACAGGACGAGTACTCGTTGCTGGTAAGTTCCTTTGTCCATCCATAATTATAAACTCATGTTTGTAAAAATTGCAACACCATGAAGGTAGCATGTGATTGAGCTGAAACTTTCAGGAAATGCAAATTAGGGTATGCTATTCAAATGATTAGAATTTCAGAGTCATCACGCATGCGTGGGCTGAGCAGCGCCCTCTGAACTGCTGATGGATCCGTATAAATAGAGGGCTGTAGCGGGGCGTGTATGGCTATCTGCTAGTGGTAAACGTTACATGAGACGTCACTATGCCTCTACGACGAAAGAGGGCGACATTTCAGCAAGTTACGGAGTTTGAACGGGGACGAATGATCGGCTTTCGTGAAGGAGGGTTTTCTTATCGTGCAATAGCAGCTCGTATGGGGCGTAACAGCAGCACAGTGATGCGAGTGTGGAAGCAGTGGGTTCAAGAGAACCAGACAACTCGGAAATCCGGGAGTGGACGCCGAAAGGTGACGTCAGCACGGGATGATAGACACCTGGTCCGCATGGCGGTGACGGACCGTTTTGCTTCATCTGGACAGTTGGCAGAACGTTGGTGCACTGCTACAGGTGTATCATTGTGTGCTTCATCAATTCGTCGGCGTCTACTGCACCGTGGACTGCGTGCAAGAGTTCCTTTATACAGGATCCTCCTGACGCAAAACCATCGGCGCCTGCGGCTACAATGGGCTCATGGACATAGAGACTGGCGTGCTGATTGGCAACAAGTGGTGTTTTCTGATGAATCCCGCTTTAATTTGGGGTACAGTGATGGCCGCATCCGTGTTAGACGCTATACCGGTGAACGCCACCTTCCGGAGTGCATTATCCAACGTCATAGTGGACGAACCCCCAGCGTTATGGTCTGGGGTGCGATTGCGTATCATGGACGATCTCAGCTGCTACGAATTGTGGGTAATCTTAACAGCAACCGGTACATCAATGAAGTTCTGGAGCCCGAAGTTGTTCCCTTCCTTCAAGGCATTCCCGGAGCTGTATTTCAACAGGACAATGCCCGCCCACATATTGCCAGGAATGTTCAAGACTTCTTTTCATCACAACAGATACAGCTTCTTCCTTGGCCTGCCTATTCGCCGGATATGTCGCCGATTGAACATGTGTGGGATTTCGTTGGTCGGCGTCTCGCTCGTGATCCTCGTCCCATAGCTACTACAGATGAACTTTGGGGTCGCATACAAGCAATCTGGAATGCTCTTCCTCAGGCACACATTCAACATCTGTTTGATTCCATGCCACGTCGTATAGCATCACTTATTTCAGCGCGTGATGGCTTCACCAAATACTGATTTTCGACATGTAATATTGTTTTTTTGCTTTGTAATTTTAATCGTTTATTTGTATCAACACAGGTCGTTTGTACATTAAATTTCATTCAATTCGGACGAGTCCTTCATGGTGTTGCAATTTTTACAAACATGAATTTATGTATTACATATGCGTATTTATTTTCATATTCATTGCTTTACGACAACCCCTTCCGAATGTTCTTTAAAAGTAATAACTAATTTTGCAAATTTAAACAGAGTTGAAAAAAATTATGAATTTTAAAACAGTGTCGTTTCGACAACACGTACTGTCTTCTTCGTTGTAAAATACTCTGAAATCTTAGTTATTAGTTTTGCGCAGTATGTTATTCAAATGTAAATGTTTTTTGTAAATGTTTATGTGTATGAAAGTACGCGGATATGTAGATACAGAATATAAAGCATTTTGATAAACTTCTGTAGCTGGACTAGAGGTGGAGCAATTTGCAGGATGCAGGCCAGAATTGCAGGTTGTGAAGCTGGAGAAGCCATCTTCGTCTGGCGTGATGCTGTGGCCACCGTGTGTACGGGCACGGCGATGTGGGGGCTGTTGCACCAGCAAGTTATTGGAATGTCGACCTGTTGAAGTGCTAGTGTCAAACATTACGGTAAGATAATTAAGTTCTATAGAATGAATGGTATCACGAGGAGGGATAAAATAAGGAATAACCTAATTAGAGGTACGGTCAAGGTTGGACCCATAGGAAGAAAAATACAACATATACAATATCTGTGGGAACCTTGCACGTAGATGGTCATTCCACAGAATTTCGAAATTTTTTTTTTTCGGTTGCTCGACCATTTTTAATTTCATTCATACTTTGTATACTGAAACATATATGCAAGAGAAATTAAAAACCAATTGCAAATTTTTTTTATTTTATTTTTTTTACTTTTTTGGCAACTGGCATCAAAAAACACGATTTCGCGAAAATCAAGTACTTACAAAATCGCATGTATTTTATTAAGCAGCAAAGATAAATCAAACATTCAAAAAGATTTAAAATTTACGTTGTTTGTTTACCTACATCACGTAAGTTTTAAAGTTTTAGGGTATTTTTAAAAAAGATTCCGAGTAATGTGATAATGACCGAAATATCGCTAAAATCGTCATTTTTTGAAAACGATTTCCTCCTGAAGGGCAACAGATATCAATGTCGCGTTTTTTTTTATATGTTAGCATTTGTTCAGGGTTGTTACCTCTCAAAAAAATGACCTGTTCATCCTTTTTAACATACAAGAGTTTGAAATTTTCAAAAACGGGCCTTTTCAGCGACTCACAACTCAAATCGGAGAGCACTTACCTGTTTGAAATTTGGCAAAGAAGCAGCTCTCTGAATGCTGTTTATACAACCTGAAAATTTCAGTCTGTTATTCGAACTAGTCTATAAGAAACAGCCACCTCCAAACTGGAGAATCGGAAGATTGTCTTAAAAAGAAACGGGGGGAATTGAATTCGTTTCAATGTTTTGTATGTGCTGCCAAATTAAGATTCCACAAAGTGTTAAATATTCTAAATATCGGTATATATTTAAATAATTAGAATTCCAGTGTATACATAAACATTTGTATTTCAAATTTCAGACTTAGATTTAGTTCAGATTTCAGTTTAAGACTTCAACTTACTTTATTCTTCAGTATTTATCAAATTAACTGCCATCACAAAGAATCATTTTTACCTGTTGCCTTTTGTACTTTAAAATACAAGACAATGAAACTGTAGAAGCGATTAGAAAGAGTATCTGCGTTATCAGTGATTACCTTAATCACACAGTGGAAGAAGTTTACACAGTCCAAAAGGAATTGAGCTTTTAAAAGCCACTGTTCCATATGTGGGAAAGGTTATACATTTCTCCGACAAGGCATCAGGGTACTACAGAAATCGAACAATTTTATTAATTTCAGTCATCACTAAGATTTTGGGCTATTTTTGTGCAACCTCACATGGTAAGGGACCTTGTGACGTCATTGGAGGGGCCACTAAAAGACGTATAAAAATCAGGCCGTCAAAGAATTACCCAGGATCATATCACAACACCAAAGGATATGTTTGAGTTTTGTAAACAAAACATATCTCAAATCAAATATGTCATTGTGGTACAATCAAAGGTTGAAGAGCAAGCAAAAATTCTTGCACATAGATTTGACTCCGATATTAAGACTTTGAACACTCAAGCTTGCCACAGCCACATTCCTTTAAATATATGTACTATGGAAGTCGGTGAAACTCCCCTTTCAGAACATTTCATCGATCGTAAAATCTTCAAAGAAAATATCCAAGACTTTGTTTCCTTTGGGTGTGTAAAGAATAACAGTAATGTTGCTTGCATGTATCAAGGAAATTGGTGGCTTGGAATTGTAAAAGACATTTCTATTTCTAAACAAGATTTTAAAATAAGTATCTTTCATCCTTCAGGACCAAGTGTACCAGTTTCAAAATTTGTAAAAATGACTGCATATGGGTAGAACTGAAAAATGTTTTAAGGATCTTGTGTCCTTTGGATTTATCAACACCCACAGGACGAGTTCATAACATAAAGCCAGAAATGAGTGATGCAATTTCTGAAAGTTTTTCCAAAAAGGTGCTAAAATAAGGAGACAAACATGAATAAGCTATGCCATACGAGACAAAATGTGAACCTTTCAAAAACTTGGAAGATGGACTTTATCTCTTTTTTTTATTTGTGGTTTTACGGCTCAAGGACTACGATGGTCATGCTGCGCCGGGACCTACTGTTTTCCGAGGAATCCGAACCTCTTAAGGCCTAGGGAACCAAACCCCGGAATATAGTGAGCAAATTTCCCCCCCCCAAATCCCCACCACCACCCCCGATCCTTTTCAAGGCAATCTTCCGGTTCTCCAGTTTGAAGGTGGCTGTATCTCAACGATTAGTTCAAATACCAGAAGGAAATTTTCAGGTTTATAAACAACATGCAGAGAGGTACTGCTTTGTCAAATTTCAAACGGATAAGTGCTACCCCTTTTGAGTTGCGTGTCGACGAAAATGCTCATTTTTTGAAAATTTCAAACTCTTGTACGTTAAAAAAGGATGGAAGTGACTACAATTTTTTGCGTAACACTCTGAGACAGAGTACTAACATACAAAAAAAAACCCCCGCAATATTGATATCTGTTTCCCTTTATGAGGAAATTGTTTTCAAAACATGACAATTTTAGCGATATTTCAGTCATTTTCACATTATTCAGAATTTTTTTTTTTAAAACTCACTTAAAGCTGTATAACTTACGTGATGCAAGCAACAAACTATGTAGATTAATCTTTTTGATTTATCTTTGCTGGTTAATAAAATACATGCGATTTTGTAAGTATTTGTTTTTCGCAAAACCGCACGAAATCTTGTTTTTCCGATGCCTGTTGCCAAAATAAAAAATAAAAATTTCAATTGGTTTTTGATTTTCTTTGCATATATGTTTCAGCATACAAAGTATGAAAGAAATCAAAAATGGCCGAGCAACCCCCATTTGTCAAAATTCTGTGGAATGACCCAACTATGTATGTATTTTCCCCCTGAAAATCGAAAATACCCAGCTTAATCGAATAACATGGTTCCCACTCTTTTGTCCTGATGAAATTCAAGGACTTTTCAAGAACTTTACATTGTTAATCATAATATACATAAAAATGCAAGACATTATAAGCATAACACTGAAATTAGAGTGTTTAATTATATTGTTCTTTTCAACTTAACACACTGCCATCAAAAGCTACCCTTTTTGCATCCCTTATATTAGCCATGCTCAGTGGGCAGGGGAGGGAGGGAGGGGTGTGTCCGTAGCATTACTGGCTTTGTTCCCGAAATAAGGAGAAATACCCCCTTTTTTCATTTGCCAAAATTTGAAAAAAGATTTTTTGGGAAAAATTCAAGGACTTTTTAAGGATCAACTGCATTTTCAGCAGTGTTCAAGTACTTTTCAAGAGCCCCGACTTGGCAAAAAAAAAACCATTCAAGGACCATGGGAACCATGAATAATAATTGCTGGACTCGTTAATATTCGTTCAAGCGGAGCAGATGGTATTTAAGAATTCTTTTACTTTCAGGTGCTGCAAGTGCGCTATAATCCTTACAGACCAGAGGCATTCGAAAGCGAAGGCCTAAAGACAATGACTTTAGAGCAGCACGAACGCTGCATCTGTGGGTGCAAGCAGAAAGCGGACCAGTGCATCTCTGGGTTACAAGAGTATCGTTCGGCGGAATGTAGGTGCGTTTGTCTGAACATTGATCAAGCGCTGCAATGTTCGGGTCCCGAACGTATGTGGGACAGTGGCGACTGCAGCTGCAAGTGCAGATACCCAGCAGAATGCTCCACTGGTTTCTTCTTCAGCTTTCGAACTTGCAGGTAATATCGATTATACGTATATTGGCATCTAGATTCAAAATTTTTGATTAAGCCTGGTGGGCGAAAGCGTAGTCATTCGGGCCAATGTGGTATAGCTGCCTTTTATGAGCACCGTCATTTCCTAAACGGGTTGTTAGTGCTGATCTGTGCGTCTGGCGATAGTAAAAAAAAAAAATCTTAAAGTTGTCGATGACACTAAATAGTGATAGAGTAGTCATAATTTATATATGCATTGCATCCGAACCAATAATATCTCTTGATCCAATACACTGACGTTTCCTTTCTACGGCCCGCCGCAGGCAAGTTTGAAGAAGGAAATTAGAAATACATTTTGTCAGCTTTTAACAGAATTGGCCTTTTTAATCATACATAAAATGTAAAAAAAAAAATGAAAATACTGAAGTATTCCAAAAGTCCTTCGTACATGAGATATTGCGGTCAGATTATACAATAAATACTCCATTTAGTACAGGCAGTGGGAGAGATTTTTCTTCGTTTTCTAAAAAAAAATTCAGGCTTTGGGAGTTTATTCCCAGTCTTGAAATTAGTGGCTTACCCCAGACAGCAAAGGTCGTCCTTGGGGCGTCCTGAGGACGCTCTGGACATCTTCAGGACGATCTGGGATATTGGAAGACACGTTCCGTTCATTTATTATTTAAAATAAATTAATTAATATAAATAATATGATAATGTTAACTATATACTGTTCGTTCACGAAAAGAAGTCCGGTGGAACAGTTAGAAATAACGGGAGGTGACGTTACAAACGGGCAAGTTAATTACAACAGAGGAGGACTACAATTTCAGAACTGGCTTTTGGTGAATGTTTGTCGGCGCCAAAATCAAGTTCTGAAATTGGTCCCCACTCTGCTGCAATGGGATAGGCCGTTTATAACGTCACCTCCCGTTATTTTCGACTGTACCATTGGACTTCTTTTCGTGAACGAACATTAAGTAGCTAACATTATATTAATTTATTTTTATATTAGTTGATTTTGTTTTTATGGCACAAGGACAGCAAGGGTCATTCTGCGCCAAACAAGGTTTATTTTTATATTAATTTATACACAGAGCTAATTTGGGAAAAAGAAAAAAAAAAGTAAGTTCTTTTTCACTTTCTTGGAAATACGTTCCAAGGGCGATTAAAAAAAATTCACGATCTTATGCGGATATTCGGTTAAAGAAATCTACTTCATACTAATGATTAGTGAAGGTTATAGCCAAGTTCCGTACGTACAGATTGCGTACAGGTTGAAAACTGCGTACACTTCTTAGAGCTGTAAATAATAACACAGTGAATTCCCCCTCATTAGCGGACAGAAAAATTTGTCCGTAAACGAAGGGGGATCTTTTGAAGTAGCTGAAATATTACATTTCGATTATTTGCATATTTCATTTCGAAACTTACGTATTTTTGAGCACAGAAAATAAGTTTAAGATAACGAAAGAAGGAATTTATTGAATATAAAAAGTAAATTTACGACCAAACGTTCAATATCAAATTTATTTACCTTGGAAAAAATTGATCTATAGTTGTTTTATAATACTATATTTTATATATTACTATAGTTGTTTTTTGTTGTCATTCATCAGTCTTCATCCTTCAAAACGTATATTTAATTGCGAGATTAAATCCACTACTCTCCCATCGTTACGCTTACAGGACCTGTGTTGTAGTTGAGTAAACGATAATAAATTTGAACTGCGATAATTTTGTGTTGATAATTGTTTATTAGTTTCGAGCAGTGCGTCGCTACATGGTTTATTTATTATCAAAATGTTTATTAAGCATTAGTTATTAAATAATGACCTGTAATCGCCGATTAAAAATTTGAATCAGCGACTCCCGAGTCAATTGTAATGCCTTGTTAATGGGAGGGGAATTTCACCATAGCTCTTATCCTGTTTACCTTTAGTTTCCTAATACGAGAAACGTCTTCAGAAAGGCCGACGTTTAAACGTATTTTGTCCGTACAAGGGTTCTGTCTAATGGAATGAATCATGAAAATAGTGTACACGTCTGAGGGTGACTGCTAAGCATTCGTTTGAAATATGTTCTTGTAAATCAGTTTCTGCCGGGGAATCTTTAAATGACCATAAAAACGGGGTGATCTGAGGGGTGTCCGTTAAGAGGGATTTCACTATACATATCATCATCGACAACCATTTCAAATCCATTGCAGAATGGGGGGGGGTCTCTCTGTTAGCACTCATACCTATAGTACGGTGAAAGAAATATAGAGGAGGCGGCGTTAAGCTCACTACGCTGGCCAGACGGATTGGCGAGCTGAACCTACAGCTTAACGAAGAATCCGAACTTCGGTCACCACAGCCAAAGTTCTGCGCTAAGACACTGCCTCCTATATATATATATATAAAATATAAGGTACTAAAAATACACTCTATTATTGAATTATGGGAATTTAAATTTGGGCATCCAATAAGCGTTAATATTTCGGGGAGTGGAGGTCCAATTATCCTTCAAGAGAATACGAGCAGGGCAGGGTGCTTTTCGCTCCCTGCTCGCCAAGAAGTTGTACGCAATTTGGATGATTTTCAGTATGTACGCAATATCTGGACGCAAGGAAGTTAGACGACACCTTAGCGAAAAACAATTATGTTATCATGTTTTAATGTGTCTCTTCGATGTTTTTTTTTTCAGGTGTGAGGTGTTCCGTGTTCCCTTGCTAGCGGCGTTTCGCCCCCTGGAAGAGTCGGGCAGGAACTCTTCCACGATGACGGAACGTATGAACCGAACGCGCATGGTTTTAAAAGAGGAAGACCCAACGCAAGAAAGACTATGAGACGAAATCGTTTGAATGCATAAACTTTATATATACAAATCAGTTTGTACAGAAATGCAACTGAAAAAATTAACATCATGACTATGAACAGTGCGCTGACCTGCTTGCAACAATTCACACCTTGCGCTATTATACACCATGTTGGTTATATCGATACATTGTCAGAATCTTCGATTTTTGGCCTTAGAAATTCGCCATAAAAATTGCAAAGATTGTTTATCCTTTTCAGTCTCTGTTCGTATCTCTGCGTATTAAAGTAGGCGTACTACATAGTAATCTCGTGAGAAAGTAGAAAACCATGTTCATTTACAAACATGCCACTATGATGTCTTTTTCTGAACCAGTAACAAAAAGAAAAAATGATGGAGAGGAAGATATGTTGCATCGGGGACAATTTCATGAAGATGAGGAGGATGATTCTACCATAGCAACCAGAAAAAAAGATCGTTGCTACTTATGATCCCACAATTTAACAATAGCACTTCTGAGAGCGGGACAATAGCGTCCCCACTAATTGAAACTCGTTAAAAACAACAAACTCACAAGTAACGTTAAAAAATAAAAATAAATTAAGAGTTCCATAAATTATAACAGTACTTTCGTGAGTAAGACATATTTATGTACATACAAAACGCGTTTCGTCATCAATTTCATAACATATTCTTCACACACACACATACACGGAGCACACATCCAGCAGAATTTCATCAAACTTGTCAAAACTCGTGTAAATTAGAAACCGATCAGAACGCCTTCGTTCTCGAAGACATAGCAACCAAAATTTGCGAACTGCGTAATAATGGGCACAACAGAAATTAAAATTTAGCTATAACACGTTGCTCCAAATCTGGTGTCAAAAAAAAAAAAGAAAAAAGGCGCCAGTTCGGAGAAAAATGTCGCCTTCTAAACTCAACAATTGGAGGTTATAAAGGTGAGTGTGCAACAAGTGGTGAAAGATATTATATTTAAGACACTGCTCTAAAGCATTACGGCACACTTGTGTTAAAAACAAAACATAATGCGTTCTCTAAACCGAAAGACCAACCACACTCCCAAGTACATTTTAAACATTGGACACGTTACCAACTCCACACCCAAACTTATTGCAATAGAATCCGAACCACGAAAAAGTGATTTATCGTTTAAAAATGGACGTAATCACCTGGGAATTAACATAAATTGACGAAATCTTATCACATGACAATTTTATGGAAGTGACATGCGTTTAAGAAACACGAAAAAATTACATCTCCTCTATAGCCACTCAACTGCCTACCCAAGTTAGAATATATTAAAAACAAAAATTTGGGAGTAAAAACAAACTGCCAATGATAGTACCTTATTAATAGAAATATTTTATATGCAACGAAATTTTCAAAAACAGAAAGGTGAGAAATAGATCGGGAGTAGAAATCTGACGGTTAAGATTTGATAAAACAAGAAGGGGAATTAAAAAGGAAAATAAAGAAATACTGTGAAGAGGTTACTAGAAAAAAAAAAAATTGAGGATGAATTTAAGAAACGAAATCAGAAAAGCAAATTTAACAGATTACAAAGTATCTATGAGCAAAAATCAGAGATAAAAGTTCGATAACTAAAAATTTAGAAGTGAGAAACATAAAAAGATAAAAGAAAAATACAAGAAGGTTAAAGGGATAAAAAAAAAAAAGTGATAGGCAAAATTCAATTCAATTTTTATTCCGCAAAATTACAATTAGTAGATATCTAGTTAAAAATCGAATTAGGAGAAATTTAATAATAATCGTTTTTCAGATAAAATTGATGAGTAGTTTTGACGGGCAAAAACTAGATACATTTAACTCAAAATCGAGCCAAACCGAATTCAAGGAATTTTGATTATGACAGTCAAGTGGTTGATAGCGGGCTGCCCAACACAATCACAATCTTCACACGAGGGAAAAGGACAGTAAGAACAGACAAGTCAAATACAAATTCTGCCGAGCTGAAAGACGAGTGATTGAAACTGGAATAAAAAAGTCGATGTCGCATTTTGAACAATACATTATTAACAGAAGTGTTTATTCATTTATACATAAATATTTCGTTTTCTTTTTTTTTGCATAAGCGCCACTGTCCACAACAGAAGTGAATACAATGGCGCACTATAACACAGAATGTGGCATCAGAACATTTTGGAAACACCCTACACACTCAGATGCATAGCAGCAGCTAACAGAGCTTCTGAAAAACACGGAACAGCGTTTAACCATATGGTAAGACAAGGGGTCCCAGGGAGGACAACGGTCCCAAGACTCACAGAGACGTAAATAGTGGTTTGGTGAAACGACTGATTGGCAAATCTCAATCACAAAAGAGGAGCAACCGGACATCCGTATTAGGCCACACTGAAAATGCATACAGTAAAACTTGTACATTTCAACGTTTTGCATTAAAACATTAATAACCACGAATCAGATTTTCAACAGGTACACTTTATAGATCATCGGTCGACGAATCCATTTTGCATAAATACATTTACGAACTGGTAATAGGTTAAAAAATAATAAGTTATATATTAAATTACTCAAATACAAAATAAATTCACCGCATCCTGCATTTGTCAACAGAATGCATACTTACTGAAAAATTGCATAGAAGAAAGACGACGACCTGCCGTGGAGGTACCGGAAGAACTTGCGCAGCAAATGTAAGAAACTTTTAAACGGACAAACTATTTAAATATGAAGGCAAATCAAATAATTGTTATTGTCTCACTGCCAACAGGCGACGATCGAAAATCAACAAGTTTGATGGTCAACGTAGGTGTCACGGAGTTTGGGGCGCGCCAACGTCGTGATCCGTTGCCAGAAAGGGCGCCAAAATTCCTGCTCCAATAACAATTTAAAAATTTTAAAATAGCATATCTGCGTCTTCGATTAGCCCGGAGACAGACAGACGCGCAGCTCAATAAGCAAATTACATGAATGTACATCAATGAAAAAACAACCCTTCAATAAAATTTTCCGATATAAAAACACTTTCTGAAAACACGCTCATCGTCATCGTATCTACATAGGCTGGAATAGGCTTAACGCGATTTAACATCTGCAAAAATTGGACAACATTTCAATTTTAATCCATTTTGTCACGCGAAGACGGTAAACTATATCCTAAAAACAATGCCGCCCACATTTTTTTTTTAAGCACATTCATTGGAAGCTGATTTACAGTCGCTAGCACAGAATACTATTCCATTCTTATTCCGGAGCTTCCCGCCCCCCCACACCTCTTTGCGGGACAAAGATCCAGTGGGAGGATGGGCATTGCTATTCGTACATATTTCCTGGTCAAAAGTTAGCAGCAGTACGCATCCCTGTTCCCAGGACCTATTGGAATGCAGAATACCATCATGTTTACACTACTAACATCACCCTAGTATGTGAGTTCAGCCAATTCCGTCACTATGGAATGAAACAACGAGAGAAATAATGGCTAGCACTTTCCAAAAATAATCCAATGACATTTAAAATTGCGATAAATAAGTTTCAAATCCTCACTCAAAAGTTAACTGCTTGTTACATAAATCATTATCTGCTTTGAATAGCAATGTTTTAATATTTGCCACAATTTATTAAGGTTTGGAGGCATGACACCATCATGGCATTGCCATTTGGTTTTATATCACTGCATATGCACTGAAGGCTATACATTAAAATACACTGCAATACATACATAAATAGCACTGAGTGCTTTACATGATAACAGAATAGAGCACTCAGTGCTACAGAACGTATAACATTCAGCACTATTAAACATATGCCATTTAGCGTGCTCATGTAATGCTAAAGAATTCATGTATTTTTCGTTAAACAATACATTGTTCACAGAACGAAGCACTGTGCAATGAGCAACACATGGTAGGTTTGCACGGAACTTTAAGGAAATAGACCAGTCATGTAACTTACGTTCTTCTAATGCATATATATATATTAATATTCACGTAACAATACATAAGAATGAGCTTTCTTGTGCATTTCCATACGGCAGGGTGCATAACCTTTAGGAAGGAATATAGGAAAACACACAATTTAAAAGAAATAAAACGGCAAGAAATGGTATTTCTCCACAATGACTTCCCAAAGGTAGAAACTGACTTTTCAGATCAGATTGCAAGATTTTCTGTCAAGCAAAAAAAAAAAACACGTAAAAGTTTGGGAAGTGACGCCAATAATTCCTTTATTAAATAATGTTTCAAATCAGCTTTTTTAAAATCTTGATACACACACACATTATAAAACAGTTTTAATTTTGTATTATATAAATGTTAAAAAAAAAAGAACAGGGATATATCAAATATGTCTGATCAAATCAGAATCCATAGTTCGTATCAGAAAATTGAAAAGACAAATAATAATTCTCCAATTAATAAATAATGTTCATTAACCTATATTAAACGAAAACTAATGGATATAAAAAAAAATTGCACTAAAACCACTGTTCCCCCCCCCTCCACAAACTAAACTCTTTTACGAAGAGAAAGAAGAATATATATATATATTAAAAGAAAAGAAAAAAAAAGGTGGGTGGGGAATCAATGAAATATTTAAAAATTGAAAATAATAATCACAGCATCACATTTGCATGCTTCAACCCCTTAAGGAAATTTCTGAGTATCATTTTCACTAATGAGGAAAACATGAATAAAATGTAATTTTATTATCAAATTTCTGGACGACACAGGGAAGTAGTCCTTCACAAGACCAGAAAATAAAACACATTACCAAATCCAACGAACACAGCATTGCATGAAAGAACGGTTCTGCAATCAGTTGCAGACAATTTGGATGACGTGTTGCGAAACTAGCAGAAAAAAGGGAGAAAAATCCCAGCATTCATTGAAACAAGTGGTCGCAACAAGGAAGAAAAAGGACAGAATCACAAAAACCTTAATGGATATCCGAAAACTATGTACAAAAATATATACATGGTATGTATATATATATTTATATATATAATATAATAATAATAAATTCTCTCTTCACTATACATATATTGCAACCAGACTTCTGCACACGTTTTGTACAACACCACATCGCTTTGCAAGGTTGGTGCATTGCTCTCTGGGTATGGCAGGGGTTTATGGGAAAATGATGCATCATGTTTTGTCACAGACAAGTAATTGACTTCCAGCACTCGATTGGAATTTGGAAAGCAATAGAGAGAGAGAGAGCAAAAGGTCCGGTTGCAAAACTTGCGACGATGAGAAAAAGGGCTGGAAGGGAATGCTAGCAATAACCGCTTTTCAGTAGTGACAGTCCCGTCTGTAAATAACTGGCCAACTCTTTTATGCTACTGTGCAGTGAAAGTTTCTCTGACTTGTCAGCAACCTCTTTAAAAAAGTCTGAAAAGAAAAGGAGATAAAGTAATCTGGAAGCTAATACACATACAAGGAACATGTATGACTTACACTGATAAGATACACTGATTTATATCCTTATTAAAAAATGATTTTTGCACAAAAATTGTTTCCATGGAATGCTATGTTGTGGAGGTGCAAAAGTGTCATTGACAGATTTTTCACGGGACAGAATATTGATTGCCTGTATTTTTCAATTTTGTTATCAATGTTCAAGATCGTTGAGATGATGGGTGTATTGCAATAGTCTTTTAAATTCGAGTTTGGTACATACAGTGAAAGGCGGGGTTCCCTGTATTTCACATATATACAGTATCACCTAGGAATGTATGTATGCAATACATATAAATGTAGTATAAAGCGTTTAAACCTGCATACATTGCATCACATTCAGATAAATGAATTATGTCACATTTACATGCACACACATGAAATACATGTTTACATGCATACATGTGATGCCTGTGTTAGTGATGCACTATTATGAGATATTCTTGCAATCAAAAGAATCGTGATCAACTCAAATTTATAATCAAATCAGTAATGAAGTTGTCGACGAACATAACAATCGAGATGTTCGATGATAATCATGAGTCAGCTGCTTAACCACACTGTACATTAGGGTGTTTCATTTTTCCGAAGTTTTATGTCAATTTGCTCATCCACTTGGTTCTATTCCTCTACATGATCTATATGCCAAATTTCAGACGAAGTGAATAATATATAGTGGTTGCACACTTTTGTAGGTTTCAGCTGTTTTTGCCAGGGCGACATGGCATGTCTGCATTCCACTTCTTTCAGAAATTGCAGTGTACTAATTCTTTTCTCTTTTTCAAGTTGTGAAAATGAATACCAGAAAGGGAATTCGGTTACTTGAAAAGATGTCAAGTGGTGAATTTCTGGGGCTTGGCTCCCTTTTAGAGAGTACATGCTAATAATTTGCATCTACCATCACAAAGAGATGAAGGAAATGCTCTCTGATGCTGCAAAGTCCACAAATATCAAGCTTCGGGAAGTGTGGAAGAAAGAAAACATCCCTGTAATGATGGAGAATATTAGAGCTTGTATTCCGAAGTTATACGAAGAATACTAAAATCTGGATAAAGAGAAATCGAGAAACATGGAAACAGCGAATATGAAGTGGCAGATTTGGGAAGGTGATCTTGTGGAACTATTTCACATTGCTCAGCAACATGTGACGACAATGAAGAGTGTATTATAAGAAGAAAAGACATTCTTTAAATTCACAAAAACAGAATGAAACAATTAAATGTAAAAAACCTATTTTTTTAAGAGAAAGACTTAGCGATTTTGTTACCAGCCATACAAAGACATTCTTTGTAGTCAACGAAATAGAGGAATATTGCAGCGATGGGCTAAGGAGCTTTATCAATGCCCTTGAAGTAGTAAATGACATTGCAGAAAGGGGTATTGTTCTAATAAAGAAATTCGAGTCAGTCAGGGTTGAACAACAGTGACAATTCCTGTTTCGGGCACCACAAAAAAAGTCGTTACTACGTGAATCAAAGCAGGAGCTGCATCTTACAAATTTAACTAATAAAAGTCTTGTTTGCAGTTCAGTTTTGTTGAATGGATTTGAAAATAAGAAAATAAAAATAATAATCGTTGGAAATCTTGTTCCTTTAGCTTATATATATATATATATATATATATATATATATAAGTGTACAACCTCTAAATATAAACCAATCCTCCTCAAATTTGTTAGATACCATTTTTATATCAATGGGACTGAGAATGTGAGCAAAGTTAACAACAACGTAATATTTTAATTTTTACCTAATAAAATGAAACACCCTACAGCACATGCATATGAAAATCGATGAATCACATTGCTGCAAGAGAACATGGCATCGCTGTTAATTTAGTGAGGAGATAGTTAGCGACTGTTTTTTTACATACACGTAAAAAGGCTATAGTATTGGTTTATATAAAATCATTGTACAGATTTTTGAGAGCCTATACAGCAGAATGCCGATTAAACAAAATCCAAATGACTTGCACTGACCTTATTCATACGAGTATTTTTTATTTTTGTTTATTTATGTTTTGGTAAATATACAAAAACATTTTTGTATTCATTTTGTACATACATGATAATTAAAAAATATCTACTTACTACCTCTGTGCTGATTTTATAGAATCATAGAAAATGATGTAAATTAGGGTAAATGACAAAGATCATAAATGATAAACATCAAGTTACTCAAATAGACACCCTTTGGTATTTTAAACTGCATTTCAAGGTTATTTATAAAATAATTAATTGTTTTTGCAGTTATAAGAAATGCATACGGGACATAGCAATTCAAAAATTATAGGGGGTCAAGTAGTTTTTTAACAGATTATATGATGTATTTTGTTACCCAATGGGGGGGGGGGGCTTGAACCCCACTTTCTAACGCCATTGATTACATATATATAGTAGAACTTTGATTATTCAAACTTCGTTTAACCCAGGGTTGTCCAGAATACAGCCCACGGGCCAACAGGGTTAATCCGGCCTGATAACTGTTTGAAATGAAAGAAATGTTTAAAAAAATTTTTAGATTTTTTTCAAAAATTGGGAAAAACCGCATGGGTGACCCCTTCTCATATTTTAAGTGAACAATTATTTTTTTAATTTTTTTTTACAACACTCGCTGAAGCTGCTGGCCCATGAAATGTATGAAAATGTATTTATTATTATTATAATTTTAGCAGATATTGGTGTACTGCTTTCAGTAAAAAAAGTTCATATTCGCTTTCTAACGTATTCTAACCATAAGGGAGAAACTAATACAAATGGCAGATATTGGACATAAAAAAACGATATGTGTATTATTTTATACATATCGGGTATATATACGAAGATATCAGACTACTTACAAAACAGTTAATATCTTAACGCATACATACGCTTTGTGGCATCTTTTACTATCAAATATATTTGTTTGGTAATATGTAATTAAATGTGTTTTTAGATAAATATTTTAATTCCTTTACACCTTTACTCTAAAAATTGATTTTTTAGATTATATCTTTATTATGTACTACTTTTATCCTTCGTATTTTAAATACGTTCATTTAAGATAACAATAAAGTAAATAAATAACATGAACAGAACCATACTAATTAAAAATAAAACGATTGGGTTTGCAAAATTCAGACTCATCCAAAAGTAGACATGCAGCCTTAGGGCCACAGGTTCCCAACCCTTGCCCTAGTACATTATGCAATGAATTAACAGCCCCTAGTACATTATTAACGCAGCATGATTCTCACTGTCCTTTAACCTTAAAAATTTGACTATATAATCTAGTATACAATTCAATAAATACACGGTTATAATTAAATATATTATTTATTTATTATTATAGCCAAATTTGGCCTACTTGGAGCACCCTGGAGCTTTAACCGTTAAGCGGATTGACATGAAAATTCGTATATAGACTATCCAAACGATGCGGGGAAAAAAGTGCGCTAGGGGCACTTTTTAGCACAATACAGCAAAAGCAGCCTATGCAATGACCAACATGCAACACAAATGACATTTTTAACATTTAGTAACACTTATCACAGCCAGACATTTCAAACGAACGTTGTGTGAGCAATAACAGTACGCTGGTGCTGCAGGCATACAATGGGGAAAAAAAAGGATTTTATACAAGCAGACAAGTGTGTAAATGTATGTTACAATTAAGAAGCTGCTAATCGTGTGTAAGATGATATAATGGATGTTCCTCAATGTGGTGGACATAATTTTCTTGTAACAATTCAAGCCAATGCAGAATGTGTTCAACAGCGCATCGCAACTAATCCTCTGTGATGCTTCGCACATGCAGCGTGGTGGAATTCTTGGATTCTGCTAACATAGCAACACTTCCACCATACATCAAATTCTTTAAATGACCCATCAACTAGAAGTCAAACAAAGTGAGATCCGGCACATGTGTGCCAAGGATTAGAGAACGAACGGCTGATAACATGCTCATCGGTGAAATGCTGGAGCAAAAAAGCTCTGACAGACTGTGTAACATGTGGGTGGCACACCGTCTTAAATGAAAATGGTAATGTAACACACTGTTATTTCTGTAGCTGCGGCAAAACAAACATCTAGAGCAACTTACTTTTTCCAAAGGGTCGTCACAGAACATGTGACAGGGCCATACATCATTACAAGTGAATGATAGCGGCCACATTGAGCAACCTCCATTACGCCATTCTATACACAATTAACAGCTGCTTGCTTGCTACGTTTCTTTACACACTGTCTGTATGTTTAAAGTTTCCTTTTTTTTACCATTGTACGCCTTCAGCGCTGTCGTACTGTTATTGCTCGCACAACGTTCATTTAAAATGTTTCGATGCAATAAGTGTTACTAAATGTTAAAAATGTGATTTGTCTTGCGTGTTGGTAATTTCGTAAGTTGCTTTTGTTGTATTGCACTAAACAGTGCTACCTAGCGGACGTTCTTGAAGAAAAATTTCTTTTGCTGATTCCTTTTCCGCATCCTTTGGATAGTTCATATACCGATTTTGGTGTCAATCCGTTGAACGGTTCAAGC
Organism: Dysdera silvatica; assembly: GCA_006491805.2. NCBI lineage: Eukaryota > Metazoa > Arthropoda > Arachnida > Araneae > Dysderidae > Dysdera > Dysdera silvatica. Next base: position 153,322,853 of record QLNU02015003.1, read on the forward strand.
TCCAGGGTGCTCTAAATAGGCCAAGTTTAATTATAACCACCCTGTACATGGTTTTTAATGCAATATGCACATGATCCCCAATATATAATTCAAAAGATAAAGGGTCACCATGGTAATACAATAGCTATTACTGTTGTATTTACAGAAACTTATTACCTTATCCCAGTGGCGTAGTGTGGGTTGCCAGCACTCGGGACAAATTATGTATTGCACCCACTAAAACCCATCAGCACTCCCTTTCACCAACTCAATATTGAAATTTTTAACCCGGGACATTTGCCTAGTGACACCCCTGTTCACGCTATACCACTGCCCTATCCTTTTTGTTGTCATTAGATAAAATGTAAACAATATATCGGGTTCTATATGCATTGCAGCCCGCTATTAACATTTCTGCTTTACGCATTTTCTCTACACTGTATGTCTCCCCCACCCTTAACTCCACAACTCTCAAAATAATGCAAAACTGGGGTTTCACTTATATATATAAATATTTTTTTTCTTTTTTCATGAATTCCAGTCCTATGTGGAAAAAATCTTCGATGAACTCCAGTCAGCACTGTCATAGCCAGAAAGTTTGTAAGGGGGGGTGTTATAGGCTCAACAAGGAGGGGGTTACAGAGCTGCAACTCGTATATTCCTATGTTAAATATACAAAATTTCATTGCAATGGGTGGTTACAACCCCCAACCCCCCCCAAAAAAAATGCCTATGCCAGTCATTCTCCTTGTTTTCAAAATTCTCACATTCAAACGATGATTCCAGCTGCAAGAAAGCTTACTGAGATGGAATCAAATGCAGTTTGGTGGGATTTTGTTTGTATTTGTGGTTGCAAAAGGACAGCAAAGGTCATGTTAAGCCAGATACTACATTTCTCTGAGGAGTCTGATCCTCTTAAGGCTGAGAGAACCAACCTCAGGACTACAACGAGCACGGGTGGATTTAGAGGTCGTTCAAGGTGGGTGGTTAATGACTTAGTTTTTGGAAATGATACCCCATTGGACCTTTACCTTGTACCTTTTCAATGTTAAATTTTCATTCAAGGAGGGACGATCGCCTTCCCCCCTAAATCTGCCCCTGACAATGAGCAGTTGGTAAGTTAGTAATGGTTTATTTTTAGTACTGCTAGGAATTGAACTTCAGTTAAAGGGAAATTAGGCAAACACATTATAACCGTATCACAACAGGCCCAGGTCAATGGGAGTTCAAAGCCATGGTTTCTAAGCACAGAGCAGTTGGCGTGTCACTTAAAGTTACGACTTCATCTGAACTCTTTTTGGTTTGCAGGGACCCAAAGGGATTCGTATGACAATAGCAAAAAGAATAAATAAAAGGAGCATGTTTGCACATATTTTAATTGTTCCACTTTCATCTCAAATGTGTCAAAAGGATTGACGCCAACTTCAAGACTGTCCAATGAACTGATGCAGAGCCATGGCCAGGTTGAAGTTAGAGGAGGACTGGACTTCCATTACTGGAAATGTAGTCAGCCCCCACCTGGAAAATACTTTTTCTCAAAATAAAATATTGTAGAATTTTATTTTAAATTTTTTGTTTTGTATAAAATTGTACATGACAATGGAAATTGTTCTTTGATGTTAAAAATGTATTCAAAATAGCTTTCTACTGTAGATCTTGTGTACGTAATTTTTTTTACATAGGTTTGAGTCTTCATATACTTTATAACAAGGATAAGAGAAATTATAGAGAGGTATACTAAAATTTATAAGTTTTCAATGCAAAATTTATTTTAAGAAATTTATTTATTAATGTTAAATATATTACTCTCCTTATATATTTAGTGTTATTAAATATATTAATAAAATACAAAACGTTTATGTAATTTTAAGCCTCCCCTGTAACAAACGTCTTGCTATAATTTGAACCGCCTTGATATAAGACACTAGGCTTTATTACAGACAAAGCTGAGAAACTAAGACTACCAACCTTTAGAATGGCTACGAGTCATGTACATGTCAGCTTGCTCCCAAAGCTCGTGGCACATATGGAGATTGCTTAGATGAGAATGGTGCTTTGCCATCACATCGAACATGTTCTGTGGCACAGATACAGCTCCTAGCTGTGGTATGTGTTGCGGCAGCTGAAGCAGAGTGCCGCTGTGGTTTCGTGAGTGGTTGCCATTGACTTCGCTACTGCTGTAGCCACTGCTCTGAGAACCTACGGAGGCAACACTCCCAGCAGGAGAAGGGGTCGGAGAGTGGGGAGAAGGAACGCTTGCAGCACCACCTCCTCCAATCCTCGGTTGGCAAGGGGAAGGTTGGGACATATTCCTTGAATAGGAGCTGCCGCTGGACATTGGGGAGGAGTGGGATCCCAATTTGCTGGAAGAGGACTAAAAGGAAACAGACATGGACATTAAACGGATGCAATTCACCACACTTTGTCGATGCAGAAATTGCGGAGTAAATGCAATTTCAGAAGGTTTTGCTTCAAAACTCACATGCATAAAGTCAGTCACGCCTTTGTGCTGTTCCTTAATTTCTTTAATCTTTAAGTTGTAGAGTTTCAGATGAAGTAGAGACTGGCACTTTAAGCTGCAACAGAAGAGGTTCAGTATGAGTATAAGTAGCACAAATTTAACCGTATTCATAGCATACAAGTAACACTATCGTACCATGTACCTAAACTGCACCTCAGATTGTGTTAAGCCCAGTAACATAGTGTGACATTAAAAGTGGGCCATCTCTAAGTGTCTACCATCCCCTACCCATGAATTAAAAAAAATCACAATTTATATATGTAACATCATGATGATGATGATAATGATGTTGATATTTATGAATTTTGACTTTTTTTTTTTATTGGGGGTGCATGATGAACACTGGGAGGTGTACCCACTTTTGAAGTCATGTTATGCCATTAGTTAAGCCATAATATCTACATATTATGCCACTGATTAAACCATAATATTAATATGTTACGCCATTGGTTAAACCATAATAACTCATTAGATATAATTAAGCTTGCTGGACATCAAACTTTACTCATTAATCTTCCGCTCGCTATGATATAAGTAGGTTATACAGTTGTCTTACTGCATAAACATGATAATATTGGAAAATTTAGGAGGGTAGGAGCCTTTAACCACTCCAAAACAAGTACAGGTTTTGTTGGATAACGAAACTAGCCAGTGCCGGATTTATAAAATTGCCGCCCTTAGGCACAGCCTGTACTGCCCCCTCCTCACACAAACTTTCTTGAATAACAGAAGACTTGAAGATGGTCTTGATCCCTTCCTCCTTTACAAAGAAAAGAATATTTGTAAAAAAGAAAGTATATCATACTCTTAGCGTTTCGTATGTAACGGCTATTTTTCATATAATTATTCAAATTAATAAGATACAACTCAAAATTATTGCTACCATATTCGCCAACTTCGTAGATTCGAGACATTTTTTGAATCCACAAAGCACCGTTTCGTCAGTATATTACCTTCAATGACGCCCGCAAAACATTTCCGTTCTAGCTTTTCTCAAAGTCACGAAGTTAAAATCAACAACCAATGGCAATTTCTATGTATTAATACCAGATACACACGCTTCTCTGGTGGGAAATAGTACCTGACATTGTAATATAAACAATGTGGGCATAGCCCTTTGTCTTTCGATTCTGTAGTTTGTATTTGCAGGCAAGTTAAAGTAATCGCTTATATGTCATCGCTATTGGCGATAATTAAAAAGAAACATTATTTTCAACATTGTCCAGTTTGGAAAATTTTATTTTTAAGCTTTTTGATGCCACCCCTAAACCTGTGCCTTGTGCGCCTACTTAGCCACTGAAACTAGTAAAATATTGATACTTTATCAGAATTATTTGACAGCTAATAATTTATAGGCTCCTTCATGGTTACATTGGCTTCGTCATTTTCTGGGGCCCCTTTTACACAAACTTTGCCGATTTTGGGCCTGGGTCTGATCAAGCTAAAGTGGGGTCCAGACCCTTCCCCACACACTCGTAACAAAATTATTCAATAAGTAAATAACAAATGCAAACTTGTTATATGTATTATCTGAATAATCAATAGTTTAAGGCCCTGGGTGCGCAGTGTGGTAACGCGTTCTCCTATTGCGCGGCTAATCCGGGTTCGACTCCCAGCAGTGCAAAAAGAACGCTTACTCAGAGATCTCATAAAGATCGCACTGCTCACTGTAGTCCGGGGTTTGGTTCCCTAGGCCTTAAGAGGTTCGGATTCCTCGGAAAACAGTAGGTCCCGGCGCAGCATGACCACTGTAGTCTTTGAGCCGTAAAACCAAAAAACAAACAAACAATAGTTTAAGGCCATTTTCAATTATGTTTAAGTCATAATTAAGAAAAATGTAATATTAATAGATTTCTAATTAAAAAAACTAGATTTCAAACTGACATTTTAAATTTTCTATTCAGTTGTTAAAAAATATAAAATTTGGGGGTCCAGAGGCCCTGTTGGGTTCAGAAGACTGACTTATTAAGGCACTGGCACCAAAGTGAACTTTTTTACAAACTTTAAATTTAATAGAACTGTAATATATAATATACAAGGAATGCATAAAATATTGTATTGGAAATTTTTGGCCCACAGAACCCCTACTTTTCCCCTTCCCACCGTTCACATAAGGCCACAAGTATTATGTTGAACTAGATCATTTACTGAACTGTCATGATTTTCCTCCTCCTCCTCCTCAAACTGATCTTATGCACCCCTGATATTTCTTTTATGGTCACTTGTAATTTGCTAAGCATTAGGATTCATGGTGGTTCTAGAATTTTTGGGGGGGGGGGTCACAAAACTTTAAAGAAAATTGTAGCATTTGGGTAAATGGCAATACAATAAGTGTAAATGTGTTTTTCATGGAGGGGCACATGCCCCCACTGGTCTGCCCTTACTAGAACTGTATTGTTTCATAATAACTGACAACAAACAAGCCCTACAATTTATGGGCACCCATATAGGGGGGAAAGGGGGGCTCAAGCCCCTCTAACCATTCAAAAATTTTATTTTCCCGATTCTGCTATGGGGTTACTTTAATCACATTTTAAAATAAGGTACTTTTTAGCTCATTACTAATTGTCAAGCAGTGTGACGTCTTAACCAGAAAGTTGATAGCGTTGTTATCCAAGCATAAGGAGGCATTTAGCTGCTCTTTTATACTTTATTACATACACACTTAAAATGCTACGATATTGAAGATATCGATCGAAGATGAGAACACAAAAATATTTCCAAGGAGGGAATTCAATCCGCTCCTTAACTAAACAGAAAACAGAGGGACTACTTACCGCTCTGTGCTGATAAAATTCTTAGTCGTATAAAAGCTCAGAAAGGTAAAACACTACTGCTCACAGGGCATGAAGCAGAGTGAGCTTAATTCGGACTTGGGACGATGTCCGCACACACACACAAAAAATTCGAGCATTTCGTAGTTTTGTTGCAAAATTTTAGTAGGAGGAGTTACTTGGAAGTAGGGCTGCTACTGGGTGAAGAGATTGGTGCCAGCACATAGAGGTGGATTTGAAGGTGCAGTTGGAGCTGCTGAACATCATTCCGACTACAGCAATAAAAGAGCTTAGTGTGATGACAGATCTCCAGTCCAGACCATTTGTACTGTCAAATTTCGGAGTTTTACGACTTCTGTAGTGTCAAACGTGGCACTCAAACTGTAGTTTATGCCTTTGGGAGCTAGACCCACATGGCATTCCATGTGTGGTCCACTGTTGAACTTTGAACTGTGGCAAGGGAAATTTCAAACTTCTAGGAAATGGTGAAAGATTTGAGAGAAAGTCACACAAGCCATGCTTTTGTTGATGCGAAAGGAAGAGAGGCATTCCAAACTAATTTATGAGGGGGAACATATACAAATTCAAGTTTGTTAATTTTAATTTGTAGCGTTGGACGCTACAGCAGTATCAATTATTTTTGTAGTGCTTTGGTACATTATACATTTACTAAAATTCTCGACAGCTTTGAGAAGGAGGTAATAATTTTTCTCAGCCCCCCCAAGAAGTACTTGTATGGGCGTCCATGCTACATTGGAGATTATTGGTAAATATCTTTTTTTTTTCTTTTTCTTTTTGTTAAATTAAATAAATGACTGATACCCCTTCTTACACACACACATACATACAAAAAGAAAAAAAAATCAAGGTCTAGAATGCTGTAGTTGCCCCAATCAAGACTCTAGTAACAGTAATGTGAGAGTTAAGACATATTTTATAAACAAAGTTGCGTACTAACCAAAGAACAAGTATTTTGAAGTCGATGTTGTTCCCTGGCGTAGAATGAGAAAGACGTTTCTGGATTCCTGATCTTATCACACTGTAAAACAATGAAGCAATTAACTAACAATACAAATAATCAGTAAGCACAAATCAACAACATCACAGTGTAAATTCGTAACCCCCCCCCCTCTCTACATGTGTGGTAGAGCTTATATATAATAAGTTTGTATATAAAGATTTGGGACCAACAAAAATGCTCGATATACCCAGTTACACGCTAAAACCATTTTGGAATTTAAAATTCCAAACTTTAAAAATAAAGTTTATATAGATAACACACATGCAGCAAGAATACAATAATATCCAGCTTTACATCTGCTTAAAATTCATATATATAGCAAAATTGTAGTATGATTGTGACATGTAGTACCTTCTAATGTAATATACATGAATACACTACACTTAAGCATATATTAATTTAGACAAAGTTAAAGTTGTAAAGTAATATCACACAAGGTAGTAAAACCAAGTAAATTTAAGTAGTAGAAACATCTCAGAATAAAAATTGACATGTAGTAGTAAAAGGTGAAGAGGAGTAAAAGATTAAACAATACCAAGAATTTTGTTCTTCATCAGGGACCGCACAAAATCCCTGTTATTGGTTTGCTTTTTCTGACTACAATAATTGAGATTTGTGATCAATACTGAATAAACCAGCATTGACCAAAACTTAGCTAAAAACAGTATAAACCCAGAATATAATTAGTTTAACAATATTTTAGTAATTTAGAAGGGTCTCTTTATTAATACTGAGAACAATCTCAATTGTTGCAAACGTATATATATAAATTAACATATTATATTACACTACTTGAATTTCGATATAACACATTTTTAAGAAAATGATAAAATCTGGGTTTTTTTTCCAGAATTTCCTACATTTCATTTAAAAAGATTCATCATTTTTACTTGGTAAATCAATGGCACACAAAGGTACTGTTTCCTAAAAGTGATTAAATTGTATAACATTCACAGGCATAGAGTTATATGGGACCAAGTCCACCCCCCCTCCAATAATTTGAAATTTTACGTATACTGCAACATATAAATGTACATAATATATGCTCGGGCTGCCCTCAATAATTTTCAGAACTCTACGTTGATGATTGCATTTAATCATTATGACAAACAAAATCCACATTTTCCTTGCTAAATGGAAGCTTGTTGTAAGTGAATCCTACTGTCCGTGCAAAAATACAGTGGCGTTCAAAATTAAAGGTTAAACCAGAGTCGCATACAATTCATAGATAAAGCATACCCCACTTTGTGTGGGAACCCTGTGCGGAGAGGACCTATCGGTGCAGAATTGACACAAATTGAGGCTTACATAATTATTAGCATTTTTTATCAATGAAGTACTTCGTAATTAATGCACGCACACTATTTTTTAAACATAATGCTACAGTAAACTTAGTAGGTTACAGTATAGTATAAACCTTAAATCTAATATACACTAGAAAACCAAAAAATTAATGTAACTGCCTTTATTACGGTTTTATATGTGGAACCTCCGAGGTATGCATGTATACGAAATAAACATGCAATTACATTTAGTTCATATGTAAATGCATCCAATTAGAAAAAAGGGTAAACGATCTGTAAACAGCATGAGAAATTGCTACAGGAGCAGTTAGCTAACAGGGGTATCACGTGCCATATTAATAATTCCAGGAGATCTACATAGATCAACTCACTTTCACCTACTCCACAACTCCCATCCACATATCTAAACTTCTCTATGAATAGTTGCATTCCACATGAATTTTATGAGACACTACATAAGAATGAGCAGTTTTAACTCACGACACAGGGTTTCTTATCAGTGCCATGAATTACGTTTGAATTTGCAGATCATCATGGGCGTCATTTAAGGGCAGGGGGGCAACTCCACAACACAAGGTTTCTTATCAGTGCCATGAATTACGTTTTGAATTTGAAGATCATCATGGGCGCCATTTAAGGGGCAGGGAGTCGTTGCCCCCTCCTAGAATTGAAATATAGGCAATATTTTCAATACATTAAAAGGTTAAAGTGGTTATTTGTTTTGGGTTAGCATTGGCAAAAAGAAAAGTCCCCCCCCCCTCCAGTAATATACCCTAATGACACCCTTGTAGATCCATCCTGTAATATTAAGAGCCAACAGTGTAAGGATCAAGCAATATATTACTATGTAACTTACTTTGAAAATTTTAACGTATCTCGATATATCTGATATATGGAATCAGGATCTTTGTTAGTTAATTCTCTATGGAGACTAGTGAGGATGAACATAACGGTAGCTTCAAAGTACTTCAAAGCCTGCTGAATAGGATTTTTCTGAAACAATATATACAATTTTATTATTATTTTTTTTAAATGTTAAACACATTTTTGAACTAAATAAACCTTGACTAAAAGTTTAATGTTACATTTGGTTTAAATTTTAATTAAAAAAAAAATTATTCACACTTTAGACGGCCCACATACTCTGAAATTGAGAGCTGAAAATCGTTTAAATGTGATATTAAATTTTTAAACAACAGATACTGTTATAAAATTATTTGTAAAATTGGAACTGAGAATTAAAGTGTCTGCTAAATAGAGGTGCCTGCTACTCGAAAGTGTATGTCATAGAGGTTTTACTGTATATGATTCAAATAATACATATCAAAGGGACAATTAAAATTTTTAAAATGTGGAGGAGGGGGGGGGGGAGAGAGAATAAAGGGCATGGAGATACTTTTCAAGTAAACTCAAGAATTGCTAGACTTGATGAAATTAATTTAAAAATTAAGTTATTATTTAACACTTTTAACACTAACTTAACTGTTAATTTGAATTTGCTTTAACAAAAATACCATTTTATAAATAAAATTTTCTCAGGAATAAGAATTGAGAGTCACACATTAAAGCAATTCATTATTTCTTTATGCAACTAACGTGGAAAATATAAGATTATTTTTTATTTTTAAAAATTTTAATAATTAATATGACTTCTTAATCATTACTAGTTATCACCAATTTCGTTCATCGAATTTAAAACATGAATAAACAGTAACTCACCTCCTTTTCAGCCATGTTTTTCAATTTCTTGCCTTCCTGCCAATAGTATTCGCTTGGTGCTGGCACACTAACCCTATCGGGAAAAAAAAAAAAAATGAAAAAATTACACCTTTTAGTGAAGAATTATATGCAGTAGAACCTTGATTATCTGAACTCAACTTAACCAAAGTGGTCTGCGACATGTACACTTTTTTTTTTAGTAATAGTATTTTTTAAGTGACATTCAATGTTTTTGGCAAAAATACTTATATTTATTTTCTAGCATACCCCGGCCTAAAGAAAGGCAAACCAATATAAATGGTAGATATACACAAAGGTATCAGACCTTTTCCAAAGCAAATACAGTAAAACCTCCCAACAACGATAATTTTTCTCAGTCCGTATAATAGTGTTGTAGAGAGGTTTTACTGTATAATGAACCCTCCCTATAACAATAACTCTGTCTACAACGATAATTTTTGTCCGTCCGTATAATATTGTTATAGAGAGGTTTTACTGTAGTATTTTCATTAACACATATATATGCTTTGTGACATTTATCATTATCAATGTTGTAGTCTAATAGCATGCCATTGTGTGTTTTTGAATAAACTTTAGTTTCTTTGCACTTATACAACATTGAAAATGAATTTTCAGATTATCCGAAATTAGGTCTGCTCCTTCTATTCTGGATAATCGAGGTTTCAATGTACCTTCCTATTTATTTTCTACTCTCGCCTCTTCTTGTCACAACCCACTAATATCCTGGACTATTGAAAATGCTCCCTTTCTATTATAGTTCAATTTTGTGGACCAATTTATTAGTAAATACCATCTTCGCTGTCTTAGATTTGCATGTAACATAGCTACATTCAAGGCTCTACAAATCGTGGCAAAACCTACTCATCAGACAAGATTGCTTACTCATCCACCTCAAAAACAAATTGAGGTTTTTGCTATTTGCGCATTCAAAGTACAGGATTTTATAGTGCAAACATAGGCATATGCAGGAAATTTATAAGGGGGATTATAGAGAGCTACAACTCCTAATATATTCATTTCCATGGTCAGATTTATTGTTTTGAAACCCCTATGCTACTTTTTTTTTGCTACTTTTTTCTATCCGTCTGTCCACCCCCCAACCCAAATCAGTGGTAGGAACATAAAAATTGATACATTCAATATACGCTACAAACTTTTGTATTGACAGTAAAAATGTTGAAAAACAAACTCATAAATTGAAACATAAACATTAAACAATATTAACTTATATTGAAGTATTATCTCTTCTTGGTATATAATAAATCAAATTCAATTTTATTGAAATAAATTTTAGTTTTATCAATTTTAATTTTAGCAAAAAAATAAAAGCCTATCGAACACTGGTATTTAAATGGAAAGCATGATGTCTATCTTTCTTCTTGGCAAAACATCTGATTATATCATATGGTATTAAATTTTTTATATCAAACTCAATACACAAAATTTTGCCGCCCCAGTCTATAGCCTATTGGGAAATACGGCACTGGTTATCTCCCAATAAGGGACACCCACAAAACAGGACATTTTGTCCTTTAAATAGAGATGTCCTGTTTTCAGAGGTAAATGTGTTGATACATACATATACTATGGACCAGGGGAAATCGTCTCTTAAACAGATGTCCCTTACAGGACGTAACGCTGCATATATGGAATTGCACTCTCCTCAATCCCCTGCATATGCCAGTGGGTACTGTATATGCCAATGGGTACCAGTACATACCAGTGGGTACGAGCATAGGCTCAATGAGAGGGTTTCAGAGGCACAACTCATATATATTCCTATGTTAAATATACATGTGTTTTTTCCTCTTTTTTTAAGGCAGTGTGTTTTATTGCTTGGTAATTGGCACCAGTGTTGTTTGGAAACTGGAACTGCTTGATCGGCTGCTGGATATTTTTCCATATTTTCAAAAAACATTTTTTTTTTTGAACTGTAATTTAGCTTGGTGGGAAAAAAAATTTTTTTAACTGCTTCTGGGATATCTAAGGAAAGATCCTTTAAAATATTTAGTTCCTAAATTTTTTTAAAATATTTGTTCTGCCATTTTAGAAGTCAGATTTCTCTTAACTGCTCGGTTATTGGGATTTTCACCCTATAAAACATTAATTAATAATGAATGGAAATACAAACTTGTTAATATGATTGGGTACTCCTCGTAGTTCTTGCTGAACTTCTGGGGCAAAGTGTTCCCAATCCGAACCAGGATCTTGGTCACCTGGTAACAACCTTTGGTGATTTGTTGGCTGTGGTTTTGTTTCCTCTATTTTACATGTGTCTTCTCTGTAGATAATCTGCAATATGACAAAGGAGTGCAAAATGCCATTATTCTGCTTCATTCAACTACAAAATGTAATAATTTTAGTTACAGTCACCACCACCACTACCCAATTTAAAAAGAAAAAGAATTGATGTCTCTCTTTCTCTCTTGGATTTACTCTCAGCATAGAAAGTGCAAGACACCCATGATTCATAGGGAAAGTTGCATATGTATGGAATTACGTTCATCAACAGATAATACCCATATGCTTATTAATACTTTGACCACAGTCAGTAAAAAATGTATCGGTGGATCAGATCTGGGCCATCGTTTAGAGATCCTGCCCCACACCCAGGCCTAAACTTTTAACGGTGACTCATACATTAAAGATCTATATCAGTAGATTAAATATTGAAGATTTAATATTGATTTCTATGCCAAAGATTTATTACTGGTCTGGACATTGAAGATCTATTGCTAGTTTGAATACTGGAGAGTCGGCAGATTCATATGACTTTCCAAGTATTCATATACTGAAATTTTGTCATCAATTCACATATTGAAGGTTTAACACATTGATTCTAATATCGAAGACTTGACATGGATTCAACAGTGAAAACATTGATTCCAGTACTGAAGATTGATATACCACTGGTTTCTGAAATCAAAATTAAGCGGTAATATATTGAAGATTTGGCAGTCATTCTCATATACTGAAAGTTTAACATATTAATCCGTACACTGAAGATCTCACAACAAGTCTCTCATATTCACGGCGTCTATTAATATACATTATAGAGTTTTTCTGGATATTCCGCCGCGTTTGTCTATTAAAAACACTTAAGGTTTCACTCCGTGTTATGCGGGGCATTCTCAGAAGAAACAGCCGACCAAGTTTCCCTCTGCAAAACTTCTGCTTGGTTTCTCGGCAGAAAATTAATGATCGAACAGTTCTCTTATACTGAAGATTTGACAATAATTCTCATATACTGAATATTTAATACTAATTCATGTACTAAAAGCTTAACACACTGTTTCTTACGCTGCAGATTTAACACTGATTCTTGGAGATTTAAGACCGATTTATGCTGAAGATTTCACATTGATTGGCATACTGAAGAGATGACACTGAACACTGAAAATTTTATATCAATCTATATATTGAACCTTTCAGACTGATTTACATACCAAAGATTCATATACCACTGATTTAGCTTAACACTGACCTATACCTTAAAGATTTAAATAATTTACTGACCTGACTAGAAGCTGTGTGTCCTTCACTTTGAGAAATTTCTGGGGCTTTCTTACTTTCACAGCTTGAAGACCCTTTAATAGAAGAACGTTCTTTTGATTTTGATTTTATTTTCTCCACCTTTATGACAGAGCTTGGCGACTTCTTCACAATTTTTGGCTTTTCTTCCTTTTCGCGTTTGATTTCTTTAGCTGGAGGCAAGATACTTTTCACTTTTTTTGTTTCTTGGCTGTCTTTAAGACTTTCTTTTGATCGTTCCTTCAGGGACTAGACACAAACAGTCGAATTATGGGTCATCCAGGACAAAATTACAAAATGATTACACTCGGCAACGTTTATAAATATTTTAGCCCATTGGGATTCAAAACCAGTACAAACATTGATAATTTTATTTTCGGTATATACAATGGAACCTGGTAAAGTGACCACCTTGGTAAACTGACCACCTTTTATAAAAGAGAACTGCTTGGGACTTAGTCAGGCCTACACCAAAGTCTGTTGTATATCGTGACCACCTGTCTATCATGACCATTGCAGTCCAGTTTCAAAGGTGTGGTCACTTTAAGCAGATTCTACTGCATATGACTAAAGAAGAAACAGAGGCCGACATATTAACCACTCATCTAATTCAAGCTATAAAACTAAGCCTCTTGGAAAACGAGCCCAGTTCTAACGAGACCAAAGACCCTCGTCGTAGCTATCAGGCTGTCAGGATACTTATGGGGCAGATGGGGTGTTAGTTCCACGAAAGAACATTATATAAAATTGTTCTTTTCACATGTTTTTAAGTGAATATTTATATTGTAATGAAATGCTATGTAGTAAGCAATTTGTGCACTTAGCACAATTCTTTAAAATGTTATGGGTAAGAAATTTCTTTGCTGAATGGTTAGAGTATTTTAATTATGTCAGTAAATTACATGTGCTTATTTTAAAGTTTACTATTTTATTAAGTTTATTATTTTAAGTTATTATCATATAAAGTTTCAACTATCACACTAAAGTGAGCAGTCAGTAAGTGTTCCTTATTGGCACCATTGGGACTCAAACCCAGGTTAACAGCAAGCTAGCTGAAAGTATCACCACAATAGAGCCCTACTTCCAATGTAAGGGTGCTCCGAGACCCCTTTTCGTGGAAATATAAGCTTGGTTTCTCAGATATTTCTCTGTGCAGTTAAGTGAATTTAAATAGCATTAAAAAGAGAGGAACATTTTTTGTGCTTAATATTTTATGCACTAGTGGTATGTGAAAATTCATGAGGTATATACTTATGCTGATTCGACTGTGTGTGTTTATATATATTGGATTAATTATTAAAATGTGCTTAAGCATTTCTATGATTTATAATTAAGAATCGTTAAGCATTAACGATCACCTTAATTAAGAATCGTTAAGCATTAACGATCACCTTAATTAAGAATCGTTAATGCTTAACGATCACCTTAACATACAGAAGATAAAAAAAATACACTGAAAATTTGACATATTTTTACAGAATACATAAGAGTTTATTGAAGGAGTGAAATAATTTATAATAAACAAGATGGAAATTTATACTAAATGAAACAAACTCATACACATACGCAGAAAGTTCGTAAAGGGGAGGGGGGGGTTACAACAACACCCCCCTGCATATGCCAATGCATAAACTTACAAAAAACAGATACTTGACGAATTTGACATGCATAATTTTTTACATTTGACAATACATAAGTTCACACACAAAAGATTAACAGAATTTTATACGTTAGTAGACAAATTTCTAAAAGAATGAATGAAAAATATCAAAAGATAATTTACAAATGGCGACAGGAAAGTACCCATGATTTTGGGTAGAAATTTACTAAATCTTGAATATTTACGGTGTTAACTGAAAAGAGATTTACGGATGAGGAAAATTTATGAAATATTTAATTAAAAATTTACACCATTTAAAAGCACCGTATCAACCTACTTTTGAACTTTTATGGCTCAGTTGACTACATAAGGAACTCAAGCTACTTGTACTGTCACATCTTTCTAACCGTTTCGGAGTTGATCGTTTCTCTGAAGTGGGAATGATGTCCGGTTTATCCACTTTTGCTACCACTGTTTTGCTAGAAAAACAACAACAACAACAAACAGTTCAATACTCACATGTCAAATGTTTAAAAAGAGGTAGCAAGAGACGTAAAACATAATAGGATTGGTGACATGAAACCAAAATTCGCATGTCATTATATAATTTAACAGCAACGATGAAAAAGTTCATTAATACCTCAATCACAATTTACTAATAATTCATATTATTATTATAATATAGCCAAACCTTTACTTAAAGAATATCTATTTTGCAAACTTTTCCATTTGGTGATTTTTTATGTGGTATGCTGAATTTTTTTTTATTTAAGAATTTCCTTATAAATACATTACTTATTAAATTACATATAAATCTCGATAAATGTTGACATGCAAAATTTACTTGAAATTAATGAGGAAAACCACTTCAAATGGAAACTATATCAGTCTAATGAAAGCCTTCATAGCATTAAAAATTGTACTCCATTTTATTATACAAGTGGTAGATTGCAGCCATGTTTTAGAAACCGTCGATAAAGTGGTGTGCCAATCAAAATAAAAAAAGCTTGAAATTTCTGATTTTTTAAATTTAATTTATACTACTATTTAATTCTTAGCTGCTAAAAATTGTTTTTTTTTGTCACCATGCAAATATTTTTTGAATCATGTATCAATGGGGATGTACAGATTAAAAAGACATGTACACGTATATTTTTTTTTACAGTACTGGTGGGACGAATTACAAGGCAAAGTTTGATTTCTTTGGTGACATGAACTACTTTTAACGGGAAAATTTTTTCTGTTACCACGAATATTCATATTAAAACAAAATTTCACTGCATGTCTCGCTAGTTGTTTCTCACCAGGTTGAATTCCATAAAATTTTTCACCACAATTCATTGTTACAGAAATAATCTTAAATTAAAGTTTGTACTATTTGTACTTTGTTACCTACATTATTTTTGGAGTTAAAGACTTTATGGAAGCTTTCCATACTCAATGAATAGTCAAACTTGTCTGTACTTTTAAAGAGCTAGGACAACACAAGTCATGGTCAATGGGGGATCCATAAATTTTTTAATAGGTCGGGTGGGGGGTGTTCTGGATTCCTATTTTTAGCTAACAACGGAAGTTCTTGAAGTGGTAATCGTTGAAACGGCATTGTGTTATATGTCCTCGGAAAGGTTTCCCAAGGTAGACTTTAAGTGTAAAATATTTCGCTAAAATGGCCCCTTTACAGGGTGGGGGAGACAGTAGAAGCCAAAACTTGTACTATGCTCTATGCACAATTATATTAAACGAAACATTAACTTATCTACATTAAATTTTAGCATTTCTGATGCTCTATATATCTATCTGCAAAAACAAAAAAAGCTCTAGTTTGAGCTAATTATACGTGGGTGGCAAAAATTATTGTATAATAAATTCCCCCACGAAAAACTCACAAAAATCTCGCCCCGGAGGCTTTTCTGTGTTGACCATATTTGGCAATTGTGTTATCCCTGTGAAGGGTAATAATATCTTACATCCTCATATACGGAGAAAAATGCGTTTGTTCTTGTCCTCGTTCGTCTAGTAGGTCAAGACACTGCGGGCTCAACGAGGGGACCCTGGTTCGAATCCAGGATGAGGACGGTGCCTCTTTTTCTCCAAAACCCAAAACAAGTTCTCTCTTGAGCTGAATATACATGGGTGTCAAGAATTATTGTATAACCATCATTAATCTATATAATTATTATTTTTCATAACTTCTACAAAAATAGAATAAATAGTACTTACAATTCGATTGGACTCTTTACGTCCTGGTATATATATCCAAGCGAGATAAATACTTCAATAATAATCATTAATAATAATAATTCACCAATAATCGCATTGATCATTCACCCCATAATAGACAAATACTCTCTTTCCCCCTTTTTTTTTATTTCTAAGTTTTATTTATTCAACAATAAGGATTATTTCCTTAAAATAATGATATTAATAATAGTTCGACGGGAGTTTTAGAAAAATTAATACAGTCGGAGCAGGACATAAACATCCTCTCCTCCTCGAAGATTTATCCAGAAGATCCGATTTTCGCGCGGAAATATTTTTTAAACAACGATCCAATGACGTCCAATAACCTTTCAGCATTCTCGTGCCAAATGTGTGTGTGTGCACACACAGGATAAGTATTAAGGGGTGTGCCTAGAGGTTAAATCATCAAAGATGGCATTATTGAGAACAGGGTTTCCGCCATTGCAGTTTTATTTCATTTAATTCTAATTTCGTCTATTTAATTATACATGGCATGGGCGCCCATATGGGGGGCAGAGGGAGCTCAAGCCCTCCCAGCCGTTCAAAAAATTAGATTTTCTCGATTCTGCTATGCATTTGCTTTCAAAAGTTTTACAAGCGCATTTTAAAGTAGGGTACTTTTTAGCTCATTACTAATTGCCAAGTAGTATCAATTATTTTTGTAGCATTTTAGTATCTTGTACATTCACTAAAATTTTTGACAGCCTTGAGAAGAAAGTAATAATATTTCTCAATCCCCCACCCCCAGAAGTACTCATATGGACGCACATAATACACGGTGAAACTAAAGTTATGACTAGAGCCCAGATTATATGCATAAAAAGCCAGCAAAACATGCACTAATGAGCCTCAAAATATCCAATTAAAATTAATAAACATGCACTTAAAATGAATAAATATGTACTTACATTTTTTTTAACACTTGAAAATCTTATATCCCATGTTTTAAAACAAATAGATTTATTAACAGCCAAGTAGAAAAACTCGATATACATTAAATCATATGTTTTATATATCACAAATCCTATGACTGTATATCGCAATGTATCTCTCGTTGTTCTAAGCAGTTAAGCTTTATCTTCTATCATGTAATGATGTATGTCATTTTTATGGCCAAAAAGGTCCTTTTCAGGGCCACAAAAAATATTGAACAGCACATACATTTTTGCGGGTTGTCTATTACGGATAGTTTGTTGATGATAGACTGATGTGTATCGCTGAGGGAAAATGATGTAGAATTGACAACATTTTGGCCCCCTAGTGTACATTTACGAATTCCATTGCCTTTCCACTCAGATAAGAAGTAAGAAGAAAGTTCAACTTTAGTATTGTGGTGAAATTTTTCAGATGAGAGAATAATAAAATTCTGAAAATTACTAAAACCCTTAAAATATGCATTTATTCTGGAAATTCATCGTTTTTGTGCTGTTATATGTGCGAACAGTAAAAACAGCTAAATTATGTTTATAACTGCATATGCAATTGCATATTATGCAGGCTCTAGTTATAACAGTAGCATTTAATCGTTCTGCACTCATCTTTGCAATGGCGCACACGAAATATTCCCAAGGAGGGGACCCAGTAGTGCAATTAATTTTTGGTGGAAAAAATGGCCAGGGACCATATCATGGTTGTTTTTTGCGCTATTAAATTACTACTAATTTGACAGTGCAATATACTTAAATGATTAAAAATGGTGGATTTTTTTGTACAATTTTACAATGGCCAGCTTTTGTTTTCCACAAAAGATCACTGTTTTAGTAATAGGTTTAAAAATAACCCTATTGTGCAAAACTTGCTTTTGCTTGCCCTCTGTCCACTACTTGATCTACGGAAGCCTTTTTTCCTTTTGCGACCTTTTAAAACTCATCGGCTTTGTGAACTGAATCCTTATGATAGAGAAAAGTTCTATGTTGGCTGAACTTCTCCAAGGTCTTCTTCCAATTATTAAATTCTTTTGAAACAAGTTGACCTGTGGATTGTGTCAATCTTAAACAGACTTCATGGGGTGAAAAGAGAACACACAAAATTTGCTATAGGCACTGTTTTCTGCATTTAGGCAAGTTATGTTTACTCAGTTCAGATGAGCAGAACTTCTGACTGTGGTGAGATTTTCCTTGACTTTATACAGCACTTGTGACGGTCGTGGGAAAATTGCAATTTGCATATGATTCCCAAAGATTTTTTAGCACTGTTATCCTATCTTCATCAGTGAGGTTAGATATCTTGGCATAATTAGAAATATCTGTATTCAGAATTTCCAATTTTACTGTTTTAGTCTGTTTTGTACTTATATACGTAAAATACGTGAATAATATTAAGTATTGCATCTTTCGCTTTTTGTGTTGTGGTAGTTTTTAACTGGGAATCTCTCGAGCCTCGGGCCCCTGGTTGTTAATCCGCCACTGCGTTTGATGTGAGAGCATATGTCGGTCCCTCTAGCAGTATAGCGCGTGCTCACACAGCAGTGTATAAGATGCACAAGCTTGTCATAACAAATTATGAAACTTTGTTGAAACTGTCCTTTATTACGTTAGTCAACGAGGATGGTGACAAAGATATATTTCTTACCATATTTTATTCATTCTATAATTATTTAAATAGAGTTATTTGCTTGTTTAACAAGTTACTCTTTTCTTTAATTCGTTTTCTATACAAATCTTCTTAAAAATGATTATTTTGGTTAGGTAAACAGCAAACTGGATCAAATCCTGGTCAACAAAAAAAATTTTTGGTTAAAAATGGGATTTTTGATGAATGGTCTTTATCAAGTGTTAACATTGCCAAAAGTCATTTATATTATGAGTAGTATGTAGCAATAATTTCTACCCCTTTCATAAAGTAAATCATTATTTTTAATGTTCTCTTACAATAAAATTGCTTATCTGGTCTGCAAATGGTCATTTATACAACTTAACATGCATACATGGTGCATTTTTAATGCGAAAATCACGTTTTTTACTTAAAACTTTTTAAATTGGCGATTTATTAAAAAATAATTAATTTGGTTGGATAGAGCAACAAAAATGCTAAAATTTGATGTACTGTAAATAAGCCAATGTTTTGTTTAATATACACATGCATGGAGCGTAGTACAAGTTTTGGCTTCTACTGCCTCCCCACCCTGTAGAAGAGACATTCAAGTGAAATATTTTACATGTGAAGTCTACCTTGGGAGATCTTTCCAACGATATATAACACTTGCCGTTTTGCGATTGTCACTTTGGGAACTTCATTTGTAAGTGTCTAGTACTTCTATTTCATTTTTCATGATATAATCCCGGTTCAAGGTGCACAATTGCCCCACTGTGCCCCCTCAGATCTATCAGTGGTCATGGTATGCAAGGATTTACAGTTTTCAAGGGAATATGAATATTTAAAGGCCTGGGAATTCAAGTCCCAAATTGCAGTGAGCAATTAGTTAGCACAAGATCTCCCCCCCCACTCATCATTGGAAGTCAAGTCTAATTAACGAAATTGTACTAGGCGAACATGTTAACACTGTACCACCCAAGGGCTGAAAAGTTAAACATCATCGTTAATGAACATAAGCTCGGTAATGTGTGAAATTTTATTCACTAAAAAGTAATCTTCACTGTCATTTCATTTCAAGAAAATTTAAAACTGAATATTATTATATGCATGTTGCATGCACATCGTTGTCTACACAGACTTTTATAATCAAAGTTTTGAATTTTAAATTATCAAACGGATTTAGCAGGTGACTGTATATAGTGTGAATTTTTGTTAGCAGTAAACTTCTCGTTATACATGGGTCCTACTGTATATTCTTTCTTCTCAATCACCTAAGCTCTATAATTGCATAAAACATTTGCAACTATTACATTTAAAAATATATCAACAGAACTTACTCTTTGCACTCTACTTCAGGTGTTGGAGAAGACTTTAATACCACAACTTTGGGTTTCTTCTTTGAAGGCTCGGAACCAGACTCATCAACTTTCCTCTTCTTGACGACAACATTTGGGCAATCTTGACCAGTCTTTGATGGTTTAAACCCAGCATCTCCAGAACTCTTGGAACTGCTTTTATCACGTGACCCTGTGCTTGTGGCATTCGCTCCCCAACTTTTATTGTGACTAACCGATTCAGATTGACAATGTGATGCAGTTTTGGAAGATTTTTCCACACTTTTATGGTCACTTCCAGATTTGGATGATTTTGAGGATTCTGTCCTAGGTTTTGTCTTAATATCTTTTTTACATGGTGACAGTGATGAAGAAGTTCGTCGTTCAGATGAGGATGGTTTCGAAGTTGGTGGAGCAACCTCGGGATATGGTAAAGGCGATGAGGTGGTAGACATCCTTTGCAAGCAAAGATCCTCTGGCCTATCTTTAGGCGGTTTGAGTGTAGGTGGTGAAATAAGATGATGTCCTTCTGGTATCCGCAGCAATTTGGAAAATAGGATGCTGACCATGACAGGACTTGGAAGAGGCGAAGAGGGGAAAGTGATGGCACTTTCTACATTTTCAGATGCTGAAATAGGGGACAATAGCTCCGGAGGATGACTGGGAAGATCCAGTCCAAGTGTTGAAGAAACTGGGCTGTGATGATTGCTGTTATGAGGTGACACAGGGGAAGAGGAGGATACAGAGGATTTTTGTACAGACTTTCTGGACTGCCTAACATCTCGATAGTGTTTCTTTTTGGTGCTGTTGTTGGGATCGGAGATAGAAGATTTGGAACCTCTACGCTTTATGTTTTTTGATGACCTCTTTTTCAATTTTGACTTTTCTGTAGATACATGACAAGTTCTAGAATCACTCCTTGACCTGCTCCTTGATGAAGATGATGTGGAAGATCTCCTATGGTTACTAGATTTCCTTTTGGGAATCACATTTTGACTTTGGTCAACTGCTGGTTCCATACTTTTATCTTCAATTTCCATCTTTTCAAGAGACAGTACAGACTCAGAAGACTTCTTTGGCACCTTTATAGGAGGAGGGGGAGGAGGAGGAGGAGAGTCCTCTTCGGATTCTGAAGCTCTCAGTGGAGAGGAGGGAGATTTTTTCACTTCTGCTGGCTGACGGGATTCTGGAACAGGAGAACTTGGATTTTGCACAAAGTTTTTTATAGAAAACTTTGTGAATTTCTTTTTCTTTTCAAGCTTCTTTCGTTCTTCCCCATTGTGTGAGGAGGATTTGCTGGAAGATGATTTGACTGGTTTGGTTTTGGACTTCTTTGGAGTAGATGACTTGCAAGGGGACATTTGGCTTCGAGATACTTTAGTCGATGTTATACTTTTTGCCTTGGTAGGTGAGGAATTGCGTTTGGACTTGACATCAAGGGACGTGTCGTGCCTGGAGTGTTTGGTACTTGAGTCGCTTACTGGAAAGGATTCCTTTTCAGATTTGCTGTGGCTATTATTCTTCACATTGGAAGTTTCCTTTTGTTCGACTGATGCTTTCGACCTGGAACTTTTTGTCCTTGAAGAATGATGGCCACTTTTAATACCTTCTTTTGATTCACTGGAAGTCTTTTTCTTGGGAGATGAGAATGATGATGATGAGGCAGTGGTTGCAGGGGAACTATGTTTATGGTGTGATTTCGCAGGGTTTGTGTGCGTTGATTTAGGGACAGGAGTGGTGGATGAAGGCACAGGACAAGATGAGGAGTTTACAAAAGGATGTGAAATACCAGAAGTATTATTGTCATCAGAAAATGCAGCTCTCGAGATATTTCTAGAATTGCTGGAGGCACTATTATGTGATTCCAAGTGAAACTGACCATCACTCCGGTGGTTATATTCAGCACTAGTTTGTGCCGATTCTTTAGTCCTGGAACTGGATTTCTTCTTTGATCGGCTATTTAGGAACTGTTCACTTCTAGATCGATGAGAATTATGTTCAGATGTTCTTGATGTGGGTCGACATGGTTCGTTCTTAGTCTCAGATTGAGTCTCCGATTTTGGTGCAACAGGCTTTCTGGCATCGTATTTTGGTGGTATATTTTTTATAGGATGATTGTCCTCCTCATCCTCAGAGGAATCTCCACTTGGAGGCGATGGAGGAGTTCGGGGTCCTCTAGGTACACATTTCGGGGATTTGGGAATAGGACTAAGCACATCTGATTTTATGTCCAGCGGGAAGTCTTCTCTAGGGCTACAAAGACAAAGAAGACATTTTACACACACATTACCTTAAAACATTATAAAAATGCATACCTTAATGATCATCTTGGAAAAACTATAGCATAACATCTGTAACATATATAAACTATAACAGAAAAAAGTTACACAGTAATCCGTCCAAAGAATGACGCGATTGGTCAATCGATTTAAAATTCTTTATCAAATCTTCTTAAAACCATTTGTGATTGGCTGATCATTTAGTACCTTTTATTTCCATCATAATGATTTGTCGAAATTACAGCACAGGCTTTCTGCACCCCCATTTACAACTCCCCCCTATTAGGCCTAACTTCCTCCTCATTGCCACTGATAACTGTTTTACCAGAGGCATTTGAAATATGGCTGTTACATATAAGTTGGACCCATGAAGTCAGAAATGATGAGGAGGTGTATTGCATTGCAGAAACCAGCATAAATCATTAAGTGGAAACTCCCTACCGAAAACTTGAATATTTTGAACATTTAATGTGACGCCCTGAAAACTATAACAGTTTACACATCATCATCATACAAACAGAGCCAAATTATCACATAGACAAATAAGACAAATGTCTAGGGCCCGCTTTTTGGGGGGGGGATCCCAGTGCAATAAACAGTCAACGCTACTTCAAAATCATTGCCAATGAAACCTTATCACTAGGACAGTAATTTTATCGTGGGGCGAATTTCCATGACATTTTCTGCAGATTTTAAAGTTTTTGTATGTACGCTGCATGCAAATGTGTTACCTGTACCAACTTTGTTTTCAAAGTTTAAAATTTAAATTCCAGAATGGATTTAGAGAGCGATCAGATGTAGCGAGCATTTTCGATGGCCCCAAGATCCTTGTTATATACGGGTCCTAATGCAATCACATATGCGTAATTTATACTACAGGGGGTTTGGAAAAAATTAGTTTAGGGGGTCCCATGAAACCTCAATTCAACCCTGAATACAAAGAAAGATGGACGACAAGCAAGAATGTGGCAGAAGTGAAAGAACATCATGGCTTAAAATTTCGAAAAGAGTGTGATTTGGAAAAACCAATGTCGCATGTTTTCGGGCAAAAGGCAAGGAAAATATCGAAGTTCATTCATTGAGAGAGAGAAGGTGGGGGGAGAATGGTACATCAATACTTTGGTAATGATTTTTTTTAGACTACTGATTTGAGATACCAGCCTTCAACCATAATATACTTACGAACAACCATGTTTATAACTGGTAAAATTTCATTACTGGTTCAACGTCTAAGGAAAGAACATGAAACGTTTCAAGATCTATTGTTCTATTTACCAAGTGATGCATCTTCACTTGGTAAAGGGAACAGTAGATCTCGAAACGTCGCAGGATCTTTTCTTATACACTGGACCAGTGATGAACTTTAAGCTATGGTAAGCCCTTGTCATGTTAGCCAATGTTGATTTTTTCTTATGGGGGGGTTGAAATGGTCAAAACATTGCTTACGTAATACTGGAACGCTCCCTGAGTTGATGAATAAATTAACGATTATAATAATAAAACATATGACTGTAAATGTTAAGGGACACTGAATATTGTGACAGCAATAATATAAAAAATTTGTTATGAAATTATTTATGTAATACAATAATTTAATAGAATTTTTATATATGTGATACAATAATAAATTTTATAATTATTTATATACTATACAAATTTATTATACAATTTACACAGAATAAGTATAGTTATCTAGAAATAAAGGTATACACATATTAACATCAAATTTAATTAAAGCTGATATAGGCGATTTTTATAAAATATGGGAGTGTCATAAGGGGTACATGATAATCCTGAATTGGGAGACCGGAGGACATGCTTCCTTAGGGTGGGGGGGTGCTTTTTAATGATGTAATAGTCTAAGGGGTTCCAGACATCATTAGCTTGGGGGGGGGAGGGTCTTCAAAGACCCTCCTGGCCAGCTTGCTAGGACCTCCCTCCCTTCAAGGGCATCAGACGGACAACGCCTTTTTTTGTACCTCACGAACCCGGCGTAATCACGTCAACAGCAGGGACATAGATATACTGTAACCAAAACAGGCAAGGCCTAGCCCGGTCCTTCTATTTTGATAAAAATAGATGCCCAAAAATGATTTCTTGCTTAACAGAAAAGTATATATACGCCACTGATCAGCTTTAAAAAAAAAAATAGAGGGCGTGTCAGTAGGCCAATAATGGGTGATAAGTGTCAGAGCAGGCCCCGTTAAAATCCCGTGAAATTGGCACATTTAAACAACGAATAAAATACAGCATAGGCGTAGAGTTTCATAATCATTATGGGGGCAGGGGCAAGCAAATATCATGCATATTTATACATCAAAATAAACGTAAATCGCATTTTATTTCAAATTATTGGGGGCGCCATATAACTCTACGCCTATGACGTACAGCGAAATTTCCAATAACGATATTTTTGTGATTTCCACATGTATAGAGTGTATTAAGTTTAACTTTGATATGATTATATCCCCCCATCTCTGGAATATCGTTGCAGATAAATTTCACTGTAGATTTAACTATGGGTAAGTTTAAATCGATATAATAGACGATTACCGTTGCGACAGGTAGGCAATAAATCGGTGGTACATGTTATGAGTGCTTTTGAAATCCATAGACCGAAAAGACCGTAGGTAGAGTATCTGTTGACGATGGCTATTTTTGAGTAAAGGGTTGAATATTCCGCAGTGTGTTGCGAAATTTTGTAGTATAAGATGGAACCAGGGTGTATTAGCTTTCACAGACGAGAGTACATCGAGGACGAGATAAAGTAAAATATATAAAGAAAAACGCAGCAGACCAAGAAAGGAAAAAAAAAAAAAGCGAAACCGAAAAAGAGAAAATAAAGAAAAATGAAGTTCCCCACCACTCCGTAATTTGTTAAATTGATAGTTTCCACAAATGCGAAGAAAATTGGAAGCTGCTTCGTCCATTTGCTTGATGCTTGTTGTTGACGTCACAGAAGGGCGGTGGCAGTTTCCAAGAACTAGGGGAAAGAATAGGGGGCCTAGACATTCGCTATTACGGACCTTGGTGTTTCTGAAGGGTCGCACTCAAGTACATTTACGAAATAGAGCAACAGCATGTTCCCTAAATACTTAAAAATAGGATCGGAAATAGAAAGCTACATGAGTGGACGAAGGCTGGGTCATAACAGTTTACTGAGCTAATTTTTCTGGGATATGAAAGTTCCACCCCACCCCCCACTTTATTACAATAGCAGGGGAGGACAGCACAGTATTCACTTAATATTTCAAGAAGCTTAATGAGAGAAAGGAGGGAGAAACAGAAAATTTGGTTCATATTTCCTACACGGGTCTTTGACCATATACGTTAGACATCACAGAAGAAACTAGATACATCAGCCAGGTACAAGCAATGCCGTAACCTGACTCGAAGAGAGGAGATAGAGATTTTCTAGAGCTCAACTGTTTACCAAGTTGTTCGAACTGGTCCACATTCTTTCTTGGGGGAGGTGTTAACCACTAGTTACATCTATGGACACAAAACAAGGAAGATTCAACAACAAGAACAAATGGCGACAATTACCTCTCTAGACAATTCTTGACACCATGGTCCTCCAACATACCACTGACCAGATCATCATCCACCAGCGAAAACGCATCTTTATCTGGAGGTTGGACCGAAGCTGGGCGTGGTTCTTCCTTTACCACTGTGCTGATGTTGCTGTTGGTGTTGGTGTCCAGAGCCATGAATGCGGGCGAGTGGTTTCGCTTCGTTTCATCGTAAAAGGTCAAGAGATTCCATTGCTGTTTACTGGCTGTAATCTTAAGAAAACAACAGAAATGTTTACATTCAACAAAATACATCATCGTCCTAAGTATTTTCTAACGTGTGTTTCATGATATGGTTCGGAATTCAGCAGTGAGTCTGCGTCTACTATCAACTACACCAATATTTGCGCAAGCGGATTTGAAATGACAACCCTCGGGAACGATCGCTATCTGCTGATCATGTTAAGAAAGTTTTGCCAGCTTTTGAGAAACTGCAGATGTTATTTTATTTATTGCTTGTTCATTACGGGTATGTCAAATAAAAATCAATAGCAAGTTTCCGCCTTCAGTCACCTCGTTCTGAATGCTACCATTAAGAGCGTTGCGCGCGCATTCGGTGACGTTTCGGTAAATTATTTTATTTCTGTTATGGTCATTAAATTCGTTTCTGTAACGTTTGTTTTCGAAACATAAAGACAGCGTACTCGTACTGCACTTTCGATGCACGTGGAAGTTTTTTATTGGCATTCGAGTTTGTCGCCAATCGTGGAGTGGCTGAAAAATGAATCACGCCCAGTTTTAACCAACCATGCCACAAAGCTTAGACGAATTCTTCTTCCCTATAACATAATTCAGTGGCGTAGGAAAAAAAAAGGGGAGGGGGGTGATGGGCGCCCATAAAGGGGCTCAAGTCTGCCCCTACCCCACCCCTAGCCATTTAAAAATTTGATTTGCCCGAACCTGCTATGCATTTACTTTCAAAAGTTTTACAGTCACATTTTAAAATAAGGTACTTTTTAGCTCATTACTAATTGTCAAGCAATATCAATTATTTTTGTAGCGTTTTGGTATCTTGTACATTCACAAAAATTCTCGACAGCTTTAAGGACGAGGTAATTTTTTCAGCCCCTCTCCCCCGAGAAGTACTCGTATGGGCGCCCATGGGGGGTTCTAATCTATTGGCGCCTCGCCCATAAAAGCTACAGGATCCCTTGTAATCTATAAATTTCAAAAGTTATAATTTTATTTATTCTCTCATCTCATATACATTATTTTCGCCCTTGGCTACTCGTACATTTTTAAGAACGCAACACTATTACAGAAATATGGGCGCCCATGAGTACTTCTAGTGGGTGGGCGGGGGCTGAGAAGAAATATTACCTCTTTCTCAAAGCTGTTGAGAAGTTTAGTGAATGTACAAGATACCAAAACGCTACAAAAATAATTGATACTGTTTGACAATTAGTAATGAGCTAAAAAGTACCTTATTTTAAAATGTGACTGTAAAGTTTTTTAAACACGTAGCAGAATCGGGGGAAATCAAATTTTTGAACAGCTAGTGGAATGCTCGGGCCCCTCCCTGCCCCCCTATATGGGCGCACATGTACAGAAATCGATTACTACCCTTAAATTCTGTGGGAAAAATCAACTTTCGAAGCGAAAAGGAGCTTGTAGCTCTTCGTTATGGCGTGATATGGGTTTGCAATGTCACTAACACTATATAGACAGAGATTGGTTGGTTTGACTTTTATGGCGCAAGGACAACAAGGGATACTGTGCCAAATAAATTGAGACCGTATATGCTTTTTTTATAGACGAAGATGATACGATGATATATGACAGTTTAATTTAGGCAGTAGTGAGTGAGCTGAAGTCGGTAAGAATTAGTTGTTGATTTTTTACTGTACGTTGTATTCACTGAAAAGTCAGATCATGGTAAACTGGTTATCTGAGCTTTAACAACTAGTTGCTGGGTTTATGTGTCTTTGAGTGGTTGCTATCCACGTGCATTTTTTTTAAACTATTCCCAGACAAAATAAAACGATCAACATGAGACGCCGTCATACAGATGTAAAAATAAAGGGGAGGGGGGGGGGGGCGAAAATTTAAAAATACTGATATGAAATTTTACAGATTGTCATACACTCTCAAATCTGTCTTCGCTCCCATTAAAACGAGATTTGAATCAATCTATAGAACAACATTCTGTGCAAAAATCGCCCGCTTCATATATAGTGTTGTCTTCAGCTATAAAACTTTTCCAATACCTTCGAGGCTATGCATCTCTCGTAATATGCAAGTTTATCTGCTATAGATCTCTATCATACGTGTGGTTTCAAAACTAGGGCTTTCAGAAATGGTGTTTGCATCAGCCTATCGTAAATACTTAACATCAACAGAATTATATACTGTTTGCATTCTAAGATTACGATTCAAGTGATGACTATGATACGTCCCAAAATGACTTCAGGTTACGTTCCACGATTTAAATGGCCACTTGATGGGGCTTTCCAAGCCATGGCACATTTACACAGCTGTTGCTTGAACGCCATTTCAATCAGGATTAACTTGTATACTTAACGCAAGTGGGCCACTGGTTTTCAGCAACGTAATCCAGAATACACTCATTACGACCAGTAGTAGATTAAAGTTTTGAGGGCCCCCCGGGCAGCTGGTATTTTGAGGCACTTGAGCTGCTGGTATTGTGAGGCCCCCAGTAAAATAGTTCAAAAGGATCGTCTACAAGAGAACACATCTATGGAGGCCTTCTAGCTGATGGAGGCCCCTAGACTGCAATCCTTAAATCCCATGCGTTAATCCGGCATTAATTACGACCAATACAAAGCGACGACTAAATCTTAGCATAGTGCACACCTTTGCCCCTGTGGGGGGAATTATTATTACATGTCTAAACAATAACGTTGATTGACATTCTACCTATTCACGCACTGGAAGAAAGATTTAAAAAACTTACCTTATTGGCAGGCGATGTCTCTTGCAGCGATGCTTCGCTTGAGGCGCTGGAATCCGAATCGTCATTGGACTCGGACTCGCTATCCGACTCGCTACCACTGCTCTCAGAGCTTGACGACTGGGCAGACAACGCCGGACCATTGGCACCATTGGAAGAACCACCAGAGGCGACCCCCGTAGTCTTTTTCGTAGAGCTTTGGGGATTGCCTTGAACACAATTGCTGACTCTGTCAACACCCAGACCGCTGCTCTCGTCATGGCTCACAGGTGGTTGAGGAGGACATCTAAGAACAAACCATGTTTATAGCACAACATGAAGTGAAAAAATTCGGTATTTTAGACATTTTACAACACGTAAGTTAACTGTTGGAGACGGTGATTATTTGGAAACAACAAGGAGGCATGCATGTGTGTGCCCTTTCTGTTCCTTGGTAGGAGGCTGGGAATATATTCCTAGTGTGGCAAGCCACACTGGGAATATATTCCTAGTGTGGCAGGCCATTTGTAACAGTGATATCATGATATGAGTAATTTTGGATACGCAAGGGAACGCACGAGGTCGTGATTTTCCCTTTCCTTAAAGTGGGGGAAAAACAAAACTAAAAGTTGGACGAAATTAGTTGGAAAAGGAGAATGTGGTTATATTTCGACGCTTCAAGTTTTGTATAGCCGAAGTTTTGAATGGCATTGTGTATGATTCGCTCTGAATAAAAGAATTTATTCACTTTCGGTGATAATAATTTCAACATTTCTAGAGAAAGAAAGAACAAAAAGAGAGATATCAATGTCATGTTTGGTTAAAATATAGATAACGGCCTACTTTGTCGCCCAGTCTAAACCATCGCCAAAACCGTAGCCAACAACTCCAAAAAACGCATCAAAATAGGGAAAAAAGGCAACAAATAGAGAACAGTGGGAGATCGATCATCCCAATAATATGCTTGAGGACCAGTAACTAAATTGTAACAGTGTTTCCCAAAACATTACATGTATAATTCAGAGAATACATTTCTTCTCTAAAAAAAAAAAAAAGTCTTCAGTAGCAGAACATACGTTCTTTTCTCTACAACCAGCGCTAGGCTGCAACCGGTTGTGAAAATATTTTACAATTCAGTGAGCCGGTTGTGAAAATATTTTACAATTCAGTGAGCCGGTTGTGAAAATATTTTACAGCTCAGTGAACAGGGTATGAAAATATTTTGTAGTCTGACAACCGGTTATTGAAATTTGTACAGCTCACTACTGTTACGAATGCTTGCAATAAGAAACTTTGTTCATATGTGGTAGCCAAAAGAACGGCCTTACCGGTGTTGGAGCTAGAAAACGCAAAAGAGAGCACGATATGGTAAAACCTCCCTAAGGCGACTACCGTCGGTTCTGTGAAAAATCGGTCGCTCAGAGAGGTGGTCACTGAATGGAGGTAAATTTAACATCGGGTCTGTAGAGCGGGAGGAAATCCGTTTCCATAAAAAGTGATCGTAAAGAGAAATGGTCGCTGAATAGAGGTGGTCGCTGAATAGAGGTTTTACTGTAACACAGTTGCGATACAAGACATGCACAAATCTCATCGAAAATAAGAGATGGAATGGAATTCTACAAAATCAGAATCTAGAGTCCGGAATGTCTTCATCTTGTACTTTCAGAACAGTTAAGGTCAGTGGCGCAGTATAACCCAGGTGCTCGGATAATTGGAGGCAGAGGCGGCTTTAGGTTTGTTTGTTTAGGTGTTTTATGGCGCAAGAGCATCTGGGCTATACTGCGCCAACCGGCTTTAGGGTAAGACAAGACAGGCGACCACCTAGAGCCTCGCGCAATACTTCAATAGTTGCACCGATTTTTCTAAACTTTGAAAAACTTTATACGAAAATTCAAATATTTTACCTATCAAAAAATTAAAAATAACTTTACCAGTAACGATTTCAAATAGTGTAAAATTTCTCGGTTAAGCAGAGAAAGTTAAAAAATTTCTCTGAAAGCAGGGAATTGCTGCAAAATATAATGTCTCTGCAACAAAAAACGAAGTTTAATTCGTAGTCTACAAATGTTTGTTTGTTTGTTTGGATGTTTTATGGCGCAAGAGCATCTGGGCTATACTGCGCCAAAGTCTACAGATGGACAGGGAGTCTAACAGCTAACATGAAAAGGGAGAAGAAATTGTGCATGTGGTTGAAATGGTTGGAACATGCACATATATATGTGTATGTGTATAAAAAAAAAACAACGATATGGATGTAACATATGAAAATAAACGAATAATTCATAGAGTGGTACACACTAATTAATATTAATTTAATGTGTTTTTCATTTTTAATGCCTTATTAATAATATTAACATAAATTATAGCCACGTTCCTTCTTAAAAGACATAAAACGAGCGAAGTCTTATATGTAGCTGCTCCTACATTCCACATCTAAGATACTTATTTACAAGAAAAAGCAAATCTCCATCAGCGTAAAAAGAAAATAAACTACGTGGTGGTAAAATCTGTCTCTTTAAAATACGTCACAACTTAATCCTTTATCCGCATTTCCATTTAAAGTAAATAAATAGATAAATAAAAACTGCAATAGGATGAAAAATAGATTAAGAGCTTACTTGCTATAGGGATCGTTTTTTGAAGCGCTCGGATTTTTACACGTCGGTACCTGAAAAATAAATTAAATTAACTGACTTGCACACAAACATTTCGTGTACCCGCTATAATTAATAAGATATAGACATTGATTACCATTAATAAGGTATAGTCCTTAATTACCATTAATAAGGCATAGACGAGAGTCTATATAATGAAAAAGTAATGATAATCTTAATTACCATTAATAAGGTATAGACGAGAGCAAGGGCGTAGAAATTCAAAAATTATGGGGGTCTTAAGTAGCTTTATGACAAATCATATGAAGGCATTAAACAGAAAAACGCGTTTGTTACCCAATGGGGAGGCTTTGAGCCCCCCCACCGACAGCAATTAACCTGGAAAATTGTTGTTTGCTTTGCATTTTACGGTGCAACGGCAGCCAAGATTATGACGAGTCAGAGTCAGGGGAGAATTTAAGGGGGTGGGAGTGGCGAACACTCCCCCCCGGAATGAAAATTTAACATTGAAAAGATACAAGGTAAAGGTCCAATGAGGTATCATTTCCAAAAATCAAGTCGTTGATCACCCCCCCCGAATGATCTCTAAATCCGGCCCCAGTTAGGTAGGGGCTACAGTTTTCCGAGGAATCCGACTCCCTGCCGCCCGGAGATCCAAACTCCGAAATACGAATCGGAAGAAAAATAATGGTAAGCTTTTGTTACCGTGTGGATTTAATCCTGTGTTCCTTCGCATGGTAGCCCACGTGTCTACTCTGCTACCAAAGGGCATATTAGGCAGGAGGAGGATTCGGTTAATCATGCATCCAACGCATTACAATAATGCTACAAATTGAACGTGAACCAAATCCACCTTGAAGAGTTCACTCTAATCCAGGGATCCGCAACCTATGGCACGCGGACACTTTTGGATGGCACGTGAAGTGATTTTAAAGTAAAACTCATTGTAAAGAATCTTCTCGCTGACTAAGGGTTTACTGTTCTCTGACTTGATTACTTATTAATTTGTTATTTTCTTAACTAACCATTAATTTTTATTCCCTTAATTAAATAATTTATTAATTTCTATTCTCTTAATTAACTAATTTATTAATTTTGATTAATAGTTCGGTAGTAAACTAAACTTTCACACTTCAGTCTTTGCAACCGAATCAAATTTCAATGGATTTGATTTGAATTGCGGGGTTTTCTATTCGCATATACCAGAATTAGAGGCGCCAAATTTAAAGGGCTCTGATCCCTCTCAGTGCCCCCCCCCCCCTTTGGCAGTCAATAAATACAAAAATGCAGAAGATGAAGGACAAAATATATTAATCTTTTTTTCTTGTTCATGTCTTTCCTGACTTTGACTGACACACACTTAATGGCACCTGCAGGTTCTTCAATTCACCCCCAACATTTTCTGCTGGTTGGCGCCCCTAACCCAAACTCAATATTACAGAAACATTCTCAGATCTTTCGAAAAGTCATCTGACGTTGACAACTGCTGATCATGACCCTCAAATGGACGTGTTGTTCTGGGAAAGGCTAGCTCGAATGTGGTTTGGATGGAATTAAAATTGTACAGTCTTCCTCAGATGTGGTCATTCTACCCGTTTATATAACAATTACGGATATGGCTTTAAGAAATGTGCGCCGCTGCAATTTTTTATTTTTATTTTTTTTTTTTAAATAGGAGAATTAGAAAATAACTCACCATGCTTCCCTCGTCATCACTGTCGCTCATTTCCAGGTCTTCCTGGAGATTGAATCTATAAAGAAAATAAAGAAAAATGAAGTCCATGACATCATAAACAAAGACATAAGCAATTTTTTTTATATAGAGTAGAACCTGCCTAAAGCGACCACCTTCGGGATTGGACTGCAATGGTCGCCATAGACAGGTGGTCACTATACACGACACTTCGGTATAATCATGACTAAGTTCCTACCAGTTCTCTCTTATAATAAGTGGTCACTTTTAACAGGTTCCACTGCATATATGGGGATGGTAAAAGAAAAACTCACGTTCACCGTATGTACATTATACACACTGAATTTTTTTTACGGAACAGTCGAGTTCGATGTATCGATGTACTATTGTGTATCGGTGTTTCAATATCGATGTAGAAGAATAATCGAATCGTAACGACGCAAATTTTAACAAGAAAGAACTGCAATGGTTCAATCGCACTTTCTTATTTCGCTCAATACTTATTAAAATGCTCGATAAGGTATACGTTGGATGGGAGCCGACAGGGGGGGCCCCAAATTGAACAAAATAGTAGGAGGGCCCTGAATGTATGGACCCGCATGTGTGTGCAATTAAGTATGTCAACAGAAGACAAGAAAAACAAACAATAACAATAATTAATATACATATTTCATATGTCACATGTTTTTTACTCACAACAATATTCCACATTTCTATCTTTATCGTCCATTAATTTTAGGAGCAATCC
This sequence comes from Dysdera silvatica, assembly GCA_006491805.2. Classification (NCBI taxonomy): domain Eukaryota; kingdom Metazoa; phylum Arthropoda; class Arachnida; order Araneae; family Dysderidae; genus Dysdera; species Dysdera silvatica. The sequence continues at coordinate 153,357,230 of QLNU02015003.1, forward strand.
TCCCTTCATCACCAAATTAAATTTTTGGGGAAAGAGGGGCGAAGGGACCGGCGCCCCTTCGAATTGGCGCCTCTGGGCGCCAAGGTCGATCCCAATTAATCGACACTCTGCTGTATTTAAATATTATGGTGCAAGGACAGCACAAGTCGCCTGCATTAACAAAAAAAAATTTGCAAATTAAAAGTGTTTTTGAAGAAACATTCGTTATATAACCGTTATTATTAACCCTACATATATATTATAAAAGCACCGTTATTATTAACCCTACATATATATTATAGCAGCAATATAAATTCATTATAATGTAAAAAGTAAATGAGTTGTGGACGTTTGGCGCAGAGCGCCAAAAGAGAAGCGGATTGCGCCAGCATTGTTATATTTATTTCTTCCTCACCCAAAATGGCGAATTTAAAATTTAGATCCCCATTTGTTTAACAGTCCGAGAATCGGTCGGCCACTGATAGATCTTCGCGGCGATCGCAAGTGACAACTAAAATGTACGGAGCACGCAAAAGGATTCATTTTTATCTCCGTATTCGCAATTCAAGTCGGGTTGGATTTTGCTGTTGGTCTCGGGACCGGAATTCCGGATTTGAATGGGAGAAAAAATCGATGCGAAATTGGAATCGCAAGTTGCCTTTTTCCCGGTCTGTTTCGCATGATTTCCAGATTTAGGGGGACCAAAAGAAGGCGGTAAAAGCTTCACGTACAAGCAAAGGCATCAACCGACGACGGCCGGAAATGGCGACACACATTTTCGAGACGTATTCATGGAAAGGTCGTCCATGATAATGGACCGTTCAAGTTTTTGTATAACGGGCACGAAGCGTCGAAACCAGGCGGGTAGGTGCGAACACCATCAACCTGAGACATCAACCTACACCATCCTTTCAGTGGCAGATAGATGCGAACACGATCAACCTACAACAAGGGCCGTTTCTACCATTAGGCCGGGTAGGCGACTGCCTAGGGCGGCAAAATGGCGTAAAAAATTAATTTTAAGTCAAACGAATAAAAAATTGAGCAAATGAGGAGAAAAAATGAAAAATAGGAAAAATTAAAACATCGAATTGTTTTCAAAAGTATACGGAACGATTACTTAATACGTCTTTACTTTTTCACGAATGTAAAAATTTTTGATATGGTAATTATAATATATAAATTTTCGATATATTATACAGTAAAACCTCCTTAAGGCGATCGACGTCGGGTTCGTGAAAAAGTGGTCGCTCGGAGAGGTGGTTTCTGAATGGAGATAAAGATATCATTGGTTCTATGGGGTGGGCAGGAAATCCAGAGAAGCTGGTCGTTAAAGAGAGGTGGTCATTAAGGGAGGTGGTCTCTTGAATAAAAGTGGGCTTTAAAAGAGGTTTTACTATAGTACATATTAAACTACCTTAAATCATTTGCTCGTTGTGTCCGCAAATTCGTTATAGCAGAGTTCCTTTCTATATAGTACACATATTTGTAATGTCAGAGATATTTATTATTTGCTTTGGTTTCTCTTTTATGGCCGGCATATATTAAAAAACAAATGTGAACGCTCTTGCTGAAAACATTGGAAGAGAGAGTCTATTTAAAAAAAAAAACGGTAAGCGAAGTTCCACTGTCAGTGGCGTAGCAATTCAAAAAGTATGGGGAGGGGTTCAAATAGCTTCAAAGAAGGTAATGTGAGGCGGCCTTAGCGAAAATGTATTTTACGTCATAATTTCGACACCCACGTTTTCATTCATTGTTTAATTTTCCACACAAGTTCTTCTATATCTAATACATTTAAGCCTTCTAGCTCTGATAATACAACGTTGTGTTTTGAAATATTACTCCGTCAATATTTCAGTTTTAAAAAATAGAAGATGTTGCAATTAAACAATTATAACGTGCAGCAATTGTTTTACTATTCACAACACCCTAATGTTATAAATAGCTAATGTACATCTAAAATATACATGCAGTTAACGGATTTAATGATTAAAAATATAATATTTTTTTATTCTTTCTCATAAAAAGTAGTCACTTTATTCAGGTGGCCAATTTACCAAAGTGGTCGTTTTAGCCGGTTCCACTGTATAAATACGAAATAAGTCGAACTCTATTATAACGGACCTAGAGGGACCGGAGTATTTTCTACGTATTTATAGTGGTTATTCGCTATAACCATATCCATGGGCGGACTGGGCCGCCGGTGCGCCCTCGTAGACTATAGGACTCGCGCCCTCCGAAGTATAATCCAAGGTATGCACCCCGAACCTCTTAAGGCCTAAGGGACCAAACCCTGGACTAAAGTGAGTAGTGAGAACTTTCAACTGAATTTCGCTTGCAGGGAAAATGGTTTCACGTTTGTGGAAACTTTTGCCATTACAAATAATAGTATATTTGCTTATTGCTAACTAAACTGAAATTGCTTTAATTCTTTAACTGCTGGTCTTGTATATTGACCCGTGTCCTTTTTGTAATTCTTCGTTACTGTATATTTTAAGTTAGTTTAACTTGTTTATTAATATACTTTTACTGTATATCTTTCGTTTGTTTACCTTGTTTATTCATATACTTTTTACTGTATATCTTTCGTTTGTTTACCTTGTTTATTCATGTACTATATTAATTGTATATATTTTATATTACTGTACACTGTACTGTTATATTATTGCTGTATTTGTTATGGATGTTTAACCTTATCATACAACCCTGAATTTAACCATTCTCTGGTGTATTGTTACGTACTGGGAAATACGACAATTTTTTCGACTGAATTATCTTTGGCTTAAACTTTTAAGAACAAGCCATGTAACTATTTGTAATCATATCTGTACTGACCGAGGTAAATGCTGTCCGTTGGTCTGGGTGGCCTGTGGGCCTCCTTTGGGGTGTAAAAAATTTTTTCTCCAGGTCGTCCAAATCGCAGTTTCTCTGCTTATGGTAAGCCGGTTGATCTGGGTCACGCCAGGTATGCGCCCTTTGAGAGGACCCGGTCCGTCCCTGACCATATCGATATATTATACAGTAAAACCTCCCTAAGGCGACCGCCGTCGGGTTCGTGAAAAAGTGGTCGCTCGGAGAAGTGGTTTCTGAATGGAGATAAAGATAGCATTGGTTCTATGGGGTGGGAAGGAAATCTAGAGAAGCTGGTCGTTGAGGGAGGTGGTCTCCGAATAGAAGTGGTCGTTAAGGGAGGTGGTCTCCGAATAAAAGTGGGCTTTAAGAGAGGTTTTACTATAGTATATATTAAACTACCTTAAATCATTTCATTTGCTCGTCGTGTCCGCAAATTCGTTATTCCTTTTCTTCGCAAATTCGAGTTCCTTTGTATATAGTACATATAGTTTGTATCTGTAACGTCAGAGATATTCATTATTTGCTTTGGTTTCTCTTTTATGGCCGGCATATATTAAAAAACAAATGTGACCGTTCTTGCTGAAAACATTAGAAAAGAGTCTATTTAAAAATCGGTAAGCGAAGTTCCCATTGTCAGTGGCGTAGCAATTCAAAAATTATGGGGTTCAAATAGCTCTAAAGAAGGTCATGTGAGGCGGCCTTAGCGAAAATGTAGTTTTTATCGCTCAGACTAGTTTTTTATTATAGGAGAAAAAGGGGAACCGACTTCGAACTAGGGTCTCTCCGTTGAGCCCGGAGTGCCCTAGACCGCTAGGCCATCGAGGACAGGAACGAAACTCCCTTGCTCCGTATTTAAACGTTGTAAGATATTACTACCTTATTCAGGGCTAACACAATTGCCAAAGTATAGTCAACATACAAAGCCTCCAGGGCGATATTTTCTTTTTCCCCCGTGGGAAATTTGTTACCGATAATGTGTTTTGACAGCCAATGGGGGATTTGAGCCCGTAAGACCCCCCTTCTTGCGCCACTGTCTACTGTACACAGAGGCATATGCGTAGCCAGGGGGAGTGGTTTCGGGGGGTCGTAACCCCCCATCGCAATGAAATTTTGTATATTTAACATAGGAATATATGAGTTGTAGCTCTGTAACCCCTCCCATTAAGCTTATAACCCCCTTATGAACTTTCTGCCTATGTATACAGGCGATGATACATATAGATACGAAGTATGTGTGTATCTGGGAGATAGAAATTACGAACATTTACGAATGATTCGAAATTGTCAATCCAATCATTTGTTTCTAAAATGTTCGAATAGTAACCTTCCCCAACCTTCCGGCAGAGACAATTAAGGAAAAAAATACAGCCCAACACTAATTGGTTCATTAAGCGTAAACAAACTGCAGGAAATAACGTTATTTCACCACAACAGTATTCTAATTACAGTCCCGTACAAGGAAATAAATGAAAATTACTCTGAAAGTGACTTTTTTTTTGCAACACTGGAAGAAAGAGCGAAAAGAAATGATCAGCGAAACATTACGAGAACACGAGGGTAACTTACTGAACAGATAATATTTATATACAGTAGAACCTGCTTAAAGTGACCACTCTCGGAACTGGACAGCAATGGTCGCCATAGACAGGTGACCATTAGACACGACAGACTTTGGTATAGGCATGAATAAGTCCCTACCAGTTCGGCCTGTAACAGATTTTTTGGGGCGGCAAAATGGGATTATTATAAAAATGGTCAATTTGGGGCAGCAAAACAAGTGTTAGACAAAGGGTCGTAGCTACAAACTTGTTACAGAGGAGGAAATCAAAAATTTACAGGGGCTTAAAATTCGTTAATGTTTTGATGTATTTTATAATACTAAATATCTAAGTATACTAATATATTTAACGTTAATGAATAAATTTCTTAACCTAAATTTTGCATTGAAAATTTAGAGAGGTATACTAATATTTAGAATTTCCCTTATCTTTATTATAGAGTACATGAAGACTCAAACCTCTGTAAAATGCATGATGTACACAAGATCTACAGTCGAAATCTCTTTTGAATATATTTTTAACGTTAAGAACAATTTCCACTGTCATGTACAATTTTATGCAAAACAAAAAATTTAAAATAAATTTCTAAGGTACTTTATTTTGAAAAACTATTTTCCAGGGGTCTGACCACGTTTCATTGATTACAGTTATAATCGTACTGATTATCTCTAATTGCGAGCAAATAATCGTGAATGTAATCTGCAATCGTATTCATGGTTTTTTTTTGTTGTTTTTTTAATGTGTATTCATAATTGTAGTCCTAATCGAAAAATGGAAAATAACTGTAATTGATCTAAATTTGAAATTTTTTTTTGTAATCTAAATTTTGAATTTTTTTGTAATCTAAATTTTGAATTTTTTGTAATCTAAATTTTGAATTTTTTGTAATCTAAATTTTGAATTTTTTGTAATTTAAATTTTGACATTTAGGTAATTGTATTCGTAATCATATAAACTGATTATAATCGTTCCCAAGTCTGCAAGGGACACATCCCCTAAAAGAGCACAGCACAACACAAATTCTACGAAATCCACTGAGACAGGACTAGTGAATTAACGGGATCTCCGACCCATGGTAGACTTAAGCCTAACCAACTATCGCTGAGAATCGAACCTTACCCCCATTGAACTCAAAGGCAGCAATGGCAACTATTGGGGAGCAATTGCCCAACAGTAAAATACTCCCAGGGGCGCCAACTTGAAGAAATACTGGGGAGGGCACTGAAAAACCTCCATTGCCCAGTTCAGTGAGTCAACCACAGACAATAGGGTATCAATTCCAAATTTATGGGGGGGGGCACAAGTGGCTTCAAAGAAAGTTATGTGATGTGGTTTTAAAGAAGATGCATTATAATATCCATTGGGGATCTTGAGCCCCGTGAGTCACTTCCTGTCTTACGCCACTGAGCAAAGATAAGAAAAACAAATATTAATTTATTGCAACAATTAATTAAATTTATTATAATAATTGAATTTATAATTAATTAAATTTAATATAATAATTGAATTCGTTACAATTAATTAAATTTAATATAATAATTGAATTCATTACAATTAATTAAATTTAATATAATAATTAATTGGATTTATCATGGTTAATTGAATTTATTATAATTAATTGAATTTAATATATTAACATTTTTATGTGATGTCTCTCACCCTCTACGGTATTTTGCATTTATTTACGGTCCATAATTGTTTTGGGGAGCCTAAATGACTTGGGGCCCCCTGAATACTCCAGAGTTCAAACATTTACAGAAAATTGACAAGACATGGAAGTGTGTGTGATCGTTTATGAATCATCGCTATATATATATAGTCTATAGATTACGCAATCCTTAATTAATAATTTCTTGGCAACCCGGATACAATCGGCGTGCAGTTCAGATAAATGTTGTTTGAAACGGCGTTTTCAGCCGGGGTGAAACAGAGCATGTCTAAATGGAAGGTTAGTTGGGTCGGTCAGACACAGACGCAATTCCTTCTATTTTTATGACGACTAATATTATTATACAAGGGATGAAGTGTGCGTGGAGGGATTTCGGTCGCTTACTATTGCTCCATAAACTGGGGAGCAGTGGTGCATTAACCAAACTTGAAATTTGGAGCCCCCCCTCCAAAAAAAAAAAAAAAACACAACACAGATAGCATAAACTTCCGTTTAATATTAAAGCAATTGACATAAAACATTCATTTGCTGAATTCATTCACTCCTAATTTCATTTGTACAGACCAGTCATTTGGGTCTGTAATTGCTCTCGAGTCCAAAACGGTGGCCCGCGGTACCGCATAACACGCATAAAGTGTGTGTCATGATATATTGTCATAATCATGATACACATGTCATGATTACATTGATTAACTAAGGTTTTCTGCTCATTGCGTTAATTTATAATGTTTAATATGTGGGTAAACCCGAAACTCGGTACGAACTTTAATGGGAGAATTAAAATCAAACCTTTTTCGTTAATGCGCGTAAATGCATGTCCGCAGATGAAGGGCCGGGAACGGTGGGAGGGGCGAAAAGGTATGTCCAGGGGCCCGAAATTCTAAGGGACCTAGGACGAAACTTTAATAATACGATATAGTTTGTCATTTAAACGTAATTGGTTGGTGGGCCCCGATCTGCTAAACTGCACAAGGGCCCTTAAATTCTGTCCCAGGCACAGCGCAAGTGCAACTTTCTGTATGATAAGTACCGAGTCGTATGATAACCGTGTTTCAAGGGCCCAGGGCGGGGGTGAACGACCAAAGGGCCCCGGTTAGAATTTTTTCGCTTTTCCTTTTTTTTTTTTTTTAAATTATTCACAAAAGCGAGACTTAAAAAATTTACAAGGTTGACAATTCCACTGGCGTATGCAGGGGAGTGTTGATGGGGGTTGCTCCCTCCCCACTTACGAACTTTCTGTGTTCGTCTAAGGATAATCCGTTAGCTTTTAGTTCTTGAAAAATGGTAGGAGGCGGGTAGTAATTGGGGGGTACTCGGTCTGATAAACCACTTAGGCAGTGGCGTGGTAATTCAAAACTCGAGGGGGACTTTAAAGAAGATTATGTGATGCGGCCTTAGAGAAAACAATGTGTTTTGACACCCAATAGGGGCTTGAGCCCCCCGAGCTCCTTTTCTTTACGCCACTGCTCCTAGGGGCTTGTAAAATCCCATTCTCGATCATGAAGATTGTCGTACGTCCAAACAGGAGCATTGCGAACATATTAAGGACCTCCTTACATCAGTGGCGTAGTAATTTAAAAGTCATCTGGTGGGGTCTCCAGTAGCTTGTAGATGATCGTGTGATGCAGAGTTACAGAAAAGAGCGTATTTGGATATTCAATTGGGGGTGGTGGGGAGGCGTTTAAAAGTGGCTTCATTTGTGAAGAACATCACCCAACTGGATGTTTATTGTGAAGCTGTAAGTTACGTTTGCGGACACACATAAAATACAATCATTCCTTAATGGAAAAAAAATGTCTGCGTTCTACTGTTCCTTATCTCCCATTAGACTTTACACACTGAGTTTTGAATCACTCTGTACAATAATTTAATATGCTTCGTTTATAATAATAATTAGCACCACATTGTATACAAATGTTGTAGCTGTCCAGCACCTCCATCAGGCTCGAATCGGCTAATTGGCACACTACCCTATTTGTCCCAGCATGACCCCTGCTGTCCTTGCACCAGAAAAATTCAATTAACCTAATTAGCACGGTGTCGATTAACAAATTAAATGGGACCAAAATTGGTTCGGCTGCCAGGGAAAATTTTCGCATTCACCGGATAAATATTACCGGATAATTCATAATTATCAAATGAAAGAAGTAGACTAAGAAGAAACATCTAACCAAACCATTGTATTAATTTCTTATCAAAATATTGAATAATTCTCTGAATCGATTAAAATTTTTTTAAATATAAATACAGTTAAACCACGTTAAGGCGAACACCAAGGGGGAATAGAAAATCTGTATTAAGAGTAATTCATCTTGTCCGGAAAGGATAGTATACTATACAATTTGATAGAATTTAAGAAACCGATTCGTATTGAAAGTAATTCGTATTGAAAGCAATTCGTATTAAGCGTATTCGTCTTAACGAGGCTCGACTGTATTATCTTATCTCTCGCTTCCAGGAACGGTTCCGATAACTGAAAATTCTGATAATCCATGTTCGGCTCGTAGGCGTACGCAGAAAGTTCATAAGGGGGGGGGGAAGAGTTACAGAGCTACAACTCCGTATATTCATATATACAAAATTTCATCGCAATGGGGCGTTACAACCCGCCATTAACAGCTTCTACATAAGCCAGTGGTTCTGCTGCATGGGCATCAACTCTGGAGAAGTTCATTACATTCAGTAGCGGTCCTAAACAAAAAAAATTGGGGCACAAATTCCTGCCCTTGTGCACGTAGGAAATACAACAAAATCCGGTTATATTTGGGGGCCATGGCCCCCCGGCCCTAGCCTAAAACCGCCACTAATTATATTTATCAATTTTTATAATTGTTATATTTAATCATTAGTTTTTACAGTAATTTGCACGGCCAGGTATAATGATTCGGCACCGCGTAAGAAATGATATGGCAAACGCGCTCAGCGAGTCTACGAACTGATGAATTGGGTTTTTTTTGTAACTTTTAAAAACAATAGATGGCGCTAGTTGTCCTTCGACAGAAACTCGCTGACGCAATTAAAAATGGCGTCTCGTTCAAGAAACTAGGACGCTTTCAATTGGTCAAACAGGTACATGTGGAGCGCCGCCTATGAAGTAAGACTACGCAAGGTTAAGTAGACGAGCAAAGCAACGTAATAAACTTTCGCACCGGGTTTCGCAAAAATAAGGATTGAAACAGCAAACAGAATTTGCGAGTTATAAAAATTTACAATAAAGGATGGCTACACGGAGGGCGGTGGCGGATTTCCGCACATGCGCACGAGGCCTCAAAATCTCAAGGGGGGGGGACCCTATATCGTTTTAAATTTTCACGGGTTACTAAATATATTTTGCGATTTCTTACTACAAATAAATATTTTTCAAAATACAATGTGTGCTTGCTCTGAATTCATAATTTTCGCCGAAACATTTATAAATTATACTTTTATGGCTTGCAGGCTATGTGAGGTATCATGATGTCTTCACACAAACGTTTCTGTTGAATTTAAATACAGACAAATGTTGGGAACTGAACGAAAGAGAGTCCCAGTTAATTTCCACATGTGGTCATGTGTTACCCTTTCATTCCACGCGTCGAAACAGGGAGAAAGTTTTCCAACCGCACACATTTCTCGCATTTTCTAAAATTTTGTATATTTGCTGTTCAGACTGAGGCGAGCGCTCGAGCTCTACATTTTCCTGCCAAGTTCGCCATTAATAATCAGTCAATCAATGGTTGATTATTAATGCCAAATTCGCCATTAATAATCAATCATTGAATAAACCACATGTGCAGTTCTGGTCCCTAGAAACGAGCAAGACAAAACTTTTTCATGGGAATGCCAATCAATTTACCAAAGCAATAGGCATGTGGACAAGAACTTAACTCAGGATGTTTAGACACCACACTCCAGATGCCCTCAAGACTCCGGTAGAAGCTGAACTGACCAATGTAAGTGTTTGAATCCTTGCATGTCATGAAAGATGGTCCCCTAACACCATTCCATAGACTTTTTTCTTCATTCATTTTTCTAACTTCATTCCATAGACATTTAGGATTCCATAGACTTCATTTAGTAGAGTCTCTCACTTTCTCCTATCGACAAGCCACGCTATTAGAAGTCGTAAGAAGAAATTAAATACAAAATTTTCATCCAGCCAATTTCCCCGCAAAGCGTTTCATGCGTTTATGTTCCACACTGCGCTATAAGTACCATGAGCGCCCATGTGAGTATTTCCAGGGGTGGGCTAAGAAAAATTACTCCTTCTCAAAGCTGTTAGATATTTTAGCGAACGTGCAAGATACTGAACTGTTACAAAAATAATTGATATTGCTTGACAATTAGTAATGAGCTAAAAAGTACCTTATTTTAAAATGTAACTATAAAACTTTTGAAAGAAACACAGAAGAATCGGACAAATCAAATTTTTAAACCGTTAGGATGGCGCGAGCCTCCCTTTGCTCCCCCCCATATGGGCGCCCACGATAAGTACTAGACAATCAAAGCCCAGCTATCACTTAAAAAGACACAAGAACTCGAAATAGGAGCACAACAAGCTTCTTCTAAAAGGGTGAGTTTTTCAAAATATATTCTTTTCGAAAGTTATGCATTAAATTAAATGTGAAAAAACTAGACATTCTTGGATTTTTGAATGTGAATATTTTGCATTTTATCATTCAATGTTTCAGTTTGCTTGCAGTTATATAAGTGTTGAAAAAATCCAGTAATTCATCCAGTTGAAAATCATATTTATTAATACTTTAAATGTTTAGGTTAATTCAATAATAAACGCCAATAAATAAATTCACTTGAATACATAGTTAAAAAAATTTAGTACGCCGTTTTGGCGGAGCCTCCGAGAATGACGTGTGCACACTCCGACGACAAACTGAGCACTGATTTGATTTTAGAATTCGGAAAACAATTACACACAATCTTGCCAAATATAGAAAGTGAAAATATAATTATACAATATCTGAAAAATATGAAATAAAAGCACACGATTTGGCATGGTGCCAATTTTAGAAATTGAACTTTTTAAGTTTGTTTTTTCTTTCGTTTCTAAGTGGCAACAGTTCCGAAAACTTGCAAAGCGAAAGTTTCTATTGTGGGAGCCCACATGCTATGTATGTTATTTAGAAAATAACTATAATCTAGTTTTAATTTGGTTAAAGAAATTCTGAATATTTAAAACTAAAAATCAGCTTTCAATTATGCGAAGAGTTGAAAAATATAAGGGTAAAAGTAATATTTTTTTTGCTGAACTGAATTACGTGAAAAATTAAGATCTTAAAAAGCTATCTATCGGTTTTATAAGGCTACTTTAAAATGTTATAAAATTCACTTACATCCTTAATATTTTCACTTCTTCATATAATCTAAAATTTTTGCTACCCCATAATAGTTGTTAGCATTAGCGCAACTAGCCCTCGAAGTTTAGGAGGCTAATTGTGTTTTTTCGAGGTGGGGGGGGCTATAGTTCCCACCTCAATGGCCAGCACATAATATTACTTGAGTATTACATTGAGTCAGTGTTCAAGCGTCCTGTCTGGGATTACAGCGCCGCCCCCGGCGGCCACCCTTCCCACCGAAATCCTTTCACAATTTTTCCTCCTACATTGAGTCAGATATTCCTATATCCTAACCCCTGTAGTTACATCAATAGTTGTAAGATAAACGGGGACAGAAAAGGCCACAAAGAAAATATTTAGGAGGAGGGGGCCTCAAATTAGATTGCACCGGGGAACTCCCAAGTGCTAAAACCGCCACTTGGTGAAGGGGCAGCTTTTTTTTTTCCCACAACGCTCAGAAAATTAGCAGTGAGGTTCACGTAATAATGGTAGTAATGCTCCTTCTTGTGTTCGGAAGACTGAAAATGCCATATGTACATTAGCGTAGGCAGAAAGTTCATAAGGGGAGGGTTATAGGCTTAATGGGAGGGGTTACAGAGCTACAACTCATATATTCCTATGTTAAATATACAAAATTTTATTGCGATGGAGAGTTGCAACCCCCCCAAAAACCGTCCATTGGCTACGCCTCTGCGTATGCATACCCACTGATGGATCTGGAGAGGGCGGGGTACAGGTACAGGCGTATACAAAAAGTTCAGAGAGGGGGCTACAACTCCATATATTCATACGCACATATATATATACAAAATTTCATCGCAATGGGAGGGATTACAACCCCTACCTTGCGTAGAAGCTAGTGCTTCTCATTATGGTCACCACCGGGAATGGCGAAACTTTCCAAGATCATACGAGTATTCTTATTACCCGACCACCTACTTGAAACGGCCACCTCTTTTCCGTGGCAGAAGGTGACCACTTTGGAAATGTAATAATTTAAATGTAATAATTTAAATGCAATAAATTTAATAGTAAGTTTAATAATTAAATTTAATAATAAAATTTAATAAATTTAATAATTAAATTTAATAAATTTAATATTGAAATTAATAAATTTGTATTAATTTAATAAAATTCTAATAATTAAAATTTAAATAAAATTTAATAATTAAATTTAATAAATTTAATAAATTAAAAATGTAATAATTAAATTTAATAAATTAAAATGTAGCAAAATTAAATTTAATAAATTAAAATGTAATAAATTAAGAATTTAATAATTTAAATTTAATAATTAAAATGTAATAATTTAAACGATTAATGCCCAGGTATTTTATTCCAAGATAATGCTTCTGTACTTTCGGTTTGTAAACGTAAAATTTTGACTGTGTGGCGTTCATGGTTAGAGCGCTTCTTCACATCGTTGAAGATACCCAGACATGCACTAAAACCTCCCTGAGGAAGGTGGGGGGAGGCACCCCATCAGTGCGTGACAGTAGAAGACTTAAAGCGTGCAGTAGTAACACAGCGTAAACGCACAGAGATGAATAAACATGAACTTCGGCGATTTCAAGACCGGAACAATAGCAGCAGATAACCAAACAATGCATTTATGGATGTATTTCCAAAGTTTCACATCGTGGGCTGTTTTATTTCAACGGGGCAGGAGAGCAGTCGGGGATGTGGGAGTGACGCAGATTCTGACTAAGAATTCCATCGATTTGGGACAAATATTCTGCTGTGGTTCTTGTGAAGGGCGCAATGAACTAGTGTATGCATCTCAGGAAGGGGGAAAACACTAGGGGGTACTCGACCTGGGGTTCCAGTTGACAGAGACCCTGTCAAAATGAGAAACGAACATCCTCACCGGGAAGTTATTGTCTACATTCAGAGGTGTAGACGGAGAGTGTATTTTTTCTGCATCATTTTCCTGAACGAATTGCTTCACCAGCTGCGCCTGATACAGGGGACAGTAGTCTTCGAAACGCTACAAAATTTCTCTAATTCTTACTCTTACTTTTTTTTTTCTTTTTACACAAATTAGGGTTAACGTCTTTTTCTGTTTAACGACTTTTAACTCTCACTAACGTCTTTCGAAAGTCATTAATGAGAGAAAGAAGTAATGAAGAAGAATCTCTGAAGGCCCCGTATAATTTTTGTCCGGGCCTCGCGCCGGACCGCGGCCCGTCGGTTGAGGAACACTAATGTGAAGCATTCAAATCCGGAACACGAAGTGGTAGAAAAGGCAACGAACGGGCTGAACCAGCGAGATCAGAACCTCGGTTTTCCGCAAGGTAGAAAAAAAAAATCTTATTCCCAAAGTCCATCGTCGATGGGTTATCCAAAAAGCTTTGACAGCTTAACCAGGATACCGTTGCAAACAACCGAGCTTAGTAGAGATAGAACCCTAGGCCAGGGTCTTCGAAGGCTCTAGATCAGCGATGTGACTTCAAAAACACAGCGTATAAAAAATCGAGAACACGTGATCGAAATAATCGCAACAGGTTGTTAAAGGAGGTTGAGTATAATGTAGTCAACAATGGCCTACGCGGAAGCTCCGCGTTTGCAAATGGCGAAAATTTCCAATAGCGAAGACGTAACAGCAGATCAAAGTCACCAATGAATTCGAGTACAGGTTTAAACACACCTTGTGCATAAAAGATGAGATTATAAAAAATCGATTCCTGATGGGGGAAAAAAAAAAACCCCTGTCTAACTATGAGATGCCATTGTCCTCGATGGTTGTGACGAAAGATAATGGAAAGAGGACTTCAACTAGTGGATGGCACTGTATTCCCAGAAAAGGGTTACACAAAACACAGAAAGTGCGGGAGGAGGGTGACGAATATTAGATACCGAGTGACGCCAAAGTTTGTCGCCAATCGAACACAATGAGCCAGACATTCCATGGGACATTTCACAGTGCAAGAATAGCTAGGTTCATGCTTCGCCATGGCCTGTGGTTTTCCGGCGAATCTAAGCTTCTGTTGTCTGCGGAATAAACCCCGAACTACGGATCAGTAGAAAACCGGCAAACGTTCGCCACATTCTGGATTCGAACCTGCGTTTCTTGGCTGCTAGACAAACGCGTCACTGCTAGGCCACGGAAAACCGGGAGGAAGGGAATATTTGTATTACAAATGATAACATTTTATCTTAGTTTTTATTTTTCTTATGGACAGCCACTAGATTGAAGTTTTTAAAAACATATATTTATAATATATTTAAAATATTTGTCATTTTTCTGGTATTCATTAAAATACAGTGTGAATATTTAATACTTTTGTTGCAAAACAGGTTGCTCAATTGCTTAAACTTGATTAAGAATTTTTGTTTGTCTGGGTCTGCAGAAAAAAATATAAAATAAATAAATAAATAAATATATATATATTTCCAGCGTCACCTTCCAATAAGGGACATCTACGGGACCGGACACTTTGCCCCTTAAAAAGAGGTGCCCCACCTTCGGAGGTAAACACGTTAAGGTCCCTATTTAAAGGGATCGAGGACCAGAGAAATCAATCGTCCCTTAAACAGAGGTGTCTATTATGGGAGGTAACACTGAATATATGTATACCTTTCCACAAAGCGCAGGCTCCTAAAAGAAGGGAGCTGGTACATCCGCCATTTTCCTGCCATCGTATCACGTGATCCCATTCACTGCTGTGTTAAAGTTGAGTGATTTACAAGTGTGTTATTTTTAATAAAATAGGGTGGAATATGGGAAGGTGTGTCGCAATAAATTGCTCAAATCTCTCAAGGAACGAACATAAGATATTTAGATTTGTAACAGATCCTGTAAGAAGAAAATGGATTATTAATTTTCCAATGATAAACGTTGTTATGAAACCGGAAGTGTACAACAAAATGGCGTCTGAGGCGTCGGCCTAGAATTCTAGGGGCTCTATGTTTGAACAAGATGACTAATTTGTAATGAATCGTTGTTGTCAATTCCTCCGTAAGAGACACGCTTAAAATGTATGCGTGTCTCCCCGAAAAGCATTTCCTAGAAATAATTGCCACAATAATATCAATTAAAACTAATTAACAAACTTCACTGCCGGTGAGAGGGATAACAGACTGAACAGAAGTCGATGTCGGTAGTGCGAAAACGAAAAGCAAGCGGATGCATTTTTTGCTGACGTCATATCGACGTCACGCACGCGGAGCTGTTGCCACAAAAGGAAGATATAAGAATAAACTTGAAAAAAAAGTTTTACTCTTGACACGCGGGTCGAGGAGTTGCAATTTGACACACTCAACATAATGATTGAGTAAGACTCGTTAGAAGATATGTCCACGCACATTGACGACTTGCTAAGCTTTTTAATATGGAGGTTGTTGCGATGTGACGTCACAGGCGCCCATGAGTGACGTCTTCAAAATTAAGAAATATCGCATCCCCCCCACTTCAGATATTGTCATTGACCGTGACCTTCAACGATGTGTGGTAATGGTGTCCCTCACTGCTTTATGTCCACACTTACATTTCTGTAAATATTGTAACAGGCTGATGATGGTTTAGTGTTGCCGGCCATGTCCCTAATTTCCTAAATAAAATATGAATTTTCCCCCCTCACCACCATTTTTTAAGGATTTTTCTAATTATATATTTTTTTACTTCTATTTTTGTGAATATAATTTTTCCGAATTTTTTAAGTAAAATTAAGCAAAGACGTCCCTTTTCATGTTATATATTATTTGATGCATTATTTCTTTCAATAGACTGGGATGGCCCTCGCCACAAACATTTTAAACAATTATTTGTTTTTGTTTAGAACTGTTGGCACAGTTTAAGCTTCATCCAGAAACTCCAGATCGGTCTACGTAACGTCTTAAAATAAGCATTTTATTTAAAATCAGTATTAGATATATTATCAGGTACATTATTATTATTAGATATATTCTCAGGTACATTATTATTATTAGATATATTATCAGGCACATTATTATTAGACATATTATCAGGTACAACATTATTATTAGATATATTATCAGGTACATTATTATTATTAGATATATATTATCAGGTACAACATTATTATTAGATATATTAACAGGTACATTATTATTACTAGATATATTCTCAGGTACATTATTATTATTATTGACATATCAGGTACAACATCATTATTAGATATAAAATCAGGTACATTATATTATTAGATACATTTTAAAGTACATTATTATTATTATTATTATTAGATATATTGTTAGATACATTATTATTAGATATATTGTTAGATACATTATTATTAGATATTTGTTAGATACATTATTATTATTCTACATTTCATTATTGTGCAGATATTCTAAGTCCATGTTGTATTTGGTCTCTCTACATGCTATTATTATTATTATTATTATTAGATACTTTCATTCAGAAGGTATTTTATTCACTTTTAGCCAAAAGACATGCTATTTTTAAAATAACTTTGTAACTTAGCTTTTTTTTTTTAAAAACAGGAAACCATATCCCAAATGTCTGAATCAATTATTTGATTCTGTTGTATGGCGCAAAGACATTTAAGCTCATGCGGCGCCACGATCAAGGCCGGATTTAGAGGTCATTCAGTGGGTGGGGGGACGATTAATGACTTGATTTTTGAAAATGATACCTCATTGAAAAGATATAAGGTAACGATCCAATGTTAAATTTTCATTCAAAGGAGGGGGGGGGGGATTTCCCCCCTAAATCCGCCCCTGGCCACGACTTATAGATTGCCAAAGCACCCGAACAGCTTCCGTCTACGGAATCGAACCCAAATGATAAGCATGATAGAACCAAAGCGCATTCATTACCACAAAGTCACTGCGGGGCTATTAATGTCCATTACAAATTCCCAAATTAATTAAATATATATATATATATATAAAATCATGTCGGTAGAGTAGGAAAGGGGGGGGCTCAATGGGATCAAGCCTCCCCCCCATGAGTGTTAAATTGCTACGCTACTAAACTCACGTTCTTTCCCTTTTTCCGTATTTGGCAATCCCATTTGTTCTTGTCTTTTTTCATCAACATATTGCTAATTAAATTTATTCCAACAGCACTATCGAATGAAATGGTTTTACAAAATAACAGCAATTAAAAAAAGTCTCCTTCACCGTAAAAGAGTAATAATGTTAACGAATTAGGGAACCTAGTGTTTTCGAACGAATTGAATTTATTTAGAAAAATTTCCTATTTCAATTAGCCGGCGATCTCTGCAATATCTTGGCGACAAATTGCGACAACTTTTCTGCAAATTAGAACGTTCAACGGCCGGCGAAATAAAGCTGAAATAGCGACGAAACAATGTCGAGAAAATGTTTCTTTTTGTTTCGAGAAGTCTCGGCGAATGAGGCAAAGAGGGCTGCAGAGAAAACCGTGACCGGGGGCGGTCACGGCATTGGCGATCAATACGGGAACCACCGCGCAGAAGCGGAAGTAGTAGAAGAAGGGGAGGAGCATCCCCAGAGCGAGGGCCATACTACTTGTGAAGATGAGTTAAGGCGATTAGAGTCTTGGCATCGGTATTAGCCAATATAAGTCCTCGTTTCAGCTTTGCTAATCGGCAGTAGTAGTTACGACGTAAAGATATAGCTTCGGAAACAATATCTTATTATTTATTGTAATTAGAAATTACGTAATCAGAACGAGACATGTATAGGGTGCATCATAAATATTCGAACCATTTGGAATTCCAGTTATCGTATTACATTTACATGTATATGCAACATGTCATGTGTGTGGGTCCACATGGTTATATATAATATTGACAAACAAAAAAGTAAACAAAAAAAGTAAACTAAAAGTAAATAAATAAAAGTAAGTAAAAAACAAAAAGTAAACAGCGCAAAGAAAATTTATGTATATTCTCACAGATGGCGTTGAAAGCAGTTGGACTCCATGCCTATATTTCACTGTCATTACAATGTTCTAAACGAGGTCACCAGTGGGGGTCTAATCAACATTACCATTTGATGATGTAATGGCACACATTGCAGTCAAATTTTTATAATTTGTAAATTAATTTTGCATCTTTAAGTTCCAATATATTGTACGGACAATCATCTAAGGGGGCCGCCCCGGTCGCGGCGCCACAATTCGGAGGGCGGCAATTAGCCTTTAAAAAACAAAATTTATTTGTTTTGTTACCCCATTGGGGGGCGGCACTGACAGTCAATCGGCCCGAGCGGCAAAATATCTAGCTATGCCACTGCGGACAATATACTATATAAAAATAGCTTATCAATTCAAAAATTATGGTGTTATCAACTTTAAAAAAAAAAGTCGTGTGCCCGGGGAGTGTCCCCGGTTCGTCCCATTCTCCACGCCGGACCCGGCGTTGGCTCTCTTCGGTCCATGTTTGTTGGTGATATTCATGGCGTAAGGGCACCTCTGGCGCTGTAATGGATCGATTACCCCCTCTTCTTTCCTTCTCATCTGTCCATAGTGGTTGGTTGCATAGACTGCGCGCCTTGTCTGGAATTACAGCGCCGCCTTTGGTGTCAACCCCTTTCCAACCCTGTCTTGCCGAAATCTCTCTCCTATGACAATTAATTTCAAATGGAAGTGTCCGGTGCGGAGAAGGAGGGTCATCTTGCGAGATTTGAGAAATTGAATTCCCACACAGTCAATTACAATATAAATTATGACAGTAAAAATATTTTTCACTTGCACATTTTCGCTCATGATAGTAATGGAAAGAGTGTACGAAAGACGGGAAGTCGTTTATACACCTTTTCGCAAAATCAACAGATGGTAGAGAGAGAGAGAGAGAGAGAGAGAGAGATTCCCATTTATTAACGTAACCGCCTCTTTTCCACTCATCGACGAAAAATAATGAACGCAGAAATGGAAAATGCCTATTTCGGATTATGATTGCACAACGAGCAGGGATATGCTAGGGTGCTTATAGGCCCAGGTCGAGTAGAAAATGTTTATAATATAGGCCCCCCCTTTCAAACGACATTGAGCATTTTTCACAATTAGTGCTACCGTTTCATCAGTTGAAAGTAGGGCCCACTAAAAATCGCAGGCCCGTACTATTTGTTCGCCTCACCCCCACGCCCTGAAAATGAGACACCTTCGATGGGAACAGCTCTTTAGGGTGCCTACGGCCATAGGCGTACGTAGGAAGTTCATAAGGGGGGGGGGGTAGGGAGATTTCAAGTATTACGTAAGCAATATTTTGGCCATTTCAACCTCCCCCCGGGTAAGCAAAAATTAACATTGGCTAACATAGGAAAATAAGCACCCCCAAAGGTCCTTACGTAATACTTGAACGCCCCCTTATAGGCTCGATGGGTTGGGTTACACAGCTATAATTGACATATATTCCTATGTTGAATATACAAAATTTCACTGCGATGGGGGTTACAACTCCCAACCCTAGGCTATGCCTATACATCCGACGATGAGAGCTTATAATCCAGATGCAATTAGTGACCCATTAAATAATAGGGGGTGCAAAAATTCAGAGAGATCAGATAAATATAATTCCGGGGGTGGGAGGAGGAGGTACAGAGGTCAGAAAGGAAATTAGTGTTGTTGATGTTAGTTGAGCATGATGAAAATAGAAAGATTGATCGTAACTGATGAACCTGTATTCCCAGGCAAGGGTCGTAATAATTTCCAAAATGCTTGGAGAGTGGATGGAGCCTACTTCGAAGAAGAGGAAGGGATGATGAATAGTATTATCATTGGTTGCTTTAGAGCGCTTCGAAACAGCCCATGGATCATGAAGATGGTATGGTAGCAGATTTTTTTTACATACAATATGGCGACTAGGAGAATTGCAAAAAAATAATGCACTATATCATCCCTAGAGTTTGTGACGAAAAGAAGACTTTTGTATGGCCTAGACATGTAGAAAAAAAATGGGAGCAACTAGGATAGCCCAGAAGCCTCTGCGAATCAACCCAGTAGTCTCTGCGAATTAACCCAGGAATAAGAAGGTAATGGGCGCCTTAGGAAAAGATGGTTGGTAAAAGTAAATCTCAAAAGAATGGACGTGGGAGAATGGTAAAGGAGAACTTTAGTGGACGACAACTGTTAAAGAGACCCAGGCCTTTTAGGGACTTTAGCACCAGAATAGTGAGAATACCGCGACCTGACCCGGGTTACAGAACGCTACTGATAGAACCACCAACAACGCAGTTGCGACTTTCGATTGAGGGGATGGGTCGCGACCAAAACGGGGATAAAGCGGCTGCGTCGAATTAAAGGTAGTGGCAGAAAATAAACTTAGAAACCTTAGAAACAACACGCACTTCGAAGCTCATGACAAGTTGTCATTTTTAAAGAAAATGGAGTGAAGGAAGAGATCGAATTCCCTTTTAGGGAAAAGGCGACTTTTAGAATTCCCGATATTTCCCCAGGATTCCCTCTCTCTCTCGGTATTTCGGCGAATGGCGTTTCGTCTTCGAACTCGTCTTTTATTCAACGAGCATGGAATCCCCCGAAGTCTCAGTACCGGGTTTTCTTCAGTAAAAAGAATTATTTCCTAAACACAGCAATGTTCCCTAATTTTCCCTCCGTGGACAGTGTTGTCATATCACACATGTATGCAAACGTTAAGTTACTTTAAGGTATAATTTCCCTTGTTTCTCGTCCAAGGGGCCTCATAAAAATTGCAGGAATGTCGATCGAGCAGAAAAATGAAACTTTGTTCGAAGAAGCCCAAACGTTAAAATCTCCCGCGTCGAAGGCAACGTGACCTACCCACATTGCCATGCGAATTTAATGAGCGCCCCCTCCGCCCTCTTTGAGGCGGTGGTATGCGGCACTCATCATTCAGCCAACGAGTGGAAAGGGGCGCATGGGGGGCGGTAGGATAGATGCAGCGGGGGGTCGGGAGCGATGAACTGAAGGTTTCCTTTTTCGCTCCCACGACTATAAAAGAGCAGAAAAAAGAAATGTCAAATAAAGAAAGAAAAGAAAGGAAGAATTTGTAAGAGGCCAGACACGCATACACAATGAAAACAAGCTGGGATATCTTACTAGCAATCTCAGTGTGCGTACGTCCTTGTCAATTCTTCATGTCGTAAAAAACACCGACTTGAAAATGGAGACATTTTGTTAAAAAAAAAAGTGGAGGGGATTTTTTATCATTAAGTTCCCACATTCAAACCATGTAATTTTAAATTAATTCAACAAGCAAGTGAAAGAAAATTGCCTAAGGTCGATATTTAAATTTAGCGGTGGCGCAGTATAGCCCAGATGCTCTTGCGCCATAAAAAATTCAAATGAACAAATTTAGCGGGTTTCAATTAACATTAATTCGCAACTCTCTAATCCGCAACTCTCTAATCCGCAACTCTCTAATTCTCAAGTAACTCGGTAGGTTTTCAACGTTAACAATAGCCGGAAAACCTTTACCTTATTTACGGAAGACCTTTACCTTACCCTTTTTATTGACCATAGACAGAAAAACCAAAAGCTGTTCAATTCTATTAAAACACGCAAATAAAAAGGAATTCACTTGAAATTATCATCTTCGGGAAAAAAAATCAATTTACACATACAGTAAAACTTCTCTTAAAGACCACCTCAATTCAGCAACCATCTTTTCTGGAAACGGATTTTCTCCCTCCACCCCATAGACCCAATGCTAAATTTACCTCCATTCAGAAACCACACCTCTCTGAGCAACCGCGTTTTCACGGACCCGATGGCGGTCGCCTTAGAAAGGTTTTGCTGCACACATCAAAAATAAATTTATATGTATACAGAGTAAGCATAAAGAATAATAAATTTCTCCAAAGTGGTCCTATTATGGGGGTAGAGGTTGCGCGTTCGTCAATCGTATTGTTGATCCGAATTCAATCCTATTCAGGAACGGATCCAGAAACTATTTTCGGGGCGCAAGACGTAAAAAGCAATGCAGACCTATTTCTAAAAGATCTATAATGTCTACATTTTTTATTCTTGAGGGGGGGCGCCTTGTGTGCCCCCCCCGACTCGCCTCTAAACGCGCCGTCGACTGCGTGCTGTTTGCCCATCGTAGTCGGGAGGGATGAATACCTTACGCAAAGTGTGAATACCTTAGGCAAGGGGTGAATACCTTAGATTCAGGTTCTGAGGAAAACTGTAGGTCCAAAGGCATCATGACCTCAAATGCTCAATGGTGGTGGGGGAAGCAGAGCTACAGCTCATATATTCATACGTTAAATAAACAAAATTTCGTTGCAAAGGGGGGGGGGTACAACCCCATCAATATCCCCTGCGTACGCCAGTGCTGCCTGTGAGATCCGTACACGCTCACAAGGGAGATAGTGATCGACGCCTGTAGCTTAATGGGTAGAGCATTTGACAGGTAATCGAGTGAATGTGGGTTCGGGTCCCACCAAGGGCCAGAGGGATTTGGGTTGCCTAAGCAATAAATGTTCGGATTCCTCGGAGAACTAGGTCCTGGCAAAGCATGAGCCCCTGCCCTTTAAAACGTAAACAAAAAAACTTTTTTGTACTTGGTCAATTCTATTTTATCAGTGTGAATGTATATTTCGCCCTGTTTTTACCGAAAGTACTTATCACAACGTTACGATAAAAGTCGTAAATTTAAAATGAAAAAAAATCTTTATTTTTACGATCGCTTTTTAACCTTACGATAATTAACGCCGCCGCTGTTCCGCAATTATTCATTTCTTTCATTTAAATGTTTTTTAACGTAACTTTTTTCTTTTCTTTTTTTTTAGCGACAGTTTGGAAGATGCAATTCTAATCTCATTTTAAATCGTAAAATTAACTCTCTGAATAATGTCATTAGGGCTGGCGGGCCTATTGTTAAAAAGTGTTCGAAAAATTTTTAGCTTATTAATTTTCGAGGAAGTTTTATTATTTCGAAATCGTTCGTTCGCCACGGGACTTTAAAATCATTTTCTTTGTTTATGTAAAGAGTATTTTTTTTTTCTTCCACCGCAATAAAGTATTTCGACGGCCGGTGGGCGAGCAATTCAAAGTTCCTTTTGAGAAAGAAAAATGGCTCTTAATTATATTTCTTTCCTTTTCTTCCTTATCAGAATTCTGTTTTCCGGGCTCTAATTTGCATGGCCCCCTAAAAAGTGTTATTTTACCTTCCTTGTTAAAATTCGAGACTAAATTTTGATATTGCTTTGAAAGCGCACTTCGACTTGGGGTTTCGTTATGGTCGGGGCCGAGGTAACGGGGAGGGGGGGGGTATAAGCCCCTTTAGAAAAAATTGCACCACTTCTCCTTAGTTTCCATATTAGAAAAAGAAATCCAGCGTTATAAACCCCCATTTGGTCATATATTTATGTATATGGTTGCACATCAATTGCAAAATTTTGGGTTGGCACAGTGCGCCATATGACCTAAATCCATCTGCAGCGTATAAGTATTACGAGTGCTGCTAGGACAACCAGTAAAGATAAAATAGGATAATTTCTTACCAAAAGAAGTGAAATATATAATTGAAGAGTTTGGTAACAAAGATGTAAAACTCCATTTTGAAGTTTTTTCAGGAGAGCTGAAAAACTGAACTTATTGTTAACTGCACTAATAGCCTAGGCCCATCTTTGAATGCGATTTTCTTCATGTTCTAGCCGTTTTTGATACTAAGGGACCTGGGACTTGAATTTAGCGTGGAAAATCCTATAAGAATGAATCCATAACTCAATTTTGGGGGAAAAAAAAAAGAAAAAAAATGGAGTTGTCCGTCTTTGACACCAAACTCCAAGTAGGCTGAAGCTTATGGCAGAAAATTTTTTAAATCTGCTATTGTTTATCGGTGTGCTACTATTGAACGCTAATGACTCTTTCTAAATGCAAATAAACCTCTGTTTTTATGGAAGAATGCATATCCTTCAAAGCTTTGTATACACTAAGAGAGGTGGTGTATATCACACGTATTTCCTCTTCAGATATATTCGATCGACTTTGGCCCTCCACTCTAGGACCAAATGCATTCGCGAACACAATATTGTTCGGCATCAACGGAGTGTCAAAATCTGTACTGTAAATTATTACTATATACGGATTCACCCAAATACTGCATTTTTAATGACGTTGCATATGGTTGAAAAAAAGTATCAAAACTTTTACGTAATAAACAAAAATAAATAAATATCCCAATTGTTTAACTCAGTTTACTACAGGACAGATTGCATTTAAATTAAAAGTTTTATGACATAAATTAAAAAACTAAATTTCAGTTTTTGCCGGAAGAAAATGTACCCACAAACAAAGCATCCCAAAGCCTCGACATACTGTCGCCTAACCAATTAGTTTTTATGACTTTGTCTGCCCCAAAGGCAAGAAATGAGGAGTGTTGTTCGCAAGAAGGGCAATGGGAAAGGTGGCCGCCGAAGGTGGCGGCGCTGTGATCCCAGACAGGACGCTTGAACAGCGCAATCAGCCGCCGAGGCGGCCGAGGGGGGGATGGATTGCCGATCAACACGGCATTCATATATGCACGTTCACGTTATATAAGAAATGACGACAACTATGGTTAGAAACTTCTAAACCAATCGAATGCCGCCACTGGTTTTTTGACAAGACTTGATCAGACTTTCTCAAAATGACATATTATAAATTCGTATTCAACGCATTTTCGATTAATATAATTGTAGCCAAAACAAACAGTATAATGCTTTTGAATGAATTAAATCAGAATTGAATGTGATTTATTGCCTTTTTTCTTTTCAATTATTGCGATTTTATTTTTATTTTTTTTCAATTATTGTGATTTATTGCACTTTCCTTTTCTAATTATTGTGATCTAGGCTCATTTACATTCCTAATACGTAATATTATTTAATAATTTGTTTAACATATAAGGTTGTATTTAAATTAAATAACTTCCATAAATTTGTACACAACCCCTAAGAGAACACTGAGGGCTAAAGCTGAAACAGGTGCTGTGGAGGGGAAGCCTGTAGTAGACCTGCAAAAGCGACAAGATTCCCATCCCCAGCAAAAGCGACCACGGCAAACGCGACGACGCCGCAGCGGATACCTCTCTAGCTAGAATTTTGATACAACATAATTTCACAAGTTTTATCCATGTGTGTATCACAATTTTCTCAAATGAGGCCCACCAAAAGTCCTAAATAAAATTAATACTTTATATTCATCAATTCGTAAAAACGACGCTCAGTCAGTTCTTAAGTTATTACAAGTTTTCCACGTCCCTCTGCTAAAGATATACAACAACTGAACTCTTTAAAATAAGCATAATTCAGAAATATGAAAATTTACATTTTTTCTTGCCAACATCACCGCATTCTGGAAGAGAATCTCGTAACAAGCTTCGGCTTTATATTCTCTTCCATTTCTAACACAAAGCCTAAAATAATTTAATATAGATCTTCTCTTACATTTCTATAATTTTTATACTGCTCAAGCTATGTATTGATAAATGTTGTATATCAGGTTGCACAAAAATTATCATTTATTATTATGTGAAATTTCAGCGAAATCTGCTGAATTTTTCTAAAATTTTAGGAATTTCACAGGGCTACATCTTTGCTCCCAGACAGGAGTCGGGATACTTTTTTTGGCCCATTATCCTTCATTTAACGACCCCTCTCATGTGTAAAATTCTTAAAAAAATCGGACGTTGAATTCTCGTAAGGTCCCCTCGTCAGGGAGTAAATACGGAGGTTAATGTATATTGGTGAATTAACTCCTGCCTCACTAAATTTTGCCACGAGCCGACGCTAATATTTGCTCTCATTCCATGTGATTTATAAATTTGAGCTTGTGTACGGAAAAAAATAAAATAAAAATGAAAATAAATAATAATAATTCCGTTTTGTTTTTTTAATTTCTCCTGTTTATCTAATTTTCTGTGAGAAATATCGACAGTAATGAGAAAAGGAAAAAGTAAATTGTTATTAGCATGTAATTTGAAGTGATTTGTCAATACCGCTCGATTTCTATAGAGTTTTCATAATTTCGTATTAGAAAAACTTTCAAAGATCTTATCGCTTCATATAATGGCGCGATTTCACCAGAATTTTATCGTTAGCGTTTATAAAATTAACCCGAGTATAATTTAGCTGGAAAGAATATCAAAAGTTTTTAAGATAAATTAGAAAAATCACTGTCGAAATTGAAGTTCCAGATTGGTTTAAAAGCGTTGTCTTAAAGAGTTGATTTTTCAAATTTTCCGGGGGAGGGCCCCAAACCCCCTTTTCTCTGATGACTATTCCATACCCCCAGGCTCCTCGGTAAGGCCCCTCCCTAAAATATTAGGGCCTCGTAAAAGTGAATGGCCCAGAGCCCTGCAAAATCTAGGGCCGCTACTGCTCGCGTTCTTTGCAAATCCGAAATATACGCCCTTTGAGAGGACTTAGCCCGCCCCTGAATATACGCATTTCATAGGCTAAATATAATTTTTAATTATTGAGACGTTTCCGGACACCAAATATTATTTTTTTTAATCTGTATATAAAATGAAACTTTTCAATAGACGGTGTAAAGAATATGGCCTATAAACAAGGGTTGTTGGTTGGCTGATTGATTGCTTTACGCCGCCAAAATGACAGGGTAATCTTGCGCCAAACACCACCAAAAACAAAACGGATGTCTCAAAACGAAGGGCATGTGTATAGTATAATATTTATTTAAAACTCAGCAGTTTACAGCGAACGCTCACGCAGAGAGTAAAAACCATAAAAACACCACACAAAAGGGAAAACTCTAAAACAATTTAAAACTCAGCAAGTTACAATAAAAGCTCATGCTGAGATATTAGCCGTAAAAAAAAAGGAAAACATTTTAAAAAACGCGACGTGTCATAATTATCAACAGCGGACCAGAATGCAATAAAGGAGCCACAAGCAATCCCTTCCTCAAGCAGCAAGTTCCAAATTCTGCAAGTTCTAAAAGTAATGTGATGGCATAGGACCAGAACCGTTTCTACGCGATTTTACGCTCTAGGCGAGAATTAAAAATGCCGCCCCCTACCATCACTCTTTCGCCTATATTTCGTTTTCTATCACCACCAACATCCAGCGGTACAACAACGTAAATGTTCTATTATGCTTTTAATCATTAAACCCGTTAATTATATTTATATTTTAAACTTATATTAGTTATTTTGTAATATTAGGGTATTGTGAATAGTAAAACAATTGCTACATGTTATAATCGTTTAATTTCAATATTTTATATTTTTGAAAACTGAGATATTAAAGGAGTAATATTTCAAAACACAACGTTGTATTATCAGAGCTAGAGGCTTAAATGTATTTGATTTGATTAATTAAACAATGAAACGCAACAAATTTTTACATTCTTCCAAATAAAGACTTTTTAAGTAATTGTCCCGTATGCTTTTGAAAACAATTATATGTTTTAATTTTTCTTCTTTTTCATTTTTTCTCCTCATTTGCTCAATTTTTTCTTTGTTTGATTTAAAATTAATTTTTTACGCTATTTTGCCACCCCCTAAAATTTTGCCGCCCTAGGAGGTCGCCTACTCCAGTTTAATGGTAGAAACGGCCCTGAATATGACACGATGAAATATTATTACGAATGAGGAAAGTTACCTTTAATTAATCTTTAACAAATGTTTTCAGTCCTTTCAGATCGTCGCAAGAAAATTAAAAGGCTAACTCAAGAACTACGAAGATTTCGGTTGTTCATGCATCTATAATCAGCAAAAACAGCCTGGGCGAAAGCCAACTTTTCCTTATAATGACGCCAATTCTACATAGATCCCATCATCCGCCTGTTTCGAATTTCCTTCACCAATATTTTACCAAAAATGACAATTTGTTACACGTGTTTATCACATTCATTTGAAGTATTCGACAGATATTTAAAAGTAAACTTCCCCTCCCCACCCCAATCGTCTCGCATCATTTTTCTGTCTTCTGTTGAAAGTTATCTGAAATAAGATCCCGAAAGACTGCGAAAGAATTTTATTTCTTCATAATTCTTACCGACCTGGTAACGTACACAGACCATGCCCGTATTGGGCGGGGGGGGGGATCTTAGGGACCGGTCAGCCCTCATTTAAACATCCAGTTCTCCCACTCACATTGGGGGGGGGAAATTCCTTAACTTTTCCAGGTTTTCCCGACAAAATTCCTTGACCAATAGCAAACAAAACCTCAAATTGAACTTCGGTTTTGGGAAAAATAGCTCCACATTCAAGTTTAGCTATTAGGAGCGGAAGTTGGGAAGGTTTACCTTGACTATTAGGGACGATTACAAATGCCGTATGACTATCAGGGACGATTACGAATTCTCTGACAATTCCGGATTTCCCAGGCACGTGAGAACACTGAACATCTACTGTTAACATAGGCATAGAGTTATATGGGCCCAAACTTCTAATAATTTGTAATAAATTGCAAGTGTACATACATTATAATGTACAAACGTTTATAATATGTGCTTGGGGCCCCCCAATAATTTTTAAAAACCCTACGTTGATGACGATTACGATACTGGTGTACGCAAGGGGGGTGGACCCCCACTGCGATGAAATTTTGTACATATACATGTGAATATATGGAGTTGTAGCTCTGTAACCCCCACTGTTGAACTTTCTGCGTATGCTTATGGCGACAATACGCCCCGCGATTCGGCATGGACGCCGACGGCATGAAAATATTGGGAAACATGAAACCCTAATACCAACGTAGGGGGATGGGTCCCACTGTCGGCCCTTCCGCTAACGGCGCCCGCGCGATTTGGTCAGAGCGTAATGGACCAGTAAACGATCTTAAAATTTCCTCAGGTTGAAATTGTCAAATATAGATATAACATTCGTCAGTTCAGACTGGTACCGATACGTAGGTGTGTTTGATTTTACATGCGCAGATCTAAGTAGTTATCATCAGGGGCGCCCGGAGCCAACGCGGGCCCTTCAGGCTCACTTCGATGGGCACCCCATGACCCCTTCCCTGGGTAGTGGCATGGACATTTTTTTATTTTTTTTTTGGGGGGGGGGAGAGGCTGAATCCCCCGAATGAACAAAAAGTATGAAATAAGAACGCTTTTTTTTTTTTCTTTTTGTACTTATTACTTAATTATTTTACAAGATCACTGCATGTGCACCGGAACGTAAGACCGTAGCCGGAACATTCTCGCCGGAGGCACATTTTTTTTCGTTCTTAAATAAACAAGTATAATAAAAAAATTTTTTTTTAAAGTCAATTCCTTCAATGCGCTGCTCAAATAAAAGGGAAGAAAGGGAAAAATTGCGAAAAGCAATTTTGGCGACATTTGGCTGTAATTGGCGGCAAGCATTAATCGCCAAATACACCAAAGGAAAGCAAAAAAAAAATCATTTAAATTTAATTAATGAATTAATATTTGAAAAAACTGTATTAACATCAAGTGTCATCCACTACAAGTTTAAAAAAATTTATTTGAACTTGATTGGATGGATAGAAAGTATTTTATTAACGATTGAAAATTTGAACAAGATATATATATATATATATAGGGAGAGTGTGAGCTATATATATATATATATAGGGAGAGTGTGAGCTAATAGAAGGAATTGAAAACATGAAAAACATAAAGAAATGAGGCAAATTTATAGGTACAAAAATAAAGGAATTTTGAAAAAGAGCTACAAGAAATGGTTTCCACACTTCAAATGATGCTTATTCCTGATATCTGAAGGCATAGGAGTAATCTGGCGGGGCAAGAGGGGCACCTTCCCCCTCAGTTTTTTTTAGAACAGAGGCAAAATCGTATTTTTTCCATCCAATTTTATGTTTTTTGTCATCTTTGCCTCCCAGTTTACGCTACATTTAACCCTCAAGTTACTTCTATGCCTGAAGGTATTACTAACTCTCAAATCGAACTATCATATGACTCCCCAAAATTCGTGTATTACAAACGCAGTACACTTGAGTGTAGAATACAATATTTTACGAGAATTGTGCCACACACACGCTTCATTATATTGTTCCTTAAAACAGAAACTTTAGAGATACTTCTCTGATAGACAATGGCTGTCATATGTGAAACCATAGTCAATAATCACACGTTCTACGTCAACTAATTTAAGCTTTTGTTTGTTTTTTCAATAATTAAATAAAACGAATAAAAATTTTACTTTAGTTTTGTTAGACATGTATTTTTAATGGGTTTTTTGTGAATTTTACATTTTATAGCACTATACTTTTCCCTGTCTTAGATTTTGGAACAAAATTTTTCCAGCGGAATACGTCTCCCTCCCCATCCTTTGATAAGAGTGTAAAAATTTCGGTGACATTCTGTTCATTAGTTAAGGCGATATAGAAAATTTTGAATAGAAAAACTAATATATACATGCTGTAATCAACTAAATTCGTTCCTATTGAGTAAAATACAAAGTGCGGGAAAATAACGTCTTTTAATTAGTAAAATCCTACCCACAAATTTAAAAATGTACCATTTAGTACATAATAGTAGAAGAAATCATTTCCAGTACTTGTTTCGAAAGATGGACTTTATGCAGAGGATAGGATACTTGATTCCAAATCATACATCTGCTACCTGAACAATAAAGAATTGACCAACGTCCCATAAAATAAATAAGAATATTTTCTGTGTTTTACATAACCCAAACAATTATATATATATATATATATATTTAAATACTCATTTGTACTCCAATTTGCTCTTTGATCAACTGAATTTAAAACCATGGATTTTATAATTAAGTTCCGAACATGTGGACGATTTGATATTTAAAATTCACTAACGGTCATGAGAGAAGCAAAGAGGAGAAAGCATTGAATAATAAGGATTCAGGTAACTGATTTTTCAAAGGAAAAAGCAGACAATGAATTCTTCAAGCGGGGGGAGAATTGAGATAGTAGGTGGGAGGTGAGTGTTGTGTGTTTAAGGAATTGGAAGTGTCATCATTCGCACAATTTTACTT
>QLNU02015003.1:153394828-153409553 GCA_006491805.2 Dysdera silvatica
AAGTCTCATTAAAACTTCAGTTTCGGGGGCGACCGGTCCCTAAGCTTCCCCCCCACTCTGGATACGGGCATGGATAGTCCTGATAATCAGCAAGGCTCGACTATTTTTAAACTGTAGAGCCCACAAATATACAACGACCCCTTTTGGTAAATAAGCGAAGGTAGATAAATGAGTAAGTAGAGATAGCTACATGAGTAAGAAAAGATAAGTTGATAACTCAAATTCTTAACGCATGAATAAAATACAGTAAATCCCCTCATTAGCGGACACATACCGGAGAAAAAATTTGTCCATAGGAAAAAGGGATTTTGTTGTGAAAGAAGTTTCTGGCCGGTAAAGTTTTAGCTGACCATATTTAAGAGGGTATCCGTTAAGACGGGGTTTTACTGCATCGAATTCCTTTATATATATATATGGATTCTAAAGCTGAAAGTTCCGTGGTCATTTTTTAGTTTTTTTCTCCCCTCAAGATTGTTTATTGGATCCTTGCAATCGTGATTTTTAGGACTGAGGCACACTGGGAAATGAGCATATAATTTACAGGTACAGAATCAGAGGAAGGGGAAGATCTACTTCAAAGAGTTGGAAAAAACTAACCAGCAACGGGGGACTCATATTCATCACCTTAACATGACACCCCATGATGTCTAAGATAGGAAAGACTGGAAACGTCGATGTTTTTACTCCACATAGACAAATGACTGGGAAAATGATTATATAATATAAAGCTCCCCTTCGTGTTATTAATATAATTGACACATTTTCCATCGTACCACTCCCTTACTTTGCACCCGGCTCCACTGCTAGGCCTTACGTCACTTCAGTTGAATGATGCCAATTATCATTTGATAATCTGAATGTTCAGATGATTTTAAAGAATCATCACTTATTCATAATAACATACATACAGAGAGAGAGAGAGAGAAAGAGAGAAAAAAAAACCAGTAGCTTCAAATACTCTGAGAAGGCCGGCCATTATCACTACTAAAAACAATGTGCCGCGTACAACTCAGAGTATAGTAGGGATCGCTCTCGGCGTTTTTCGAAAGGTGCCTTTCCAGTGCCACCTAGATTATTAATATAGGTGGCACTGGCCTTGCACTGTACGCCCTTTAATAAAAAGTTTCGTAGTACATAACTTTAAAATAAATGGTCAAGTCACTGTGTTTTCATTCATGTTTTACCTAGTGCCTATATGTGTCAGACCTCGGCCCAAACAGGGGCGCCAAATTTGCGAAGTTTATTTCTTCATTTTTTTTTGGGGGGGATATTTTATTTCGAAGGTTGGAGGTCAAAAATTAAGTGATACATAACGCAGAAAGGTTATGGTGCGGGCATTAAAATTTATTAAGTCGTTTTGTTGTAAGTAATTCAGATGTTACAAGAAATCACGTTTGGCACCATGTCAAGAAGTGCTCTGCCTTTCAAGAAATCGGAGTCCAATTTCAGGAAACAAATTTCTCAGTTGATAGGATTACGATCTAACCCCATTATTAAACGCGAAAGCGTTAATTTTAGCTGCCTTATTAGATTTTAATTTCGTTCTTTATGGATTTAACGAGTTTACTTCTATCAACAGATTGTTATTAAATAACAAATTTTATTAATCTGGGAAAACAAAGCCGCCTTCGGCGGTTAACAAATCCCAACGACAAACAAAATCACAAATTGTTCGTTAAAGCAACGTATTTCTCCCATTGCAAAAATTTGGAAATTCGAAAATTATAGATATATTTATAAAAAGGGCCCAAAAATGGAGCCCCCCCCCCTAGAATGCGTTAAGACGGCCCTGGTCACGCCATTTATTAAAATTATGCAATCCACCTCCACCTACAGTCCCGTTCTTTCAAGGTCTTTTTCCGGCCGCACCGCTGTCGAAGATTTGATGTTTTACCGGATTCCTGATATTCACGGTATACCCGTGAAATGGTCATATGTGAAAATCCAAATTTTGTCGCTATCTCGGAGATGCTATGTCCCATCTCTCTTGTGCCGACTATAACGCCACGTTCAAAATCACTTAAATCTTGATAACCTGCCATTGTAGCGGCAAGAACCGATCTAACAGCTTTGCCAGACATCTCGTCTTATATAGGCGCTGCCGACCGCATCGCGTTACGCTGATTGGTTGCAAAGCTCCGTTATTTGCATACGCACGCCTGTACCAGTTTTTCTGGCACTTTTGTGTACTTGCAATACATTTTTGGCGGCCCGAAATTTCAGCGGCCCTGGGCGTCCGCCCAGCTCGTACCCGACTAAGCACGGCTCTGGTTCCGGGTCCCAAGTTTTGGAATTCTTTTCCAACTGATTTGAAATCGATCAATAGTTTAACCTGATTCAGGTCAAAACTAAAAAAAAAAAAAAAAAATTTGGTTGGTTGATTGCGTTCCAGTGCTTACACCGTTTCTCTTACTTCGACATTTTGCGATGTCATATTGCCTTTACTTTCATCTCTAAATGTTTACATATGCATGTGCATGTTTGTTATTGCAATGTCATCCTTGGTGATGGGAACTTCGTCAAGCACATGTGTTCCTTTATTCACATTACCACCTTCGCATCGTTTTCACGGTGTTATGAATTGCACTGTATTTTCTTTTTTTCTTGAATGATGCCCAGGAAATAAACTGAATTGAATTCAAAAAAGAAAAAAAAAAATATATATAAGAGAATTTTATTAGAAAATATTAAAATCATTTCCCCTGTGTCTAGATCCCACGCATGATACCCTTCTGACAACCTCAAGGACCTTTCTAAAATGCATTGCCCTTTATCGTACGAACAAGAGCGTCTTGCCCTTTCTTAATTCTACAATGATTGGTTGATAGCATTGTTTTACTTTTTGGTCTGCAGCGTAAAACCCGGTCAACCACACCGGAACGGCTCCAGAAGATATTCATCGCTTGTCTATTGCCAGAAATCATTTTCTTCCCTTCTCCTGCGTGCGGCGACTACGTGATTACCAAAAACCCAGAGTTCAGGATATAGGCGATGCCGGGGTATCTTGGAAAATCGGCGCGATGCAGAAGCCGCCGTGATTACGCCAAAAAGTAGCCAAACCATTGTCCGTGGAAGGACAAGTGGCCGCAGGTGACGGCGTCGGAAATCAAGGTGAAAAACGCCCATCGACTTCAAGGTGATATTTAACAAATCAATTACAGCCAATCGGCAATCGATGCGCCCTTAGCGAATCGATTAAGGATGATCAGTTAATCGAACGTATTGACACGATGGCTCTTCATGTTTTCTGTGAAGGTGCGTGTGTGCACAACAACATTCAGTTGGTGTGCACAGTTTTAATACGAAGCCAGAGTGTCGTCCCAACAAACCTGTTTCCCCCACCACTGGGGAGAAGAAAAAAAAAAATACTAGCAGCTCTCCTGCATCGTTCTTCTACCATCACGATATACACATATACCCCCACTACTATCTACCTGCCCGCCAGCCGGATATCCCAGCCCCCCCCCCTTTCAACGTAGTTGACCCTCCAGGTAAGGTTAGTAACATTCTACTTCCTCTCTCCCCTCCCTCCAAATCAACCAACCGAAGGATTTTCCCACAAACCGAAAGGATTATGCGTAATAATGAGGACGGACGAAATCATCAATGGGCTCTGATTTGGGCGCCATCCGAAGACCTTACCACCCAAAAGAAGAGGTTCCATTTTTAAACAGGAAGAAAATGGGCTGGGAACGAAAATGATGGAACAGGAACAAAATAAAGAAACACAAAGTTAAAAGAATGGTCGCAAGATTCTGTTTTTCTCACGTAAGAGACCCAAGTCCATTTCTGAGTCAAAGTGGCATTTTCACATGCGACGTTTCAGCACACGGTTGAACGCATTATGTATGAAGGTGTACATGGACGTGTCTTTGCTATTTGTTCTTTCCCGTGCAGATATTCCAAGGGCCCAGCTTTTATGTGACCGGATGGGGGAGTGGGGGTGAGGGGGGTGAGGAGATGCGGTGGCGAGAGCTTGGTGGCTACCAGTGGCGAAAGAAAAGGGGAGCTCAGGGGTTGAAGCACCCCCCCCCCTCATTAGATGGCAAAACACGTTGATCCGTTACGAAAGAATTTGAGCTCCCCACTTTTATAGTTTTCGAATTGCTACGCCCTCGATGGCCACGTTACCCGAAGTTTTGAAATTAACAGCAATTTTACGAAAACTGTATACATATAAGGCAATGATTAAACAATTATAATGACTATATTAATGAATTACTTATTAATTTATATTAATGATCATTTAAAACGTACTTTTGATTTCAACCGATTTGAACTCAAATTTCACCGTACAACAATATGCGGTGATGTTAACTAACAACACATCGCCGAGATAATTTATATACGCTAAAAAATGTGCTAAAATTGCAAAAGATTTTAAAGACACTGCCATTGGCGTACGCAGAAAGTTCATAGAGGGGTACAGGCTTATAAAGGGGGGGAGGGGTTACAGCTATAGCTCCATATGTTTATACGTATATATACAAAATTCCATTCTCCCTGCATATGCCAGTGGATATTGTGTACAGCGGGTGATGGTTTTCAGAAAATGTAAGCTAGGAAAACTAGATGTTCTCTATTTTACGTTTCGTTCTGGTTTTTTTTTCCGATGAAAGGACAGCATAGGTCATTCTGCAACGGAAACCACAGTTTTCCGAGGAATCGGAACAGAAGCATTTGGGGAAAGGTTGGTTGCTTTCAACCTCACCTATGAGATGAAGCGATGACGTCATCACATTTCAACTGTTCACGCATAACTCGAAGTCCATCCAAACGGACAGCGAGGGAGTTCATCCCAATGAGGGGGTGTGTGAGGGTTTCCCCGCACTAACCCATCTTTTTGGTACAGGTAATAATTTGTTTTCAGGTGTGTATTTTGTAAAAAGTAAATACTAACCTTGTAAATATATATATATAGGCCACACCCTCAGGTTAAAGTATAGCATTCATAAACATATCCTCAGGTTAAAAGCAACCAATCAGAGCATGGAACATTCCTCTCTCCAAATGCACTAATCCGAATCTCTAATGCCAAGAGAGCAGAGCTAAGGTGGGCAGTGGGGTGGCATGCGTTCTACGATACCATTGGGAGCTGAGTCAAGGTTAACTGCCACGACAGACGAATATCTGGGATTACAGAGCCGTCTTCGGCAGCCACCCTTCCCCCCGCCATGCTCACTCTACTAGTACTAGTACGACAGACGAATATGGCACCACCACCAGGTTACCATGGTTGTTATCATAGAGCAGTGGACACATTTTCTCCCAGGAATCCGAACCTCTTAAGCCCTGTGGAGGTCCTAGAACCGAGCGACTTCTAAAACGGGGCGGACAACTTGACGCAACTTTCAAACTACAACAAATTTGCATACAACGTCCAAGCATAATGGAAATCCAATCGTCCTAATGACGTTTCAGTCACCTGTCGTGATCACGGGAGTGCTCTCCACCGATTGTTTGCGTCACCGCTTGCGAGGCAGAACAATAACCTGTAATAAACATGCTTTCAAGGACCAATAACAATTAGCCTACAAATTTCTACATTGGGTTAATTATGAACATGGCCTTGAATATCATGGACGTCACCGCTAGTCACAAATCTACTTACTAGGAGCTCGTTTCCACTAATGCTCTTGATTAAATCGTCAACAATTAAGATATTTGTATATAGCGCGAGATAGCTAATACAATAAAACCCATTTATCCGAAATAGGGCGGGCGGGAGGGAGGGACAATTTCAGATGATGTGGAAATTCAAGTTTCAGTGTGAGATTGCCAAGAAACTAGGATTTATCCAAAAAGA
The DNA here is from genome assembly GCA_006491805.2 of Dysdera silvatica. Lineage (NCBI taxonomy): Eukaryota > Metazoa > Arthropoda > Arachnida > Araneae > Dysderidae > Dysdera > Dysdera silvatica. The sequence continues at coordinate 153,400,635 of QLNU02015003.1, forward strand.
ACGCCACCACGTATATATATTTAGATATTATATTTAGATATTATATTTAGATAATATATTTAGATATTAAGATATTGTTCGTTTGAGTTTTACGGAGCAATTATAAGAAGAGTCAGGCTGCATCTGCGATATTAAGGGCTTTGGAAATACAGTCGAATCCGGTTGTTACGTCGAAATTCTGAAGTCCCATCATGCCCACCCCACCAATAGGAATAACGTTATTTTTCCCCCGTTATAGGGTCGTAAAATTTTCCACAAAATTGGATATAACGTCAAACAAATCATCGTTGTGTATTCTCATAGGGTCATTTAATACTCCTCTTACACGTTCGTCGGAAATTTTTCTTCTGTTTTGCAGCTTTTTTTTTTTTTTTCCCCCTTCTTGAAAACTTTTTAATAAATCTAAAGCGACAGAACATCGTGGTATTTCGACAGGGTATACCTCGAAAACGAGTGGATTCGTTTAATGGGGAAGATGTGGTTAACTCCTAGTGCTTTCCCTGGGATTACAGCGCCGCCTCCGGCGGCCACCCTTGCACAATCTCCCACCCCCCTAGTGCTTTCCAGTAACTATTTGTCATTGCGCTATCTGTCGGCAAATCATGAAACTATTTTTTCGATAAAAATAGAAAGAGCGTTCTTTAAAATATCTGTCGACCAAATTTATCTTCGTTAGGAGATTTAGAATTCGCCCCAGGAGCTCTTTTAACTCCTTGATCTCGCTTGACGGCTCTGATTCGTCATGCATTTTCCATGCCAAAATGCACAATGACGAGTCGGAGCCGTCATGCGATTTGAAAAAACTACTGTCCCGTCTGTATATGCGATATCCACACCAATTCCTTGGCAAAGACCGCTTATAAGCCACGACATTAAGCCCTGCCCCTTACAGTCACTGGCTTACACGGGGTGGGGGGGTTGATAGGGTCGTAACCACCCCATTTCAATGAAATTTTGTATATTTAACAAGAATATATTTAGTTGTAGCTCTGTAACCCCCCATATAAACTTTCTGCGTACGCTTATGCTTATAGTACAAACATATGTTTACTATTCGATATAAAAGAAATTTACTTTATTTGAACGAGACTTGCATTTTGTAAGAAAACTGGAATTCTGACGTCATAAATTGACGTTCTTTTACGTAAATTAAGTGAGGGCAGCCAGAGTTGGCAATTTTTCCTATTGCGATCCCAGTAAGGGAGATTTCATGTATAACGTAAGCACCTTTGGGGTGGGGTTGTTGCTGTTGTGCTTATTTTCCTATGTTAGTCAATGCTAATTTTACTTAAGGGGGGGGGGTTGAAATGGTCAAAAAACTGCTTACGTAATATTTGAACTTTCCCTAACTAATTTTAGAAAACGTTTTGAAAAGTTCATTCCGAAAAAAATATTTTAACTAACAGTATCTGTCTTTACATATTTTAATGCTCCCAAGGAGAGAATCTAAACCTGTCGACTTGAAAAGGGCACATCCGTTTATAAACAGCTGTTTTATATGGGGCTAATAAGAAATATTATGTAAGCCTGCATAAACGAACGCTGCAACGTGTATTTGATGTCTGGGAAAGCTGTGCTAATTAATATTGAAGTCATTTATTTTTATTATACTACTAATGTTAATTATAACTACTATAGTATACTAATACTATAATTACCATAGCATACTAATACTATACTACTATAGTATACTAATATTATACTACTATATTATACTAATGTTAATTATAACTACTACTAATAAATAACAACTGAAAGACCACGTAGAATGAGCTTTTTGCAGAGTGTAGTTATTTTCGTTAGGTTATAATTTTGATGGAATTGAGTTCTACGGACTTCTTACAAAATTGATTTTTTTTTTTTAGGTCAAGGTTATGTTTTACAAATAGATTTTACAGGCTTATTTTTTCAGCTATCTTGTACATGTGTACCATTTCTGCAACCGTAATTAATACCTATTTAAATTTTAACCTTTTGTTTATTGAACTTTAAATGGTTAGTTGCATTTTTATGGCGCAAGGACAACAATGGTCATTCTGCGCCAAGCAAGGCGAGACCGTACATATGATTTTAATATCAAAACAAATAAAAATTATAACGTTAAAATATTTTAAACATACAATGAAAAGACGTGATAAAATCCGATGAAAAAGCCAACATCCGATAAAAAATTAAAAATGATTTCATGATCAAAAGAGTCACATAAAATGTCATGAAGGGTAAAATTATTTTGGTTAAAAGCTAATGAACATTGCTGGTTAAAATTTATGCAAATTGTTAAAATATGTAAAATGTTCAATGGATCACCACGTGTGGCACGCGTCGGGACGTCTTCTCTTGGACTTTAAATATCATCAGTAAATATTAGCTGATTTTCCCGTAAAACCATTGGGACTTCAAAGTTCTGTTAGTAAATAAAGGGTTGATGTGAAAAATTTGGATTATATAAATATTAAAAAAGATAAAGAAAGAAAGAAAGAAAACTAAAATGATAAAATTTTGTAAATTGTTTCGAAAGTACCCTCCCCGTCATCGATTTAATTTTATTTGGCGATGTGACTGTAACAGTTACGTAAATTGACGTGAAGTCATATTGTTTCAAAAGGAGTTTTACGCATTGGCTTTAAAAGTAAAATTATCCAATAAAAAGCCTAAATTTTTATAACACGCGTTTTCAGAGAAGGGGAAGACTGATTTTCGGAGGGGGAGAAGAACCCCAAGGCAAGGAAAAAAAGGAAACGAAGAAATGGATTTCAATTAAGTAATTATCCGAATCCTTCGAACAAAATTCACGATATGTGCATATCCCCCTTTGAAAAAAAATCAATAATAATTTGCAAATTAACACAGAAAGGGGTGTGTAACGTCCGCGATTCACGTCGCATTAAACAAACGCAAACGAGATGAAAACGAGAAGGGGAGGGAGCAAAAAACAAATATGTACGTGTTGAATTTAAAAAACAAAAAAAACTCTTTCAAATGCAAAGGCAACATCGTAATATTCAACAAACTCACCCGTTACTCCAAAAGAAGAGGAATTACGCGACAAGAAATTAGTTTCAAATAATCGATATAAATGCTCGTCAAATAAAGTAAATCGAAACGAAGAAATCTATCTCCATGTTTCTTCAAAAAATCAATAGTCCTCTTCTCTTTCTCTTGAAAAAGGGGGGGAAAGAAAGAAAAGATTGAGAATACAAAGCTGAAAAATAAATTTTTTTGTCAAAGTATGTTTTCGAAAATTTTTTCCGAGAAAATTGTTTTCATTCTTTTCCAATCTTCCAAACTGACGCTAAGGGATGAACGACGTCGACAAGAAATATTATGGATGATGTGATGCGACAATGTTTAATTGTGAGTTAATATCAATTAGATCAGTTCGCATAACAGGGAATTTGGCGAGGATTTTTGGCGACAATCGGATTATAACTGCTATGTGTACATAGGGCGGGGTGGGGCATTGCATTTCGACCCACTTGAAACATTGTACTTAAAGGTAGAATGCTCAGCAGACCATAGGCAACCGCCCACCCACACTATGATCTGCTTTCATCGATTTTCCGAGCAATGGCGTCTCCTATTTGAAGGCACCAGGCGAAAAATAAAAATCCACTGAAAAATCAGGAGTTTTTTCCCGTCGAGTCGAAGACGAGAATTGTCGGAAAAAAAACAGTTGGATTTCAGTTGACAAGCTTTAACTTCTCTGTGAAACAAATGAAATCGCTGTTTGTTCGGCCGTCTGTTGCCCGTTGTCTCTTTCCGAAAAATTGAAATCGACGCGATGGCGTGAAGGGTTAAATAGATGCGGAAATAATATGCTGAACATTTTTAAAATGTGATAAAATGTCGGCGTCTCAAATTGTGAAGTCCCTAGTATGTAACCATCTAACATTTGACCCGGCAATTGTGATATTTTATTTTTTCCCACACGTATTTCTGATACTGGGAAATTCGAAAGGTCGTTCAATCTATGACGAAATTTGATTGTGAAACAATTACCATTTCCAATAACTTTCAGAGGTAGGGGTGTGGGGTGTTACGGAGCAAAGAAAACATCATCTGGATAAAGCGGAAAAGTAAAGGTTAAATAGGATGGGACCCACTGCCTAGTGTGACCTCCGAACCCAGTCGAGTGAGCTCAAAAGCGAAGATCATAACTTTTACATAACTAGGGAAACTACTGGTTCTAATCAAATACGCCAACTTTCTAACGGAACGGGTGAGAACGGTGGTGACACTGTACTGTTCGTTCACGAAAAGAAGTTCAATAGAACATTTAGAAATAACTGGAGATGACGTCACAAACGGGCTAGCTGATTACAGCAGAGGAGGACTACAATTTCAGAATTGGCTTTTTGGTGAACGTTTGTCGGCGCCAAAATCAAGTTCTGAAATTGGAGTCCTCCTCTGCTGTAATGGGATAGGCCGTTTGTAACGTCACCTCCCGTTATTTCTAACTGTTCCATCGGACTTCATTTCGTGAACGAACAGTAGGCGTTTGTATTTTACAGACTGCAGGAGCTTTCGTCTTAAGCAAATTTGATGTGGGATGCTTATAGCCTGTGATGCAATACGACGAACATTCTGAAGTCTAAAGGCAATCACATGCTCAAGCAGTTCAGGATGCAAACGTTTATTCACATTAGACTCTTAATCAGTGGCGTGGCAATTCAAAAACAATGGGGGGGAGTCAAATAATTTTTAAGAAAATCAGGCGACGTGGAGTGGTAAAGAATGATATAGTCTTGATATCCAGTGGGAAGGACTCGAGTCCTCTTCCCTTTCCTGTGCCACTTATTCTTATTCACAGATACAGATAAATAAATAAATAAATATTATAACGTTAAAATATTTTAAACATACAATGAAACGATGTAATAAAACTAGATTGAAAAAGCCAACATCCGATAAAAAATTACCACTAAGATTCTCGAATTCAAGAAGCAGTTGACACGAATGCATGTTGATTTGGCATGAACATAAAAGTAGAAACTGCACGGTTGACATGTTTTTGTCCGAAGTAATATCTTACAATGCGCATTTCATCCGGGAAGCCAATCGCAGCAGTCTCAATTATACCATCCCTCGCCCACTCCTAGAAAGGTGAGAGCTTCGGTATCTGTTCCGATGATAATGACGATCAAGTTTTACATAACCACGCATTAATAGCGACCTCCGTATTTGGAAATTAGGACAAGTTATTGGCATAAATCGATGATAAATAGCATTTTTAATAGCAAGCAATCGACGTCATTGAAATATAGGCATTATAACGGTATTCCAGTGTTAACTTCAAAGTCGATATTTTAAAGAAGTATATTTGATTTGGTACGATTGCCACGTAGAATTGTGTGAATATAATCGATACAACTGTATGTGATCGATTACAATGCTTTTGATGAGAAATGAACATAATCTGTTATTTTTATTAGGCTTCTTCTTCTTGTTTCATCTAATATTCATTGAGTTTTATTTCGATATTTATCGAACGTAACAACTATCTAAAGAACTGTAATCGATTTAGTACGATTACAATTATTTATGATCGATCCAATTCTCCATGTGGTTGATTATATATGACTATGATAAGAAATGAAAATTACGTGTTTTGTTTTCTATCAGATATTTTTTTTTTTTACTTCACTCGATACTTATTGGATTTTATGTCGATACTGATCGATTGTAGGCATTATCGGCCATCGGAATCGGTCTCAATCAATTTCAATAATCGTCTTTTCTGTTCAGTGGTGAAGATAATATTTTTTCATTCCATGGGAAAAAAATGATTTTGGGCCCCCTGTTTTTATACTAAAATACGGGGCCCCTAGGTATTGCCTACTTTTTCTATACGGTAGCTACGCTTCTAGTGTGTTGCCCAACGCTAAGGTGTTGAGTTTGAATGAAACTTTCAACCAAAGCAAATCGACTTTTTCTTTTTTTTTTTTTTGTTTGTGTGTGTGGGGGAGTTAGGTAGCCAACACGGTAGGTAACGCAAAGGTGGTTTGCGTACAAACTGGACGAAGGAACGTCCTCGTGCTCTATTTTGATCAATGAGCCGTAAAAGGTCAAATTCGTGAAGAAATTTTTAAAGCTCAACTCCCGAGTATCGAACAGTACTTAAAATGGCAATTTTTACAAGTGTTCGCTTTAGAAAAGTTTCGTCGTATTTTGTGAGCGGGTAGTCATTTAATGATGCCAAGTTATTTAAAAGACAAATGGTAAAATATCGACTCATGGTGACCATGGTTACTGAAACGAGCGTAGCAGTTCAAAAATTACAAGTCCCCCCCCGGGGGGGTCAAGCAACTTTAAGAAGATAAATGTGCCTTTATATCCAATGGGGGGGGGCTTGAGCCTCCCCTTACCCAAACTATTAAGCCATGGGTCTTCAACTTTTTCAGTCCAAGGGCCAATTTTGCTTATTCTTGTAGGCCCGCGGCCGCACCAGTAATAATAGTAAGACTGGACAAAGGCGAATCGGAAGCCCTCCCCTGGATCAGCCTTTCTTTCTATTTTTTATAAGGTCTCTATATTGGTTTTGCACGTCCACCCAAAATTATTTTCTGGACCTGCTTCTGGGACTACATGTATACAACGTAATAAACGCATGGAAGAAACAAGCATTCACCATACTTTTTATTCTCTTTTTATATAAAGCGAAATCAAATCTTTTTGTGGAACTATTTTCAGGGTTATGTATTTTCAGCAAAGTTAGCTAGCTATTGTCAACAAGCTTGTCAATATTAGTCTTATATAGGTCAATATTAGTCAATATAGGTCTTATTTTTAATGTTTCAACCTTAAGAGAGTGTTTTTGAAGGGGACGTCAGTTTGTGGGCTCCCACAATAGAATTTCTAGTTCGTTTTGCAGGCTTTTTCTAATTGTTGCCACTCAAAAAACTTAAAGAAATTAAACTTAATATGTTTAATTTCTGAAATCGGCAAACTGCCAAATAGTTTCCTTTTACATAATCTTTTCTGATTGCACGAATTTTACTTTCTGCATCTGGCAACAGATTTTGTATAATTATAATTTCGTTTCATATATTTGGCAACAGTATATGTGATTGTTTTCGGAATTTTAAAAAGCAATCAGTCTTCGATTTTCCTCCGACCTGTGTACACGTCCCTTGAAGGCTCCGCCAATAAAATGGCGTTCAAAATTCTTTTAACGTTGCTTTGTAATTTAATTGTCTTTTGGCGAACTAATGTAAACATTTTAAAACTTTAATAAATATTATTTGAATTGGCTGAAATTGCTGCATCTTTTCAGAACGTATTTCTGCAACTACAACACAATTTCATCATCTCTGCAACTGATGACTTGGGACGGTTTGCATTATATTCGCAAGTTATCCTGGTCCTAACGTTTGATTTGACCAACTTCATTCTTAAAGAAGAGAGCTGTTTGCAGAAGCACTGGCGTACGCAGAGGGGGTTGGTGGGGGTTGTAACGCCCCATTGTGATGAAATTATATATATATACACACACAAACATACATATGAATGAGTTGTAGCTGCTAACCCCTCATTGTAATCTGTAACTCCCCTCGTGAATTTTTTGCGTACGCCTATGCCCAGATAGAAGTGCTCCCAAATAGTAACATTTTTAGAGCAATCAGTCAGATGACTGGGAAGACGTTCTTATCGACATACGTATCTACAATTCAAAGAGATCTAAATTTTTTTTTTTTTTTTTTAAATCACTGTTGCACTGCAAATCAATAAAACTACCTCTAATGCCCATATACGATCAAGGGCGGATCCAGGATGTCATTACGGGGGCCTTCACGGGGAAATTTTTAGTTTTGGACAGTTAAATAGTTTAGGTAAATGTTATATTACTAGCCTTTCTTTATATTCACCAAAATATTTAATTTACGAAAATAATTAATTTAACTTTTTATTTATTATATTTTATTTATAAAAGATATATACAATAACAAAAACGACAATTTACAATGTAATTAATAGAACAAGTTCAAACTTAAACTACAAAAATATTGCAATTGTTTTACTTTTTTTTATAGCAAGCAACTTTTAAAAAAAATTAAGTTTAGTAATTTATATTACTTATTGATATTATATTTATATTTATACGTGGGTGTTGGAAACCATTGTGTAGTAAGTGCAAAGTCAAGCCATCTTGGTTTCTTTGAAAATTTGTCAATTACTTTATTTACATCAATATGAATGTCTCTATGGGTGTGTATTAAAAGTCTCTTCTGTCATCCGCGTTCGAAGCCAAGTTTAACGGCGCTTCAACGATAAAAAACTACGTTATGCTGAAGTAACCCTTACTGAAAACGTAGTTTGAAAGGCAAGTAGCTTATAGATTCGTGGAAAAACGTCTGGATCGCATTTCTCCAAGACTTAGAGACTTTGGACGCCTGTGTAAGACTTTTATTTATTACAGTCGTGTCTCCTGCCAGGGTAAGACTCTTGTTTATTACAGTCGTGTCTCCATATTTTCTTATTTAGCTCTGACGGGGAGGGAGGGGGGTCGCCCCCTCCGCCTTTTGCCGCCAATGTATACGCTAGAAAACTGAAGTAAAACACGACTGAGGGAAGACCGCGTATTACTGTTGTTCTCTAGTGCTTCAAGATATTTATAACGAAATGTGAAAGGAATGAAATAGACAGATTTAAGACTCAGCTGGAGGGCCGCATAAGACATCTCGGCGGGTCGCAAGTGGCCCGCGGGTTGAAGACCCCTGTCTTAAGCCCTAAGAAAGCAACCACTTGACTACACTAAGTCGGTAAACGATCTTTCTTAGGAAGGAATCCGGACATGTCCAAGTCAAGTGAAAGCGCCAGCTCGTATCGCATTTGCAGACAAGATACACTACAATGGGGTATGCACGGCTTATCACTCAATGTCAAAGTTCTATAAGTGAAAGTGTTTACCTTAGATGGCAG
>QLNU02015003.1:153416910-153439762 GCA_006491805.2 Dysdera silvatica
GAGAGTTTATGTTAACGAACACTTATCACCTTGTTATGCAAAATTGTTCTATCTGGCCCGACAATTTAAATTGAAAAATAACTATAAATTTGTATGGCATAACTATGGAAAAAAATTTTTGAAGAGAAGTGAGACCGCGAGCCCAATACTTATTTACTCCGAAAACGATTTACTTATTCTAGTACGTTGACTTGGCAAACATTAAAATCATCCTCTTATGATTTTGTTAACTTATCGGATTTGCTGTCTTTCTTCCTCCTATTTACAATCTTTCCTTCCTTAATATTAATGTTCGTAGTATTTTTTCAGCCTCTGATCGAATTACGATCTTTTTGGATTCTCTCTCTTTTGATCTTGATATATTGTGTTTTACGGAAACATGGTGCTCCGAAAATGAGACGTTTGATTTGCCAGGTTATCGTGTTTTTTTCTCAAATAGACATCGGGGTGTGGGCGGTGGTGTGGCCATCTATACAGCTTATCGACTTCACCATTTTCTTTGTTGTAAAGATTTAACATTTAGTTTGCCATTTTTGGAGGCAGTTACAATTGAAAACAGTAACCTATTACTAACAGTTTTATATCGACCACCGGATGGGGCTTTTAATCTTCTTTTGGAGAAATTTTCGGGAATTTTGGATTATGCGATTACAAACAATAATTTTTTGGTAGTGACAGGAGATATTAATGTTGACCTTTTGACAGATTCACCCAGATCTCAATTACTGCGGGACATCGTTCTTTCTTCTGGTTTTAAAAACTTGATTTATTGTCCTACTCGAATCACTAGCACCTCCCAGACCCTTCTTGATCCTTTTTTCACTAACTCGAAATATGGAGTTTCATTTGTTCTTGATTATTATTTAAGTGACCATCTTGCTTCAATCTCCTTTCTCCATTTCAATGATACTTCCAGACAAAGTGATTTATCTCTAAATAATTTAACCAGAAACTTCAATGATTTAAACAAAACAAAGTTTAATGACTTACTATCTTCTGTTAATTGGGATATAGTTTTTCTACCTCTGATATAAATCTGCAATATAGTCGTTTCCTTGACATTCTAACCTCCCTTTATGAAATGGCATTTCCTCTAGCCCAGTGTTTTCGGAGAAAAAGACAGCGCAAGCCATGAATTTCACAATTTCTTCTTCGGAAAATTAGATATAGAAACCAACTTTTTAAAAGATTTTTGACCTCTCGCTGTTTAACAGATCTCGGGGAGTTTCGATCTTATAGGAATTTACTTTCAAAGGATCTTAAAAGAGCGAAATCACAATATTATTTTGATTTATTTAATAACATTAACTTACGCCAAATTTGGTATTATTTCAATAAACTTTCTTATGCATCTCGTACTGGTGGACATTTTTTATCAAAAATTAATTATCGGGGCAATCTTTTTCTAGTCCTCAGAGTATTTCTAATGCATTTTCTGATTATCTACAGAGCCATCCTTTGGAGTTATTGAATTCTCTTCATTCTACTCGAGTGGACTCTTCAGACTTTCTTTGGCTTTCCCCTGGTGTAGATCATTCTTTTGTGATGGAACCTATTGACCGTGTTGAACTTCTGAGGCATCTTGCCTCTTTGAATGTTAGACATTCGCCTGGATTTGACGGAATATCTCTTCGAACTATTGTGGCGGCTGCAGATCTCCTGGTTGATCCTATTTTAATTTTATTTAATAATTGTTTTGAACAAGGTATTGTTCCAGACTTACTGAAAATTACTCGTATTACAATGATTTATAAAAAAATGGGATCGAAACGATCCCGGGAACTATAGGGCGATCTCAATTTTATCTGTTTTTGCCAAAGTTTTTGAGTCATTAATTAATACTAGACTAATTAAATTTCTTGAACATTTTAATATTCTACATCCTAATCAATTTGGGTTTCGTACTGGGATTTCTGTTGAGACTGCACTTTTACATGCTCATAATATTATTTCCTCTGCACTTGATAATCGCCTGTTTACTATTGGAATCTTCTTAGATATAACTAAAGCTTTTGATTCCGTTTCTCATGATATTTTACTTGAAAAACTTAAATATATTGGTATTCGTGGTGTTACTCATTCTCTCTTTTCATCTTTCCTTCAAAATCGAAGACAGTTTGTTGCAATGACTGGTGGTGCCTCTGAACTTTCCTTGGTCAATATTGGTATTCCTCAGAGTTCTCCTTTGGGTCCCACACTATTCTTAATTTACATTAATGATTTACTATCCCTTTCATGTATTCCTACTACAATTTTATTTGCAGATGACACTTCTATTTTTTTTGTTGGTGACTGTTTGGAGGATCTAATTGTTATTGCTAACACTGCGCTCTATGATATGACTGAATGGTTTCTAGCTAATGAACTTACGATCAATACACATAAATCATCAACTGTGGTTTTCACACGATCAAAACGTGACATTTTTCCAATTTACCTATTATTTATGATGGTATTGTAATAAAATTTTGTGATGAGGTAAAATTCTTGGGTATAACTTTCACAGCAGAACTGCTTTGGAACCGCCAATACGATAATGTTTGCCTAAAGGTCTCAAGGACCATTGGAATGATGACGCGATTTAGGACTTCTCTTCCACCTAGGATTGTTCTGACGCTCTATCATTCGTTAGTGGCCTCATTATTCAATTTGGGTTTTTGATCTTTGGTCTTTCTACGAGTACAAACACAGTTAGATTATCACGACTTCAAAATAGATTTTTTACAATTTTCTTTCCAAATCGATTTAATCGATCTGATCCTTTGACATTTTACTCATCTTTTAATATCATTCCAGTAACTTCACTATATTGCTATTTAATGCAGATCTTAATGTTCAAACGAATTATTTTTAATTTTCTTGGGGACTCGATATATTTTGTTCCATTTACTCCACAATATGATCTTGGATCAATACCTATGTTTAGAATACCACACACTCGTACCAATATTGGTGGAACCTCTTTGAACAATATTGGTCCAAAAATTTGGAATTATATCGGTCATAACCTCCCTTACATTCATTCCCTTTCAGAATTTAAGCGCATGGTTCGAGAAATTATTTTTTCCTCGAATTTTTCTGCCCCTTACCGATGTTCAGCCATTTCTCTTTTTGCTGTTTTTTATTTATTGAAATTACACATTTACTTAATTAATAAATAGCATGGTGCTGATGTTAAGAGGTCTTTTATGTTTGTGGGGGGGCGGGGGGCACTGGACTAGTCAGATCAGTTAAACTGGTCTTTTTCCGGTGTCTCCAATATCTTTGTACAATTGCTTCCTAATTTTTATTTTTAGATAATTTTGTATTAAGTTAAATGTAATACGTTAATCAAATTCAAAGTTTCATGAATCACGTATTGTAATATGTTGTACATTGATATGAAACAGAGAATTTATTAAGAAGAAGTATTCAGTAGTTTTAGTATATTATGAGAATGAAGGTATATTATGAGATCAGAAGCTATATATTGACATCTATAGTTTATATATTAAGGATATCTATAGTTTATAGTTATTGACAGAGACGGTATATTATGATATCTGGTAGTTTTATATATTCAGGATATCTATAGTTTATGCACAGATATCTAGTTTGCCATTATGATATCTATAGTTTATATATTAAGATATCTAGAAGTTTACATATTTATGATTTATATTTTACATATTTATGATTTATATAATTCAATATATTATGATATTTATTATGATCTCACTCTCAATTTAAGCCTGATGGTAAGAGTAGAGACCCAAGGAACTGGTGTGGAAAGAGGAAAAGAGGATGAAGATCATTTGTATTTAAAGTACATAGTTTAAAAAAAAATGAATTAATGAAAAATAACTGTACTTACATCACTGTTTTTATCACAGTTGGTCTTAGAGCATGTCATGCCACGCGCGTCATATGTCATGACCCGAAAACGGTGCGCGTGGAGGACCAAAACACAAACAGAAAGGTATTCCGCTTTGGCACGAAAACAACAAACGTCGCAAAAACACTGAAGCACAAACTCCTCCAAGATTTGTGGCAACACGTCCTCGGCAAAAACACAGATCACAAACGGCTCAAGATTTGCAGCAACACGTTTTGTGCATTAACGTATTCCGGGAAAGCTCCAGATGCATGATAAAGTTCTTCGATCATCACAAAAAAACGCGCACATGTCGCTGATACATCTGGCAATCCAACGGGCATTTTCATGGCATCAGCATACCGCGTTTTATTCCATGTTACGATTGTAAAACGGGTTTCCTTGCAAGAGATAGCAGAGCACTGCAGGAAAACTCATCACCAGGAGTCGAACAAGCCATCCATACCGTCCGAGTCAAACAAAGTTGAGCGAGCATGCGACAAAAGGTACCAGCTGTCTCTCTCTTCCTCTTATCAGGATCGATAAAAACGCTGTTCAAGCCAGCTTTATTTTTTTTTTTTTTATATAAAATTCTTATTCCAAAGACAGCAACATGGCATGAAAAATACACACACACACATTTATATTTTCCTCATTTTTGTTGTTTATATAAAAAAAAACCTTTTGTTAGTCTATTGCTGTGATTGAAAGATATGAAGTCACATGAAGAGGGTGCAAATTTAAAAATATCCAAATGCTATTTCGCGACCAAAACTGGCAACAGGAAAAAGGTAAACAAAGGCTGGTCACGTGTTTTCTGAAGTGCTTACAAGTCGTCTGTTCGAGGGGTGGGGAAGAAGTTGACACGTTTCCGCGTGTGTCAAGCGTACGCGCAAGGCGCAATCGCCGACGCGAGCATGCACTGGAACCATCATCTCTCGAATGTTAAAGTCCCAAACATACCCGCCACAAAAATCGGTGACTGGCGTAGAGCGGGGACAAAAGTCCCTCCATTCGCTCTAAATTATCCCTAAAGATCCCCAAGCGATGGGGAGACGCGTTGGCGCCATTTTTTCCCCGCCAACGAGAGTTCTTTCTACGGCCAAAGCCCATCGAATTTTACAGACTGGTGTCAACCAGAAAATTAAAAATAACCAGTCGGCGCTACAAAATAACTACTGGCGTATTTTTTTTTAGGTCGCCGCCCGCGCCAAGGCAGCTAAAAATAAGGGCATGGGAAGAAAATTTCGATTTTAATAACTTAGACACAAGTCAAAATATTTATTAAAACATACAATTACAATTTACACGGATTTACGCGAATCCTCGCGAATTTAATTTTCGCTGCCTATTTCCGAGAATGTAAGATAACAATGACTCTCGATAGGCGGCTAATTAAAAGTGGGGGTGCTAATTCATTTCTAGATGTATGTTTGTTTGTTTGTTTGGATTTTTTATGGCGCAAGAGCATCTGGGCTATACTGCGCCACATTTCTAGATGGGGATCAAGTTTTTACCTCAATGCTATTTCATTGAATCAGAAAATTTTTAGTGGGGGATAAGTCTATAAAGCGTGCAAGATAATTTCGCTTCCCTATTATTCTGGCCCGCCGACCGAAAAAAATATCCAAAGTGGCCCGCGATGGTAACTAATTGAGAACCACTGCCACATGGGTTTAAGAATCCGGAAAAAGAAGTTCGAACATAAGGAATGAAATGCTCGTCTTAGAGGCAATGCAAAATCCAGGAACTGGTACGCCGGGACCTACAGTTTTCCGAGGAATCCGAACCTCTTAAGACCTGGGGAACCAAACCCCGAAATAAGGAGAGAAGATTTTTTTCCGTAAGCAATCCGGTTTAGCACGGTTGGGAGTTGAACCCGGGGTCAATGGCGGGCTGGGCGAAAGCGTGACCCCTGGGGGGGGCACAATTAATACACCGCAGTGTGCGTGAGCTTTTGTGCATGTACAGTCGACACCACTTAATTAGGTCACGGATGATTGAATACCCCGCTTATACAAATGAAATCTATATATCACAATCAAAATTATTCAGATAAAATCATTGGTACGTTTCCCCCGCTTTAACGACTAATCTTTATCGGTCGTTGCCGGATAATCGAATAGAGATTAGACAACCTCAGCATAAAAAACAATGCCCAAGCAAGGAAAAAGGTGTGCGGAAGAAAATTTCTTTTTACACAAACCTGTGTTACTTCGGATAACCGAATATACCGCTTAATCGGATAACATTTACTGGAACCTTCAATACTCATTTGAGCGGGGCTGACTAATTGCATATAATTATATTCAGATTGCATACCATTGCATACAAATGGACTACAATTGCATTTACAATTTACAGAGGCATCCGTCGAATTTAAAGGGCCCTATAGTTAGATAACGGTTGTTTACATCGAAGACTGGTGGCTAAAAATAGATGTATTTAGTCATCAGCCTTATATAGTATACAATGCCAGTTACACAAAGAACAAGTGGGCACGGGTTTAGTATCCGTGAAATTAAGCATTAATTAAGTTTAGTATTCGTGAAGATAAATATTAGTTAAGCTTAGTATTTGTGAAGATAAGTATTAGTTAAGTTTAGTATCCATGAAGTTGGGTTTTAGTTAAGCTTAGTGTCCGTGAAGGTGAGTATTAATTAAGTTTAATATCCGTGATGTTAAGTATTGGTTAAGCTTAGTATCCGTGAAGCTGAGTATCCGTTAAGCTTAGTATTTGTGAATTTAAATTTAGTATCAGTGAAGCGCTATTTAAATCTCGTTTGTTTACAAATATCCCAGAAATTATCATCCTTGATAAACGTGAATATCGATGACAATGAACTATAATAGAGCAGGGTCCCCTCACCCGCATTGGAGGGGAAAAAAATCCCTGACTTTTCCAAATTTTCCCTGACCTTTTCGGAAAATTCCCTGACCAATCACAAAACTTCCAAATAAATCTCGGTTGAGGAGGACGTCCATGCTGTGCATGTCCCGATGCTGTGGTAGAACGCCTGCCTTTCGTCCCCCCCCCCAATCCCGTAATTTGGGCTGTCTGGCTCCCCAAACGATTGAGGATCAAATGTCCCGGAAAACCGGAAGTCCCAGAGCAGCGTAATTGTCCTTCAACAACGAAATACGCCTCGTCTCAAAACCCACCGAACCCAAACCAAAGTCAAAAACTGTCCGTTTCTAATACATTCACAAAACTATTTAACCACGTCCAAGAAAAGGCCTTTTAATACAATTTTCATAGATGCTTCACCGGCGTCTGGTCGAACCCGGAACAAGTTCATGAAGGCGGTTATTAACCAGGAGAAAAGTATTTTCGATTCGCGAATTCTATTGGATGAAGCCATCACCGACAGGTTATGTCGTGCATGTGGGCGTAAACGCCAAGCCTGATTCGTTGAAAATGATGTCACTCCGAATACCGGACTTTTTTCGTGTTTACTCATCCAATGAGATGCAAATACGGGTTTACTCCGAATTTGATTAGCTGATCACACATGAAGGACTTTTCAAAATAGAAATGGGAGGCGGTAGGAATATTTTCCCCAATTTCCCTCGCCGAAAATACGCCTTTTACATTTATTTCAAACAGCCTTTGGAAGAACTTGCAAGAAAGCCCTTTCACGTGGAAAAAAGAAAAATCATAATTCAGATTTTTTTTTTCTTTCTTTTAATCTTTCCTCTAAAAAAAAAAAAATTAATGAAGTTTTGTCGGATAGAAAAATGGTTACAGGGACAAAATATCGCAAAAACTGAAAGTTCCGTCTTCG
Organism: Dysdera silvatica; assembly: GCA_006491805.2. Taxonomy (NCBI): domain Eukaryota; kingdom Metazoa; phylum Arthropoda; class Arachnida; order Araneae; family Dysderidae; genus Dysdera; species Dysdera silvatica. Next base: position 153,424,549 of record QLNU02015003.1, read on the forward strand.
CTGCGAGAAGAAAAGCAGGGAGAGCAGCAGAAAGGTACAAAAAATATGCATTTCCAAAAATGAAAACAAAGTGAATTTTACAAAAACGATTAGCAAGTTAAAATTTTTTCTTCATAAAGTAAAGAAAATATATTGAAGTGGGGGGGCGTATTAATAAAAAGCGCACATCCAGAAGACAAACGCCCCATCGAATTAATTCTCCGCCATAATAAATAAACATTAACGAAAAAAAAAACCCGCTCCAGTAAAAAGTATTTCATCTGCGGATGTAGAGGACGGTGTGTATGTGCACGGGAGGAAGAAGAAGAAAAAGAGAACAAAATGGCGGAAGGAGGTTGCCTAGCAACGCGGCTACTCCGATTATGGCTGGCGAGGGCGAGAATGCCGCCATTCTGATCGCCCCCTCCCCCCTCCCACCACCACCTCTGGATTTAATTGGCCGGGACGTGGGAAGTGGGGGGGGTTTATTCCGAATCTTGAAATCAAAGTAGTAGCTAAAATTGACGAGATGTGCCACTTTCCACAGTGATTATCCGCCCCCCCCCCCTCGTCGTAATCAGCGTTGTTTTTTTTTAATAGGTGATTAAAATTACGTCATTTGAAATCGCCGCTTCCCCCCATTCTTTTCAAGGGGGTTGAGGAGAAGCGAAGGGTCAGTCAATTTTGAAAATAGGGAGGGGACAGTTTTTAAATTGTAAAAAGAGGTCATAGAAGTCTTCCAAAGTGAAATTTACATTACGAAACTTTTTATAAGCCACTTCAATAGGCGACATTTCATTAGAAGCAGTTGGCTTTTCCTCCTTGTATAAGGGAGCTTTATAACTATGTCAGCGACTTTTTTTTTTATAAGCCAATTGTCGATTTCGCGACTTCCTGTTCCAAGTTTTCGGGTCGGCCATGTGTGTGCATGCAATATACATATACCACACAAGTGTGTTACTGTCTGATAATCAGCTGCCACTTTCTGCTTGTTGTAACGAGAAGATCACATGACACGGATGTACCTCCATACCGTCCGTTTTTTTTTAATATGATCGTTATATTATGGATTTTTAACCTAATTATGTATAAGTGAGGCGACACGGTACACAAAGCACACTCCGCCCCCATGTCAACTGGTACGATTACGGTCAAGATGCGGGGGCGGTATTTTTCCATTCGGAGGTACGAATTGCCCACGGGGGAATTAAGGTGCCATTCTAGGCCTCGTTCACCAAAATTGATAGAGGCAGCAACCGTGATTATAGCAATCCCATGTTCCACTACAAAGACGGGAAGGAAGGACTGCTCACCTATAGGGAGGGAGGTGGGGAAAAAAAGAAAAAAAAGAACGTAATTTCACCCCGCTGATTTAGCCAACACATGGACACCTGTTTCGGTGAATTCAGGTACATAGAAGAAAAGGAACCTTTTTTTTTTAGGGGTTTTTTTTGGAGGGGGAAGAGACCAAGTCATTTCCTGTTTTCTGAACTTTTGAAAATGACTGTGTAACTGGTAATCACTGTACTCACTCATATGCAAGCATATGCTTATTCAGACTTCCATGTCTTTACCCTCTGTTACTCCTGCGGAATAAACCAAAAAATAAAATAAATAAACCAAAAAAAAAAAGTTGGTGTATCACGCACAAAAACTAAAGAGATATAGTAAAATTTCCACATCGAACGTCTTTCTAATTTCCAATTCTATTGATTGCTATCCCCCAACCCTTCCGAATAGCGGACACCTCCAAATAGCGGACGGACACTCACGCCCCTATTCAGAGGTTGGGAAAGAAGAGAAATACGCTACATAAACAGGTATAAATGGTTGTCAAAAGGCAATTTAGGTAGGACGGATGGAAACGACGTGATACGTTTGGTGTCCTAGCAGTGGCGTAGGCAGAAAGTTCATAAGGGGGGGTTATAGGCTTAATGGGAGAGGTTACAGAGCTATAACTCATATATTCCTATGTTAAATATACAAAATTTCATCAGGATGGGGGTACAACCCCAACCACCCCCCCGGCTATGCCTTTGTGACCTAACAAATAAGAAAATGTCAAAGAAACAACAGCAGAATATAAAAGCAAATTACCGAATCTCGTAAAAAAAAAAAAAAAACTGCGACAAAAATGCTTAGATTGAGGATGCCTCTTGGGTAACTTTAAACAGTGTTGGATTTCTAAGTAGGCACACGTGGCACATGCCTGGAGGGTGGGTGATAATTATTAAGTAGGAGGCAACTGAGAATACAAAAATTATTAATTATATATATATTATTGTTATATAAAAGTATTAGTTCAAATATTAGTTTGAATAATTATGTAAAAAAGCACCGTCACATATATAAAAGTACAATAGCCGTGCTTTTTTTTTTAATAAGTATTCTTTTTTTTGTAAGGGAGGGAGGGAGGAAGGGGCGGCAATTTTTTTAAATCCATTACTAATCCTAAGAGATAGAAAACACAATACAGACATAGCAAAAGACATGAAAACGACAAATGTAATAGAGAAGATTAAGGAAGGGAGACACAGATGGAGGGGAATATGTTCCAAGAAGAGAACCATCTATTATAAAAAGTAAGAAAGACCGAGTCAACCGGCAAGAGATGAAACTGAAGACCGAGATTAGCATCAAAATGGCGGTCCTTAAGGGCTAGCCTAGGCACAAAACTAAACGACCCCCTAGACAAGAAATAATGGAAGCATTAATACCATACTCCTGACCCCGAATAGAGAAACAGCGAGAACGGGAAAAAAAAAAAATGTGCAAATCGTATCTGTCTGTTTATGACACGATTCTGATGTCAAATGCTTATGATTAGGACTAACATCCCATGTCTCGAGGTTCACAATTGACTAAAAAAAAAAATTCTTTTCAAGTACTTGGGTTGAATTCGAACAACCGATTCTTGGATTACTATTTCAATGCTCATACCGCTAAGTCACAGGTCACATCCCAGCGTGTTCCTTTTTTTTTTTCGCATATACGTTTATGTTATGAGCCAAAATAGGCTCTTATGTGAACGTGAAAGAGATCGAATCACAAGTGTTGGCTTCTCCAAAATTTCCTTAATTACTTGGTAAGGTTTCTGGTAACCATAGGCGTAGACAGAGGTTCGCCAGGGAGGTTATAGACTCAATGGGGGGGCTACAAGCCTAAACTTTTCGACTGCATACGCCAGTATCGATAACGTTAAATATGCATCACAAATTCAAAACGTAATAAAAATTGTCAATTTTTAGAATGTAGCAAAATCAGGTGTTCGCTGAACGACTAATGAATGACCAGTGGCGTAGAAATGAAAAGGAGAATTGAAATGAAAATTAAGGAGAATAAAGTACTTTGTTCTCTACCGAATCCTCCCCACGTGAGAGAAAAAAAAAGTGAGATCTTTTCAATTTCCCCCCTCTAGATAACCGTACTTTATTCTTCACCCAACACCCCGAATCACCCACTTTTACATAAGAGAAGAAAAAAGTAAGAGATCTTTTCAAATTTTCTTGAGTCCCCTAATTTTAGATTGCGACGCCCCTGCTAATAACGTAAAAATACCGCTCTTTACTTCACCCCTGTAAAAAAAAGTTTACGTGGGAACGTTACGAATAAATAGGGTTTACGAGGGGCGCTTACGTGCTGCTTTTCAAAAGAAACAAAATAACAGCGGTGTCTATATACTTACCCACTATATTTTGAATATAGATATTCCATGTAAACACAGGTATTCTCATTTTCTGTAAGGGGGGGTGGCTGTCTATGCTCTGCGCTATAGCTTAGTACACAAAGCTGCTACGCAAGAAACGCCTACTCTCGAAGAATGAAACTTTTCTCCCATGAGACCCCTTTCCTACTGTCTTTTCAAACCATAACTCAAGGAGAAATAAATAAATAACTTAAGTGTTTTTTGGGGAAATTTCCCCGAAGGAAAAAGCAACGGAATTTTTGTGGCAAAAAATGCGAAAGTAACATCAAAATATAATTAAGGGAGTTTAGGTGTTTTTTACACAAAAATAAACAAGCATGAGAACGCACACAACATAAAAGTAGTATTCAGTTATCAGGGCGGTCTTGACGCATTTGGGGGCGCCCTATAAGTTCAATAATTTTTTCTCCTTATATTAGGGTGCCTACTAAAAATAAGAAACCCAATTCCTTGACCTTTTCTTGACTATTTTTATACATTTCTTGACATTAAGAAGTTTCTCGATCTTTTTTTCTTCCTACAATTGGCAAAACAGCTATATATAAAAAAAAAGCTGAAAATCCCTCAATATAGTAAAACGTATCAGAAAATAGCTGAAGATCTCTAAAAATTGCCAAGTTGTGACAAAAAATAGCTGAAAACAAGTAAACCAGTAAAAAAAAAAAATCGTTAAAATAGTATACGAAAATTTCAATGCACGGAAAGAAGAAGTGCCTAACTGTGACCTACATCATCGATTTAGTGACCTTTCCCCGACTCCCGTGGCCTTTTTCTCGTTTATTAAATTTTCAGTGACTGCTATGACCTGATAGACACCCTGTATATTAATTTTTAAAATTTCAAATTTTTGCAATAAAAAGAATATAATAAGGATAAGTAGTAAACTTCTGATTATCCACGTTTGAAAACGAGCTCAAAAATACAAAAATACTTTCAGTAATAGACTAATCAGTGGCGTACGCGGGGTAAGGGGGTGTGTTGATGGGGTTGTAACCCCCCATTGCAATGAAATTTTGTATATTTAACATAGGAATATGCGAGTTGTAGCTCTGTAACCCCCCGCACTTTCTGCGTACACCTATGAGACTAATAGATGGCACGCACCAATTTGATAATTTCGAATCTGCAGTTCACAGTTTCAGCACTTTGGCGCAGTATAGCCCAGATGCTCTTGCGCCATAAAAAAGCCAAACAAACAAACACTTTCAGAAATGGCTGTATGGAAATTCTTCGAAACTAGCACTGCTTTTAAAATTCATTTTCTGAGATTCTATCTGCTGGAAATTAATAAAAATTTTACATCACATAACTTAATATAATTAAAATACAGTAAAAATATTCTTTCTGTGCATTATAGATTTTTTTAATTATTTTTTTCTAAATATTTTATTTTCTCAAAACCATTGCTATGCGCAGTCACCATTCGTAAGATAACTTCATAAAAAATTCACTGAGAAACATAATTCATGCCTTAAAGGTAAGCATAGAAGCTGTTCTTTAAAATGAATTAGCAGCTTGATCAAAAGTTTAACGGTTGATTTTTTGGAAGAAATAAAAATATAAAAAATGAAAATCGAACGAATATTTCGTACAATACATTTATATTAAAAATAATAAATATGCATGAAATAACATAATCTTACTTTATTTAGCTGCAAATGATATTCTAAGCAAATTTGCCAAATTTTATGGAAATCGGTGGAGAATTTTTTTTTTTTTATTTTCTTACTGATAATCTCCAATAACGTTGAATGGAAATAAACGCATTTGAAGTTCAAAAGACCACACGCACGAACTTGCCTAGTCTGTCACTATTTTCGCAATAGCTTTTGTACTACTAGCTGAATGTTTATAATTTTGGTATTAAAATGATCAGAAATGTCGAATTAATAGAACAAGTAAATAAAAAAACAAAAAAAAAATGTTTTTTTTTGAAGGATTAATAGTCCTGTTCCCCCACCCCCTTAAATTCTAGATACGGTCTTGGTAGGTTCTATTTCAATATGGAAGTAATTTAAAAGCCGCAGCTTTTTAACAAACTGGTAGGCAAGGAATTAAAGATGCGGCTCATTAGGAACATAGTTACAATTTTTTTGGTTTAAATGTAAAATGTTCATTAAATTGTTCATGAAAAATTAGAATTAAATTCCTCATTAAAAAACATCTCTCTGTTTACTCCAGCGAATAAGGGAGAGGGGAGGGAAGAGCGCGCACACAAAAATGAAAAATTGAAAGAATACATATTTTAAGAGTAAAGACATTTATCAACGAAAAAAAGTAGGACGCGAGAGAAATAGGGGGCGCCACTTTAGCGATCAATAGAACCTGTCTCCAGGATGCAATGTGTTGTTTCCTGAAGTCGGAGGTTAACATTGTTATTGTGATATAGTAATAATGTCAAAATCTCTCTAAAGCGACCACCTACGGTTCTAATGGATAATGGCCGTTTTCGAGAGTGGTCGCACAATACGGGGTAGGGTAAATACACAAACGGGGTTCATTTCCTCGGATCAAATTCGTACAACTTTAGAAAATCTTGGTCCTTTCAACGGGTGTCCGTGGTAGGAAGAATCGCCGTAATAAGCATTTCACAGTTCTTCCGTGACAACTTAAAAGGTAAATAAGGGGTAATTACGTAAGTAAAAAGCAAATAAAATCAAAGGTCCTTATTACACTGTTTCGAGAGTTTCTTATTCTACTATTGCTTGGATCATACGACGGGACCAAGAACCTAACAAGACCTCCGATCAAAACTTTCCTAAATCAACGAATTGTAATTTTGCGCACCAAAACTACTGTGTACCGCTTTTGAGGAGGGGGGCAAAGGAGGTTGAGAAGGGTAGCCGCCGAAGGCGGCACAGTAATCCAGGACAGGATGTTCAAACAGCGCAATTGTGTACCGCTGAAGAGAAGATCCCTAGAGAAACGGTCAAATGGTTTTTTTCGCGGGGGAGTTGGGAAGGCTACGCAATGGATAACTTGTTAAATATAATAGCAATGGTAGGTTTTGTACGAACCTGATAAACAAAGGTCCCCGGATCCTACCCTTGCCCTATTTTGGTTAGTCAACTATTCCACGTTAAACTTGTTGGATATTATGATGTATTTTATTCACTATATACTTGTTACCTACATAGTGTAATGCACTGGACGGGCGCGACGCATGGGCGCTGCGCCTTGTAACATGCGACTAGAAACCTGTTCTCCGGTGTCGCTCACTTGCTTGTAAATCGCCAGGCTGAGAGTCCCCTCCTGTACTGTACTGTACGTACGTATGTATGGAATGTGGACGACCTAGCTCGCGGAGCTAATGCTGTATCACGATCACGCTATGTCCATAAAGCTTTATGTTTCTCATCCTCAATCTGTATGGACTTCTGCTGAACCTAACAAAACTAGTCTAACAACTTCTAGGGATCTTCTCCTCAGTGGTACACAGTACAGCCAGCCGAAACGGTACAGATGATTTACTGTGAACTTTGAGTAAACGTTTCGTAGCTTACGATCGAGGTGAATGGTAAACAAACCCAGCGTTGGATAAGTTGTGAAATCAACGTTGAACTTCATAACATCAAGTGCAAATCCGGAGAGTGGGGGTGCTAAGGGGGTCTTTATTCCTCCTTAGAGGAAAAATTTATTAACTACACTCTATAACAAAAAAAAATCGACACACCAAGAAGGGGTTGTCTGATTGCGATAAAAATTGGTGGATGTGAAGAACATACATAGAAAAAGAAACGATTAAAATTTCAGAACAATTGAATGATTTATTGCAGAGTTTGACCGTGAGAGGTAAGCGGCGTAACGGTTGACGCGAGCATAAATTCCGCTCTCTCAGTCGTCTACAGAGGGTCATGTTGGACACATGTGTGCGGGCCACACGTTGGATAGTTGATAACGACGAATCCGGTGCTGTGACAATCGCTCTGTCTTCCCGTTCTGTTGTGGTCATTAGTCGATCGCTGACATCTGCCGTTGTTGAACCAGTCTTGCCAGCACCGTCCAATCGCCGCATCGCTTCGACCCACATGTCCAGCGATTCTTCGATTCGTCCAACCAGCCTCTTTCAAACTCTGACATATGCTCGTAATGAGCACGAATCTTTCGGCGAGGCATTGTTACAGTCGACGTAAGATATCCGCAGTCAAAATGCAACAGAAATTTTGACCACATATTGAGAATCGCTCCTTATATACCGGGTGATCCAAATTAAACAGGAGGTGTTTAGACCTCTCTGTAGAGAAAACTACTCTGTCAATTTCACCCAAATTTCATACACATGCTCCCCTGAGTATGCGGTTTCGATTTCTGAAAGAAAAAATTGAGTTCATATTTCGGCCGCTAGGGGAGGAAATGGCGCTGCGGAGCAGGCAATTTACATATTACTTAACATGCGCAACATCCTCTGCCTATATAAGGAGTCGTGAAGCATTTTTCCACCATACGAGGACTCCGTCATGAAACTTACTTTACCAGATCGCGCGTTACTTGTTAAGCTCTTTTATCAACGAAATAACAATGCTTCTGCGGCACTTAAAGCATTTCGGCAGGTAAAAGGTTTACGCAGAGGCCCTCTCACAATTACAAATCTTCGAAAAATGGTCTTGTATTTTGAAAAGAGCGGAACATTCACCGTTAAACCAGGACGAGGCCGCAAACCAACTCGAGTGCAGCAACTGCAGTAGTGGAGCAGGAAGCAGCAAGTGCACATGGTAGCAGTAGTGCACGTGCGATATCACGGGAATTGGACATGCCATATACGACAGTGTAGAGAGTTATGAGAAATGTCCTGAAGTTTTATCCATATAAGATAGCCCACACTCAGCAATTGCTTTCTGGTGATAATGACGTGCGGAAAACATTTGCTTTGATGTTCATTGCTCGGATGACAGTGGATGATGAATGGCCTTGGCAGATACTGTGGAGTGATGAGGCCCATTTCCACTTGAATGGCGCTGTAAACACACGTAACTGCCGTATTTGGTCTGACACAAATCCCCACGTTCATCAACAAATTCCGTTGCATGCTCCAAAAGTGACAGTGTGGTGTGGCTTCACCTCATCTTTCGTCATTGGTCCTTACTTCTTTGAAGAAAATACGGCCTCGGGGCCAATGACATGTTCTGTTACTGGCTCTAGGTATGCATTTATGCTCTGGAACTTTGTCATTCCTTCGCTTCAACAGAGAAATTGTCTTGACACTACAATTTTCATGCAAGATGGTGAACCCTCCACACATCGCGTTGCCTGTTCAAACATTATTACGGCAAAACTTTTCGGATGACAGAGTGATTAGCAGGTCATTTTCAACATCTTGGCCGCCTCGGTCACCCGATCTTAACCCTTGTGACTTTTGGCTGTGGGGATATTTAAAGAGCTGCGTTTATAAAGGCAATGTTCCGAACTTAGCAGTCTTAAAAGACAGAATTTCGCAACATGTATCCCACCTCCAAGCGAATGAGTTACGTTCTGCCGTGGAATGTGTTGTGCATCGAATGCAATTTCTAGAGCAAAGAGACGGAGGACATATCGAGCCGTATCTGTGATGATAGTGTGGTTCCACATGTGATAGCAATAAAGTTATTGCACAAATCTTTTTTTAGTCATACCTACTGTCCTACGGTATACTGTAATTTGTAGTTAATTTCATGTGATTGCAATAAAGGTTATTGCATGTTAAAACACTTTTTCGTTGTTAATATTAATAAATTGCCTGCTCCGCAGCGCCATTTCCTTCCCTAGCGGCCGAAATATGAACTCAATTTTTTTTCTTTCAGAAATCAAAACCGCATACTCAGGAGAGCATGTGTACGAAATTTGGGTGAAATTGGCCAAGTAGTTTTCTCTACAGAGAGGTCTAAACACCTCCTGTTTAATTTGGATCATCCTGTACATCTGCTGAATGCGCAGTTCCGATGCACTGGAGTTCCCGCTATTCATTCATTGGACACCAAATTTTAATCATTTGCATGTTCGGTCAAAATGTCTTTGCATACGAAATTTCATTACAATCGGACAATTCCTTCTTGGTGAGTGGATTTTGTTTTGTTATAGAGTGTATTTTAAGTGTTCGGCCCCAGAGCTTGTGAAGATTCAGAGCTTGCCCTCTTATATCTATAACGAATCATCCTTAGCCTTTCCTCCTCCCCCCCTCCATAAGCTAAAGTAGTGGTTCCCAACCTGGGGGTCGCATAAAGATTACCGAGGGGTCGCCGCAACTATGTTTAGTTGTTATTATTTTTATAAGGAATCTCATACCAAATATTTTCAACTATTTTATATTTCAACATGACTACACATATTGCAATATTCTAATACTAATGGTTATCTTTATATCTGTAATTAATAATATATATATAATTAATATAACATAGGTAATATGTTATATTATATATATATAATTAATATAACATAGGTAATATATTATATATATATAATTAATATAACATAGGTAATATATTATATATATAATTAATATAACATACGTAAATAATATAATATAATTTTGTATTTAATGTATTTTCTTTACTCTGTTAAAAATAGCTTTATTATGCAAATGTGGCGGCGCGCAGACAGAGGGAGGTCGCGGATTTTTTTTTGGTTACTATAAAAGGGAGTCGCTTATTACTTGGCTGCTGTAAAAGTGAGTCACGTCTTGAAAAAGGTTGGGAATCACTGAGCACTGGCTAGATCCGGGGCTGGTACGGAAATTTTTTCAGGGGAAAGTGGGTGGGGGGGGCAATCGTGGAAACCAATTTGGCTCTATTTCATGAAATTTGTTGACGGGTTTGGGTATGTAAAATGAGGGTAAATTTGTTATTTATTTAGGGGGCGCAACCCTCTCTGTATCCGCCCTTGCATAAAATGCAGCAAATATTATTGCATACGTTGTGGGGCACGGTTTTTGATGTTGAGTACAGCGTATGGCCATGTTTTAGACACATTGCTGTGCTTCGTCAGGAACCGACTCGAGTTCACTCCAGTCGATTCATCCCAATTGAGCAAGCTGAAAAACACTGGTAGTAACCATGGCAACGACGCGCCATAATTAAAAGCACATAAAAAATATTAGGGAGAGTCCAGCCCTTATGGGCCATTAGGTTCCTTTACGGCCGTCGTAAAGCGGGTCCATGAATTAGCCCCGCCCCCCCCTTCTCGTAAACACTTTTCCCATCATAAGAGGGAGGTACGCAAATAGGGCGCACAAACGGCATATTTATGAATGTAGGATGGTCGCAAGGAGGAAGTCATCGATAGAGGGACGGCCCACATGGAACTATCCATTCATCCATCTCAGAGGGTAGCACAGGGTGCGACCTCTATGAACGTTACAAGGTTTACGCAAACGTGAAAATGTACACGCAGTGCTCTGTGTGAGGCCAAGGCCTTTGTAACCAAAATGACGTCAAACGACAACAATTGGTGCAAAAAACGGCGTAGGCAGCCTCTTCGTTGAAATTGGGAGTTACAACACAACGCGCGGTCGCATCAGATCTTTTAAAAATTGCTTTCTGGCTATTTTTGGTCAGAAATGGCCAAAACAATGGCGGATACAGAAATCTTCCAGTGGGTAGAAACGATCTGTTTCCGATTCCTAGTGTTGGCCAAGTGTTCGGTACTTTTAATTTCATTTTCCATTATATATAATATATATACACACAGACATATAATTGTTTTATATAATACATCACTACTTTTCATTTTTATGATATAACTTCCATGGTTTCAACATATGTGCGAATTTTCCGTGCAAAAAATCGCCTCAAGGGAATTGGGGGGGGCGATTGCCTCCTTTGATCCGCCAATAGGCTAAACCGATAGCTACTAAAAAATTAGCGCTATTTTAAATTATTCTTTCTCTTGTCTAGCCATTTTTAGCTCACAATACAGCTCTAAGGTTGACCTGTAGTAAGTCCAGAGTCATCACTGCGTGCGCACGCTTTGTCATAATTTACAGGAAAGTGTAGGAGCACTTCCGCCTATAAATTCCTTCTTCAGTTGCAGTAATACACGAATGGCTGTTGCCTATAGTTCCTGTCGTTTTCAATTTACGTGGCTTAATATTTTCAAAGTGCAGTACGCGGGAGGATTTCGCAGGCTATTGGGTGTAAATGTATATACTTGGATTAAATAAGATTACGAGGGTACTTCATAGGTGCATGCAGGGGGTATTTACAGTGTCATACTACTATTATGATGGGATTTTATAATATATGCATATAGGTACATAGGGAGTTGTAGTTCGGTAACCCCCCATTATAACCCTGTAATAGCCCTTATGAACTTTCTGTATACGCCTGGCAAAACCGTCCAGGCTAAGCCCCCCCCTATGGACATAGTTTTGCCTGCGAGTTATTTAAGCCCCCTTCCTACGCCCCTGGCTTGGGCCTACCTCTCCGCCTCTTTCCTGCGCCCCTGATGTGGGCCTACCTCTCCGCCCCCTAGCTACGGCGCTGTGAGAATACATACATATTTTAATGGCTCTAAATGAGAACCAAGGCTTGCTTAGTAGGACCTCAACGGTGTAAAGACACTGCATGTCATACTGCGACAAAGTCGTGCAAAAGTGGCAATGTTGATGCATAACATAATTGAGTCCTGTTCCGCCAGGCTACAACACGGGAAAAAAACATGTCGAAATCGATATAAATGCGCAAATCGTATCAAATTAATAAAGGGACATAGGCATAATTATATGGACCCGAGCTCCCCCCCACCCCCAAACCGTAAGTTTAAAAACCCTACGCCGGGAACATACAGTTATAGAGATTCGATTAGTGGGCGGGGAGGGGATTGGGAAAGGTGGCCGCCGGAGGCGGCACTGTAATCCCAGACAAGACGCTCAAGCAGCACAACTAACCGCCAGGGCGAGTTGGGGGAGAAGTGTTTGACATACAGTTACAGCGAAAGCCCGAAAATATCGTAGTAGACAAACAGAAACATTTCTCAGGGGGGAAAATTCGAAAACAGCCGGGGGAGAGCCGCGCGGCGCTAACACAACCCAATGGTGTCAATCTACGCAACGGTGAACACGGAGGAAACACTGGAACACGGCGATAAAGTATTTTCCCTGCCATCCCTTCTTTTACATATCGGGCAAAACGTTTCCCCCAATCGATATGAAAATTTCACGGACTTTGCCGATAACAATGTGCCCGAAAATCCCGTCAATAGCAGGGCTCCATTTATCATTGATCCTTTTCCCATCCTACTAATCCCCGGGAAAGAGATCAGCGTTGATCAGGGCTTAAAAACAAAAAGTGAACAACACTCGCAACATCGACAGCAGACAGAGTTCGACGAAAAGTTCACCTCGCGGAGACGCACCTCCGCAATCAGTTACCGAAAAGTGACTGCTAATTGAGTTTTAATTATTGCAATTGGCAAGAAGCACCGACCGGCAGTTCGATAGCTAATTGGGTATAACGAACTTCCGCAGTTGCTACAATGCTTCAGAAACTCAACTAATGCATTTTTGCAGTGCTAATCATTACACTTACGGTTCATAAAGGTAATATGGTACTAGTTCGTTCGTACATACATATAGATATAGAGAGAGAAAAAAAATAATTCTTGAAGCAAAAAATTGAACTGGCAATGAGCTGGGTGTTGGACAAGAACCGATTAGACCAATGACGCATAACCAAAAAAATCTCCACTGGATTTCGATAGACCAGTGGTTCCCAACCTGTGGTTCGCTAATAGGTTTCTTGGGGGGGGGGGGTTGCCACAACTATTTTTAGTTGCAATTATTTTTATAAGGAATTTTATACCAAATGTTTCCAACACTATTATATTTCTTATAGTTTACGTACGTATTTCTACTAATGGTTAATTTAATACATATAACATGCATAATTAATGTAATATAATTAATATAATGTACATATGTACATTATATTAATTCTAATACATTACTTAAATAACATGTAAATTAATATAATATACATAATTAATGTAATATATATAATTAATATAATATACATAAATAATGTAATAAATTAATATAATATTTTGTAGTGTGTAATAGAATTAATATAATATACATAATTAATCTTAATGGAGATTAATATATTATACATAATTAATGTAATAGAATTAATATAATATACATAATGTAATAAATTAATATAATATATATAATTAATGTAATAAATTAATATAATATACATAATTAATGTGTGAATTTTATAATATGTTTTCTTTACTTGTTAAAAATGCTTTTACACTGAAAGTATGACGGCAGCGGAGAGTGGGGTAGGTTCACAGATCTTTTGGTTACTATAAAAAGAGGTCGCGGATTACTTGACTACTATAAAAATGGGTCGCGGCTTGAAAAAGGTTGGGAACCACTGCGATAGACCATCAAAAACCAAGAAAATGGTGAATGAAATAAGAAAACGGGTTGAAATAACATGAAAACGAATTGCTTGGAACAGACCCGTATAGTCTTGGGAGAGACCTTCATCCAACACTGGGTGGGCGATGGTTGAACAGGATGATTATGTAGTTTCACCACCTACTGTTACTGAAAATGGTTCGCAGCATTAAACTGCATAACAAAATTACCTCGTTTCAATGAATCACTGGGCTGATGGTTGGTTAGGTTTTCATCGCGAAAGGACAACTATGGTTATGTTCGGTGGCGTACCCAGAATTTTCCCAATGGGGGGGCCTAATGCTGAAGGAATTTTTGGTAGGAAAAGAGAGTTTATGTAAATGTCGTTGGGAACGTCACTACTTTTAATCTTACTTTTTTTACAAATAATTTACCAGTTGGCGTAATTTTTCACTTAGTTAGCCCAAGTGAGGGGGTCCGGGCCCCCTACGTGGGTACGCCACTGGTCACGTTGCACAAATGAGTCACTAGCAAAAACTGCTGGAAAACCCAACAGAGAACCCTTCCACTCACTGTAGGTCGGTATCCACTGATTTCGAGAATCCCACATCTTTGAGGTACTGACGTCCACGTTCTAGCACCCTTGATTACGTCAGACTAGAGGCGTAGCCAGGGGGGGGTTGAGCCCCCCCTAGAAAATATTTTTTCTCAAAATAATTCTGGAATTTTGTTTAACTCGTTTTGTTTTACATAAAATTGTAAACAATAATGGAAATTATTCTTTGATGTTAAAAATGTATTAAAACAAATTTTCTCGGTAGATCTTGGATACATAATGCTTTTTGCAGAGGTTTAAGTCTTCATCTATACCATGTTACGGATAAGGGCAATCACAAATTTTAGTATGCCTAAGTTTTCAATGCAAAAAATTTACGTTAAAAAATTATTCATTGATGTTAAATATATTAATCTTCTTAGATATTTAATGCTATTAAACATATTAATAAACCTATTGAAACAATATTAAATTATAAGTAGTCTCCACTCCTCCCCACCTCTTGAGTATCCCTGTAATAAAGAGCCCAGCAACGGCCCTGTTGCATGATGTTACCTCAGAAGGGGTGGACGGCTTAATTTGAGATGACGACACATTATACGAATTAATTTAAATCAACTGCCATCGACTGACA
>QLNU02015003.1:153439862-153450350 GCA_006491805.2 Dysdera silvatica
AGCTCCCTGTAATACGTAGCCACGCCATCTCGAGACTCCTTGGCGGATTTTGAATTCACAAAGATAGCAAAACCTTCATGCAAGATGAATAATTCTTATCTCGGTTTAACCAGGAATTTTTCGCCCACGTGCTTACCACGTAGTATTTTTTTTTATACCACAGTCGCGGATCAAATAGTATTTTTGGACTTTTCATTTGGCATCAGTTCTCTTTCTAGTTTTATTTCTCCTTTCTGTGTATAACTTGTCCGGTGCCTTGACTTTTTTTCTTTTTCATTTCACTGCAAATCAATTAATTTGACGAAGCCCTGTCCAAGATCTCCGATTTCAATATTCTAAACGTGGATGGTAATTTTGTACTCCGCTCCGTTGGTCTTGAGCGATTTGACTCATACGCGGCAGCTGGAACGAAGCCGAAGTTTATAATATCCATCCTGTGATAGTGGGAGATGTGAGTTATTTTGAAGATTTCCCCAGCATCCCTCCTCCGTACGTTTCTTGAACCTCGTTTTAGTATTTTTTTTTTTAAAGGAAAATATGTGCTTTTGATTTCTTTAGTGTTGCATTAAAAAAAAAAGCTACGCATGATGTCTTGTATGCTGATTTAAGAAAGCGAGTTGATAGTCAAGTACAATGTGTCCCAAAAGTCTCTGCGTATTTTGGTGAAAGAGGGATTTTCACCAAAAAAAAAAAAATTGTAATATTATTATTTATTACATGGTAATAAATAATAATATTACAAATACATGGTACCGAGAAAATATTTGTTTCAAAACCACTGTTTCACTACAGTGAAGTAAACGGACTTTTGAGGCATGTGTGTGTATATGTACACTTATATTCAATATTATGTAAAATAGACGTTTCCTCCGAAATATAAATTCCATCACGGTTTAATGTTGGGGGAAAAATAGTCATAATTTGAAGCTTATATAATCTTTCGTTATTTTTGAACTTTCATAGCCTTTGGAGTTAAACTTTCTGGAAGTTTTCCATGCTTATAGTTAAATAACCCGGTTAATGACCACAAACCTACTCCTCACTTCATTAATGCGTGAAAGACCCTATTAATTAATTACCGTTCTTAACACCTTTCCAAATTTTCTCCTCATTCCCCAGCCTTACTTTCTGCCATTGGTGACGTTGGTGCCAGACAACCAACTGTAGCGTGAAATAATGGAAACACTCTGTAATTGACCCCAATCACTTCTTGACGAATTGCAGCGACGTCTGTTCGAAACGAGCCAATTCGTTTTATTGAGATCTTTAAAACTATGCTCAATAACATTATTACTAACCTCTAATGTATTCAGAAATTATGAAACAATTAAAATAAATGTGAATTTCCATTTCTCCTTGGAGGGGGAAGTATTAGCGCCTATACTTGCTGCTTTTCCTGATGTCCCCAAAGGCATAGTGATGCGGCGCTTCTGTTTTGAGGTTTGATTCCTCAGTAGAAAGGGTTGATATATGTAAATATAATTCAATCAATCGCGTGATAATTTTGTTCTTAAGGAGTTACCCAAAACCCCAGAACCAACAATTACGTTTTTGAGCTGTCCATGAAGAACAACAAGGTCTTTGCAATTGGACTATCAATTCATTTCATTATATTCTGAATTGTTGCATCATTATGACATCTGCCATCTTATATAATTCTATCGAAATACGTGGTATCACTCCATCAAAGTCATGGTTGCATTCTGGGGAAGATCGGGTCCTTTACGAGTGCCTTGTCCCTCAAAGGTCACGTTAAGTCTTCGGTTCGATCTAAGGTCACCCACCATATTAGGTCTCAGGTCACCGTATTAGGTCACGAGGGTAAACAGAAAAAAGCGCCGATGGAAAAATGCGCTGACGGAAAAAAGGGCCGATGGAAAAATGGGCCGTGGAAAGAAGGACCGCGGAAAGATCGGATGTATGTGAAATGATAGTGCGATCATGATTATAGTGCCAGGTTAGGCCTAACAAAATGCAATAGGCAAGCGAGCGTTAGGCCTTACACGAAGCAGTATATTGCGAGGGTTAAGCCTAGCAGAATAATGCGAACGTTAGACCCAAAAAGATATACGTCGTTTTGCTTATGCCCCGATTCATTCCTATATATTTTAATAGTAAAATATTTCTTTTATATGGCTCATTTCTTATTAGCTTCGTTTATGCGTTGTTTTTCAAGCTCTAAGTCGAAATTTCTCTCCTAGTTACCCCTTTGAGTCTTAGGTGAGAATGAGATTGGTGAAAAACACTCCTTCTGCAGAACAAAGCAAGATAATGTGAATAAGTTTTGGATCAATATAAAAAATGTGTTTGAGTCACGTCCTTTAATAAAATAAATAAAAATAAAATAATTTAGAATTTTCTAATAAACTTTCTCTTCATTTAACTCTCAAACAAGTTCTCGACATAATCTCTACTTTGCTGATATCCTTTGAGTCGCTTTTTCTATTTGTCGTCAGGGGCGGACAGGGCCAGTGCGCCCTCATGGGCGATAGGACTCGCGCCCTCCGAAAATCCAAGGTATGCGCCCTTTAAGAAGATTCAGTCCTCCTCTGGTTTGACTGTATGTATTTTTACAAATATTTTTAAGCAGTTTAAAAATTGCATTGAGCACCCTAATACGTACCATCATTTTCGTAATTTAATTTTTACACAAATGTGATTTTTTTTTTAGAATTTTTAAAAATTCGTCATGAATGAGAGTAAATTGTTATCGTCATTAATCGGTGAACATTTTTATTCTGAAAAGATCAAAAATTGTTGTGTTTTTTCAATAACTGCTTTTAACTAATTAAAAATTGTAAATAAATAAAAACCATGTAGCTAAATTTTTTGAGAAACGTTGTATGGTTAACATCATATATGTATATCCAAGGGGTAGCGATGTTCATAGCATATCCTCATTAAAATAAACCTAGTGAATATAATCTATTTATTTGCTTATTTAGTGCATTTTAATCGATTACCAATTGCCTATAGTAGTTATAAAAAATTAATAAATATATTGGCATTTTGATTATTACAAATAGTCCTTTCAATTGCCCATATTCGAAAACAATTACATTTGGTTTTCAAAACTGAAATTAATTAAAACCTATCGAAGATGTGCAATGAGTCAAGAAATACTAAGTAACCTGGCAACAGTATCAATTGAGACCAATGGAGTAGGCAAGGGATGGGCTAAGGGAGTTCAAACCCCGCATTGTGGATATCAAACCACGTTATTTCCTCTAAGGCCGCATCACATAATCGTCATTAAAGCTAAGAGTCCCCTCCTCGTTTTGAATTGCTACGCTACTGTTTGAGAAAGATTTTAATGTAGATTTCGATACTGCCAATGAAAAATTTGCACAAATTAAAACAAGGCGATTTTAAATACATTTGAATATACTGACATTAAATGCATCTTACTTCAAAACCATTTAACATTTAATTTTTTTAAGTATATCAGTATTTTCTTAAAATAAAATATACATGCGTGGGGGAAGTGTTTCGATATTGGGCTGGCGGAAAGGAGTGTTAAGTGGTTTTAGCGGGCGCAGAGCCGTTTCTAAGTGTTTTGTCGCTCTAGGCGAGAATTAAAAAATACCGCCCCCACCCTTTTACTACCAAATCACTCTCTTTTGCCTATATCTCCCTCCCTCTCAACTATCACCACCCACGTCCAGCGGTGCAACAATCATAGGCGTAGAGTTATATGGGCCCGTGGGGCCCGAGCCCCCAATAATCTGAAATTGTGATTTTACATACACTGTAATGTAAGATATTATTACCCTTCACAGGGATAACACAATTGCCAAATAATGGTCAACACAGAAAAGCCTCCGGGGCGAGATTTTTGTGAGTTTTTCGTGGGGGAATTTATTATACAATAATTTTTGCCACCCACGTTTATGTAGCTCAAACTAGAGCTTTTTTTATATTTGGAGAAAAAGAGGCGCCGTCCTCATCCTAGATTCGAACCAGGGTCCCCGCGTTTAGCCCGCGGTGTCTTGACTAACTAGAAAAAAAAAAAATATTGTACGTTTTAATTTTTCCTCTTTTTCATTTTTTCTCCTCATTTGCTCAATTTTTTCTTTGTTTGATTAAAAATTAATTTTTTACGCCATTTTGCCGCCCTAGGCGGTCTCCTACTCTACCCTAAGGATGGTTAATTTTTCTAATTAATTAATTTTTTTACTATTATGACCAGGGGAAAAACTTAGGTTCTTTGCTTTTAAATCCTTGTTAGATCAAGGGGCTCTCTGCTCTCCTTCCCTCATTACAAACTCAAATCGCCCTGTCGTTAGTGTCTCTTTTCTCAGAATGCTCATATTTAGATTCGCCACGAGATACACTGTATATCTGGTCATTATTAAACCTAACAGGCTGCCCGAATGCATTAACGACAAGTAAAAAAAGCCCTTTGTGAAATGTAATTTGTATTTTCGAAAAGTATTTTAAAATACATTTTGTATTTTGTATCGAAAATACATATTTCTATGTATTTTGCTCAGCTCTGGCCCAATATACATAGTCGTGCGCAGAACGTTGATAGGGGTGGGGGGTGCCAATTGGAAAACGAACGGGCTGGAAACCATGTCTGCCCCCCCTATCCTGGAGTCCGTTCCATTGTTTTTACACCTATAGTAAGTTACTATGAGTTGAAAACGAGAAAGAATGCCACTAACTAACATTATATTTTTTACATGTCACACACATATGTATGCTCGCTTGCACATTGCTTTTTGGTAGGCCTAACACTCGCATTATAAGGCGTTATGCTGGTACTACAATCATGATCGTACTATCATTTCACATGCATCCAATCTTCGTCGGCCCATTTTTCCACGGCCCTTTTTTTCCGTGGCACTTTTTTCAGTGATTCGGTCACGAGACCTAACTGCAATAGAACTAATCTAATCGATTACTCAAAATGATAACCTCAGACATGAGCTGAAATCAGCGAGATCAGCATGTCCTGTCTGGAGGATTATTATTATGTTTAAATCTAGATTATTGAATTTTTGCCTTAAGCTGCTGGTGACTTAAAAAGGACCCCAAAATATTGATTGGTGCCAACTCACGCCAAGTTGGCGTCGGTCGTTACAGTGGGGTCGTAATGGCTCTCTTTTTAGTTGGGGGAGGGGCAATGGAAAGCCAGGCTAATGAGTTCTGCTGCCTATGCAACCAACTGTGGCGAGCCATCCCGATGATGTTGGGGGGGAGTCCCCCCCCCCAACCGCCTATCCGTGGTGATGCCTCTCCTTTCTGCTTATCATAATGGAACTGTACCCATAAATCTTATGCTCTGAGTTCACCGCGTATATCCTCGCTTCCACTTCCTTTCTGTTTGGGTTAGATTAGCCCTCGGGACTTGGGGCGAAGAGCTACCGTTCCCAAAGTGTCTTTGGTATGCTTGGTAACTGCTCTATCTATTTATCGAGTTTGCCCCGTTTTGCCCTCTGGTGAACGCTACTTGTTCGGGAGGAGGCGGGGGCGTTGCGAATTCAAGAGAACACCTTTTTTTTTGTGTGTAATTCAAGGTGCGATATCCGCTACGGACGTTTCAGTTTTATCCGTTTCAAAATGTCTGCTTCTACCAATCAACTCTCCAACTAGTCCCCACCCCTTCAACTAGTCCACCTGTCCTAAAACGGCCACCTTGTATAGTGGCAGACACAACGAAACAGTTATCCATGTTGTTCCTATGGATTTTTTTTTTTAAACAAGTTTTTTAGTACATTTACCCGCATTGAAGATATTGTCCCTTAATTTCAACCGTAAACTAACACAAAAATAATAAATAAACCAAAGCTAAAATCCTCTGATCATCCTAAAATGTTTCAATTGATGCATAACCGAATAATAATAATAATAATAATAGCCGACTGTATCGTAAAATTCGGCTTTTTTAATGTGTGTATGTGGAGGTGTTTAAGTGTAAAGTGTGAAGCGAAAAGCATAGAAGTTGTTGCTTTAAAAAACTTGGGAGAGGGGATCGGGCCCCCCCTCCCCCAAGCTGTTTTAAAACTTGATTTGCCCGATTCTGCTATGCATTTACTTTTAAAATTTTACAGTCACGTCAGTGCTTAAGCTGGTTCTAAACACGATGTCGCTAAAATGGGGAAAAAAGGTTGTAGCAAAATGCTAAAAAATATTAGTAGCTTTCATTGCTCGAAAAATCGTATCAATGAAATTATTTATATCAACAATGCTTAACAGGTGCTGTTAAGAATTTTGAAGAGGAAACGAAAAGGAACAAGAAAAGATCGCTGAAGTGCAAAACGGATATTCTGGAATCGGGGAATCCTGTTTTCAGAGAATAAACTGTGGTTAAAAATGCCTGTCGCATTTTCGCGATGGGCAAATTTTTTTTCTTCGCATTTTCGAGCAACTCGTCGCATTTTGCGAAAAATGCGACTACAGCTTAAACCTGGAGTCACATTAAAAGATAAGGTATTTTTTTAGCTCATTACTAATTGTCAAGCAATATCAATTATTTTTGTAGCATTTTAGTATCTTGTACATTTACTAAAATGTTTGACAGCTTTGAGAAGAAGGTAATAATTTTTTTTCAGCGCCCCCCACCACGTACTCATACGGGCGCCCGCGATTTGTTATCCCCTGTCCCTTCGTGTGTGGCATGCCCGTATTCAGAGAGGGGAGAACCTAGGACCAGTTCCCTCCCCCCCCGAAATTAAAACCTGGCTACGGTCTTGGTGTGTGGTAAATAATAGAAAATAAAAAAAATGCGGTAACTAGTAAGGAAACGCGTTCGTGCTAGAGGCCATCGCTCGACACCTTGGAAGTACACCTACCGCCATCTATCGGCAGTCCTCGATATTACTAGAACCTTTCTTTCGCTTTTCGCTATGTTTTTTTTTTATGAACGCAACGTGTAATTTTGCGTGTTTTAGGCGCCCCGAAAAAGGCTAATTTTCCATTAGGCGGTGGTTGAAGGGCTCATGTAAATGACAGGGCGGAAGATCCCAGTCTAACTTTTTGAGTCAATTTGTTTCTTAGAAGATTTCTTATTTTTTTTCCCTGGGTCAATGGCACTTGGCTCCTCTTCCAGAGTCTTCTTTTTCCTTCTCATCAACGACGCGCGGTTTCAGTAAGGAACCCTCCTCTTGTAATTTTACCTTGGGTCTAAAAATAGTACCCTCCAGTACCCCCCATCCCTTCGTTTTTCGAATTTTTGCTCCAGAATACCATGGCCAGAGAAGGATGTTTTGCGTGAGGTGTATGGAAACGGAATTGAGAACCGTTTCTAGTAAATGGTGCTTGATCCAATCATAGTACGCAAAAATACTTTAAAGCAGTGATGGCCAATCGAAAGTCATCGAGAGCTAACCAATCATAAAGGCTGCGCCCACTGGCGTACGCAGGAGAGTGTTGATGGGGGATTGCCCCCCCCCCCATTGCAATGAAATTTTGTATATTTAACATAGGAACATGTGAGTTGGATCTCTGTAACGCCCCACTTACAAACTTTCTGCGTACGCCTTTGGCTGCGCCGTCAGAGGTCCAGCTTTCATATACGTATATTTTCTATGTTGGAATACTTTTTTAGAATTCAGCAATGTAGTGCAGATGTCGTCAATTGGTTATAACCTTATTCAAATGTCAATAAATGATTATAACTTTATTTGTAATTTATAATAATATGATTTATTTATTTTATAAAGGATTTAGTATGGCGGTCGATGAATTTTATTGAATAAAATAAAGCTTATATGCTGGCCTGATGTTGGTCGAGGGCCTTCATTTGGCCATAGGGGAACAATCAGTGCTGTGGCTAGCAAAACATGCCCATTGTACTCCCAGTTCGAGCGCCCCCCCCAAAAAAAATATAGCTGCAGAGATTCTAGCTCGCTAATTGAGCCCGCTGATAATATAATAATAATAATAATTTATTTTCTACGAATTCGACACGTGGAGGGAGATAGCAGAAAAAAGCCAAGAGAAGGCCTAACTAGTCCGCTGCCGCTTAATCCGACAGACACTGCTGGCGAACGCATCAAATAACCGGTTCAGTCACATTACATAAGCGAAGTACAGTAAGAGGTAACAATAATTAAAATAGATAATATAACGGATAAGAGATATATACAAACATAAATGGTAGTCAAGATATTGTACTATTCTATGCACAGAACAAAAACTATCGGGAAACAAAAATAGATTCAATTTAAAGTTTCGAGCTATCAGTACTGGACTATGATGTAAAACTCTTGCGTAAAAACTTTTCTTCGACAAATGGCTAGTTAGTTTCTGAAAAATTTCACTTCAGTCTCATGCTAGTAATCAACAAAAGAAGAATTTGGCGTCCTTTCGAATTCAAATGAAAATAATGAACCAAACAAATATTGAAGAAGAATCCAGTATTGAAGATCACGATGTCCGCAGTCCACACACGAGATAGACAGTCCGCAATGCCAGCCGAACTCCATACTCATGTAGTCGGTGTCTTCCCAACACAAGTCATACAGTCGCCATGCCAACAACCATCCATCAGACACCGAAGATGGTAAATCAGGTCTATCTTTCAATTTTAAATTTATAGCCGTTTGGTCTCTGGCTGCAGCCCTTTTTTTTTCTTGGATCAACGTCTCTTCCCACTTGCAAACTTTGTAACTTTGTGCAAAATATTGATTATACAATAATTTCTGCCACCCACGTATTAATTACAGCTCAAACTAGAGCTTATGTAATTTTGGAGAAAAAGAGACGCTTTCCCCATCCTGGATTCGAACCAGGGTCCCTCCGTTTAGCCCGGAGTGTCTTGGACCGCTAGACGAATGAGGACAGGAAACAACGCTCTCTTTCTCCGTATGTAAAGATGTTAAGGTATTATTACCCTCCGCAGGGATAACACAATTGCCAAATATGGTCAACACAAGAAAGCCTCCGGGGCGAGAATTTTGTGAGTTTTCGTGGGGGAATTTATTATACTATAATTTTTGCCACCCACGTTTTAATTACAGCTCAAACTAGAGCTTGTGTAATTTTGGAGAAAAAGAGACGCTTTCCCCGCGTCAAAAAATATTGATATGTGTTGAAGAGTTGCGACCCCCCCCAGCGGTATTACAAAGGATATCCGTTCCGAACGACTACTATGCATCCGGTGTGCTAAATCTGGGCAATAAAATCTCTCGCATTTGTCTTCTTTTCTGTTCAATTACAAATTATTTTTTGTCGTGCTACACTTCCTCATTGTCCGTTTCGTGAAATTGGCTTTTCAAACCCTGTAATTCTTGTCTGGATTTGGTTTTGTACGTCTGGCTCTCTCTCTCTCCCCAGAGTTGAATCGTGAATTTCAAACAGTTATTATGGTCTTGATTCGATGGTGGTATTAGTATTAAGGAGCGGACTGGGTCCTCTCAAAGGGCGCATACCTTGGATTATCGGCGGGCCCGTGAGGACGCACCGGGTCGGTCCGCCCCTGTTCGTATTTAATTTTCGTTTACCCTCTTTTCTTTCTTGTTCCTGTGTGTCGTTAATCAGTTATCCGTTGTCAATTATCTGGCAATTTCACATCAAGAGTTACTACATTTTTACCAAGGGTCCACCTTATTGTGGCACAGTACCAATCATGGACACGAGCCGCCAATGAGCTGAAATAAATTGCGATTTTACATATACTGTAATGTATAAACGTACATAAAATGTGCTTGCCCCCCAATAATTTTAAGAATTCTACGTTCATATTCATACGCAGAAAGTTCGTAAGGGGGGTTATATACTCAATGGGGAGTTAAAACCCCATCAACCCCCCCTGTGTATGCCAATGTCTACGATGATGCTACCATGGACGTCAACTTCCATCTTTTGGTCTCGAATCCAATTGAGAGAGACGAGCAGTTAGTGATATGTAAGTCCCGTTTTCCCCTCCAGGGCCGTAGCTAGAGGGTGGCGGGGAAGGCCCAGGCCAGGGGCGCATAAATAATTCAGAGGGGAGAATATTTCCATGACTTGGGGGGGGCGGAATCTGGACGGTTCTGCTGGGGGGCGCAAGACCATCTAGCTGCGGTGCTGTTCCCCCTTTAAGATTACCTGTAAACTGCCTGGGACACTAAATATACATTCCCTCCATGGCTGCTAACAATGAACATAAAAGGAAAAGTAGCAAGCAACATGACTCCGTTTCGTTCCGATGTGCACGCAGCTTTCGCGTTTTGCTGTGCCTTCCTTTAACGTAACTTATTTACTGATACCCCATCGTTTTCGTCAGACTATGTTACAATTACATTATAATTAAAATGCTACAAATCAAATGCCACGATTAAAATACTACAAGTAAAATATCTTAATTTGAATATCACAAAGTACTACAGATTTAACACACAAATTGCCACAATTAAATTACTGTAAAATGCCACATTTAAAATACCACAATCAAAATACTGTAAAATGTCACATTCAAATGCGACAAAATACTACAATGAAATACGACAAAATGCTACATTCAAATATGACAAAACACTACAATGAAATACTATAATATAC
>QLNU02015003.1:153453044-153463110 GCA_006491805.2 Dysdera silvatica
CATAAACAGGCCCAGTTGATCCTACAATTCCAGTGGTTTTTCTCCCCATAATATTCCGATACGGTATTTATAAGCAGCCATCAACGTAGTTGTTTGTTTGTTTGTTTGGCTTTTTTATGGCGCAAGAGCATCTGGGCTATACTGCGCCAAACATGGTAAAATCAAAGACTGTAGTAAAAGCCAGTACTTTGTAAAAATTTGAAAACGTGCGTATGGTCAGCATGGTCATTTAAAATGTCAGACAGTGATGAAGAGTTAAGTACCATAGTACTCAAAGTAGAGTTTTCAAAATTATTAGGAGGGCCCGAGCATATATTATGAGCATTTATACATTATAATATATGTAAAATAGCAATTTATTTCAAATCGCTGGCAGGGCCCATACAACTCTACACCTATGTAAGCAGCTATAATTAACAATTGTTCAGTGTGGAAATAATGACATCTCAAATATAGTAAAAGTCCAAAAATTCTAACTGTTCGGCAGTGGCATACGAGAAGGGGAGGGGGAAGCCCAAGCCCCACCCATAAAGTATCCGGGTACTTTTATTCTTTAACGCTGGCTTTAATGCTACCCGCACAATAAAATAATAATTTAAAGCATCCTCCCCACCCACCTCCCACCATGTTGGTTAAGATAATCAAGTCTTTCTTTTTTTTTTTTCTTGTATGACACGTTTGTGGGAAGTATGAACGGCCACAAGCGATGGCACCCTTTTCTCATCTACTCTCAGGAACGAATTGCTTAAAATTAAACTTATTCACGATGATTCATAAAGATTCGTTTCTCCGAGAATAATTATGGAAAATGAGGAATTATCGTCCAAGAATTGTTTCACTGATCATTCCTGAACTCAGAACTAACTGACAAGAAAATAGCCACAGGGAATGAAACTGGTCAGTTTCCATTTATTGCAAAAACCGGAACCGCGTCGTTTCTTATTTTCGCGGGAAAAGGGAATCAATTCCCCGAACATGTCGTTCGAATAACTGAGAATGAATAGACAGCGTCCCGCTCCGGAGGTTGATCGCCTCAAATCAGTTTCCATTCAGGAGGACTGCGCTTTAATCGCCAGAGCAGTTCGGCCCTTGAGAATGAGTGGTAGGACGAAGATGACAGGGGACGGAGTATACAATAGACCTCTTAAAATCATTGTCCAAAGGAAGGGGACTTCAAAGTAAAGATGGTTTTCGTACATGGCCTCAGATCTCGTTGTCCATACCCTTATGAAGCATGTTCGAAAAAAAAAGAACGTAGATATTTTTATTATACGGGGTTATTTGTTTATTAGTGCAGGTCCAGAGATTTGATTCGAAACAGACGCTTTGTTTGTTTTGTGGTTTTACGGCTCAAAGACTACAATGGTCATGCTGCGCCGGGACCTACTGTTTTCCGAGGAATCCGAACCTCTTATGGCCTAGGGAACCAAACCCCGGACTACAGTGAGCAGTGCGATCTTTTTATGAGATCTCTGAGTAAGCGTTCTTTGTACACTGTTGGGAGTCGAACCCGGATTAACGGCGTACTAGGCGAACGCGTTACCACACTGCGCCACCGCAGGGCCGCCGAAACAGACGCATGGTTTTTTCAATGTGTCCGAGTTTTATCGGTCATGGATGGTGATATATATTAGTGATATATATATATAGATAGATAGTGATATATCATAGGCCACCACACAAAGCTCTTGATGGCGTGGGACAGTGGTTTCCAACCTGGGGGTCGCGACCGACAAGGGGGTCGCCGCAACTATTTTTAGTTGCAATTATTTTTATAAAGAATTTCATACCAAATGGTCCCAACGCTTTTATATTTCAACATTCTACTAATGGTTGTTAATTTTATTATTACATACATTAATATTTATTATGTTCTCTATTATAATATACATAAATATAATACACATAACTAATATAATATACAAAATTAATATAATGTGTACATATAATTAACGTGATTTTATATTTAATGTGTTTTCTTTACTTCGTTAAAAATGTTTTTATTATGCAAATGTGGCGGTGGCGGATAAAGAGGGGGTCGCGGATGTTTTGGTTACTCTAAAAGGAGGCCGCGGATTATTTGGCTACTGTAAAAGTGGATCGCGGCTTGAAAAAGGTTGTGAACCACTGCTCGAGAGGTAATTTGAACTGGACATACTGCGTTCAGTTGGAAGTCAGTCTATTCGGGTTGGGTGCCTGAATCTTGCGTCTCTCTGAAACTGATGGTCTCAAAGGGGGCGCGGTTGTTAATTAATAAATTTCCCGGAAAAAAAAAAAACACTTTCACGGCAAATTCCTCTTTTTGCGAAAATTCTTAATGAGGGGGGACATTAGGGAGTAATTTGGTTCTAATCGCTCCGCACTTTTATGCGCAAGCATTAACCGTTGCTCCCCCCTCAACAACTTGGCTACTTATAAGATGTTTTAGGGCCACGTCGAGCACAGTTTTTCCCGCCAAAAATGAATTTTTTGAGACTACGCGGGAAACATTTTTTTCAATGAATTTCTTCTGGAAGATCGCTATCTCTTCTCATCACATTTCTTTATGACTTCAAAATTCACAATTTTTCTCTCGCTTTTTTTCTCTCTCCTTTTTTAATTTTGTTTTTTAGAGATTACGAACGCCAATGAGTCATCTAATTTTTGAAGAAAGAAACAATAAATTCCCAAGGTTTTTGTACGCTCATCTTTATCTCCTAGATTAACGGCTCCTGACTGTTTTTTGGTCGCGACCCAAAAATTCTGAGCACGCCTGCACGAAGAGCTGACGCATGCCAGCTAAGGGGGAATAAACGCTAAAAAAAAAAAAAATAATAAAAAAAAAAAAAATCAAACAGAGCGTAACATAAATATATTTATATTATATATCTTCCTGTATTAAAATCTGGGAAAATGGACAAAATTGATGATTAAAATAATAAAACAGGTGGGGTGCCGTAGAAACGAATTTCTGAGAACAGACAAGTATGGCGGACATCAGCAATGAATGACCTTCATCTAACGGTGGATAGATAATGGTTGAATATAACGATGATGGTGACGTATCTTAAAATTCAGCGCCCAGGTTTATTTTGGCTCCAACTGAAGCCACAACTGTTAGGGCTCCAAGGAAAACCGTTAGGCTACTCACCAACCCGCCCAGTCAATTCTTCCGGGCCGCTTTCGTACATCACGTATGAGGGTCAATTGGCGAGAGCGATGGATTGGCAAAAGCTGTTAGCAGCAGCGGGCTCAAGCACCCCATTGATTAGCAAGGCACAGTTTGCTTAACTATATATATGACAACATACATGAGAGAGAAATCTGGCATAACTATACTTGAGTCCCCGCGCTTCCGTAATCTTCGACTTGCTACGGCCCTGCTTGTACGTCATGTTCTCATATACCGATAAAAGAACTCCTCTCAAGACTGTACAACCAAATATGAGATAGGATAGAGAGAGAGCCCAACGTGACCGCTGGACCAAAAGCTACTAAACAATATAATATACTCACACAAGTAGTCACACAAAACAGCAGACGTAGATTGGTCAAGGGATTGGTGGCCGCCGAAGGCGGCACTGTAATTCCAGCAAGATTAAAGATTAAAGTTATAGTGCCTTAAAGCGGCAAGCTGACCCTCATCAGCATAGAGGTTTCAAAATTATTGGGGGAGCACATATTTTGTACATTTCTACATTGCAGTCTATGTAAAATTGCAAGTTATTTCAAACTATGGGGGGAGACACTGGCCCATATAACTCTACGCCTATGCTGACCGTTAGACACTGAGGCCTACCGAGCGCACGCTCGTTGGCGCGGTCTTGCCTGTAAGAATGTTAAGACTCCCTTCCCTCCATCATGATTTTCATTCCAAAGGCGGGAAAATAAAAAAAGCACACAGCAAACATACGGAAATTAAAAAACGCGCCAAAACTCGGCAACCGACATCGATGGCGAAAAAGAAAAACTGTTACAGTTAAAAACAATTTTATCGGTTGTCCAGACTTTTCCAGTTACTTATTAATCTCAGCAGTAGCAAAGAAGCTTTGGCAACGGGGGTGGGGGGAAGTAGAATGAAAAGGCAATTTTTCCAGAAAGGAAAGACAAGCTACAGAATTTACGGATCGATGAATAATAGAAAACGATTAATCTTTTTAATCGATAACGATTCTGAAAAAAAACGATATGAAATCAACCGAAATGCATCGTAAGTTTCCAGCTTTGAAGACTTTGCGAATACGCGGTCATGAAGTGCCATTCGTCACCCTTATGTAAAAAATATAATAACCCTGCTTATGTCAAGTAGAAACCCCGCTTATCCGAACATCGCTTAACCAAAATGGCTAACTGCAATTACTTTTATTATTTTTTTTTTTTTTAAGTAGGCACTCGTTCAATGATGTTCATTACGCAAAAAATATTATCCATATTTGTTATGTAGTGTACTTCGGCCTTAAGCAGAGGTGGATCTAGAGAGAGATTTGGGGGATGTAAAGTGCAGTAGGACCCAGGAGCGGACTGGGTCCTCTCAAGGAGATCCCCTGGATTTTTGGAGGGCGAGAGTCCTATCGCCCATGAGAGCGCACCGGGCAGGGTGCCGGTGAGCCGACGGCTCAGTCCGCCCCTGGTAGGACAGCTTACAACGAGCCCGCATTTAACGAGTTACCGGATATAACGAGAAAAATATGGATATTTTTTTGGTATAATGATTAAGCGCAATATAATTTAACCGCTTTTAGCGTACAAGTCTTCTTTAGACCCCGGATTTAACGAGCAGTTAAAAAATGTAGGAGATCAAGCTTTTTGTAAAAATTCCGTTGTTGTATATGGTTGGTCATTATAATGGGAGCTCATTATAATGGGAGCTCGTTATAACCGATTTTCACCGCATTTTTATAGATTCGAGGGTTTCCTACTTCCACCCACCTCCGTGGCTCCGCCTCGGCCTTACAGAATATGAGATAAACTAATATAATAGATGTCGGACACACATATAATTAGATGATATACAGGGTTCCTATGGAAGTGCGAATGCGGCCAATAACTTTTGAACCAAGACAGATATTGCAACCAAAGTTAGGTATTGGTATAGTAAAATGACTATGCACTATCAGATGAGATGAACAGCAGCGCCCCTGGTGGCGAATTGAGGAAGTTAAAAATTTTATTTCGAAAAATAATAAAGATGAGGAAATATTTTCAATTAGGAAGTTGTAGAGCATCCTACAGTTAGTAAGCAAAACATACGGCTTACATGCACTATGTACACGTACTGCCACAAAGTAAGGTGTTCGAGAAGTTTCAATGCATCACTTTCATTTAATGCTGTTTTTTTTTTGTTTTTTTAAAGTTGAGTTGAGGTTCTTATAGGAGAGAGCCCCTGGTTTCTCTCCTATAAGACCTTCAACTCAACTTCTAAAGCTCTATAAAGCATTAACTGAAAGTGATGCATTAAAACTTCCGGAACATTTCACTTTCTGGCAGTTCGTGTACATACTGACCGTAATCCGTACATCTTTCCTTACTAACTGAAGGACGCTCTACAACTTTCTAATTGAAAATATTTTCCTGTCTTCGTTATTTTTCGAAATAAAATTTTTAACTTCCTCAATTCGCCACCAGGGGCGTTGTTTATCTCATCTAATAGTGCATAGTCATTTTACTATACACTATCTAACTTTCACTGCAAAATCTATCTTGGTTCAAAAGTCATTGGCCGCATTCGAACTTTTCTAGGAAACGTGTATATATACTACATAAGTATACACAACAGATATGCAAACAGTAAATTCTCTCAATACCGTCGTGCTAATCACCCGATATTTCTGTTGAGCAACGATATAATACGGCAAATACTTCGTAGGCAAGCGCGGGCACAGGGGTCATGACCCCACAAATTTGTTTTTTACTGTAAAAAATTCCAACTTTCATGATAAATGAAGGGTGTTATTCCAAGACCATGGCAAATTCTGTCCTTAACCCCCCAAATGAAAGTCTGTGTCAGTCCCTGTTTATAGGATTATACACGTTTCGATTAAAGGCTTCACTCTCTCTTAAACGACGCTTTTGCTCCGTCCCTTGAAAATTGCTAATGTGAGATTTTACCGTATATGCAAAGGCATCGATCGGGCTATTTGCGAAGCATTTACTATCTTAACACCTACATATACTGCACTGCTAATGTGAAATTTTACTGTAAGTGTGCAAAGGCATCGAACTATTTGCGAAACATTTACTATCTTAACACCTACTACTGCACTGCTAATGTGAGATTTTACTATATACGCAAAGGCATCGGGCTATTTGCGAAGCATTTACTAACTTAACACGTAAATATACTGTACTTTATAACATTTTTCACTATCAATATAAAAAATCAAGGGCTATACAGCCGAATTTCGATAAATGTTGCAGTTTCTTTGCACCTTTACGCCGGTAATTGAATTTCAGTAATATCCCAGGTTTTGCTTATCGGAAATATTGGTTGGTTGGTTGGCTGCGTTTTTATGGCGCAAGAACAACGGTCATTCTGCGCTAAGCAAGGTGAACTCACCGGAAATCGCATCCGCGCTCTTTATTTTGGATAATCAGAATTCGACTGGGGTTGCAGTTATATGGCGCAAGGACAACAAAAGGCCATGTCACGCCAACCAATGTAAACGAGAGAACAGAACAATCCTACGAAACGGAAAACAAAAGAAAAAAAAAAGGTATTTGCGAAACTTAATTTGGCAACAACGAAGTACGCAGAAAAAACAAACCTCCAAACGATAACGCCATTTCTCGAACCAAAGAACAATGAGGGATAACAAAGATTGAAAAGGGATAATGAAAAAGAAAAAGTCAATTTTTTCCCCCTTTTTATTCCCTCGTAGCGCTCAACTGGTTCGCTTAAACAGGCTGAGATCTAAACTAGGTCGATCTAGTGTCAAATATGCGTCCTAAGCCGATTATATCCGGTTTAAGGTTTCCATCAACTGAAACTAATACGTTCAGAATTCGCCAAAGAAAAGCGAAACGGAATGAAGCAACTGACAACTAACTCACTGTGACAAGGAACGAATACCTCGTCGATTGCCAGCGATGTCACGCATATGTAAACTCATATATGCATATTATATTAATTTATAAAACTTATATACTTTTTTAGACTCGACAACTTGAACTCCAGTTACGTTACCTTTCTCAGTACAGGTTCACGACACTCGTTCAAAAACAGTAAATAGGAATGTATAGTTATTAAATCGCATATTTCGGATGGTCGGGTCATCGAAGGTGGCCCCCCTCTAGCGATCTAAATCAACTTCATTTCAGGAGAAATGCATTTTTGTTTGTGGTATACAACCTTGGGCTCATTCTGTCTGCATAGCAGAGGGAGATTACCTATAAGTTGTTTGTATAAACCCGTGCAGCAATAGATGCGATTGCAATTTGGACAGGTTGAAAAGGTTAGAAATGACTGTTCTTACATCTTTTACCTGTGAAATGCATTTCACACAACGATGAGTCTATTTTTATAAGCGTCTGGATATTACAAGATGATGGTACTGATTAAGGGTAAAAAAAAATCGACGTCACACTGCGCAAAATATATTAAAGGTTTGTAACAACTTTGTGGTTTGGACTTTGGCGCAGTATAGCCCAGATGCTCTTGCGCCATAAAACATCCAAACAAACAAACAACTTTGTGGAGAAGGATCTGAAATCTTAGATACAGCGTATCGATGTATTTCAGACAGTTGTCCTTCGTCAGGCGACGCCTGGGGGTGAACTCCAAGTGAACAACACAGTTTCTCCATTTAATGCTACTGCGAGTTGTTTGGCGGCAACGCCTTCTATTGGCGGAAATTATTTTAAATCCAATAAATGCAAGAAAACTTTGAAGAAAAAAAAAGAGGTGCGAGTGTTTGTGTGCGTGGGAAGGGAGATGGCGATTAGTGAATTGAGTTTAATAAGGCCTTCCACGCATGACAGAAGCTGGGAGTAGATTCCTGATCATTAACGAGATTATTTGACTGTTTATAATTACGGGACATCTCCCAAAAATCAAACTAACAAGACGATCTAGGTCAACAGATAATAGAAGGTTACGAAAGCTTAAAATTATGATCATTCGCCCAGCAATGCACTGCGATGGAAGATTTTGAAAAATTTCGCCATTTTTTAACACATTGCTATGCTTCTGACTGACACACATACACAAATGACACCGGGAGAAATTGACAAATAAAACGAAGAAGCCAACACAGTTTCCTCCCCTCTATGACGTAAAAAAGACGACGTAAATTATTAACATTAATGTCAAGAATTTGTTTTTACTAAAGCGTGTTAAAAACTACGCTCCATAATATTAATATATTCTACGTCGATTTTCCGTTCAATAAAGAGCCAGACCAGGAAAATTATTATATTAATATATCAAAGAAGTGGCAATTAATCTTTTATTAACAGAAGACGCGAAAATATTAAAATTAATATCTTTTGAGAGGTAAAATGCAAATTTTCCAGTTCGAATTAATGGGGGGGGGGAACTGATACAGCGCGTTTGAAATTACCTGTGGCTATAGCGATACGTCGAAACTAATTAGCAGAACGTAAATTTTCGGTCTCACCACCTACCTGAAGCGGGAAAAAGAAGAGAGTTTTAAATATATATATATATTTTATTCTACGAACGACGAAAGGAGGCGGGCAAATGAACTTAGAACGATTCCGATAAGCTCATTTAATCGTAATCGAAAAGTCCGATGGCGAGTTCACCAAGTGAGTGAGTGACATTTGGAAAAGGACATCCTTTTCCATTAGCGCAAAAATGGTGAGAGGGACCTCGGCTTTTCCAAAAGGCAAAGTAAGTATACTCCAAGTGTTTAATTTCAATTTGTGTCCGACATTTAACAAAAAATGAAAGGAAATGGTTAGAGTGTGGGACTGGCCCAATGACGGAAATTCGGGGGGCACAAATTAATAAAGGAGGTAAAAAAAAAAAACCTTTAAGCCCAGTATTAAAAAAAAATAAAGCTATTATAGACGAAATAAAAGGAGAAAAAAAAACAAAAAAAAACTACAGGATAGAAAACGGCCAGGGGGCGTCACAGACAGTGTAAAAAAATTATACAAAGAGCAAAAAATAACCACAGCCTTTCAGAACTGTCGGCATGTTTTAAATGAGGGGGCCGACCCCCTATTATGGAAGATTTTTTCTTTTTTTAATTGCGAAGTCGAAGCGCTGAGAAGACCTGGTGATCGCAGATTCACACTTCCCTCTCTCCAATCAACGAATATTCCCTTTTAAAGGGGAAGGGATAGTGGTGGTTGGTAGGGGTGAGGGCAAGGTGATGAGGCGGGGGCACCATGGGGAGTGGGGGAGCGAAAACGGAATGGGTTATCGATCGAAGCTTTATACGAGGGCTGTTACACATTTCCCCCTCGTGTTGCCGGAAGATGGGAAATCCTCCGAAAGGGGGATCGATCCCACCAAGTGGCAACTCGAATTTCAATGCCACTAGTTACGCGGGAAAAGTACCCGCTCGGAAATACTACTACACAGGTATTCCATTTTTGAGCTTCCACCGCCAGAAAGATTAAGAATTGTGAGAAATGGAATGTTTTCTGGCGGCAATAAAATGGCGGTTCTTGGAAGCGTAGTCACGATTTCAAAAACGATGGTCAACGTTCAACCCTCCCCTTCACCCCCACCATCGAATAAGGGGGAGGGGAGGCACCCACCGAAAAGGGACTAGGTCGTGAAATCACTTCGCATTTGTTAATGGACCTGACATCATACGGAAACCATGGGGCGCTCCATTGTCAATTCCACGGCGGGGATACCGTGACGTCAGCACCAGGAAAGATTGCATGCGAGTCTGTCGGTTTTTTTTTTCGCCGAATGGTGGCGCTGCTACGATTACAGCGCCATTCCCCTTCCGTGAGTTTACATTAAAATTACAATTTAAAAAAAAAAAAAAAAAGTTTTATTCATGTCACTTACGGTGAGTTGCTTGGATGTTGTGGCGTCTTCTTGGAAGCTGTTGTTGGAATACGGCTGGGCGGTGCTGAGGGTGGCGTTGTCGGTAAGGCATGGTGA
>QLNU02015003.1:153463210-153476101 GCA_006491805.2 Dysdera silvatica
GCTCAATGTTGTTAAATTGCACTCTGGACGAAAACACGAAAGTAATTTGTGACACGTGTGCCAGCCTAGTCTACAGGTAGGTATGATCTAGTGTTTTTGAACCTTTTTCAAGCCGCGACCCACTTTTATAGTAGCCAAGTAATCCGCGACCCCCTTTTATAGTAACCAAAAGATCCGCCGCCGCCACATTTGCATAAAAATTTTTTTTTAACAGAGTAAAGAAAACACATTAAATACAAAATTATATTAATCATATGCATTATATTATATATATGTGTATTATATTAATTATATATTAATGCATATTATAGATATAAAATTAACAATTATTAGCAGAATACTGCAATGTAACTATGTAGAAACATAAAAGTGTCGGAATCATTTGGTTATGAAACTCCTTACAAAAATTATTGCAAGTAAAACAAGTCGCGGCCATCCCCTCCCGCGCCCCAGAAACCTGTTCGCGACCCCCCAGGTTGGGAACCACTGACCTAAAGTAATGCCAAACTTCATTTGTGACTTATTCGATATTTGTATCGATGTCAATGCGGTTAAAAAAAAAGATCGATATTCATTCGATAGGCCATCGAAATTTGCCGACGCGCGCTTTCCATCGGTCATGATGAAACTTGGAAGTGTCTAGACAGCCGCTCTACAAGCAACGGTGGCCGGCAATGCAAGCCAACACCGTCAACATAATTTCACCCACGCTAATTGATTTTCATTCATTTCCACTATTCCATAAGAAACTCATGCGTCTATTACTATCTACACCTTTAATAATTTACAGACGGCAAAGTAAGTTTCAGGCGCTAAATAAGACCATTCCTAGGCGTGTTTCATGCGCTAAATAAGGCCATTCCTAGGCGTGTTCCATTAGTAATTGACGTATTGCGTTCCACGGCGGAAGGATAGTCAAGGTCGTGCTTCGCCACTGTTTGCACTTTGCGAAAGATCCGAACCTCTATCGCCTAGGACAGTGGATCTCAAGTATTTCACCCTACGGAACTACTTTCCTGCCGTAGGCCTTTTCACGCAACCCGCCTATAATTATTATTTATGGTAAACCTAAAGTTAAAGGTTTATTATTTATCAAAACGTCTACTATTTTAAAGTTAAAAGTGCATTATTCATCACTGCTTGAACATGAACATGTTAATAAACAATTAATCAGTGGACAAGCAAGTGAAAGAAAAATCGCCCAAGGTCGACATTTAAAATTTAGTGGGTTTCAGTCAACACTGACTCGCAACTCCCCAATTCTCAAATAATAAGGTACGTTTTCAACGTCAACAATAGCCATCATTATTGAATTTACGGAAGACCTTTACCTTGCCCTTTTTATTGCAGACAGAAAAACCAAAAGCAATTCAATATCTATTGAAACCCGCCATAAGAGGTCAGTAATATTTGTTATGTTGTTGAGGGGTATTACTTGCTGTTGGTTTAATTCTATCCCTGGATTTGTGTCATGGAAGAATGTTACAGAATTTGCAGATACCTTTGAAATTGTCGGCGATATTTTACAAAACGTTTACGGAACCCTCTTTGGGGATCCAACCTCAAAACACGGAACGACACTTCAAGCGTATAATGGCTCCTCCCTTAACGGAACACCTCCCGCTAGAGATCGAACACTTTCTTTCCGAGAGGGGGACACTTACTAAATTTTCTTCCCCTCCTCCTTGCGTGCACTTCTGATTTATGGACCAAACATCGGGGCCCATCTTCCTCTCATTTAGAATATAAAAATTGTAGAGGGAATTAAAGCCAAATTCAATTCCAGTCGGCTGCATTTGAAAGAGAGAGAGAGATATCTGGTTTTTTAAAAAACCAAAACCAGCATACTCAATCTTGTCAACCGACAGATGCGAAGCACCTGTTTTATCTCAGTCCAATCGAAGAAGCGCCACCTGCATCAACTCGAGAGAAACCAGCAGCTTTAACAAGACAGCTTGTCATGTGACCAGCTACACCAAGTAGATCACTTGCCAGAGAAGTTGCATTTATGGAAAGACATTACCCTGTTTGTGTATGACAGGTTCCAAGACAGCTCTATGGGTCATCTGGAACGATACCGAAGACCACACGAGACTTCCAATGCATTTCCACGTCCTTACTTACTTATTGGGCAAGGGTTCGATAGGAAGGGTGGCCGCCGGAGACGGCGCTGTAATCCTACACAGGACGCTCACAGAGTGCAATTTCCACACGTCCGGACTCCCAGGGAGTCAACTCTGGCCCGGTGGCTTCAGAGGTGGCCGTTACAATCGCTGGGTTGTAATCTGTCAAAACAACCGCGAAACGTGCAGATCAACACAAACATGAAGCAGAATATTAACTTGGGAGTTATCAAGAATTTTGAAACGTAAAGAGGTTATGGGGAGAGGAGGAGGAGGAATTGTGCAAGGGTTTCATTGGGAGAGACATCATTAATTTCATTCGCTGTAGCCAATGAAGTTTTAGGTCCTTAGACTTTATGACGGGACCGGCGGCTTACTGTGTCCCCTGAACGAAGACGTGTTTAAACACACACATGAAAAAAATCACAAAGAATTGTACCTAGTCCCGGAAGTTCAACGGTAGAGTTCGCAACCAACGAGCCACTGCGCCAGATTAAAACTGATAAACGGAATGGAGAATGAGGACTCGAGAATTAAAGACAGGTATAGGCAGGGGCGGACTGAGTCCTTTCAAAAGCCGCATACCTTGGATTTTCGGAGGGAGCGAGTAAGGGCCGACTACGACAATTATGGGCCCCGGCCCACCGACAGAATTTCCCTTAACGCGCACACATAAAGATTGGATATAAATCTAAAAAATGTGCACACCCTCATTCCCATTTAAAAATGTGGATAAGAATATGTTTTTCGATCACACTGTCACGCCAACATCGTAGTTGCAATTGGACCCCAGTTATGATTTCTCTGAATTCGTTTTGGATTGTAAATCCGAAGAAGGAAAAAAGAATGAATCGTTTTTTTATCAATTTACTGTATTTTACATTAAATAAAATTGTCAAATAAATATTTTGAGGCTCCGCGAGCCTTTGCCATAATCTGACCTTGGGCGAGAGTCCTATCTTATGAGGGCGCACCCGCCCGGGGGCCGACGGCCCAGTCCGCCCCTGGGTATAGGTAAGAAAACTGAGATCCTATCTTCCTTTCCTCTGTTCACAGCTTTATCCCTGATTACTCCCCCCCTCCCATCTTTTTAAACTAAGTTTTGAGATAGGCCTCCACAAAGTCTTCTCATTTATGTTCGTTTGTGGTTTTACGGCTCAAGTACTACAGTGGTCATCCTGCGCCGGGACCTACTGTTTTTAGAGGAATCAGAACCGGATAAGGCCTAGGGAACCAAACCCTGGACTGCAGTGAGATATTTATGAGATCTCTTCCCATTTATAAGGAGTTTCCGTTAACCTTTCTATTAACACATTTAGTTTTAAATCAAAGAACCATAAAGGTGAATATTTAGTTTAAAACTAAACACAATGTGAAGTTAATACGTTAAATGTAAAGAGTTAATGCACATAGTGTAAAGAATTAATGCATATAGTGTAAAGAATTAACGCACATAGTGTAAAGAGTTATACATATTGTAAAGTTAATACACTCACAATGTAAAGCTAATGTACTCAATACAAAGTTAATGCACTCAATAACAAAGCTGATATACTTAATGAAGAAATTAATTCACTCAAAAAATGCAATGTTAATACAAAAAAAGGTAAGACTAATAAATTCAACGTTCAAAGTTAATGTAACGTTGTCAGAGAAAAGGGAGTGACAAGTTCTATATACAAGTTACATACTTTGCAATTCCTATATACTTTAGAAGTTCTATATACTTTACCTTTTCTCGATTTTCCGTTGGGAAAGAAAATCCGCTCTCAGGTTTCGGCGTTTGAATACCGGTGAGCGGAGGTGGTACGGCTTGCTTCATTTCCTAGGAGGAGGAGGAGAAAAAAGAAATGTTTAATCCCCAGATTGAAATACGGAAACTTCGACATTTCTCAACTTTTAAAAAACATTCTTCGTCAAAAGTGTGACCAGATTATCGTGCTTTTCCCCTATCCGTCCCTCTCGTCCTCAAATTATTAAAAATAAATCACATAAACAATTAAGGTACTCGTATACAAAATGCAACGTATTTTATTCGTAAACTAAATAAACAGTCAATTTTTTGTACTTCGGAATTACAAACAGCGAGTTTACAAATCGGTTATCAAAAAATCCCTCCATCTCCATTTACTCATACAATTTTACAATGACATTCGTATTATTACAAATAAAAATAGATTAATTTCAATTAAGAATCTAAAGTGTTTAAAACAACATTCCGTATTTAATGTCAAAAAGGATTAGTTTAAGAATTAAAGGAAACAAAAACAAAACTGTGAATATGTTTAAATAGCTAATATACCCCCAACCACCCCCGAAATCAACTATGCATGACCGAAAGTTTTTTTTTGTCTTTTTTCACAGTTCAACAAGCCAGGGCCTGCATGGGCGTGGCCGCAGTTTCCCCATTGAGCTATATAGAACCCCAAAGTGTCCTGTGCCCTATTGAGCTATATATATATATATATAGAACCTTAGGGTGTCCTGTGCCCCCAGTTGCCCCATTAAGCTATATATATATAGAACCCTAGGGTGTCCTGTGCCCCATTGAGCTATATATCTAGAACAACCCTAGGGTGTCCTGTGCCCCAGTTGCCCCCATTGAGCTATATATATATAGAACAACCCCAGAGTGTCCCGTGCCCCCATACGCCCTTTGCCTTGCCCCAGTTGCCCCTTCATCCTTGATACAAGCCTGCAGTTCAGTAGTTTAAGAGAAACATTTAAAATTTTTACAAATAATTTATATTTAGCCGTTTTTCGCTAGAAAAATTGCAGATTTTTTTTTTTTAACATGTCTGCAGTGTCATGGCTCCATATGTCGGTTTCGGCCATTTTTTAAGAACACAATATATGAAAATACCCTCACTCTACGAGTGCTCTTCACAAGCAGTGGCGCAGCAATTTAAAAATGATGGGAGGGGCTCAAATAACTTGCAAGAAAATCATGTAATGTGGCGTTAAAGGATAAAATGTGCTCTGATAATCCATGGGGGGGACCTTCAGCCTCCCTTTCCTACGCCACTGCACACAAATCCATTTTAAGCAATTGGTTTCCATATCGCCTGAACTTGTTCTTTCTTTGGTCTACACACACACACACACACACACATTTAATTCTTTTACAGTACGTATTTATAATTTTTAAATTTCTATGAAATACATTTAAGCAATTGTATGGTCATAAAATGTGTTCATATACTGTTCGTTCACGAAAAGAAGTCCGATGGAACAGTTAGAAATAACGGGAGGTGACGTCACAAACGGGCTATCCCATTACAGAAGAGGAGGACTCACATTTCAGAACTTGATTTTGGCGCCGACAAACGTTCACTAAAAACAAGTTCTGAAATTGGAGCCCACCCCTGCTTTAATGCACTAGCCCCTTTGTGACGTCACCTTCCGTTATTCCTGCTTCGTCGGACTTCTTTTCGTGAACGAACAGTAGCAACAAACGCAAAATTTATTTTAGGGTCGAACTAAGGAGATGGACTTCATACGTGTTGCGTGATATATCCAATAAAATCTCCTTAACGGACACTTCGAATAGTGGACACCTCTATTAAAGGACGCTATTCCAATTTCCAGTCATCAATGATAGTTATACCCTAACCCAGGGGCGGGAAACCTTTTCACGTTGGAAGGCCGCATTAAATTAACTGTTAATGTTGGAAGGCCACATTATCTTAACTGTAAGGTGCGAAGGCCGCATGTGCTTCGATTGTGTCAGCCAATCAAGATTATTTCGTTACATCTTCTACTCTTTTATACTTTACTCGGGTTCATTTTAATATTATAATACAAATAAAAAAGACGAACAAAATCATATTAATAAAAATAAAAGGGTTTTGATTAAAAAAATTTTGATTCTATCAAAAGGCCGCACCCAAAGGCCGTCTGTTCCCCACCCCTGCCCTAACCCTTTCGAATAGCTATTCAAATCCCGGGGTGTCCGTTATTCGGAGGCTTTACTGCATAAACGCTAGTGAACATTATATTATAACACTGGTGAATACTAATGTGTAAACACATATGCCCAGTTCATTAGCCTGTGCAAAAGAAATATAT
Source organism: Dysdera silvatica (assembly GCA_006491805.2). Lineage (NCBI taxonomy): Eukaryota > Metazoa > Arthropoda > Arachnida > Araneae > Dysderidae > Dysdera > Dysdera silvatica. The sequence continues at coordinate 153,469,402 of QLNU02015003.1, forward strand.
TACATGGAATATGTATGTCTACTATTAGTCTTTTTTAGTTTCATTATCATAATGGCTCCATTATCATTATTTTATAGCTTTATTCTTGGTATTATTAGTATACATAGGTCTATTATCAGTATAAAGCATTTCATTATTTAGTACACAGGAAGTGTTCAAGTATTACGCAAGCAATATGTTTGTCATTTCACCCCCCTCACAATATATATATATATATATATATATATATAATGAAAGTATGTGGGAGCGTTCAAGTATTACGCCAGCACCTCATGGAGAGGGGGTTGCCGTTGGTCTTACTTTCCTACGGTAGCCAATGTTAATTTTTGAGGCGCAGTATAGCCCAGATGCTCTTGCGCCATAAAAAAGCCAAACAATCAATCAATTTTTGCTTGCTGGGGGTGGTGGGGTGAAATGACAAAAATATTGCTTACGTAATACTTGAACACTTCCTGTGTACTAAATAATGAAATACTTAATAATAATTAATTTGAAGCAATATATATATATATATACTGCTTAACTACTGAGCGCCAGTGTGTATTATTATTCGCGCATATTGTGTACAGTAGGATATTTATGAAAACAGTTACCTATCTAGGTACGGGCAAAATAAATAAATAAAATTAGTTTCTCTCTCCGAGCAAAACAAAATACATTTTGTCACAATTTATTAAGATTTAGGAAAAAAACAAAGCAAAATTTGCCTTAGAGCAGCGGTTTCTTAACATTACTAGACAGGGGACCCCTCCCCCACTTTCATAGACCACTCACCCTCGCAGACCCCCAAGAATTAACTCAAAGTTTAACGCCCCAAATTTGCATCGTACATATTTATTTCTAGTGTTTCATCACTAATTTTCACCATTTAAGGAAAGAATTTTTCGTTCCCTCATAATTTATTCTTAGCATTAAAGAGTAAATGCTCTCTTTCTCTCTCTCGTCTTGGTATTTTCCCAAAAGCTTTGTGGAACACTGGGAGGGTATCCTGGACCACTGTTGAAGAACCGTTACTGCTTCAGACCATAAAATGTTTTCATTTTATATGGATACAGACAACGAAAGTGACAGAGCGTTATGAAGGTCCAGACTTCATCAGCGATTACGGCAACGAAACCTCCAGCCCAATTTTCATGCGAAACAAGTGTTGTGCTGGAGAATGACGGTATCAAAAACAAGTTTAGTACTGCTCTTTCGACACCCATTTGCGACATGGTTGTTACCATATGCGGGTAAACGCCCAGAAGCGACCTAGCAGTCCACAGCCTATTTCCCAATGATGTCTGAACGCGTGTTGTCATCGCGACGTATAAGAACCATTTCTGGGAATACGCTAATTGTGTATGTAGTTAATGATGGCATTAATAATAATAATATGTCAGTCGCACATTAAAACCATTGGCATAGTTAGTCACGTGGTTTAGAGCGCTCTCACCTCAATGCTCTATACATAGCATTCATTTGTGACTGTTTTCTAGGGGAGCTGAGACCCCCCCCCCCTCAGTTACGCCACTGATTAGAATCTATGTCTGAATGAGGTGAGAATGAAATTAAGATTCGGAATTATGCTCAATAAATAATACAAAGAACACGATACTATAAAATTATAAGTAAATACTTTGGCAATTAATATAAATTTAATATTATATATTAATATAATATGGCATATATACGTCAATTTACCTTTGTATACTAATTTTAGTATTAATTTTGTATGTTAATTTTAATATTAATTGTGCTTACTAATTTTAATATTAATTGTGCTTACTAATTTTAGTATTAAGTTTATAAACTAATTTTAGTATAAATTGTGTATACTGATTTTAGTATTCATTCTGTATATTAATTTTAATATTAGTTTGCATATTAATTTTATTAATTTTGTATACTAATTTTAGCATCAATTTTGCACATTAATTTAGTGCAATAATACTTTATTCCCTGTTGTTTTATGCATCGGGAGACTTTAAACGACTTTATTATATATAAAACGACTGAGAAGACAACTTAATAGATAATTTTGAATAGTATCTTTAATTTGAATATAAATAAATAGTATCTTTAATTTGAATATAAATAAATAGTGTCTTTAATAGTAAATAGCATCTATATTTTATCTATAGTTTATCTATATTTAGTAGTATTTATCTATAGTTTATCTATATTTAGTAGTATTTATCTATAGTTTATCTATTTTAGTAGTATTTATCTATAGTTTATCTATATTTAGTAGTATATATCTATATATATATCTATAGTTAGTATATTTTATCTATATTTTAGTAAATAGTATCTTCATTTTGAATAGTATATTTAATCGTTTACAACTGTTTCAATAGCCCTAGGTCATTTTCATCAGAATGAAAGCTGCCGTAAGGCAGCGGACCTGCATTTTCCCGAGGAATCCGAACCTCTTGAGGCCTAGGAAACCAACCCTCGGACTACGGTGAGTAGTCAGCCGGTAAAAAAAAAAAGTTGGGGAATAAAACCCGTAATCACAACGCTAGATAAACGTGTTACCAACACTGCGCCATGGGAAAGTCATAACGAAAGCAAAACCGACGAATCAGTTACTCTGTTGGATTTCTCCAAAAAGCCATGTGCAGTGAATAAGCGGCAATGACCCTAAAAAACGCCCAAATTTAAATATCAAAGGACGAAACAGATTAGGCTAGCACCTTGCGCAAGCGATAATAAATGGCAGTCAAAAACAAAAGTCATCGCATCGAGGGCAATTTGCGAGGCATTGTTATTTGGTTTTTCATTGCGTCAAATGACGAAGAATGGTAGGTATAGTCTACATAAAAGGAAGCCCAGACGACCTTGAACAAGCGCATATATATACACGCAAATAAAACGTCTTGTCTGTTTCGTCTAGGTACAAATTTCCTTATAATGACAACACTATCCCATTCTGAATTACGATATGGGCGTGACTATGACGACTCATTCTAACGACGCCTATGCCGTCATTCAAAACTGAATATCTGAGATTTTACAATAGCGAATAATAAGTAATAGATATGATATAGTCATCTTCGATCCTCATCACCCCAACTGCTGTACGGAGGCTTCTTCAAGTGTACAGGGCAATACGACCTCCTTTGTCCTTGCGAAAAACGTCAACTCCCTCCAGGTGACTACACAAAAGCAGCTCGAGACTATTGGCTAAATATCGACTGTAGGCCTAGCGGTAAGATGGGGAGGGGGTCTAGGGTTAGTGAGGGTTATTTAACCCTCCTTTCTCTACGGCTGCTGCATCATCATTTCATATACAGGGTGATCCAAATTAAACAGGAGGTGTTTAGACCTCTCTGTAGAGAAAACTACTCTGTCAATTTCACCCAAATTTCGTACACATGCTCCCCTGAGTATGCGGTTTTGATTTCTGAAAGAAAACATTGAGTTCATATTTCGGCCGCTAGGGAAGGAAATGGCGCTGCGGAGCAGGCAATTTATTAATATTAACAACGAAAAAGTGTTTTAACATGCAATAACCTTTATTGCAATCACATGAAATTAACTACAAATTACAGTATACCGTAGGATAGTAGGTATGACTAAAAAAAGATTTGTGCAATAACTTTATTGCTATCATATGTGGAACCACACTATCATCACAGATACGGCTCGATATGTCCTCCGTCTCTTTGCTCTAGAAATTGCATTCGATGCACAACACATTCCACGGCAGAACGTAACTCATTCGCTTGGAGGTGGGATACATGTTGCGAAATTCTGTCTTTTAAGACTGCTAAGTTCGGAACATTGCCTTTATAAACGCAGCTCTTTAAATATCCCCACAGCCAAAAGTCACAAGGGTTAAGATCGGGTGACCGAGGCGGCCAAGATGTTGAAAATGACCTGCTAATCACTCTGTCATCCGAAAAGTTTTGCCGTAATAATGTTTGAACAGGCAACGCGATGTGCGGGGGTGCACCATCTTGCATGAAAATTGTAGTGTCAAGACAATTTCTCTGTTGAAGCAAAGGAATGACAAAGTTCCAGAGCATAAATGCATACCTAGAGCCAGTAACAGAACATGTCATTGGCCCCGAGGCCGTATTTTCTTCAAAGAAGTAAGGACCAATGACGAAAGATGAGGTGAAGCCACACCACACTGTCACTTTTGGAGCATGCAACGGAATTTGTTGATGAACGTGGGGATTTGTGTCAGACCAAATACGGCAGTTACGTGTGTTTACAGCGCCATTCAAGTGGAAATGGGCCTCATCACTCCACAGTATCTGCCAAGGCCATTCATCATCCACTGTCATCCGAGCAATGAACATCAAAGCAAATTTTTTGCGCACGTCATTATCACCAGAAAGCAATTGCTGAGTGTGGGCTATCTTATATGGATAAAACTTCAGGACATTTCTCATAACTCTCCACACTGTCGTATATGGCATGTCCAATTCCCGTGATATCGCACGTGCACTACTGCTACCATGTGCACTTGCTGCTCCCTACTCCACTACTGCAGTTGCAACTTCTTCAATTTGCTGCACTCGAGTTGGTTTGCGGCATCGTCCTGGTTTAACGGTGAATGTTCCGCTCTTTTCGGAATGCAAGATTATTTTTCGAAGATTTGTAATTTTCAGAGGGCCTCTGCGTAAACATTTTACCTGCCGAAATGCTTTAAATGCAGCAGAAGCATTGTTATTTCGTTGATAAAAGAGCTTAACAAGTAACGCGCGATCTGGTAAAGTAAGTTTCATGACGGAGTCCTCGTATGGTGGAAAAATGCTTCACGACTCCTTATATAGGCAGAGGATGTTGCGCATGTTAAGTAATATGTAAATTGCCTGCTCTGCAGCGCCATTTCCTCCTCTACCGGCCGAAATATGAACTAAATTGTTTCTTTCAGAAATCGAAACCGCATACTTAGGGGAGCACGCTTACGAAATTTGGGTGAAATTGGCCTGGTAGTTTTCTCTACAGAGAGGTCTAAACACTTCCTGTTTAATTTGGATCACCTGGTACATGCATATTATGGATGTTGGCGTAATAGGCGTATACGTTTACTGCATTTTACACGATTTCACGCAATTTTATGCGTTGTCATGCGCTTTTCCAGAAAAATTTCAGGCGCAGGCCTCTCATTACATTTATATTAAAAATAATACATATACACTGAAGTGCCAGAAAAACTGGCACAGGCGTGCGTATGCAAATAACGGAGCTTTGCAACCAATCAGCGTAACGCGATGCGGTCGGCAGCGCCTATATAAGACAAGAGATGTCTGGCAAAGCTGTTAGATCGGTTCTTGCCGCTACAATGGCAGGTTATCAAGATTTAAGTGATTTTGAACGTGGCGTTATAGTCGGCACAAGAGAGATGGGACATAGCATCTCCGAGATAGCGACAAAATTTGGATTTTCGCGTACGACCATTTCACGGGTATACCGTGAATATCAGGAATCCGGTAAAACATCAAATCTCCGACAGCGGTGCGGCCGGAAAAAGACCTTGAAAGAACGGGACATTCGACGACTGACGAGAATCGTTAAACGAGATAGACGTGCAACACTTCCTCAAATTGCCGCGGATTTCAATGCTGGGGCATCAACAAGTGTCAGCGTGCGAACTGTTCAACGAACCATCATTGATATGGGCTTTCGGAGCCGAAGGTCCACTCGTGTACCATTGTTGACTGCACGGCACAAAGCTTTACGCCTCGTCTGGGTCCGCCAACACCGCCATTGGACTGTTGATGACTGGAAACACGTTGCCTGGTCTGACGAGTCTCGTTTCCAATTGCATCAGGCGGATGGACGTGTACGGGTATGGAGACAACCTCATGAATCCATGGACCCTACATGTCAACAGGGGACTGTTCAAGCTGGTGGAGCTTCTGTGATGGTATGGGGCGTGTGCAGTTGGCGTGATATGGGACCCCTGATACGTCTAGAGACAACTCTGACAGGTGACAGGTACGTAAGCATCATGTCCGATCACCTACACCCATTCATGTCCATTGTGCATTCCGACGGACTTGGACAATTTCAGCATGATAATGCGACACCCCACACATCGAGAGTTGCTACCGAGTGGCTCCAGGAACACTCTTCTGACTTTAGACACTTCCATTGGCCACCTAAATCGCCAGACATGAACATTATCGAGCATATCTGGGATGCCTTGCAACGTGCTGTTCAGAAGAGATCTCTACCTCCTTGCACTCCTATGGATTTGTGGACTGCCCTGCAGGATTCCTGGTGTGAATTGTCTCCAGGATACCTTCAGACATTAGTCGAGTCCATGCCACGTCGTGTTGCGGCACTTCTGCATGCGCACGGAGGGGGGCTGCACGATATTAGGTAGGTGTGCCAATTTTTCTGGCACTTCAGTGTATATATTAAAAATAGGAAATTTTCTGAGTATTTATCAGAAAGTAGGATCAAACCAGCTAATAAGGAGAGTTGAGCACCAACAAACTAAATCGTTATACCCAGAGGGCTGTCCTGAAGAAAATTATTGAGAGTATGCGGTGCTGTCTTAATTAAAGAGTATTGTAATTGTGGGGTTACTGAACTTGGTGATGTCACCGCGCCACACTGACTGGCCGTCTATCGTCTACATAAGCCAGTAGTTCCCAACCGGTGGTCCGCGACTGAAGCCCAAGTGATCCGAGACGGGTCATTATTTAAAAAAAACTTATAAAATTTATTATTAAATATAAAAATGAAACTGATG
>QLNU02015003.1:153476201-153489948 GCA_006491805.2 Dysdera silvatica
CTACATGACGTTTAACCGAAATTCAAGTTAGCGTATTTAAAATATATATAGCGTATTTAAAAAGCGTATTCAAGTTAGCGTAATTCAAGATCCTACCTACACGAACGTATAACCGAAATTCAAGTTTGTTTATAGGAATAATTCAAAATCTTACCTACACGACGTATAAATCGAAATTCAAGTTAGTTTATGGGAATGATTTAGGACCTTAGCTATTTTGTTTGTTTACGAATTTTGCGGCGCAAGAATAACTGCGCCGGGACTTACAAAGTTTATATTCCTTGGAAAACTGTATGGTCTGGGAAACTAACCCCTGGGCTACAGTGAGCGCAGTTACTACTTTTTTATTTATTTATTTACTTATTTTTTACGCTTGGTAATCGAACTTGGCGTAATGACGAGCTAGGCGAATGCACTACCACTGTAGGGCCGACCTTAACTGAACCAAGGCCGACGTTGGTATGTTTGGCGCTCCCCTGCAAATTGTAAATTGGCGCCCCCGCCCCAATGGCGATTCTAAAAAAATGGAGGCAAAAATGCGCATATGCGTTTGTTCTTAAATAATAATGCATCCATTGTAATTTTTTCAAAAAAATCTGTTAGATTTGGGGGAGGGGGAAGAGAGCCTATCCGGCCTGGAATTGCCACTTCTTACCCCTGCCATTTAAGTTTTATTCATCTTTCAATTCAACTATTATTAAAAATATAAAGTTAAGTGAAAATGCATTAAAAAGTAAAGTAAGTAAATTTTATTTTATTTACAAAAGAAATATGAATCATTTATTTGAGAGGCGTTAAAAATATGTAAAAACACTAAAATGAACAGATTTTGTGTTGCCAAATGCTGGATTGCAAACTTCTATCCTCCAACCTTTTTCGTTTATCAATGCATGTATTTTTTTTTTCTTTTTATTTAAAATTTTTTTTTTCGGAGCTTAATTTTTTCCATTTAAAGCGCCCAGCGCCCTTTTGCTGTGACGCCCCCCCGCCACGCCATCGTATTACGCCGGCCCTGAGCTTAACAATATATATATATATATGTGTGTGTGTGTGTATACATACATATATATATATGTTTGTTCGTCATTTTTTATGGCGCAAGAGCATCTGGGTTATACTTGCGCCACATATATATGTGTGTGTGTGTATATATGTGTGTGTGTATGTGTATATATATATGTGTGTGTGTATGTGTATATATATATGTGTGTGTGTATGTATATATATATGTGTGTGTGTGTATATATATATGTATGTGTGTGTATATATATATGTGTGTGTGTGTGTGTGTGTATATAGAGAGACACACACACAGGGTTCCTAGGAAAGTTCGGTAACTTTTGAACCAAAACAGATCTTGCAACGGAAGTTCGGTTTACATGCAATATGTACTCTTACACGTACTGCTACAAAGCGTGGTGATCCGGAAGTTTCAATGCATCACTTTCAGTAAATGCTTTCTGGTGCTTTAAAAGTGGAGTTGAAGCTCTTGTAGGAAAGAAACCATGGTCTTTCTCCTATACGAACTTCAACTCAATTTTTAAAACAAAAGAAAGCTTTAACTGAAAGTGATGCATTGAAACTCGAGGAACACATCACTTTGTGGCACTACATGTACCTACTGCATGTGAGTCCTATATCTGTTCTTAGTAACTAAAGACCGCTTTATAACTTTCTAATTAGAAATGTTTCCCCATCTTTATTATTTTTCGAAATAAAATTTTTAACTTCCTCAATTCGCCACTAGGGCGCTACAGTCCATTTCATCTGACAGTGCGTAGTCATTTTACTATAGCAATACCTAACTCCTGTTGCAATATCTCTTTTGGTTCAAAAGTTAACTGGCTGCATCCACTACTTTCCTAGGAACCCTGTATATTCTTTTTTTAGGGAGGGCAGACACAAAATGTTGATATATTAGCCGTGTTATTATGGATTCAAATTGTCACTCAGTATCTGAGATCAAAGGATAGTTGCCAATTCTGTCCACCCTTGTTGAAATTTGCCCATCAGAAAAGATTGAAGACGGTCAAGAGTCCGATTTCTTTACGAGCGAATTGCGTTAGATGGAGAAATCCGTTTCCTTTCTTGTCTGACTCGTGACAGAATTACGAGCCTGTGTTTTGATACCCGTGTGACGCACTTGCATCAGGCTGAAATTTGGAAATATGCCTTACCTGTTACGATCCGCACACGTGTGCCCAATCCGATGTCAATGGCTCGATTTATCGGTGTCATACATACAGCGAAGTACATCTTTGCCGTTTATATGTCGTTCATTTCTAAAGTCCCGAATTATTCCCATGCACTAACTTAATTTTCGGTGATACAGTACACTAAATTAAAAAAAAACTGGTACACCTACCTAATATCGTGCGAGTATTGAGAATGATCATTGCGAGTATTTTGTGTTACGGCGCAAGGTCAATTAAGACCATGTTACTCCGGCACCTAACATCTCTCGGAAGGATCCGAACCTTCGCGGCTTGAAGAACCAAATCCCGAAATACGGATTAGTAGACGGAAAAAAAAAATAGCAAGCATGCTGCACCAGCGTTTCAAACTTGGATTTTTCATATGACAGGTATATACTCGCTTGTTTTTAAGGCGTAAGGCCTGCAAAGGTCGTGCTACGCCGGAACCTATACTTTCCAGAGGAATCTGAACCTCTTAAGGCCTAGGGGACAAACTCCCGATTACATCTGAACCTCTTAAGGCCTAGGGGACAAATTCCCGATTACATCTGAACCTCTTAAGGCCTAGGGGACAAATTCCCGATTACATCTGAACCTCTTAAGGCCTAGGGGACAAACCCTGGACTCCAAGCAGATACACAGGTTACCTCTACGCCATTTTATGGCAGGTTAGAAAGTACAGATGTCCACCCTATGTAGATAAAATACACCGATTGAAAAAATAATAATAATTATAATAATAATGAACCAAAGTACAAATCCACAGCTGCAAAACTCCGCGTGCAATCCCATCTCAGGCAGGCATATATTTGATTAGTTGTGATACGATTGCTACCTATGCAAGTCTAGGCGCCCGCCAAGAAAAATGGCAAGTACAAAAATGTAAATGACGCAACGCCGCATTTGGACAGCGTGTCAGTCATGCATAGTTGACTGGCCGGCTGGAAGTGGCCGTAAATGTTATCGCGTTGTTGATGGTGACACGAAGGACTTTCGGTCAGTTTTATAGGTCACAGAAGACGAAATTTCCGGGGGAAAATTAGTCTAAAGCGAGCGTGACGCTGCTGAAAATGATTTTCCGAACTGTCGATCGGGTTTGTTGAATTGGCAACACCAACATCACCCTGCTAATTGAATGTTCACGCTTAGTACGGCTCTTTTGGGTTTAAGTTTAAACTTTCCAGACACGAGGTGCGGGGGTTCGTCGATAAAACTCACGCGAAGCACGTAAAAAGCTCCATTACAAAGAAGTTTGAAAATTTCGTAGTGGCGCACGAACTAGGAGGAACGCGGTGCGAAGAATAAACCAGGAAAAGTAAATAAAAAAATAGAAGAGCAAAAATGTCTGAACCAATTTACACACGCACCGTTGCGTTATAATTTCATGAGGGCGAAATTTTTAATGATGCTCACCACGGCAAAGTATAGGCGGCAGATGGGTGGTTCGATTCTGGTGAAAGTCTAGCATTTCTTCAAAGACGAAAGAGATTCAAATTGAATGACTTGGTCCCAGCTCCTCTAAAAATTAAATTTCCTATTTGAAAACTCCTAGCAGGGCCGGCTTAATGCATTCGGAGGTCCTGGGCATTAGCCCCGTTTTTTACACTAACTTTAAAACGTCTAAACTGTTGCAATGAGAAAAATACATACGTTTAGGTCGGGGCCATAAACGAGGAACCCGCTGGCTCATCTGCTAAGATGGCACCGCCCCTTCCCCAGAATATATCCATACATCAAATAAGTTTTGGGCGTCACATGACCACCAATGCAAATTTATTAAATGAACTGGATTAAATTTGTTGGGACCATTTGCAAATTACAAATCTGCTTTAATTACTAAAAAAGATGAATGGGGCATAAATCCTGTAAGCAGAAAACTGGAAAGCACACAGTACCTTCTACTGTAGATGAGGGTCCTGAAAATTTCGCAGTATGGAAAGAATCTCAATGCGTCTAGCGGTCCAAGACACTCCGGGCTAAACGGAGGGACCCTGGTTCGAATCCAGGATGGGGAAAGCGTCTCTTTTTCTCCAAAACGAAAAATACCTCTAGTTTGAGCTATAATCTATACGTGGGTGGCAGAAATTATTGTACAAGGACCTCAAATTCGTTAATGACAAGTTTATAAGGGAGGCTGAATAGTGTGGATAGCTATTCGTGAAAATTTTATATGCAATGTGGGTATTATTAAATATTAAATTTTATATGCAATAATTTAATATCTAATATGGGTTTATAAAGTATAAATCGTTCTACAGTGAGACCTATAGTAGAGATATCCTTTTTATAAGCGGTCTATATAAATGAGATTTATTTATGAGAGTGTTCTATAAAGAGATGTAAAAATATGGTTCTATAATTTCATAAGGAGGTTTATAAAACATGGTTTTATAATTCCGTAAAGAGATTTAATATGGTTGGTTCACAACACTGTATTGATTTTATACAAATTCCATAAAACTTTTTTTTTTAAAAAAAAAGGTTTCTTCAAGCGAGTTTTGAATCAATTATGCATGACAGTCGTCATCGTCTACCAATGCAAAGAGTTAGTTCTGCATAATTTGCGCGCGCATGTAAATTACGAGAAAGCGACTAAGGTTATAAGCAACTTTTTCTAAAAATCTACCACAGCCAATGACAATGCGAAGGCTGACGCACATCTGACCCTGTAAGTGTCCTCGATTTTAGGACAAGAAAGTTTCCTTAAAGAAGTTTATCCATGAAATAAACTTCTCGGAAAATCTCGAGATTTCTAATTATATCAAGTAGGTATTAGTATGTGACAGAGAGGATGATGGGATGAGGTGTGTGTGTGTGTGGCGGTAAAGGTGCAGGTTGTAGTCACGTATTTCGGTCAGGGAAGGTCACAGGCTCAAGCAATCAATTCGGCCGTGATGAGGTAATACACTGCGGTTGCAAAGTCTCGAAACCGCAATTGCACAATTTGAAAAAGTTGGCAATCGGGTAAAGTGATATATCTTAACACCCCCCGCACCACCACCACATCCTTCTACCAACTTCACACAGGTGCGTAAGTAAACATACCTTATGAAAACGCAAGCAAAAAGGTCAAAGAACCAACGTAATACCATTTACAAAGTGTGAATAAACTATCAAGCGAGGAATTAGTAAGAGTATTAAATGCATACAGAAATCATTTCTTGCTTTCTCTCAAGTCCCAAAACTACAAACGCAATTTGAGTCTCAAGACTACATGATTTGAGTCTCAAGATCGGATGATTCGAGTCTCAAGATCGGATGATTCGAATCCCAAGACTACACACATAATTGAATATCAAGACTATATGATTTGAATCTCAAGACTGGATACATGATTTGAGTCTTAAGACTCCACGACTCGAATCTCACGACTACAAGATATGAGTCCCAAGACTATACGAGCCCATAACCACATAATTTAAATCCTAAAATTTCATGACCTGAATCCCAAGACCACACAACTTAAATCATTATATTTCATGGCTCTATCCCCAGCGTGAGTTTAATTGATCCTTTAAAACTCGCAACTTTACGTCTAAAGATTACGATGGGACCGACAACTTAGTGTGACTTCAGAATCATGGCGCATGCACTCACGACGTACAAACTCACTGCGAATCGGATCCTGTCCAGCGAACGCAGTGGTTACTGCTGCAGTTATTGGGCAATCACTAGCGAGGAGGAGGAGGAGAAACGCCATTAGATGGCCCGGATTCCAATCCACTCTTCAAAACTTGGGCCGCATTCGAAGGTGGTCGCGGGAAGTAGGGGGTCAAATCACACTTCACAACAGTTGCACGATTCACGACCATCAGTCGAACTCCCGAAGTAACTGAACAAACAGAGGATGTGGCAAAACGTGTTTCATCTCACGTGATGAAAGTAGTTTCTGTTCAAAACGTGAAACTTCAACGTTTATTTTGGGCACCATTTCCATGGGAAGAAGAACCATTTACTCCCGAGTTTCATTTTGCAACATAAAAGCAATTTTCCAGAAATCTTGTTCCGTTTTTTGCCGCGCGTGAATTCTTTACTTTCTCACGGATCCCTCTCTCTCTCATACATATACAATAATATTAAGGGCAAAAGAAAATATTACGAAGTGAATGCACAGTGCCCATTTACCTATAGAGTAAGCAGGCACGAACCTTTATTAATTTAATTAAAAATAAATTTGTATATTTAAATATAAGTTGACTAGCTATGATAATAAAGATTTTTTCTATTCATATGCTGGTGTTTTGGCTTTGAAGACAGTTTTCGAAAATTTCTTTTGTGCAGTGTTCTTCGTAAATGGCAACACATTCAAAGAATGGAGTCTCGATTAGATAGTTATGCCTTGGAAATCATAGGGATTTATTTAAAAGAGTAGAAGATTGGAAAAGACGTGCTTTCTTTGTTTTTCTCCATTTAAGAAAATAAAAAAACCTTCTTTGTCACATCTGGTCTCGACGCTATCTTTAGGACATAGCGGCAGCTGGCAACAAGCACCTCGACTCGTAGCCAAATAGTTTTTTAAAGCTCATTTACACAAAAATTGTAAGTTATAAGTACTTATTATGACCAACCAGGAGTCCATATAAACACATACGTTGAATTTCAATTTAACCTTAGTTGGTACGACGTCCAAAACGACATTCTAATCCTTTAATAAAAACAATTACGTATCCTTTTCGACGTATGCGTAGTATATTATCGCGCAATTAGAATATGTTTTAAACGGGGTAAGATTATAGCTAGAGCAATACTTTTACATAAAAAAAAATAAAATAATTAAAAATTCGCGGGACGATAAAGGGAAAAATCTCGAATTTTCCGGAGGAATGGGGGGAGATTCGCGGATGAAGTGTAACACAACCATTCTAAACCTGGTGGCACCTCTATAAATCGGCGCTCGGTGGACAATTTTTATCACGCTTCTTTTTATTTGCTATACACGCAAAGGACGCGTGTTGACGTCTGGTTTAAAGGTGTATCAAGTGAACGTATGCTTCGACTATAACTCCGTTATACAACGGCTATAACGACCGTGTCGTAGTTCAAAGGAGTCCGCCTTTTACTAAGAGACGGTGTCAACAAACGTAATACTTGGCACCTGTCTCGGAGCATGTAGTACATACAGTATGTGCAACGTATGATGGAGTATCCCATTGGCCATGTCTGTTGCGCTGCCATTATCTTTCGTCCTCAGACCCAAACAAATGGTGCATCCTCCAGGAGGTTGGCGGGGGGCGAGCAATGAAAAAAAAAAAAAAAGAAGCAGCTTGTGCACCGACCAACACTGCCGGCGAAAAGGGGAAGGGCGTGCCGGCAGGAGGCAAGTCAAAATGGCCGCTGGAGAATAACCGTGGTGAAAAAGCAAGCATCGGGCAGGAAGTCTTCTCAACTCAAACTCCCCCAAGAAGCGTGGAACTCCACACCTCTTCTTCCTCATCCTCCACGTGACTGAGAGGATGCGGGAGCAGCAAGGGAAGGTGGGACCCTCCATTAGAGTGACTCGGAGGAAGGCTGCCTGGATCAATACAAGAAGAAACGCAACCAGGAGCAGCCCTCGGATAGAGAAGGAGGAGGAGGAATGGAAGGTGGAGGAGGGCAATGACTTTCACTCCGCGAATGAGGTTGGGCTTTCTGGAGATTGGCAGCGATGCTGGAAAAAGCACTTTGGGTTCTATGACGGATCATATATCGACGAACAGGCCTCACTCTTTTAGTGTCATCAGAGGGAGATTACCTGACTGTCAAATAAGGGAATATGACGTATGAAAAGAGAGAGAGAGAGAGCAGACAGATAACGAAAAACAAACTATTTCTTAACATAAGCACGAAACAAAAAATGAGAAAACCGCGACGATTATGCTGAAGAGTGAAACCACCCGAAAAATTGAAACTTCTCACATATATAGTCGGGTTATTAACATTTCGCAGATTAGGTTTCGTCAATGCTCATAAAAATAATATTCTGTACACCGTTATTAAAAAACTTGAACTCATTTTTTTTTTAATTTGTTATTGCTGTGTTCCTGTGGTTATTCCGATATATGCATACAGAACTGCAATTTCAGATTTAAAATCATCATCATCATATTCAACCATTATCTATCCACTGCTGGATGAAGGTCTCTCCAAATGCTTTCCACACAAGTCTATCCTGAGCAATTCGCTTCCACGTCACCCCAACCTGTTTTCTTATTTCATCCACCCATCTAGTTTGAGGACGTTTTCTAGGTCTTCGGTGGTCTCTTGGAATCCAGTTCAGAATTTCTGTTGTCCATCGTTGATCAGTTCTTCTTGCAATATGCCCAGCCCATCGCCATTTCAGCCCTTTTACTTTAACAATGATGTCCTCTACTCTAGTTTGCTCTCTCACCCAAGTGTTTCTTTTTCGATCTCTCCTAGTTATTCCAAGCATGCACCTCTCCATGCTCCTTTGCGTTGTCTGTAACTTTCGTATTGCTCCAACTGTTAGACTCCATGTCTCTGATCCATAAGAGAGGACTGGCAATACACACTGGTTGAAGACCTTTCTTTTTAGACACAAAGGCAATTTCCCCTTCAGGATAAAACTGTTTCTTCCAAATGCACTCCAGCCAAGTTTAATACGTCTGTTGAGTTCTTTCATAATGTTGCCATCCATTGAAATCAGCTGGCCAAGGTAAATATATGAATCAGCAATTTCTAGCTCAATGTTGTCAACTTGTATTTTTGTTTCCTCTACAAAATTATTGAACATGATCTTAGTTTTTTGTAGGTTCATCTTGAGTCCAACTTCTTTACTTCTAGTTGAGAGCTCCTGTACCATGTCTTGGAGTTCTGATGGGTTCGTTGAAAAAATAACAATGTCATCAGCAAACCGCAAATGATTTAAATATTCACCATTTATTTTTATTCCCTTGTTATTCCAATTTATCAGCTGAAAAATCATCTGTAAAGCTGAAGTAAAAAGTTTTGGAGAAATGGTATCTCCCTGCCTCACCCCTTTGCCAAGTTTGATAGTTTTGGTATCTTTATGTAACCGAAATTTTGCACTTGCATTTTTATACACACGTTTCACCATGTCAATGTACACATCCTCAATGTCTGTTGATCTTAAAGAGTTGATGACTGCTGATGTTTTAATAGAGTCAAAGGCCTTCTCATAGTCAATAAATGCAACACACAATGGAAGTTCATATTCATGTGTTCTTTCAATTAATTCTCTTAATACTTGAATATGGTCCACTGTACTGAATCCACTTCGAAATCCAGCTTGTTCTCTTGGTTGAGCTGCATCTAATTTTTTCTGCAGGCGATGTGTTAGCACTTTTGTGAAGATTTTATAAATAGCAGGTAACAAGCTAATTGGTCGGTAATTTTTCAAATCCTCTTTATCACCTTTTTTATGCAAAAGAATTACTGTTGCAGAATCCCATTGGTTTGGTATGTTACCGCTGTTAAGACATTTGGTAAAGAATTTTGCAAGTATGTCTTCTACATATTCTCCAGCTTCTTTTAGGATATCTAATGTAATACCATCATCGCCAGGGGCTCTTCCTTTCTTCATACTTTTTATTGCAAATGAAACTTCTTCTTTTAAGATTTTAGGAGCTGTTCCTTCGACTATTTCAGTGTCTTCGTTTAATCCACTGTTACTTTCATATAGTTTTTTGTAGAATTCTTCAACTCTTCTAAGTATTTCTTCCCTATTTCTTGTTACGGTGCCATCCTCTCCTTTTAATGCAATGATGTGTTTCTTCCCAACAGATAAACTTCCTTTAACAACCCTAAGGCTCTTGTTATTTTCAATGGCCTTCCTTACTAGCTCACAATTGAATTTTCTTATGTCTTCTTTCATGCTTTTGCGCAGAGTTTTACAAAGTTCTATGTACTCAATCCTGGAACTGGTATTTCGATTGTCCACCTTCATATCTCTTCGCCTTTTCATGAGCTGTTTCGTCTTCTCAGATAATTTGCTATTGTGCTTTTTACAGGTTACACCACCAATTTCCCCAGCAGTTTCAATTATTGTTTTGTCGATTTTTAATTCCAACTTGAATGCCTCGGTATTTTCTTTTAATTTCTTTAAATCCACCCTCTTACATACTTGTTTCCTAATGAGCTTCTGTCGTTCTAATTTAGTATTTAAGTGCACTTTACATCTCACCATTCGATGATCACTTCCAGTATTAAATCTGTTCAGTACACTGCAATCTTCAATAATTGATTTCTTGTTTGCCAGGATATAGTCAATTTCACTAGTTCCCCCATTTGGGTGTTTCCATGTCCATTTTCTTTGCGGTTTCTTCTTAAAAAATGAATTCATGATGCTAAGGTTTTCAGCTTCTGCAAATTCGATGAGTTGATCGCCACGTTCATTCCTTTCCCCATATCCGTATTTACCAACCGATGTCTCTCCTTGTTCCTGTTGTCCAATTCTTGCATTGAAATCCCCCATGATGAGCTTGATATGTTGTTTCCCTTTGGTGTGTAACTCTTTGATTTCTTCATAAAATTCTTCAACCTCTTCGTCGGTATGGCTTGATGTTGGTGCATATACCTGTACTATTTGAAGTTGGTATCGCTGGGTTAGTTGAACAACGAGCCTCGCTGCTCGATCTGATGTACTTTCAACTTCCAGAAGACAGTCTTTAATTCTTTTGTTGATTAAGAAGCCAACACCACTTGTTCTTCCAGTTTCCGTTCCTCTATAGTGTATATATATATAAACGCAGTTTAATATAAACTATAGCGTCTTACACCGTTTCGTTGTGGGAAAACATCCCACCTTCGTCAGAAAATTGCAGAGCACACTGCTATTGAAACAGAAAACGGAAAACACAGAGTGTTAACTAAATCCAATTTCAGAAACAATTTGTATCAATGTTTTTGAGACATATATAATAGCACATGTATAATGGATGGTATATATACATATAGAATAGTAATGCCGATGTTATTGCATGGTTAAATGGTGAAACGTTAATAAAAAGAAATACTTTTACATCTGATGGGGCATGGTTCCACCACCTTCTACTTCATCTGGGAAAGTGTCCTTACCAACTTAACAGCAAATGACAAACACTCAATCTCCCTACGAACGTATTTAAAGCGTATTTTTCGAAACCGGTTATTTCGCGGAATGGGGCAGTACATGGACTGCTTTTTAAACCAAATTGCGAAGAGATCGGTATTAAATTCATTGAAATGCCTGTTGCAGCAGATATTTACACTAATACTCCAGCAAAATAATAGTAAAGTATCATCTCCTTTTTATAGTGATTCTATCTCTAGTTATGTGCTTATGATCAAGAGTGTTAAATGATATTTCTTTAGTATTTCCTTAAATTATAGTTATAAGAGGATGTAGTGTCTAGGCTTATGGTAAAAATAGAATTCTGTAAAACGCAAGAAATTTGCGTACTCTAGACGTAAAAGAAATTTACCCTTTAATATCGTTAGGAAGGGTTAAGCAAAAAATTGATTTAGAAGCCAGGGTTCCTGGAGATCATGTCATATACTTCTGGTCAAGCCAAGAAAAAAAGTTTTGAGTGAAAAGGATTTTGAGAAAAAGATTGAAGAAAGAAAAAGGGAAAAAAAATGCCAAATTGAAAAAAAGGGAAAAATTCAAAGCGTTTCGTTGTGGAAGGAAGTGTGAAGATAAATTAATGGGAATTTTTTCTTAATTATTGAAGTTCGGTAGAGTGTTGTAAGCAAGCATTTGCGACTATAATCATGCTAATAACATCGTTTCCAATAAAATGGGCCAGCAGCTAATTCCTAGTGTTAGTAGTAAATTAATACTTATTATTTTAGTCAGTGAATATTAAGTATCACCAGGTAATAATTTGCTATTATTATCAGTTAGTAAATAATTAATATCAGTATTTAATAATTTGCTATTATTATCAGTTAGTAAATAATTAGTATCAGCAGTTAATAATTTGCTATTATTATCAATCAGTAAATAATTAGTATTAACAGTTAACAAATAATTAGTGTTATCATTTAACAAATAATTAGTATTATCGGTTAGTAAATAATTGATGTTATCAGTTAGAAAACAATTAGTATTAACAGTTAACAAATAATTAGTATTATCAGTTAGTAAAGCATTAATATTAACAGTTAACAAATAGTATTATTAGTAAATAATTAGTATAAACGGTTAACAAATAATCAGTATTATCAGTTAGTAAATAATTAGTATTAACAGTTAACAAATAATTAGTGCTATCAATTAGTAAATAATTAGTATTAACAGTTAAAAAATAATCAGTATTATCAGTTAGTAAATAATTAGTATTAACAGTTAACAAATAATTAGTGCTATCAATTAGTAAATAATTAGTATTAACAGTTAAAAAAATAATTAGTATTATCAGTTAATAAATAATTAGTATTAACAATTAATAAATAATTAGTATTAACAGTTAACAAACAATTAATATTAGCAGTTAGTAAATAGTATTAACAATTAACAAACAGTATTAGCAGTTAGTAAATAATTAGTATTAGAAATTATTATAGATAATTGAATGTAATGTTTCGTCCCCGGAGAAAGATCCAAACTTAAAAGCGGACGGCCAGAAATAATTTCCGCATGTGGATATCACAGTCTGAGATAAACTTTTAAAAAATGAATGCCCCGTTCGACGAGAAAATCGCTACGCCGTAAATCAAGTGTTGAAGATGGATTAAACAATACTGTATGTTGGAGCTTAGTGCAAAGCATTAATAAGCAATCAGACATTGCCAAGCGTCAGCAGATATTTCGTGGAACAACGGCCTATAATACGGACAACACCTTTTATCACAGCGTCTGAACTGCAGAGCATTGTGGGATCAAAATACACTGGAACACGGTTATGAAGACATTTTAAGAACTACCGAAATTTTGACTCCATAACCTGTATATAATTATACACAAATAATTAACACGTAATTATATACAAACAATCCATGAAGGGACTTCAGAATTTTGATGTAACAGCCCAGTTGTGGCTATAGGAGAGCTCGTCATAACCAGATTAAACAACATACGGATTCCAAATAGAATCTTGTGGTACACTCTTTACTCTTCTTTATATAGTTATTTTCATACACTAACTTTAAATGTTTACGTATTGCGTTTTATAAAACTTATCCCTCCGGCAGGTTAAAATTTATTTTTTACTGGGGACCCGTCATTTGTTTGCATTAGCATCTTCGGCTATGCTCATGTAGTTAATTTTTTATATGGCATATTTTTATTTTTTTTGCAATTCATGGCTGATTGTTATTTGTAACACTGACAAATTAATATGATTGATTTATTGATATTTTATGTTAGCCGATCCTTTTCTTCTGGGCCTTTCTGCTTCATTAATCGCTAGCACATATATTATCAAATCAAATAAAATTTTATTCAGACGGATTCAAAACAAATTTTGCGTACAGTGATAATTATTTATAATTTATCAGCTAGGTTAATCCGTCTTGACAGCAAAGGGTAAAGACTTTAGGGTCTGACAAAGCCCCCGCTGCCCAGGATTGGATATAATAAGCGGAAGTCATAAATACAATATACAAACTAAACA
>QLNU02015003.1:153490048-153504529 GCA_006491805.2 Dysdera silvatica
CACTGACCGCTGCCTTGATCAGGAGCACTCCAGCACCTGGAGACTAGGGGCCATGGTTTCTGGTGTGTCAACATAATGGAGGAATTAGCCATAATTTCACCACGCTGGCTAGACGGGTTGGTGAATTAGCCCTCCCCTTCCGCCTTTCTATCCGTGCAGCAAATATTAATTTGCCACATAAATAGAAAGCTCAGCCTGCACCACTTGAAGGCGGGGTAGGACACTAGGTTACTGGCCTGGCCGGTTCCACACATCGTCAGACTCGAAATGCTTGAATCAAAATACTGCATAAAAAGGAAAAAACACCTTTGCATAAAAGTCCACATTATTACAAGAGCGAGCACCATGGAACGTGTAGTATTACACAGTATTACTTTTCAAATATTTTTTAAGCGTTCATTGAAAAATAAATTAGAAAAATACCCACGGGTGGTACGCACAACACTACACATTAAGAAATTATATACTACAGAAACATTGTCATCATAAAAACAAAACCATTTAAATTACAATGGCGTATTATTTGTAAAACCAAACACCAAGACTTTAAATCTCTTAAAATCTACATTTACGCCGTCAATAACTAAATCTTTCGAAGTGCTGAAACCAGAACAGGGACAAAAATCTGAACGGTAATTGTTCGTCGAATCGTCCACGTGCGCCAGCAAGCAAATGTTTTTGGAAAACCTTGGACAGATGGCGCGTAGTTCTTTTTTGGATTTACCGCTTTATTGCGAAATTACTTCCGCGATTTGATATTGCGTCGTGCATTCGTGTGACGTAGTATCTTTCTGCCCATGAAATTCAACTTTCCTTCGGAACACGGCAAACTCGTCGTAAATAATAAAAAGGAGAGGGGGCAAGGAAATTTATGGGATTCCGTCCTACATGTAAGCGTCTACAAGAATTATGACGACCCCCTTTCTTCAAACAAATATTTGACATCGATCTGTTTTACGAGGAACGATAAAAGTTCTCGAGCTACCATGGCACTCGACCGAATACGGCGAAAAGAATCAGAAACATAGCTGAAATAGAAAGTCCGGCAATAATGAGAGATCAAGAAACGAATTGATTGGTTGTATTTTTAGGGCGAAGGAACAGTCAGGGTCATTTTGCGCCAAACAAGGTGAAAACGTGCACGCAGGTTTAATATAAAAATAAAGCTAAAATGGTAAGCAAGAAACGAACATGCAGCAAATTCAACGATTCATAAGTGGAGGTCCATATTATAGACGTAAAGTTGAAAGAAAAGCTTGTTTCGACGCATGCTTCAAAGACTGAGTCTGCAATCTTCCGTCAGGAATGCAAAATGAAATATTAGAATACTGACGATACGTCGTCATTATCCTGATTTTGCTTTTTGTATCCCTGATGAAGACGGCCAAGTACACCCGAAACGAACGTCTCGCAACCAAATTTTTAACTTTACGTTTATAATTATACATTTTTATTTATGAATTTAATCTGCGTAGTGATACGTCAAATTACCCTTCACAGTACAACAATAACAGAAAATAGATATATAGGAAGTTTAGCGATAATGAAGAATGGGCGAATAGGAAGTTCAGCAATAACGATTGATACACGAATAGGAAGCTCTGCAATAATGACTGATAAACCAACAGGAAGTTCAGCAAAAAAACGATCGATAAACCAATGGGAAGTTCGGCAATGTGGAAAAATTTTATGAATAGGAAGTTCGACAATAATAAATAAATGGGAAGTTCAACAATGATGAATAAGAAGTTTAACAATAATGAACGAATAAGAAGTTTAACAACAAGGAACGAATAGGAAGTTCAGCATTGACAATCGAATAGGATAGGAGGTTTAACAATCACGGATGTAGAATTCAACGCGAGGTTCAGATTTTTTTTTTTTCATAATAAAAATATGGATAATTAAGCACAGAGGTTTCACGTGTAAAAAATGCCTGATAAAATGAAATCGGACAGAAAGTTTAGCGTGACACTAGAAAACGTTAAAACCACAGCCGCATACAAGGGGGGGTAAACCCACTCCCATTTAAACAATTTTATTGGCTGTAAAATCGTATTCCTTATAGGATAAGAGTAATTTTTTTATCGCTCCCCCCACCCCCACTTCTTTCTGAAGTCTTGTGCACGGGCCTGGTTTAAACATACTAGAATTACGAACTAGAACTCGGTGATTGGGCGCGAAGCACAGAAGTCATTAAAACAAATGAAAACCTGATCAAAGAAACTGCCTCGCCATGGGCGCCGACGACATAAAAATATTGGGGGCGGGGGGACAATATACCAGTAGAAGGCATTTTGTTTGAAATTGGAGGGGGATATGGAACCCTAATACCAACATTGGGGGATGGGGCCCCCTTTCCCCTCCGCTAACTGCGTCCGCGTGCCTCGCAATACAGTTATTCATATGGCGCGAGGACAACCAAGGCCATATTGCATCAAATTCCACCACTTGCACCGTCAAGCAATAAGCAAGTCAACACTTCGTCCACAAGAAAAACAAAATGGCAGCCAACGTGACACTGGGAAAACAGACCTAGAAATTACGAAAGATACGAAAACGCCATTATATAAGAAACTTAAGGTAGACCTATCCATGGCTCTTACCGAAAATGGCTATAGAAACAACGACCGACATCATTTCCCCGTTTGTTGGTGGAATCACCGCGTGTGCTTCTCTGGCGCAAGGTCAGCCCATATATTTTTACATATTGCAGCAAATTAACAGTTGTTTTCCTATCCTGTCAACATCATTTGCAAACAACATTTTCAAGCCACCAACCTAGTTTATCGAAGCAATTCGATATCAACGTGAAAATGGTTGAGGCATTTTTATCCGTGGGTAAAGGCCAAACAGCGTTGGAATCTTTTTCGTTGGCATTGAACATTCCAACGATGGACAGAAAAACTTTTTCTAAATACTTGTCCACGTTAGCGGAAGATGGTCGAAATATAAAGGTGGAAATTCTTCAAATCGCTAGGAAAATTATGTTTGAAGAATACCGTTTATTGAACGGAAACAATATTGGCGATATTTTAGATATTGCTGTCTGATACGACGGGACATGGCACAAAAGGAGTCCCTCTTCTTTATATGGGATTAGACTTGTTATAGATATTTTGACCGGTCCGAACTGCAGTATAAGTATTGCTCAAAATGTAGAGCCACAGCAAGAGATCTCAGTGAAAATAGCCTAGAATTCAATTTCTGGTTCGAAGGGCACAAACTGAGTGAAGAATGTGAAAAGAACTTCGAAAGGTCAGCAAATGCCATGGAAGTCCATGTTACCGAAATAATTTGGGAACGATCGATCACAGAAGGCCACATGAGATACGTAATTATTTTATCAGATAGTGATGCAAGAACGTTTTTGGACTTGCAGAAACTGAATGTCTATGGAGATTCAATAATTCTTCGAAAAGAGGGATGCCTCAATCATGTATCAAAAAAACCATCGACTGCTCTGCGAAATAAAGTTCAAGAGTGCAAGGTGAAAGGCGTTACCTTAGGTGGAAGGAGAAGGGCCAACCTCAAAGACGACACGATATCCAAGTTAACCAACTTTTATCGCAAGGCAATAAAGGACAATTTGCCCAATGTGGAAATGATGAAGAAAGCAATCTACGCTACCTCGCACCACCGCATGTCTACGGACAAAAATCCACATCATACCAACTGTCCACAAGGTTCAAGCTCATGGTATTTTTACAATCGAGCGATTACAAACATTAAATCACCGAAATGAAGACAACCCTGAGCCAGATAGTGGTGTCCAAATTTTTACCAATATATAAGCGGCTTGCATTGGAATAAATTCTTCGCAGATGTTGTGCAGGTTCCACTCAAAATGCAAATGAAAGTGTGCATAATGTTATATGGGGAAAAGTGCCCAAAAGAAGTTTTCGTTAGCAAGAAAAGATTAGATTTAGCAAGTGTATCAGCGGTAAGTGAATACAACACTGGTGTATTGAATTTAAATGAAATTAGAAAAACAAAAATGAAATTGTAGGAAGGTATGCCAAAGACACTGCTTCGAAAAAAGACAAGCGGCGCATAGCACTCAGTAAAAAAAAAAGAGACTCGGTGAGGGGTATAAAAAAATTGCCAAAAGGCAAAAACGGATGAAAAAAAAAATTACAAATTCTGGCTTAAAAGTGAAAGAAGGAATAATGCATTCGGCAGGAAATTTTTAGCTTTGGATAGTATATTGAAATTGCAGGTATTGTAAATATAGTGAAACGTGTAAATCGGAAAACCCGTTAAACCTGTAAATTTCCGCAAATCCCCCCCACTCCAATTAACCTCTCGTACACGTAATTTTCCCTGTATTCTATTATTTTGAATATTGTGCCACAATTAAATAACTTACTTTGTGCCTCATGATAAACTATATTTTTAAATGGTTATTATAATGCCAAATTTTACATTTTTTAATCATTTTTGTCTTTAAATGTGATTTTCTCAAAATGGTATTTTTCTCCTTTTTTGGATGCTCAAAATGTGCTGCCTTGCGCCTGGTTTTTAATTGTATTGCCATCAAATTTGGCAGGTATGTTCCATGATTACCAATAATGGAAACTAGGCATTGATTAAGAAATTAATATTTACTCTCCAAATCATTACTTAAAAGCTCGTATTGAGGTAAAAAAATTGAAAAAATGACATATCATATGGTTAAATATTATTTTTTTGGTATGTAATTATTTCTTTTCAATATCCATACCCAATTTTGTTTAGATTACTATAAAGGTTATATAAAATTAAAATCAGCCATGTTTGACAAAAATTCAGACGCGAGTTGTGTTTTGAATTTTCCCAGTTATTATGATTTTTAATGCATCAAATATGCAATATCTAAAAAAATTTCATCATTATCCCAACCGAACTTTCCAAAAAAGTTTCGAAGTTCAATCAATACCTTTATCTGTTAAAAATTTGGAAGAAATCTAATGAAAACTTCACAAGTTGAAAAAAAGTTCCACCATCCCCTTAAACCCGGACTTTAAACAAGGTGGACCGACCACCTTACTAGTAGGAGTATCTTGTTTACGAAATTACATGTTGTTCCTGCAAAATGCTGCTCTTTGCGCTCATCAAACGCAGTTACACAACAAAAACACGTTTATTGAAATAGCGTGTTTCCTTCAACCCCCCCCACTGCATCCATCTCTTCAACACACTAACGTAAGAAAATTTCAAGGAGCGGATGTCCATTCCAACTCAGATCTGTGCCCTTCGTTCCGATTAACGAAGGACGGAAACCTGGTTCGAGATTTTAACGAAACTGCGCACGCGCGGACAGAGCAGCAACTTGTGGTTCTGGAAACGAGGTCAGCGCCGCTGCTACCTATACAGGCAGTGGCGCAACGAGTGATTTTGCAGGAAGCAGAGACCGCTACGGAACCAGAACGGAAGAAGAATAAATAAATAAACAACTCCGAACTACAATCACAACTTCAAAAAAGTGATGGTAATAACCACAGGGGCGGACGCAGACTTTAATTGGGCCAAGGGCAGAACTTGAATAACACCCTTCATTTATCATGAAAGTCGAAATGTTCAACGTTGAACAAATATATTTGGGGGGTCGTGACCCCTGTGACCTCCCCTCTGTGTCCACCCTTGAATAATCATGATCTTGCATATCCTTGACCTGATCCCTGACAACTTGGATCCAACCCCAGGAGTCAACGGATCCCCGGATGGAAACCACCTATCTAAAATGTTTGCTCACTCGATTTGCAAAATTACAATTGCCCCCCTTTCAGCACAATTTATACAAGGTTTAACTATTAAAAAAAGTGTGGAGAGGGGCATAGGCGTACGCAGAAAGTTCATAAAGGAGTTATAGGCTTAATGGGGGGTTATAGAGCTACAACTCACATATTTCTATGTTAAATATACAAAATTTCATTGCAATGGGGGTTACGGGGGTTGTAACCCCCATCAATTCCCCCCTAACCCCTGCTTACGCCAGTGATGGGGGTAGTTAATCTAGCCTTGAATCCAACCCATAAGTCATTGCGGCGGCCACTCGGCGCGGCGCTTTGACACACTGCCACGTCTATCAAACCTCAGTGACGGAAATATTTCAGCACGGCTAATTTAAGCACAGACGAAACTAATTTGCAAGTATTAAAAAGAAAGAAACGAAGAAAGAAGTAGGACGTTCAAGGTTTAAAAAGTAAATGGTATGTTAGTGTAGAGGTAAAACGCGCCACCGAAAAAAACATAAAAGCAAAACAAAACACGCGGCTTTTTGAAAACTAAGGTCAGTAATTTTGATGCTTACAAAAGAGATGCGCATTCGAATTTCAGCTATATTTTTTACTTCCTTGGCGTTTCAAATGACTGAAGCATCGTGCGTTTCACGAAACGTACGACGCGTTCTGATTTCTGACACTTGTGGGGGGGAATGAAACTGTCGGGTGGTAAGTGTGTGTCGTGTAAATTTCGTGTTACCTATGAGAGTAACAACCGTCTTCGCGAATGATGATTATCATACGTGAAATTGATTACAATTCAAGAACCTTTAGATAGTGGGCAACAACGTGTAAACAGCGGGAAGCAGCTCGCGGGCACGTGGAGGCCAAACCACGTATCGATCTGCAGGGGTCAATCGATCGGTTACCCCTCCCTCCCCACATAAGCAGACAGACAGGGGCAAAGCCTGCGGTCACAAGATAAGACTACAGATACGCTGAGGAGAGAGAGGGAGGGAGGGAGAGAGAGCAACTTTGTTTACCGCAAAGGCAGGTTGTCACTACGACAAACATCGTAGTTTGCGTTAGGAAACGAAGTAATAACACGTACGACGAATGGGTGCGATTTACGACAAAAACTAAGAACGGACGCACCCAGCCTTAAACTACGATTTTTACACAACGATCAAATTAAAGTTAAGCGCATGCGCATTCATCTCGTTCTTATTAACGGGTTTCAATGGATATCGAACCCGCTATTGGTTTTGGTTTTTCTTCCCAAGCGTAATAAAAAGGGTAAGGTAAAGGTCTTCCGTAAATGCAATAATGATGGCTATTGTTAACGTTGAAAACCTACCGAGTTACTTGAGAATTAGAGAGTTGCGGATTAGAGAGTTGCCAATTAGAGTTGTGGATTAGGGAGTTACAGATTAGAGTGTTGCCAATTAATGAGTTGCGGACTAGAGAGTTACAGATTATAGTGTTGCCGATTAGAGAGTTGCCAATTAGAGTTGCGGATTAGGGAGTTGAGGATTAGAGAGTTGCGAATTAATGTTAATTGAAACCAGCTAAATTTGAATATCGACCTTAGGCGATTTTCTTTCACTTGCTTGGCCTTCAAGAAAGTTCAGGGGATCATCACTCACACATTTTGAGGGGTTATTACAGACGAACAATAACATCCGAAACGAAACACTATTTTTTAAATTACGTAATTATTAATATTAATTATAACGAGCTCTGCTATGACGTCATAATTGCGCTCCTGAAAAACAATAAATCCCGTTATGGAAGCAACAGGACTTGCGAGGAAAATGGAATCGGGCGCAGATTGCCAACAATATTTATATAAATATATATTTAGAAACAGGAAATAATTTATTCAATCAACTAATTTGAAGATTCATAAGGTTTGTGAATTACGAGTTGTTACGTAGGGGTACAATAATCTTCACTAAGGCTTCTAAATGAGGGAGCTGGCGTATATGTCCTTTTGATGCCTAAGTTATGGTTGCAAATTGCATTTATTGGCGACATCTTAAAAGTTGCGCCAATGTTTACATTCGTCGGATAATCGCGGAGTGTTGATTATTTTTATGCCAAAATAGCGATCATTGCGCCAATGCGGAAAACCTTTATCGCCAAGGTAAATTTTACTGGAAGTATACAACAAAATGGCCGCTGATGCGACGGCATATAATTCTAGGTGCTCCACACACTCTCTCTCTCGTCAACGATTTATAAGGAACGGAGGAAAATCGTCGTTAAGGAAGTATAGACGTTAATCAGAGTATGTGGAATTCCATGAAATATTTGCCGAAACCGCAAAGCACCGTCATTAAACAGAATTTGTCGTTAATTGGAAAGTCGTTAGTGAGAGAAGTTACGCTATTTGAATTATGAAAATGTCCGATGATAAGGTTAGAAAAGGGAAAGAGCAAAAGCAAAATTAAAAAAAAATATTTTACGCAATAGAACGATTTGCAGAAAGTCGTCCTATAATGTTAAGGATAGTTAGGCTCATGAAATGTTCATGTGATAATGAAATAATTAAAATGATTATAAATGAATGAAATATAAAATTATAACTGAATTAAAAATAAAATTATAACTGAATTAAAAATAAAATTATTTATAAATGAATGAAATATAAAATTATATAAATGAATGAAATATAATTGCTATAAATGAATGAAATATAAAATTATTATAAATGAATGAAATATAAAAAAAGTATTATAAATGAATGAAATATATAAATTATTATAAATGAATGAAATATAAATTATAACTGAATTAAAAATAAAAAATAGTATAACTGAATTAAAATAAAATAGTATAAATAAATTACAAATAAAAATAAATGAATGAAAAATGAAATAATTATAAATGAACGAAAAAATAAAACAATTAAATTAATTAAAAATAATTATAAAATGAATAAAACAAAAGTAGTTGAATTAAAATAAAATAAATCAAATTAATTAAATATATGAAATAATAGGTGAGATTTAAAGGAAAATAAAGGTTATAAATGCAAATGTGAAGACACCGCTTATTGTGGTGAGTTGCTTGTTTTAGTACGGCAAATCTTAGTCTTTCGAAAGTAAAAATCATTACGTAACAAGGCAGTAGCGTGGTATTAGAAAATTCACTGAGGAGTGGAAGGAGAGATCAACAATTGAACTAAGAGATTATGCGATGATGCGATAGCGGAGAAAATAATGCGTTTGGATAACCAGTTGGGGATCTTGCGCCTTTCGTTTCCTACACCACTGATAACAGGCCTCCAGGGGCGAACAGGGCCACCCTACTAACTACCCGGCGATTGCACGATAGGTCATATCCAAAATAAGTTGCCCAGTGGCTCAAACCGAATGGGTTATGCTGAGCTTGGACCTACAGTTTTCCGAGGAATTCCTATTGCCTAGGAACCTTAGCGTTATTGCAGGATTCACTCTGTATAATTATTAATCTACAGAGTGTTCGTAAAGGAAGTAGCCTATACAAAATTTATTTGCATGGAAACTACAATAGCTAGAAATTTATTTTTGGGTTACGTAGCAACAGTCAAAGTTTTTTCCTGCGTAGTTAAGATATCCTCACGTGCGTTCCTTTACTCCCTATGATAGTGTGTAACGAAAGTCTAGTTTCATTCATGTCTGCTGCAAAAGTTCGGTGTTACACTGGGGAAGGCTTCGTTAATGCGCTCTTTAAGCATATCACGTTAAGTTACATTTATATTGTACATAATGTCCTTGATAAATCCCCACCCCCCAAAAAAAATCACACGGAGTGATGTCAGGAGAACGGAGTGGCCCTTTCGTTAAGCCATCACATCCAATCCATTTCACTGGGAAATGTTTTGTTTAGACAGCTTCGAATATCCAAAGACCAATGGGGAGGCGCACCATCTTGTTGGAAAATGACGTTTATAATACCTTGGAGTTGTGGAATTGCAAATTGTTCCAACATGTCCAAATACGTTGCAACAGTAACCATGTTTTCAGCAACGGAAAGGGGTCCAACAAGTCTCTCTACCATTACATCACACTAAACATCAGCCCTCGGGCTATCTCTTCCTCGTGTTTTATGAGCACATGGGGATTTTCAGTGCCCCAGGTTCGACAGTTATGCTTGTTAACTTCGCCGGACACATGAAAAGTTGGCTCATCGTTGAAATAAAGCCTTGAAAGAAAAATTGGTGGTGCCCCAATGCCATCACTGTTGGTGTCTTTTACGTTTTATGAACACACGTGCACTGCTTGTCACGTGAAGAGTCATTCCAACTACGCAGAAAAAAACTTTGACTGTTGCCACGTAAGCAAAAAAAGAAAAGAAAAGAAAAAGAATAAAGTTTCTAGTTATTGTAGTTTCGATGCAAATAAAATTTGAAGTTGTATACTTCTTTTATAAACACCCTGTACAATGACTATTCAAATATTAGTACGATGTTGGTTTTAATGCCCGTTACCCCGGGGAATGGAAAGGAAGCACGAGTCTCTAGAAGCCGGTGTATTGAGAACGGCTCGAATTAAAAATTAAGGTTTCAAATGCGAGTGCTTACGACAGTGTTTCTCAAACCGTAGTCCACGGACCACTGGTAGTCCGTGCGGTCCCATAAAATGTTCCGAAAAATCATCAGAAAATTTCGGAAGAAAAAAAAAATGACACAATGTATCTGATATAACGACTCAAAAAGTGGTCTGTCCTCTACAAATAAAAGATCTGATGCAGGTAGTAAAATTCCTAAAAGTTCTATCTTCTTACATGTCCTATGTAATTTAAAAAAAAATTACATTAGACTGTAAAAATCTGATACCGGTTACTTTTAATATTTGAGCAAAGCTGGGTACAGAACAAAATCATTCAACTTATAGTGATCAGTAGGACCTAATATTCGGGTTAATGGGACCTACTAACTAACTTGGTTTGGGCAATCTTAGTTTCAGAAAATATGTTCTTCAATTTTTTCCTAAACCAAAGTCCCCGGAATTCCCCCCCACCCCCATCTGGTTGGTGGTCCGCAATAAGGGAAGAAATTCTTAACGTGGTCCGCAAATGACAAAAGTTTGAGAAAAAAATGGTCTACACGGTCATCGAATGTATGTCATTATCGTATTGTAATTGACATACCAGGGGCAGATAGATCCTCAACATTAGTTTCAACTTCAGCATTAGCCTTCGACTAATGTCGATCTATTGAGTCGAATTATGGGTGAGCGTGGGTGCAAAGGTTACGGTGGTTAGGTATTGAGGTTTCTTTTCATAGAACAGAAGTCGCTTTTCAGTTGCGTTTCCTCAACGCCGACCAAAAGGACGCCAGAAAAGGCGACCAAAAAGGGCGCCCATTACATACACGTTCTGCTCTCAGTGAGCTAGTTATCTTCAAGACGCCTCTGTTATCTTTTGCCAATAACAACAATAATAAAAATCAGAGAAATCCGTATTTAAAACGCGTAGTTTCAATGGCATTTTTTCCCCCTAGCATTTTGCCCTCACGTTTTTTACGCCAAATATTTGGCCAAAATCCGCCAAATTAAAGCCAGTTTTAGAATGGTATTCTCAGGGTTTCTTTATTTTTAATTTAATAATAATAAAAGCAGGATTACATTTGCTTCGAATTTGTTTCATCTTCGTAAATAAATAATTAAAAAAAATTACAGATTATAAGTCGAGCTAAAATTAATTAAATTATAACATTAGTAAATAATTACAATTATTAAATATTTAACTCACCCTTAAGATGGTTTCGACGTCAATTTCAGAACTCCTGTCCTCCTAAAAACAAAAAAGAAAGTCATGATGACTTCTGAGTAAGATAAACAAAACCCGGAGGCGCTACACAAATTAAAATTTAAAAATTCCATGAACTCGTGAAACGGGATCCGCGGATTAAAATATCATTTGTTCAATATGTAAATTACCCTGCATATTAAGAAAATAGGAGAGCAGCGGAAAACGTATTATGTTTCATTAATATATTAGCTCGCCCTGGATGGCTTCTGTTTGTAAGAGGTTGGGGAATAAGGGGTCGTTCAAGTATTACGTAATCGTCTATTGGGGGGGGGGAGGGGGCATCCTGAATCATGCTTACGTAAGAGACGCAAATTAATAAAAAAAAGGCACATAGGCACAAAGTAACAATTGCCCTGACTATACTTGGGTGTACTACGCACTGGAATAGAAGATATGAAATTTAAAATACACGTAATCATTATTAAATATTTAAACCAGTGGCTCTGCACCCTTTTTCGCTTGGGCTCACATACAATTTTTAAATTATATAATAAATATATTGTTTTTAAAAAATGCATTTTATCAAATGTACTTTTTATTTATGGGAAAGTTCAAGTATTACGTAAGCACCTTTGGGTGGGCGGGTTTTGCCGTTGTGCTTATTTCCTATGTTAGCCAATGTTAATTTACGCTTATGGGGAGGGGGGGGAATTGAAATGGCCAAAATATTGCTTACGTAATACTTGAAACCTCCCTATTACACTATCTGCTCACAGCTACAGTTTTAATACGCTGTTAATAGCTGATGTACTGTTCTGATGATGGTAGCATATGGCCACCAAAACAGCGTACTAACCCTCTTTTTAAATGCAATAATTTGTTGCGATTACTCTATTTATAAGCGTTTAATAATATAACAAACTTACAAATTTATTACTGCTGAATGTTACAATAAAAATACAAATAAGTATTAAAATTTGCATCGCACACACTGCATTCTTATTTCAGAAACTTATACAAAAAAATTAGAAAACAGAAATCTCAGATAAGCATAGGGGGAAGTTGTTTATTTTTTCTTATAAGGGGAAGAGCGCATAAAACACCCAGAAGTATGCTCTTATGTAATACTAGAACGGCCCCTAGGTCCATAAAAATATGAGTTAATTAGAAGGTCGGGAGAACGAGGCTAAAGATAGCTTTAGTGCGATGAGCCTCTCATTGAATGGACGTTCCTGGGTCGGAGATTAAATCATGAATTTTAGGCGACTTATAAGTGCCCGTTTAATGGAAATAATTAAATGTTACATTTGTTCCGAGAATTGGAGCCGCAATACCACGCCTTTCCTCGTAAATATTACACAATCTGTTGCATAATGATGAAGAATATGGTGATAATGAAATCATATTCCTTATTTTCATGCAGAAAAATGGAGGTAGATACATTGGCATACGCAGAATGTTCATAGTAGAGAGTTTGTGAGGTACTATTCATACGTATGGGAGAGTTCAAGTATTACGTAAGCAATATTTTGGCCATTTCACCCCCACCTCAGAAAGCAAAAATTAACATTGGCTAACATAGGAAAATAAGACCAACGGCAACCCCTCCCCACAAGGTTCTTACGTAATACTTAAACGCTTCCTATATATATACACAACATTGCATCACCATAGGTGTACGCAGAAAGTTCATAAGGGGGGTTATAGGCTCAATGGGTGGGGGGGTCACAGAGCTACAACTCCATGTATTCCTATGTTAAATATACAAAATTTCATTGCAGGGGGCTACAACCCGATTAACACCCCTTGCGTACGGCAGTGGATAGGCACCAGTGTAAACGTAGAGTTATATGGGTACATGAGGCTCAGATAAAGTTGTAAAACCATATATAAGTATAAGTAATGGGGGGGGGGATATGTCTTCATCCAGCGGAGTAGGAAAGGAAGGAAGGCTCAAGCCCCCCCCCCCCTCCATTAGGTAACAAAATAAAATGGTCTCTTTAACGCCAAATCGATCTTTCTGTAAGTTGTTGGAGGGTCCCCCCCACATCATCAATTTTTATTTACTGCGCCCCTGACCCATTACCCTCCCACCTGTACAACCATGCATCAAATGCATTAGAAAGTGACGAATATGTATCCATAATTGTGCCATCGAAAACTACTAGATACCTTAACAGCATGCAAGTGAACTGGAATACACTGGCGTACGCAGGGTGATATTGATGGGGTTTGTAACCCAAGTCCGTATCAAGAAGGGGGGGGGATCTTAGGGACCGCCCCCCCCCCTAAACTAATTTTTTAATAGGATCTGGCTACGGCCTTGCATACTGTGATTGCATCAACACATGTTGTAAAATGTTTTGACCCCCGAAATTAAAACCTCCTTGTTTTAACCCCATCTTGATAATGAAATTTTGTATATTTCATAGGAATATATGAATTGTAGCTCTGTAATCCCCATCCTTATGAACTTTCTGCGTACGCCTAATACTGGGTGGAAAATGACGTTGCTCCATGCGATTCAGCTCCGCTCAAAGCCAAAACTGCGTGTGCATGCGTATCCACGGAACAACGCCAACCAAAATATAGTTAAACCAACGAGTACCCTCTTTCTGCTCAAACTATTAACTATTAAACACAACTACCTCCGTAAAATGTGTCATCGTGATAAGGTGTCCCGCCGTGGCACAGGTTTTGAAGTTTCAAGACAGGGATTTTCTTTTCCAACGTCACTACATTATACCTCCTGTACGATGTCCCATTAGACGTAAAAGGGAAATGTGAACGCCACCCCTCTGCCCCCCCCCCCAGAGAAAAATTAAATACGTGATTGCAGGGGGGGCGATAACTCTGAACAAACGCAGACTGCTACGGAGGTGGCACGAACGACGAAAATTACGCTTTGGGAGTCGAATCACGTTTCGTGACGTCAAAAGGAGGCAAAAATTTTTAGAACGTTGAATGCAAGTTTTGCCATTACGGAGAGAGAAGCAGCATTTTCGCGGTTGCGAATGGAGATAAAAAAAAGAAACAAAAA
>QLNU02015003.1:153504629-153526032 GCA_006491805.2 Dysdera silvatica
GTTATCCAAACTACAACCCGCTTACACGCAACCCAACTTCCTGAAAATCAAACCGGTACCAGCGAGCTTCAAGACCTCAGTCGTATCTATCCGGGCAGACATGGCTAACGTGAATACAGTAATGGAACAGCGGCAAAATTCATTAGACGGAAAGAAAGAACAAAGAACACGAGGCAATCTCATCTGAGAAGTGATAACGAAGATGAAGAATGGCAGATGGAAGATGGCCTCTATTGCTGGCGAAAGAGATCAGATTGTGGCACATCTCCCCCCCATACCATTTCTACACGTAATCCAAAGGGGATCGCCCAACGTTTCATCCACGGCAACCATTCCTGCCTCTCCCAATCTTTTTAATCTCTAATAGGCATTGCCTGGCTGCGTCGTTTATGGGAAATGTGGCATCCATAATGACATGAAAGAATAAATAATGAATCCATGACGAACACAATCCCAGTATTACGATATCACAGTCAAATGGCATAAGCAAAAGTAGGGCACAAATAAACATAGGCGGACCTTACGATCGATAATGATGTCATCATCAGGAGCGGACATAGACTTTCATTTGGGGGGTCAAGGACAGAATTTGCAATGGTCTTGGAATAACACCCTTCATTTATCATGAAAGTTGGAATTTTTTACAGTGAAAAAATATATTTTTGGGGGTCATGACCCCTGTAAACCCCCACCCCGTGTTCGCGCTTTGTCATCACTTCCACAAAAGTCCAGTTTCGTTATTTGTCAACTTTAAATATTTTGAATGATCCGTAAGGAAGAAAAGTAATGAAGCAAGACTTCCGTAGGAAATGGTAATGGCGTTACAGGTAATAACATTATTATTGAACTTATGAGATTCGCTTTTCAGGGAAATAAACAGTTCTATATTATACATAGGTGTACGCAGGAAGTTCATAAAAAGGGGGGGGCGAGATTACAGAGCTACAATTCTATATATTCATACGAATATCTACAAAATTTCATCGCAAGTGGGGGTACAATCTCCATCAACTCCCCATGCATGCGTCAGTGATATAATCACTATCACTAAATTAATTTATTTAGCAAAAGTTCATTTTGTGCAATATATCCGGAATCAGCGATAACATGGCCGAAAAGGGGAAAAAAAAAAGTAAAAAAATCGTTAAAAATCTCGACTTAAAAAAAAAATGTTTTTCCCCCTTTGCGTAAACTTTGAAATCACCATACTTTGTTAAATCAACAAGTTTAAAAAAAAAAATTGCGATTTTCAGTAAAGATACTGACCTGCTCGCGAGAGTAAAAAATACAGCACGACTGCAGATTTTTTTTTTTCAAAGTTTACACAACACTGATCAGTGGACTTTTGCTTGCGTTTTCATGGCGCAAGGGCAGCCAAGGTCACGTTTTGCCAGGATCTACAGATTTCTGGTAGATTCGAACTCCAGGGAACCAAACCCCGGACTACAGTGGGCAGAAAAACGGCAAATGTTCTACGATCCCATTAGGAATCGAGTTCGAGTTGACGGCACGATACACGTACGCGTCACCTCATCCACCGTAAGAATAACTCGGCAAGACCTTACCTATCTTTGCACCATGAACATAAAGCCTTTCTGCTGCCCCATATTATTCCTTCTTTCGTCCCCAAAAACAACCCAAATTTTTTGCAGACCCTACGAATATCACATTATTTCTCTTGAACGTCGCCCCTGATTCCTAACCATTGTTTTTCCCCTAAAATAATGAAGGTTGTAGCGAGAAAAGAGAAACACTTGTTTTTGTATTAAAATTATTTTATCATATGTTGAGATATACCACGATAACGGAGCTATTATCACGTGGCATTAAAAAGAAGTAACATCGCCTGCCTTTTGCAAAATATCGGCTGCCTTATGCAAACATTATCGATTTTGTTCTTGTTTTACGGCGCATGAATAGTTAAGATCGTGCGGTGTCAGGACCTACATTTTCCCCGGGAATCTGAATCGTTGTTGGCTGGAGAAGCAATTCCTCAGACTACGGACCTGAAGAAAAAATCCAGCAACCGGCAAGTACTAGTTACATGCTGGAATAAAACCGGAATTATTCGCCCGGTAGCTAAATGCCTTACCATCACTCTCCATCGCAGGGCTGTTAACAATTTGATTGATTCATAAAAAAATTCATATTTAGAAGCGTTCCGCACCAATTCGAAAAGGTAAAAACCAATGCAGCATATTTCTGAACGTTGCACCTTCTTATTCAATTGTCCACACACCATATGAATCAAACTTCATATCAGATTTTTTTTTTTTAAAGAAGATAAACGAGTTGACAACATAATATTTGCATAGCTCACCTGGGTCGGAATTATGAGTTTGGGTGGTAATGGAGGATGTTTTCCCCCGCCAGCCATTGATATCCTCTTAGCGGTGGCATCCGGCATTCGCGGAAACCTGTGATGTTTGATGACACCATTAGGCAAGGAGGTGGAAGAAGTAGTTCCGTTTTGGGATACTACTGGTTTCTCACTATTGACACTAATTGCACTACTACCAGTAGAACTACTGCTACTAGTCCTTCTATGTTTACTATAATTGTCAATCTCTTTATCAGAAGCGACGGATACTCCTGGGGGAGGATGGTAGGAAGATCTGTTGGATCGGTCCTGATTGCTGACTCTGGTCCCATTATCTTGTGGTGGTGGTTGTTGGTCTAAGTGACCCACGGAAGACGAGTATCCTCTGGAGATTGGATTGATCTTGGGCGGGTGTTCGGATCTGTGTTTCGGAGGACCATGCTGTGGCTGCTTCTTGTCGATGGTCGCACCAGATTTCAGGTTGGCACTCGGATGCGGCCTCCTACTGGTTAAGGATGAGCTATCCAAACCTGCTGGTGGCTTGTGAAGACCATTGACTTGGTGCGGCCTCTTCGTAACCGTGTGATGACCATTAGGGATATTGCTGCCACCGGATCTGGAGAGACCGTTGGACGTTGCATGATTCCTGGATGACCAGGTGGTTGAACCACCCCCGCCATGGTCAACAGAAGCTGAAGACCTGGACGCAGCAGTGGCAGCGGCATTATTAGCAGCTGCGGCCGCACCGGACCGGGAGATACCAATCAGATGCTTCGGATCATTAATTAAAACGTGTTGCAACTGGTTAAAATCCCCTAAAGTATCCTTGATGCGACGGGACGTTTCATCCTCAAGCTCAACCTAAAAAAAATCCAAGAAATACAACGATTAGTTACGCTATAATTGATAAATATACAAAACATTTTTACATCCATGTTTCAAACACTGTAATGCATTTAAATTTCGTAACACGTATTGAGGATACTCTTTTGACTACGTTGTTGCCTTGTTTGGTCCAACAACACCCATAGCAGAAAATCAGTAATTTTCTTCCAACCATTTTTTTTTTTTTTTTTAAATAAAAGCATTTATTTATTCATTCCCCATCGACCTTATAAGCACAATCGAACTTGGTAGCGGTGACACCTTAGCTATTGGTCCAAAATTGTGAGGTCTCCTCGCCAGAAGCCCATAACTATAACAAACATTATTTAGCTCTCTGGTTCCGACGGCATAAATTTTCCGAAAAGACAGATATTACATCAAAATATATCATCATCATCAAGTATATAAAATCATTTTATACATCATGCGTTGTATACGTTATGTTTCTCAGTTTTTCTTCTATCAGCCCCCCTTCTTGCAAACATTTTTAGCCCTTCACCGCATCTTGTGATTTACATTGGTTGATCTTCAACCTGTTTTAGGCGAACACAAACCTCTTATCACCGGCCACAATGTCATAGTTAACCGCTTAATTTCTCATGGTACTAATCAATTTCACCCAAAATGGCGATGATGTTCTTTATATGTGCACACACACACATTTCCATAATTTAATATTATGTGTGAATATTTTAAAATTATTCATCGGGTATAAAGCAAAAATTTCAGCTGTCTCTTGAATATCGCCATCACTGAATTCGACTGAAATTAATTTCTAACCACTTACACTGCTTTAAAATACCGAGTTATTTCACTTGTCACATCAAATCGTTCAATACCAATACATTTTTTATTACCTGTGTAGTGTTGCAAAAATTGCATTACATTCAATACTTCCTTTCGTGTTTATTTTTATATTTATACAACTGTGTGCATACAAATGATCTGCGCGACATGTCTAAGGAAGCTACCCTAGTAAAATACCGATTTTAGCATTGTAACAATGCACGTTTGGATATCTAAAGTTACAAAAATCGCCGTTCTACAGTGGGTTCTTGCTTTACGGACCTCCAATTTACAAACTATGCATGTTTACAAACTGTTGTGTTTGTTCCGCAATTATATTCCATGGAACAAATGTCAACTCCCTTTGCGAACTTTTTTTTTTTGAGGGTGGGGGTGTCTGTATGCAATAAACCGCGAGTCCATTGCGTTACATAATTTATAAATGTAATGGTTTAGTAATGCCGCCTTAACAGGTGAGACAACTGCGCGAGGGGCCCCAAATTGACGAGAGGGGGGGGGGGTTGTGTGCGTGTTTATTATATATCAGATTTTGCTCATTGCAAATATTTTAAAATTATACATAAATAAATAAAATCGAAAATAGCCTCAAAATTTCTTTTGAGACCAGAGCCCCTGATTGCATGAAGACGCCCCAGTGCTCAGATATCAATTTTCCCCATCAATTCGTCGCAGACGAAAGCTATCAATCGATTACATCAATGTAAACTGGGATTACAGCACCGCCTTCGGCGGCCACCCTTCCCAATTCGCCTCCCTCCCTGCACACATACATACATCGATGTCAATATTTTTGGGTTAACCTTTTTGCTCGCCTGTTTTATGGTGCAAGGACAGCAAAGGTCCATGCTGCGCCGGAATTTACAGTTTTTTGAGTAACCAGAACCTCTCAAGGGCTACGGAACCAATCTCCCGACTACGAACTTTCATTCCTTTTTTAAAGGAAACCCCCTACTTTGAAGCAGAATGCATCGGAGACGAACGGAGGGAGGCATGACGTACTGGCATCAAGCCACCTAAACGAAGGCGGAAACACACACACCATGTAGAGGTAGATACAGAGAGAAGTAACTGTTACATCTGAGCGCATCCATCCGGCATGCTGTATTTGTCAGTAATGCAAAAACATGAGAAAAATTCTCCCAAAACGAAGAAAACAAAATTGAAAAGAGCAAAAACTCGTTTTAGAGAAGGCTTTGAAGAATTGTATAATCGAAGAGCAGGAAGAAAAGGTAGGGTTATGTAACTTTTATTCACATTTAGTACCCATAGATGGCGCTGCCGACTAATGAGCAAGTCTTCAACGTGGAAAAAAAACAGAATCATACGTTGTAAAAGGAGGGACCTCATGAAAGGTGACGAGATTGGCGGAGGAGGGGAGTAAGAGAAATTGGCTCCATCCCTACTGTGGCAGTAAATGGGCTCACCCAATCTGGTCTATAATAAATACGATTAAGGTCATTCCACTACTTTTTATAGGGACTTAACGACGCCAAGTTATCTTTGAACCAGGAGGTTTTTTATACTCGAGAATTTGACTATTGATAGAATTTTAACACTTTGCTGAAGTTTACCCCCACCTCACCCTTAATTTCTGAACACGATACTGTGTGGTGTCCAGATGTGAAGAAGAAGGGGGAGCTAAGGGTGTCCAGCCCTCCACCTGAGGTATCTATCTAGCTACGCCCTTTATGGACAATGTGAAAAAAAAAAGTTGGTACTTTTATGTTTCAAGACTGTATAAAGTGATTTGGGATGGGACACACGGGTAAACATGACCTTAAAATAAATACGTTTAATAGTGTTTTAAAATTCACCCAAACCAATGATTTAGTTGCCAACTCGCTGGTGTTTGCAGAGGGTTTGCAGATCTGCAAACCCTGCATCTGCGTTTGCAGATGGGGATTGTAACTTGAGATACTATATTAGGCTTCAAACATCAATTTTTTTACCATCTTTAATCTATATAATTATTATTTTACAGAAGTTCTGAAGAAATAGAATAAGTAGTATTTACAATTCGATTGGACTCTTTACGTCCTTGTATATATATCCAAGCGAGATAAATACTTACTAATACACACTTCAATAATAATTATTAATAATAATAATAATTCACCAATAATCGCATTGATCATTCACCCCATAATAGACAAATACTCTCTTTCCCCCTTTTTTTTTATTTCTAAGTTTTATTTATTCAACAATAAGGATTATTTCTTTAAAATGATGATATTAATAATAGTTCGACGGGAGTTTTAGAAAAATTAATACAGTCGGAGCAGGACATAAACGTCCTCTCGTCCTCGAAGATTTGAACAGAAGCTCCGATCTTCGCGCGGAAATATTGTTTAAACAATAACGTTCAATTACCTTCAGCGTTCTCGCGCTCAAGTGTGTGTGTGTACACACACACACAGATTAAGTATTAAGGTGCGTGCCCAGAGGTTAAATCAAAGTTGTTCTCCTCAGCTTTTTATAAGAAAAATGGCGTTGTTGAGAACAGGGTTTCCGCCATTACGATTTTATTTCATTTAATTCTAATTTCATTTATTTAATTATACATGGCATGGCATGGGCGCCCATATGGGGGCAGAGAAGGGCTCGAGGATCGTCACTATTTTCAATAAAAGAATTTCAGTGTAAGGCGTAATAATTTTTCACTTTGTTAGCCCAAGGGGGCCCGGGCCCCCTAGGTAGGTGCGCCAGTGCATGTTTGAACTAATATGATTTTTAATTAACTTTAATGATGAACGTTCCGTACTCATTCGTATACGTAAAATACGTGAATAACATTAAATATTAAATCTTTCGCATTTTTGTGTTGTGATAGTTTTTAACTAGGAATCTCTCGAACTTGGGGCCCCGCCGCCGATACTGTTTAAGTACTTGGAAATACCACACTCTTTACGAATGAATTATCTTTGGCCTAAACTTGTAAGAACAAGCCATGTAACCATTTGCAACAGTATCTGTCCTGATAGAGATAAATGCTGTCGTTTAGTCTGGGTGGCCTGTGGGCCTCCTCTGGGGTGGGAAAAATTTTCTCCCGGTCGCCCAAATCGCAGCTCCACACTTTATGGAAAGCCAATCTACCTCGGTCGCGCGAGGTATGCGCCCTTCGAGAGGACCCAGTCCGCTCCTGGCAGGGCTTTGTGTCATTTGAAAAGCCTATAAATGGATACTGTCTAATACGATGCTGCGAATTGGAACTATTCAGAGGCAAACAAAAACCTCGTCACTTCAACAAAGCAGATGGAAAAACTATCACGAAGTCTTCAAACCTTACAATTAAAACCTGTTTTATAATTTATTCAGGTAAAGTCGAAGCTAATAGAATTTCAAGTATACAATTTAAAGAACTTAATTGGTCCTGGGAGAAGGAACGTTCTCTTTTCTCTCTCTCTCTCTGCTTTATACTGTTTTCGGCTGTCCTTGCCAATGTAAATTAGGTTATTGTAGAAATGGAGAGAAACAAGGACGACCCCGAAGGATTTCTAAATGCTCTCGGGAGTCCAAGGGTTTAATTTACACTCGTCTTCGATAAATAAAAGGCAAGATACGAATTAACTGACATGTGCAAGCAGCAACTGATAATGGAGATCTGGTGATAGCAGTCACACACACACACACAAGACGACCCGTAACCGAAGGAGACCAATACGAAAGTGTAGCAAATCAACCGAATCTGGTACAGGAAGGTGTGAAATAACGAGAAGTGAAGGTGGGAAAAAAAAAAAAAATCATTCTCTCTTGGGAATGGTTTCTTCGGGTACATTCGATTTCTTTAAATACGATTCGCTCTTTGTTTTAGGAGTCGATCCGTTTCAGTCGGTCACTGAATTGGAACGAGAACGGTGATTGAGTTAAAGAAATTGGTTATATCTTTTCCATTCACTTTTAAGAAGACAATCTTTCGTGAACCATTCCCGCTGCACAAAGAGCTACACCTAGCAACCAGTGCTGTATTTCCCAATAGGCTATAGACTAAGACGGCAAAATTTTGTGTATTGAGTCTAATATAACAAAATCAACATCACACGCTGATATATTCGGATGTATTGCTGAGAAGAAAGCTAGACGTCATGCTTTCTATTTAAGTGTTCGACAGGCTTTTATTATTAATATATATATTTTTTTTTTTGCTAAAATTGAAATTTATTTCAATAAAATTGAATTTGATTTATTATGCGCAAAGAAGAGATAATACTTCAATATAAGTTAATATTGTTTAATGTTTATGTCTCAATTTATGAGTTTGTTTTTCAACATATTTACTGTCAATATAAAAGTTTTTAGCGTATATTGAATGTAACAATTTTATGTTCCCACCACTGGTTTGGGGGGGCGGGGCGCGGAAGGACAGGAAAAGGAGTGGGAAAAGTAGCCTTGGGGCGGCAAAAATAGCCTAGGGGCGGCAAAATGGTAAATCCGCCCATGCTAGTAATACGTTGATTTCCAAGAAAAGGTACTCCTATTGATAAAATACTAACGAAGAAATTCCTACATTTCGCTATCATGGAGGATGCCACCTCAGAGTTATTACAGAGTAATAGAGATCCGTGAAAAAATTTCAAGTGTCGAGATCAGGATTTAAACTGGTTCAAAACATGCTGTCGCAAAACTGCTAAAATGGGGAAAAAGTTGCAGCAGATTGCTAAAAAATATTAGTTGCTTTCGTTACTCGAAAAATCTTATCGATGAAATCATATCAACGATGCTTACTTAAGAGGTGCTGTTAAGAATTTGGAAGAGGAAACAAAAAGCAACAAGAAAAGATCGCTGAAGTGCATAGAAGATATTCTGGAATCGAGGAATACTGTTTTCAGAGAATAAACTGTGGTTAAAAATGCCTGTCACATTTTCGCGATAGGCAATAATTTTCCTTCGCATTTTCCAGCAACTCATTCGCATTACTGCGACACCACCCCGCAGGGCTTTAAAACATCAATTAAAATATTAACTGGTTTTTGTTTTTGTTTTTAAACCTCGACGGTGGCAAGTAAATCCTTTAGAACGACACCTGAAGTCAGTTGTCATTCTGATGATGGTAGTGCATTGCTGCTGAAACAGCTGTCAGTGATTAATTGAACCTTTATAAACGGTTTGGTTAATCGGCTGTTATAAATGTTTATCATAAATGGTTAATTAAATCGGTGTTAATGTATGTGATGTCAATTGTTATGCTTGACCTTTGAGTTCAAAATAATTCATATTTATACTCAATTATTGAGTCATGTCCGTCAAAGACGCGATGACTAAACTATGAAGGTGTGTGGGGGGCTACGATCGATTCACTGGCTTAGTTTCCCAA
Organism: Dysdera silvatica; assembly: GCA_006491805.2. Classification (NCBI taxonomy): domain Eukaryota; kingdom Metazoa; phylum Arthropoda; class Arachnida; order Araneae; family Dysderidae; genus Dysdera; species Dysdera silvatica. The sequence continues at coordinate 153,513,953 of QLNU02015003.1, forward strand.
GTTCTGGGACGAAAACTAGCATGGAAAATATTTTCTTGGGGGGGGGTTGAGCCCCTAGCTACCCCCCACTCCGGCTATGCGCGTGGTTCCGACTGTGGAAAATCAATCTCAAGAAGCGAATGGTTAATTGCAAATTCGTGTCACTGAATAAGACTAGAAAGAACTGCGAGATACTAATGATGATCGATGCTCCGCGGCAGAATCGATGACAGCAACCCAACAAAACGAAGAAGAACGATTCATAAAACATCGATTTTTTTTATCGATGACAGTACAGATTAATAAATTCTCCATCTGTAATCGCACTTTTCAAATTTGAGCGACATGAGAAAGGAAGACTGACAAAAACTGTGTCTTACGGGCGTCCCAAAGAAGATAAATCATAAAAATTACAAAAAATAAAAGATTTACATTATGTATATATAAATATTTTTGTATCAATCTCTTTATTTTTGTAAAAAGAGAGAGAGATTGAATAAGCACAAAAATATAAAATATGCGCAGCATGATCTTTAACCCGCGAGCAGACACGCCGATTGGAGAAAAGCGAGAACGCGCGCGAGGTGATTTACACCCACAACTGATTATATCATTAAAATTATTATCATTATATTATTTAAATTATTATTTCATTAAAAAAGTCCAATTTCACAGGGTGGTTTTTTAGTGGAATTTTCTCTTTGTCACCCTACTCCGAAAGATCGTGACTTTTAAGGCAACAGGAAAGAGTTTGGCCAAAGGATGGACTGTTTGTTCTTCACAAATTGGTGTGGAACGAACACCCAGCGCGTGCATACAGTACAGTCCTGCGACACTTGGGTAAGTCGACCTTTCGAAGAACTGTGCTTTCTTTAAGATTCTTTTTTAGTAATGTTTTATTTAAATTAAATTCATTTTTTATTAAATTTTATTTAAATATTCTAATGTTCTGTGGTAGGGCAAAAAAACTAACTTCGACATCACAAAACGGATGGATACCCGCGAAAGTCAACATAAATTCATTTCTCTTTTTACAAAAATTTCTTTACTTGGCATTCTCAGGACCCCCCCCCCACACACACACTGAATGTAAAACTAAAATTTTTGATTAAACGCCTTTAATTAAATTATAAATTAATAATGTAAAAACAAATTTTCTTGTTAACATGTTCAAACATATTTTTATTAATCACAGTAAGAGTTGATTGACTATTGTATTATGATAAAAAAAAAAGTATAAAATCGTTTGTATTAAATAAAAAAATTAGCAAATTAAATTTTTTTATAACGCCAGTTAATTTACCTACATTCAATTCATTGCTTCGGAAGAGAGCCCCGTGATAAGCTAGTGCTTTTCATTCTCTTTCATTTCTCAACCTAACCATATTACAAAGAAGATACCTTCATGTCTATTATCAGTTGTAAAAATTTATATAAACTCACTAATTGCATTTACGTTTGACAATATGCGTGACTGAGATTAAATTATTATTATTATTATAGTCGAACCTCGCTAAGACGACCAAGGGGAAATAGAAAACCTATTATATTCGTATTAACAGCAATTCGTCTTATCCGGAAAGGGTAGTATGTTATACACTCTGATGGGACTTCAGAAAATGTAATTCGTAAAAAACGAAAAAGTAATTCGCCTTAACGAGGTTTGGCTGTATTACCCCAATGATGTGTAACTTATCGAGACTCCGTTTTTTTTTGTTTGTTTTTTTTTAAATCTAGCTTGTCACTAACTTTTAGCACACCTTGTACATATATCAAAAATATGAACCTACCTTGATAGGCTGGCTGAAGATGGGTTGGGGCGAGGGATCCCGGAATTCATCTAGCAATTGCTGACGAGCCTGTCGTTCCTGTTCTCGCTCTCGAACCAGGTCCACACTGTAAATAACAAAATAGATCATTAAGCAAGTTAAACGATTAATTGCATACAATTACTGATCGGTAAAACTGATTAATCAGAAACTGATTAAATTCAAACACAACTACTAACCAACAATTTGCAATTCGTAGCCCAATCCCATACAGAATCAGAAATACGGTGGAACTTGGTAAACCAACCACCTGAATTAAGTGACCACCTTTTATAAGAAAGAGAGATGGTAGAGACTTGGTCATACCTATGCTAAGGTCTGTCTCGTATAGTGACCACCTGTCCATGTTGACCACTGCAGTACAGTCCCATAGGTGGTCCCTTTAGGCAGGTTCTACTGTGTATGGAACATAAAACACTCTAAATACAGGGTTTGTGCGAGTTTTACGACGTAAGGACAACAAGGGTCATACTGAGCCGGGACCTACAGTTTTTCAAGGAATCCGAACTTCTTAAGACCTAAGGTACCAACCTCCGGACTAAATACAGTGGAACCTGGTAAAGTGATCACCTTTATAAATTGACCACCTGAATGAAGTGACCACTTCTCTTATGAGAGAACTGGTAGGGACTTCTATCATGCCTATACCAAAGTCTGTCGTGTATTGTGGCCACCTGTCTATGGTGACCATTGCAGTCCAGTCCCAAAGGTGGTCACTTTAGACAGGTTCTACTGTACAATGAATTTTGAAATTCAGTGAGAAACGCATGAGACCGAAACAATTCGCCGCAATCAAATTCACGCACAAATACAAAGTTAATAATTCTCCATGATTATAAATATACGCACGAAATGAATTTCCGGCAATCGCATTAATTTATTCACTCAACTCACACACATATGCATACATCAAACGCCACATCCAAAAGGAATAAATTCCACCTTAAAATAAAGACCACCTTAAATAAAAGAATAAAATCCACCCTGCTTAGAGTATGAAGAAGTGGGTATCAACATTTTGAACGTATCAGTGGCTTGGTTCCAAATCTGTCTTAGTCATTTGGAATTAGAGATGGTGATTGCGAGATATTTTAATCGATTATCTCGATTATTTAGACATCTCGAAGCCTTTCCATAGTTTTAAACCTGACCACCCAAAAGAATCAATGAAATTCACCCAACCTAGGGCATAAAGAAGTGGGTATCCGCATTTTGAACGTATCAGTGGCTTGGTTCCAAATCCGCCTTAGTCATTTGGGATTAGAGATGCGCGATTGCGAGGTATTTTAATCGATTGTTTCGATTATTTAAACATCTCGAAGCCTCCCCATGGTTTTAAACCCGACTCAATGCATCACATCATATTGCGTGGTGGAAGCAGTTCTTGATTCGTTGGATTGTCATTCTAAGCTCAAAAAATAAATTAATAAAAAAAAAAAAATAAATAAACAATTGAAGTGGAAAAGTGATCCACGGCTTAAATTGAGTTGGGAACCACTGCTTTAGAGCAAATACAAGGACAGCTCGGATCACGTTGAGCCAAGATCTACACTTTTTCCAAGGAATTCGAACCAGTCGCCCAGGGAATCGAACCCCCAAAACGCAGCTCGGTAAAAAATGGCATGTGCCAGCAGAAATTAAACCCGGATTTTTTGCACCACAGACAAACGCATTGCCTCAATGCCACTGTACGGCTAGCCGGTCACATCTCCAATTCAACACTAGACATCTCTGGATGTCCGTCACACTTGTAAACGTCACACGCACACAAATTTATAATAGTGTATAGTTAATTGTAGTGCTATTTATGACATACAAAAGGGCATAGGCGTAGAGTTACCGTGAGCATATATATTGTAATCATATACATATATAAAATGTGCTTGCCCCAATTATTTTGAGAACTATACGTCGCTGCAAAAGGGGCTCTGGGAGTCTTAGTAATCGGTTGGTTGTGTTTTTATGGCGCAAGGACGAGAGTCGTTCTGCGGCAAGCAAGGGGAAGGAAATCTCGTTAAATAGGGACTCAGTGTTAAATACAGTGTAAACTTGGGGGAGGGGGCGGTTGTGTGTAAAAAATACGATTTTGCCTCTGTTCTAAAAAAACTGGGGGCATGTGCCCCCTTGCCCCCGCCAAATTGCGCCTATGAATGAGAGACAAAAAACAACGTTTTAAAAGCGTATTTATGGCAAGATTGAATCTTGCCATAATTCATTCATTCATTTTGCCATTCAATCTTGCCATAAATACGCTTCTAAAACGTTGTTTTTTGTGTCTTATTTATATTGCGTATTGTTTCGTCGAATATTTCGACATGTTACGCCTATGAGTCAGACTACCATTGGCGTAGAGTATATGGGCTCGACTATAATTTGAAATGAATTGCTATTTTATATATATTGTAACATAAATGCTCATAATATGTGTTTGGGCCCTCCCAATAACTTCGAAAACTCTATGTTGATGAAGACTACGAGACCCTACATAAACCATGGTATACGGAATTAAATGTATGAATGTAAATCGATTTACAGTAAACTCTCCCATTAATCGCTTTCAAAGGGAGGGGGAGGGGAAAAGGCGTCGTTAAACAGAAAAAGTACCTTTAATTGGAATTATTTTAATTGTTTGTTCCCGCCCACCGAACTCTGATGTGGTGGGGTTTCCCAGAAACAAGCACAGTTTAGTCATTTTCTCATCTATATTGTATGAGATACATATTATCTTCATTTATTATATATATATCTCTTCTATATGGGAGAGGGGAGAGGGCTAAATTCTGCATTTAGGGCCCACTTCTAGTATATGTCACTGACTACGATTCAATAACATCAAAACAGTTTAACTCGTTACATTGAAAACACCAAAATAAGGCATTTTCAAAGCCCAGCGAGCCATCCATCTCCGTCAGCTGTCAAATTCGAATCGGTTCAGAAAAAGAGAATCGAAATTTGCTAAAGAAACTGGCAACAGAACTTAATTCCATTTTCTAAATTGGGAAGCAAAAGAGGTCTTCCTTAATTGGCGGACAATCTTTTCCAAATAATTTAATTAATAATTTATTATTAACGACCCGAATTTCGAAACGCATAGCCTTCGGCACTGACTGACGGTGCCGAAGCGAAAGCAAGACTAATTCAACCATCTGTTTCATTTCTGCTTAGTGAAATTGGTTTACAATTGAATAACAGAAAAGACATTGAATTTCAAGACAGGACGGGATTACAACGACAGCCCACGGGAGATGCTCGACAAATTACGTTCAAGGAAATAACGATGGGGTTCTTCAAAGTGATTCGCCTGACGAAGTTTAAACGTACTGTTGATAAAAAGCGGTAAATAACTTGACTACGCTATCATAATAATTAGTATTAAAAGGTTATTTCAAATGTAGGGTTCCCACTCATATTGGAGGGAAAAAAAATTCTCTGACTTTTTCATGTTTTTCCCTGACTTCGCAGGCAAAATTCCCTAAATTAATTACTGAACTTCAGTTGTAGGGAAAGTGACTTTACGTTCGTGGAACATTTAGCTATTCGAAGTCCCCACCCCGACTTTTCAGATTTGATCAAACATTACAAAAACAATTTAGTATCTTGTACAATTACTAAAATGTTTGACAGCCTTGAAGGAGGTAATGCTCCTTCTTAAACACCCCCTCAAGTACGGATATAAGCGCCACTGTATAATGCTCGTTTCTAAGAATCGTACTTCTACAGATTCTGTTCTCTAAACGCAAGCAATGAGAACCACCTCAACAGCTCCGGTCCATAGCTAGATGCTTGCTACAGTGGGGTGGGGGGCTCTGAAAGTTACAGGGGGCTGAAAAAGTTACAAGGAGGGCTTAAAATTCATTAATGTTTTGATGTATTTCATTAATACATTTAATAATACTAAACATATTTAATATTGTAGATTAATATATTTAACATTGAAAGTTAAATTTCATATCGTAACCTTTGCATTGAAAATTTAGAGGTACATTAAAATTTAGAGTATTTCCCTTATTCCTATTATCAAGTACAGGAAGACGCAAACCTCTGTAAAACACACGATGTACACAAGATCCACCGTATAAATCTACTTTGAATATCTTCTTAATATCAAAGAACAATTTCCATTATCATGTACAATTTTATACAAAACAAAAAATTTTAAATAAAATTCTAAGGTAATTCATTCTGAAAACAACATTTTCCAGTGGCGGTTCAGCCTCCCTATAGCTCCAACCTTGGCTACGGCTCTGCAACCATTACGTAAACGGCCCCAATCATTCTTCAGTGTAATAATTTTTATAAGAGTAGCTATTCATGGATGCTGCCTGCCCACCGAGGATAGTGTCGAGGTCAAATGAGCGGGACGCCAGCTCTTACATCACTGGAAGAACAGCATCATGATTATCAACACACGACCCATTCTCGAGTCAGGTGCGAACTTGACCTTAGATGGGACAAGGCGTCCCACGATCCTGTTCCCACATCTGAGATCTTCCCGCCACTAAGTCAGAAGGGACATCTCTCACCATCTTTTATTTCCTGTATCGGCTCGCATGTGCTATGTATGACACGGCGTGCGAGATTCCTACGTGAGATTAAGATATGTATGTACCAGTGGAGCAGGAAAAGATGGGGGGCCTCAAGTCCCCCCCACTTTGGACAACAAAGTACATTGTTTTTCTTAACACCCCTTTTTTTCGTAAGCCAAGGCGGTGAAAGTGCACCCTTTGTACCCCCCTCGGGGCGCCCATGCTACGGACCTGGTATGTACGTACAAAACATGCCAAACCTTATACATATGTAATGTGTCAAGCATTCCAAATTACTTTTGACAGATGGCAAGAAACCCTCACATTACCCGTGTATCCCACACAGAAACTAAATCATTCCCTGATGTTCTCACGCACTAATTGTGTGTCAAGCAATTTATTCGATTCGAGAAATACCAACGCGCTCATTTCGCCTATACGTTTCCCATGATGATTGCCCTCAAAATGCGAAACAAAACGGAACCCATAATCAAATATGGGGGGAAAAAGTATAACTCTGCTTTTGTAGATCACATCTGTATTAAGCCGAATAGGTGTGGTCAAAGGAAAGGACATTGCCGCGGTCAGAAACAATTAGCAAGCAACGATGAATAAACAAAATAAATGAAACCCTGGAAAAGTCAGGAGAAATGATCTAAATATACAGGAGGACGTACGCTCTTACAATCAGTCGTCGTAATAACGGTCGTTAGGCGAGTAACTGTAAGGGAACCCCAATTTAATGGATTTCCTCACAACGAGGGTTCCTTCTTCCCTATACCTCCCATACCATAAGCCAAGCTACAATTGTTCGAAAGTGTTGTTAGAGCACTTAGGTGTGAGAGCGTCTGCAGTACGACGGACGTAAAAGTGTGTTCGTCGTAAAGCGGAATTCCCCTTAAAGGCGCGACTTAAAAATAGAGGTGGTCACATATCAGATAAATAAATTCAAAATACTGATATTAAATTACTATCCTCGTATGCCTATGACCATGATACCAATTGCATCTAATTTACGTTTTTGAATTTCTTACGATACGCCGTCAGCAGAAAATGGCTATATACCTATAATTTATGATTAAGAGTATAAACGTGTAAAATATGAATCGTGTCGTTGGTACATCAGGTGTTTAAATACCACGATTTCGTGACCGAACTAAAAAAAAATACTGGAATGTATACTAAAAAATACTTCAATGCATACAGCTATCAGTTATAATTTTCAATCAAAGGCATCGTACCCTAGGTAAGCATTTCGAAAACGAATGCCGCGTTTATTTTCAGGAACACCAATGAACAATGCGCATCCTGTCCTTGAATGGACTGAATAAAAACTGGAAAACATCCATGACACTTGCTTCCTTGTGCGAAATGACCTTTATTGTCCTTGCGCCGAAAAAAGACACTTGCACGGACCACATTGAATCAGTTTTCCTCAAAAACGCTGTCGCAATAGCTCTGCGACTTAAAACAACTTGTGCCACGTTTCATTGCAACTTCACATTCTTGTAATTTTAAAGAGCAAGTTGCTACCGATGTATCCCTAGTCTTGACTTCGTTGCACTGGCGTACGCAGGGGGTGTTGATGGGGGTTGTAACCCCCATTGCAATGAAATTTTGTATATTTAACATAGGAATATATATGAGCTGCAGCTCTGTAACTCCCCCCACTGAGCTTTTAAACCCCCTTATGAACTTCCTGCATAAGCCGATGCTTCATTGGATAGCGCACGCTAAAGACTACTTAATGAAAGCGCAAGGAATAAATAATCGGTGCACTTTCTAGCAGGAAAAAAAATTGGGAGAAATTCACGAACAATCTTCTCACTCACACATACACACACACAAATGCAAGCTCATCATTACGGCGGAGAAAATTCACCAGATTCCTCCTTATTTCCGAACAATTTGGCAATAACTTGGCAATGGTCGTTTGACTGCGAGCGACCCAGAGGCAGAAAGAAGCACGCGAAAAGACGGTGGAGAGGATGTAAGTGAAAGAAGACGAAGAAGAAGAAAAACAAGGCACAGAGGAATGGGTGTAAAAATTTGCCCACGAGGCATCGAAGAATAAAAAAAACAAAGCACGATGCTTGTCAGAAGGCGACATTTTTTCCCGGTTCAGTAACCTCTACCGAGAAAGAGCCGTGTGCTCAAAGTGTGTCAAAAGAAATCGCAGGTATACATACGACCCTGTTTGACTACGGTTTTCATCTCAGTTTGGGAAAATGGTACTAGATTTAGGGTCGCTAAACTGCCATAACCCTTTCTAGCGAGAGAGAGGAATCTATTTATAACTACATTTCTTTCCCCCTTGCAAAAAAATGGAGAGCGTTTAGAGAAAGAGTATAGAGTGCTTCCATTCTCCTTAATAGTCTCTTAACCATTTGTGGAATCTAATTTTAAATTACTACGTGGAAATTCTACCATTCAAAGGAGGAAGTGCTCTTCGAAAATGCAACCATGTAGGATTTTTCACGGCAATAAACAGAACTGACCTCTCGGTTCGTCCATGACAATTTTGATATATGAGCCAAATACATTTTTATGTTCAATTCCAGCCTTATATAATTCTATGTACATAATTTAAATACAATTATAGTACTTTAATATACATTATAATTATTTAAAATAACATTAAAATACTATTATCTCTGCAGTGAGGATGCGCGCCTTATTTCCCACTAAAAGCTATTTCGATAATTGACGCTTTACTACATCTGTGTGCGTGTGTACGCATATACATATATACATAGTTGTCATCAGTGACGCAGGCAGAAAGTTCGTAAGGGGAGGGTTATCGGCTTAACGAGAGGGGTTACAGAGCTTACGTTAAATATACAAAATTTCATTGCGATGGGGGTTACAACCCCCAAAACCGCCCCCTGGCTACGCCTCTGGTTGTCACCCTTTTCTTACTCTCTAGAATACGAACCGACCCATCACCTGGCAAATGCAGAAGCATGCCCGTATCGGGGAGGGGGATCTTAGGGACCGGTTCCCCCCGAAACTAAATTTTTAATGGGACTTGGCTACGGCCTTGCATGCTGTAATTGTATCGATACATGCGGTAAAAATTTTTGAACCCCCCCTTGAAATTAAATCCTGGCTACGGTTTTGTCTGGGAACACTTTATTTATCCGGAACTGATGGGGAGGGGGTACTTTTCCCGGAAAAAAATGAAAAAAAATATTATTCCTGATACCAGCATTGCAGATTGCTAACTCTGGCTAATATAGAAATAAAATACAGGGTACCAGGGAGGAAATTACATAAAAAGGTTAAACACTGGTAAAATAGCAATGAAAAAGATCACTCAAGCTTTCGGACGCATCAGCAGCAGTCCTTCATCAGGAGTAATGGTAAATAATGAATGGGAGTAACTGGTTAATAATACTACGTTCATTGACAGTGGCGTAAGAGGAGGGGAGGACCCCCACTGGACAGCACATTACAATGTTTCCTTTAACGACGAATCGTTAACTTTTTCTAAAGCCACTCGAGCCCCCACCCCCAGAATTTTTGAATTGCTACGACCCTTTAATGATCAGTAGATCACTATCAGATGCAAGTCAGGTAATTTTATTTTGTACATCATTAATAAAACATCACAAACATTCAGTACCGGGCCTATACATTCCAGTTTGGAGCTCTTAAAATGCTTAGATATCTGCGAGGTTGCCATTTTTAGAAATTTTATTACCCGCGTTGAATTTCTATACCTCGGGGGAAATGCATTTTTTTCGAGCTGGGGGAGACTATAAATACGCATTTTATTTCATTATTAACGGGTTTCAATAGATATTGAACCCGCTATTGCTTTTTCTGGCTGTCCGCCATGAAAAGAGTAAGGTAAAGGTCTTCTGTAAATGCAATAAATGATAGCTATTGTTAACATTGAAAACCTACCAAGTTAATCGACAAACAGAGAGTTGCGATTTAGTGAATGGCGATTTAGACAGTCGGATTAAAGCGTGGCGATTTAGAGACGGCTGGATTAGAGAGTTGCGAATTAATGTTAATTGAAACCCGCTAAATTTAAATATCGACCTTTGACGATTTTCCTTCACTTGCTTAATTTTTCTGTCATTTCTCCGACATTTCCTAAAGATCTTGAGGACCACACTTTAAGGAACACTGATGTACATGATAATTCGGTATTAGCATGAATGGATGTTCATAGTTCGTGTTGATTAAAGAAATGTTCATGTATTCATGTTCACGTTCACAACGTTTAAAAGAGTGAGAGATGGCAGATGAACGTGCGATGGATCATTAGCGCGAGGATGCATGCGTTGAAAGAAATCATTCACTTGCTTATTTTTAAATAATATTTTATAGTAAAATTTACACTATATATTAGAATAATATTTCCATGAGAGGTCAAGGTATGATGGAGAGGATTCGATAATTATCCTGCTACCTTACGGATTGTGGAAATAACATTTTATAAAATTATATACGAACTTGATATTTTAAATCGTTATATTTGTTTGTTTATTTGTGAGTTTTCGGGGCGCAGGGATATACAATTTACCGAAGTACACAACCCTCTTTAATCCAGAAGGACAAAACCATGAACTAGCGAGCAGCTAGTCCATAAGATTTTTTCCCCATCAGGAATCAACCCCGGCATAACAGTGAACACGCTACCATTGCAGGGCCCTAAATCGTTATGACTTGCAGCAGATAAAAACAATTCCCAATAACCTTGTTTACACTTGGTGTGTTGAGTTCAAAATACTCCTTTGCTTTTTATGAGCAGGCATTTTAAAGAGCGAGGAGAAGGTCATTTTTGTTGCCAAAACGTTTCGCGTAAATTCCTTAAGAAAATAAGTGCTGCCATTCTTCAAGACGAGTCTTTCTCTAGTGAAATGGGAGTTTTATTTTTAACTGCAGTGAGTTGAGGCAGCTCTTTGTGCCTGGATCCCATTGAAAAGATACACAACAACAACGCTAGAGCCTACCATCTAGAAAATTTGAGTGTACACTTGCAAAGTGTTAAAGAGTTGAATAGATAAAAGAAAGTGGGAGTAGAAATGTCCAGAAATCTATTTCGAAATTAAAAGCGTATCGATTAATTCAATCAAATTCATAATCGATTAATTCAATCAAATTCATAATCGATTAATTCAGTCAAATTCATAATCGATTGATTCAATCAAATTCGTAATCGATTATTAAAGTAATAGTCGATTTCCAAATCGGAAGCTCATAAATCAAAACTGGCGCAGTATAGCCCAGATGCTCTTGCGCCATGAAAAAGCCAAACAATCAATCAATCATAAATCAAATGTATTTATTTGTTGATAATTTACTAACAAAGAAAAATTTCTCGGCACCTGGTGGGGATCGAATCCACAACCTTTTGATAACCCGTCAAGTGCTCTTTCAAACTGAGCTAGAGGCGACGATCCAACTGCCCTCGATGAGTGAATATAATGGCGCTTATTAAAAGAAAATCAAAGATATTATTTTGGGGATTAGTAATAAAGATGTGTTCAATTATTTTTCTAAAATTATCACAGGGATTAATAGCTCTCAACGCTATACTCTGGCAAAAGAGATTTAAAATTTAAGGTTGGTATTTCTAAGAAAGCGCCCGTCAAAGGGAAGAAGAACGAACAGAAATTTCGTTGTTGACTTCAAAGACAGCAGTGTGATAAAACTGGCTTTAGAGACATTATCGAGAGATTTCATAAAAGTTTCCCACTCGGGGATACCATCCGTGGCGAATTTAGCAATA
>QLNU02015003.1:153548161-153568862 GCA_006491805.2 Dysdera silvatica
GTAGCTTTGTAAAACGCCCCACTGAGCCTATAACCTCCGCTTATCAACTTTCTGCGTACGCCTATGACCTTCCGCCCATAGGCGGATTTAATATATTGCTGCCTGTAGGCTACTTTTGCCGCCCCTTCCTACCTCTCAAAATCAGTAGTGGGAACATAAAAATTGCTACATCCAATATATGCCAAAAACTTTTGTATTGACAATAAATGTGTTGAAAAACAAACACTTAAATAAAAACATAAACATTAAATAATATTAACTTATATTGAAGTATTATTTTTTTGGTATATAATAAATCAAATTCAATTTTATTGAAATAAATTTTAATTTTAGCAAAAAAATAAAAGCCTATCGAACACCGGTATTTAAATGGAAAGCATGACGTCTGGCTTTCTTTTCGGCAAAATATCTGATAATATCATTATATGGTATTGATTTTATATCAGACTCAATAATTTATTAAACAAAATGAAAACAAAATTTTGCCGCCCTAGTCTATAGCCTAGTATAGTTTTTAGGAAATATGGCACTGCTTTCGCTAATGCAATTTATCAAAGAATAAACATATTTCTTTTTTTCATAAATTACTTACTTACGTGGTGAACAAGACGTACTGTTTCATGACTGCTTGCTTGAGTTATTTTCGGCAATGGGCTCAGAAACATCGACATAATTTTGCACATCGATGTGTTTGTGTGTATATCGTATGGCCTCTGTCAAAAAATGCATGCTAATGATTTTTATATATATATAGCAAAATTGTAGTATGATTGTGACATGTAGTAACTTCTAATGTAATAGACATAAATACACTATATTTAAATGTATATTAACTTAGACAACGTTAAAGTAGTAAAGCAATAGCACACAAGGTGGTAAAACCAAGTAAATTTTAGTAGTAGAAACAGCTTAGAATAAAAGCTGAAATTGTAGTAGTAAAAAAGATTAAACAATACCAAGAATTTAGTTGTCCATCAGGGACCACACAAAATCCCTATATCTATATATATATATATTAAACACTCAAGATTTTTTAATGTCTTAAACATTTCAGTTTGAATAAAATCGCCCGTGTGAGAGACGAGCAAAAATTTGCCAATACTAGGAGCGCACGTGTCTGGTACGAGGCTACCCGCGAAGCGGTAAGTCACCCCGCATAATCACAATATTTATAATAAGCAAGTGAAAGAAAATCGCCTAAAGTCGATATTTAAATTTAGCGGGTTTCAATTAACATTAATTCGCCACACTCTAACTCCCCATTATCCAATTCTTAAGTAACTCGGTAGATTTTCAACATTAACAACAATAGTCATCATCATTGCATTTACGGAAGACCTTTACCTTACCCTTTTTATTGCATACAGACAGACAGACAGACCGAAAGCGGGTTCAATATCTATTAAAACCCGCTAAACATACACTAAGAAAATAATTATATAATAAGTTATTAGCTCAAAACTGTACTATACTAACGTATATAAATAAATATACGTTAGTATATTGCACGCATATTATAATCGACTATGTCATATAGTCAATCATTTTGGCGATGCATCGCCACGAGAGTTCCATATAATCACGTACAATAGAAACACTGTATAATATCTCAAATGGAAAGGAATACGAGATTAAATGTAAATAGACCAAATGGGGGACGCAGACTTTGATTTTGGGGGAGGGGGGTTAAGGACAGAATTTGCCATGGTCTTGGAATAACACCTTTCATTTATCATGAAAGTTGTAATTTTTTACAGTGAAAAAATATATTTTGGGGGTCATGACCCCTGTGTCCGCCCTTGAATAGACCAACGTGTCTTTGTTAGGTTTCAAATGACGAACGGTAAGTTATCTGCTTCATTGAATACGACAGAATGGAGGAGAATACGGTTACGATTAGGAAACCCAATTAACTCAGCCAGCGAGTTCAAAGTCGTATCAAATGACCGTCCGCGGCTGTCACTGTCAATGGGAGAGACCATACAAATGTGACTTGGTTAAATATGACATGACACGCGGAATATTTCTCAGGTAGTGGTCGATTTCCATCACCGGATCTATTTCCCAACATTAGCTCTTACTTGCCTTTGGTTCAGCTGCGAATATATTCAATAAAAAGGGAATATTTTCCATTGGGGGAAAAGCCTGCTTTGAAGCCCCACAACAGGGAAAAACTCAAAAACTCAGTCTCCACGTCTAATACTTTTACATAATCATATTCTATGCATATATATACATATCATATCATCATATGATATATATATATATATATCATCATATTCAACCATTATCTATCCACCGCTGGATGAAGGTCTCTCCAAATAAGCCCACATAAGTCTATACCGAGCACCCGCTCTATGTCACCCCCAACATGTTTCTTATTTCGTCCACCCATCTAGTTTGAGGACGTTTCTAGGCTCGGTGGTCTCTGAATCCAGTTCAGAATTTCTGTTGTCCATCGTTGATCAGTTCCTCTTAAGTAAATAAGCCCAGCCCACTCATTTCAGCTCCTTTTACTTTAAACGATGTCCCCACTCTAGTTTGCTCTCACACCCAAGTGTTCCTTTTCGATCTTTCCTAGTTATTCCAAGCATGCACTTCTCCATGCTTCTTGCGTTGTCTGTAACTCTTCGTATTGCTCCAACTGTTAAACTCCATGTCTCTTGATCCATAAGAGAGGACTGCAATACACACCGGTTGAAGACTTTCTTTTAGACATAAAGGCAATTTTCCCTTCAGGATAAAATTGTTTCTTCCGAATGTACTCCAGCCAAGTTTAATAATAAATGTCTGTTGAGTTCTTTCATAATGTTGCCATCCATTGAAATCAGTTAGCCAAGGTAAATATATGAATCAGCAATTTCTAGCTCAATGTTGTCAACTTGTATTTTTGTTTCCTCTACGAAATTATTGAACATGATTTTAATTTTGTGTAAGTTCATCTTGAGTCCAACTTCTTTACTTCTAGTTCAATATATATATAAACATATTGTAGGCATATAATGAGAGGTAAAGGTAGAAACTACCCCAAAACTTAGCATCAAAAGGAAATATTGTGAATAGACAGAGGCAGAACAAAAGGACAGGAAGATGATTAGAAGATTCTTGGACAGGATTGAGAACAGAAGGAATCACCTTTGGAGGAAGAGATACGGAACCAGGGGCGAACGAGGTACTCTCAAAGGGCGCAACCTTGCAATATAGGAGGGCGCGAATCCTTGCCCATTCAGGAGCGCGAGCCCTATCTCCCATGGGGGCGCACCCACGGTCCAGTCCGCCCCTGTACGGAACTGTGTGGTTCGTGTTGACAGTCAACTTTCAGATTAGAGAAGGCCCTTGATGGATTAATTTTCTGTGTGAATACGATAGCTTCAATGAGACAATGCCCCAACGTCAACGACTATTTTCTCAATGTACCAACGTCAACGATTATTTTCTACGATGTGGCAAAGCCCCGCCCTCCCAAGTGAAAGAATCACCCACATCAGCATCGTTTCATAAAGAGTCGATGCTGGTTGAAAAAGCGTTTATCTGTCTCGACTCCCATTGCATTGTCCTCCAAAGCAAAAACTCGCGAGACTACACGGACATGCAATTTAGGGCGAAGGAAGACCTGTTTGAAAACAACAGTACAGTTGCTTTCACTTTGCATATATCCAAATTGCTGTCAAACAAAACGTTCGAACAAGTTTTGACTGAAAACGCGTTGCTGGGGATGGCTCCCTCGCGTGTCAAGAGACGTCACAGCGGCAAAAGAAAACCACTGTATTGCATGATATAGCAGAAGTTAACAGCAAAAAATACGCGAAAACCAGTCGGGCCCAAAAGACGCCCGAGGGTGCTGCTTCAGCTCTGTTATACGAATATCGAAAGAGGTAAATACGGTTGCAGCACTTCAAAACCACAGAATGGGGAAAAAACAACGAAAAACTGACTTGTGGAACAGATTCGATAATTTGGGGCTATGGAATGAAATGCACAAACTGCCATTTTTCCTCCTTCCTCGTAAGAGATAATGATGCTTGAATCCAAATGTCACTTTTATATTTAGAATCACTACGTTGCAGGGGATAAAGAGGCCATTGTGCTTCACGGTTGTTCATTACTTTTTCAAACGGGAGCACAAATCAAGTGTTCTAGAAGTAAATTAACCCATATAAAAGTATGGTACCGTTATAGAAGTATACCAAACCGGTACATTACATCAAAGCAACGAACTATACAGTATTTCTGAGGTACATATTGAATGGTGAATATAGTGAACGTATATATACGAAGATGACTTACTTACTAATACAAAGATTAGGTTAGAAATGAAGGAAAACGAAGGCAAAATAATTTTATAAAATAAGCATTACTGAATGTTGAATACTTCCCCTCACAGGATTCTAAACCGAGACGAGACCAGTGCTTCCATCAGCTTTGGAAAAGTGTGCCAACAGGTTTGCCAAAACGACCCAGTCCGCCCCTTGGATAAAACGTACTCAATGTAAACATGGTCTTATCTAAAATTACGTTTATGCATGTATTTCAACATAAAATTTTCAAGCGAAGTTCACGCTAAATGTCCGTATCAAAACAACACTTCATATGCACATAAGATTACCTAATACTGCGCAATTCATTGTTACTAAGGAAAAACCATTTTAGTGTAGTAATGAATTGATTTTTAATATAATAATGGATGTCTCATTTGTCACAGAGTTACAAAATTTGCACGGATAGCCTCGACAGGAGAACCATTCAATGCCACGTATTAATGGAACAAACAGTGCCATCGAAAACACAGCCGTCACAGAAAAAAGCGACACCATCCCCAAATTTCTAAATGTTACGCCAATTAATTAAATAATGCGATATTACGAAACACAAAATCAAAATTTATTAAAACTTCTGATTACCCTAAAAAAAAAAAAAAAGATCAACTTTGAAAGAGATCTAAAAGATTAATTCTATTTGATTCTGTATTCTGGGGATACCGCTCAAGACTGTCTCTTTTATACACAGAATCACGAGTGGTCGCCTTAAAGAGATTTCACTACATGGGTTTTGTTTCGCCGCGATTGTCATTCCAAAGCGAATATTCATGCCATTGAACTTGAAAGCAGGCTCCCACGAAGCCGTGAATCAATCCGAAAGCGTATGGCCAGCAAGCAGTCGAAACCGCCTCCGAAACGGAAGAACCTGAAACAAAACCGCCATTCCAGTGCACTAGATGCTCCAGGTAATAGCGATCTCCTCCCTGTTCTTATATCAGAGATAGAGCATCTTTCTTCGCCTTATGGTAAGACGTATTTTACTTCAGTCGACAGATCTGTGGCAATGGTTGACACTTTCCCTTGGATTTCACGTAAGTTATGGACCTACTGTAAGCGGTTAACATCGTCGTCAACTACAGGGCAGCCTCCCATCACTTTCTCCAGGGAAGGCAAGAATTTGGAGGAACCGGCGGTAAGGGCATCGAACTTAAATCTTTCCACTAAAAACAGAGGCGATTCCGAGAGATGGTGGCAACACTGCTTCCGGGATTTTGTCAGGCAGTCTGAAGCAATCCTTGACATCATGGGAGGGGGGGAGGGGGTGTTGTCCCCCCCCCCTTTTCTTTTAAACGTTACTGGTGACGGTTGTTCGTATTTTTCCAAGTTTTGGACGAATCGTCGTTTTCGACGGGATCAACAGTTCGGCGCGACCTGCGGACTACAGTGCGTTTATATCTAACCCAGCTTAATTGCTACCGTTTAAAAAAATCGAGATTATTTCTTTCGCATTTAAATGCAATGCACTTTTTTCAAAACAGCCACTATTGGTTAGGTCGTTCAGGTGCTATAAGGAGGGGCCAGGTGCAGTGGTTTAGGCAGAAAGTTCATAAGGGGAGGGGGTTACAGAGCTACAACTCATATATTCCTATGTTAAATATACAAAATTTCACTGCGATGGGGGTTGCAACCACCAAAACCCTCCCCCTGGCCATGCCTTTGGTCAGGTGAGGAGTCACTTCAGCGTTCGTTGTTGGAAAGAAAATGAAATTTTATCAATTTTTTTGTTATCTATTTCACACTTTCCTCAAACCCCATTTCTAGCGAAAAACAGCTATAAATATACAACATTACCTCCCTTAATGGATAGATCTATTGAAGGGACGATTACTCTAGTCCCCAGTATATGTAGTCTGTATATTAACATATATACTTCCGAAGAACGCACATATCTAAAGGGGGAAAATGCTCGGCCCAGTACGTGTCCTATATCGAAAGGTAACACTATATATATTAATAGGAGTTGAATAAAGAGTAAACAGACAAATGCTTCATCCACAACAATTTTTCTCATCGTGTGTCAATAAATACGACGAAAGAACATTTTTTTCCGTGTACCACAAGCCCCGACACAAACGCTTCCAACGGATAATCATGAGATCAAGCGAGGACACAGTGGGGTGGTCACGGGGTTTGACACATCAAAAATATATTTTTTCACTGTAAAAAATTCCAACTTTCATGATAAATGAAGGGTGTTATTCCAAGACCATGGCAAATTCTGTCCTTGACTCCCCCCAAAATGAAAGCCTGTGTCCATTCCTGGATGAAATGAACTGCGTTCGCGTATCCAAAAATTCCAAACCTCTCAGAAAACTTGTAAGCAAGATGTCAGTATCGCAGAAGAACGATAGTTGGAATTTATTTATTGAATTTCAAATTTCGTTAGTTCAAGATTGCGGAGCGGCAAACAAAAAATAAGGGACGAAACTGCGGGGGGCTGTCCATTGCATCTGTTCCATGTATCCATCATCCATTACGAAGCTTAGAAACGATTTCGTTTCATCCCTATGGTATCGTGAGAGAAGAGCTTTTGTTCAGAAGATAAGTTGCTTATCAAACGAAATTTTGTTTTCTTCGCAGCTGGCTTCGGCGGACTTATCAAACACGTCACTGTGATAAGCATTTAAACTGATAAAAGCGAATATGATGGCACCCTCACCACACACTTCTTATCCAATACGCAAGTGAGGATATATAATACCGGCAAGGGCGGACACAGACTTTTATTTTTGGGGTCAAGGACAGAATTTGCCATGGTCTTGGAATAACACATCTCATTTATCATGGAAGTTGGAATTTTTTTACGGTGAAAAAATGTATTTTGGGGGGTCATGACCCCTGTGTTTCCGCCCTTGAATACCGGAGACATATGCAGATACTTGCGCGCTTGATTTAGGGAAATTAAGGGATATAGTACGGCGTTAGGAGTAGGGGCGGACACAGACATATAGGGGGCTAAGGACAGAATTTGCCAGTCTTGGAATAGCACCATTTATCATGAAAGTTGGAATTTTTCACAGTGAAAAATATATTTGAGGGGGCGTGACCCTGTGACCTACCTGTGTCGTGCTTGGTTAGGAGCGTAGCGATTCAAAAATTATGGAGGGGGGGAATTAAGCAGTTTTGAAAAAGATCAGGTGATTTAGAGTTAAGGACAACAATGTTCTTTGTTGTCCAATGGGGGGGGGGACGAAGCCCCTCCCCAAATACTGTTACGTATACAGAACGTTCTCGTGAGTACAAAACGGGAAGTTTAAGCATATACAGGTTGGGGCAGTTGCAAGGCCGTGCACAAGATGGAGGTAGCCCCCATTTTAACAATATTATTATCTGTAAAATAAAATTTATTGTACGGGAAGAACTTTTGTTTTCATCCAATCCCTCTTTTTATCAAAAACGCTTTAAGAAAAAAAAAAGTGCAGAGTTTGAGTAATTTCTTTATGATTAGTTCCACAACCTGAAGATTGATGGTTCGAGTCCGCGCAGTAGTCATATTTTTCTGACCCATGTGAGTCATTTGTGTACGTCGGACCACGGGACACGAAACTTACGTCTGCCGTGAATCACGATGCGGTTGAGTACAGCCAAGCATTGGGAATCAAATTTACTCAGCGATCGTAAAGGTGTGTGTGTACGGCAGGCCTGTATGTAGCCAGGATGAAGGGGAAACTGGGGCAAGGCAAAGAGCATATGGGGGCACAGGGATTGTTCTATATGTATAAATAGCTCTATGGAGCAACTGGGTCACAAGCATGGGGCAACTGGGTCCCTGCTGGCCCCAGCTTGACTACAGACCTGGTGTAAGGCATGGCCGTAGCCAAGATTTACTTTTGTGGGGGTTGAAAAAATTTCACAGCATGCAAGGCGGTAACCAAATCCATTAAAAATTTAGTTTCGGAGGGACCGATCCCTAAGATTCCCCGCCCCCCCCCGAATACGGCATGGTGTGAGGGTCAAGCAAAAGACCCTATGCTGAATATTAACACCAGTGTTATAATATGTGGTCGATGTTTGGGTAGTCAATCGACGCGTTTCAGACAGCTCGCTGCATTTCGTAAGAAATCGTTTTAGTTTGAATTCAGATCATGAATGTGGGAGAGTTCAAGTATTACGTAAGCAATATTTTGGCCATTTTATACCCCTCTCCCCCAAATAAGCAAAAATTAACATGGGCTAACAGGAAAATAAGCACAACAGCCACTTACACCCCCCCAAAAAAAGTGCTTATGTAATACTTGAACGCTTCCTATGCGTCGGATAAAGTGCTTATGATCATTTCCACATTCTAAAGGCCAATTAAAAGAGGGGGTGGTTGAAGGTACTTTCTATACATACACTTCACAGATGTATGTATAATACTCTTTTAAATTGGACGTTGTGAAGGTTTGCTAAGATTTGAATCCACCCCATGATAAGGAGCCCATTTTTTTAACTCTATTGTACGTAATTCTCGCAACCTTATGCATAAAAACAACTATACATATACAAACTTGCATGTAAAGACAATTTTGCTCGTACTTGTTCGAGTAAATTTCATTGCGAACTTAACCCTTTTAGCGGGTTTCAATAGATATTGAACCCGCTATTGCTTTTGGGCTTTCTGTCTGTCTGTCTCTCTGTACGCACGTAATAAAAAGGACAAGGTAAAGGTCTTCCGTAAATGCAATGATGGTAGCTATTGCTAACGTTAAAAACTTACCGAGTTACTTGAGAATTAGAGAGTTGCGAATTAATGTTAGCTAAAACCCGATAAATTTAAAATATTGACCTTAAGTGATTTTCTTTCACACGCTTGTTTTATACAAGCAAGCTGCCAGAATTTATTTAGAAAATCGGAAGAGCCATGGGCCCAAAAATCCGAAATTGGCTGGAAAACGAAATTTTGTTTTCTTCGCAGCTGGTTAGTGGAGACGCGTGTGCACACATATACAGAGGATATATGTATGCAAATAAGTCTTCATCTAAATTTACCCAGCGCCCCTTCGATGCAGCCCCATGCCCTACATAAGAGGCCACCAACCAAACAAAGGGAGTGCGAAGACTGATGGCTTGGAGATTGGAAAATGCCCCAATCGCATTACCTGACGTCAGTCGGGGAAGGTAGCCTACATCGGCAGACAGAGGTAACGAATCCTACACGAGTGACGTCCCACGAAAAAAGGGTACGATTTGAGGACAACTCCGAAATAGGTCAGATCTTGGCGCGTATAAAGTAAGACCGAAACGTGGAACGAACGAGCAGACTACGTGAGAACGAACTCGTAGGCAGTGGAAGCTTCAATGCTGTTCTCTCTCTCTCTCTCACCAGGGTCTGACTAAAGGTGAGACGGGCCCTGTATTTCATGCTAGTTTTGGGGCTCATTGGACGGATGCAACTCGAGCTGCAAATTGACTTTTTTACATCGAAATTCTACCAGGAATATAGCCATGCGATTCGTTTTCGAGGATTGTAGAAATACGTGCATATGACAATTCGAAGGAAATTAAATAGTGTAGTTTAGCACATCTTTTTTTTTTTTAATTTAAATTGTACGACAAGGGGTTAAAGTTCTACTTGAAATTTCGGACTCGTGCTCATTTCCTATGAAGTATTTCAGGCTCGGGCCTTAAAAAATGAGCCCGAAATTAGCTCTATAGTCTACGTGAGTTCTCCTAATAATCGTATACCCCTTTTCGAGTCCATTAGCGTGTTGTCCCTTCGATGGTAGACGTTAGCCTATGATAATCTTTGCATTAGTACAAAGTACCCCCTTTGAAGTATACCTAGGGACAGGGCCGTGCCTAGAATTTCAGAATTGGGGGTGGGGGTTGATGGAAAAATGGAGAGCGTTCGATGGAAACATTTTCTCTGACAAGGAATTTTATTTTGAAGTTAATGCTATTGTCCAAATGGAGGAGGGGGTTAAACCCCACCCCCCCACGTTCACGGGTTTCTCTGGAAGTAAAGTACGAATACCCTCCTTCGGAAAATACTAGTCCATAGAAACCGTTGTCGCAGTCAGTGTTAACAGGAAGGCGGTGCCGAAAGCGTTTCGTTTTTGCTCCTTACATAATATATTCAAAAGGCTTTGACGATTCCAGAATGGGGGTATAAATAGCAAATAGCGAGAAAACGGTAATTTAAAAAAAACAGTAAAATTTTAAATAAAAAGTATCATCCTTAAGGCGTAAAAACACCGTTAAAATTACGAATTATGCACACGTTGGTAGCTATTGACCTCCCGCCAATTTCATCCGCCCTCATATTGGAAATAACCTGCAATTGTGGATATAACATTACAGCGAATGATTAAACGGAAGTGATCGTCACCACGGCCTGATTACGAACTAGGCCCGCAAGGCCTAGGGCCCCCCCTCCGTTGGAGCCCCCCACGTATCTAAAAAATTTTTAGGTCAAAGCTCACTTTCGGCTATTTTGGATAGTTTACCGCAAATTTGAAGAATTTTAGAATGGGTATATGTAAGTATACTTATTTTTTATATATACTTTCAGACCCCCCAATCCTTCACTGCGTGTAAGGGGGGCCCCCCAGATAATACTGTGAATACAGCTCCCCCGCCCCATACGTCTTAATCGGGGCCTGATAGTCACTACTCAATCACGAGCGACTAGTGCGTGGAATGTGGTAAAGGGCCCATAAGCCAGACATCAAGCGTCAGTCAAAACCTGATCGATTCTTTCATTAGCAGCCCAACCTCGGAAGAGAGGTTAAAAATAGAAAATCAAACAAACCAAGCGCCTTTTGCAATTTGTAGTTAAACAGAAGCGGGCCTCGGACCCAGCAGCTCCCAACTGGCTAACGACTTTCGTAAATTCGGAGACGTTCCCGGGGCGCCTTCCTAGGCCCAAGAGCGAGAGAGACAGGCGTCAGCCCCAGGCAAGGCGAGACAAAAACACAAGCCATCTGTTTCTCTTTTCTCACCGCGGCTTGAAACAGCCAAAATTTTCGCCCTGGATAAATGGCATTCTCGTCCTCGTTCTTGAACAACCACTTTCAGAGAAGGTGAAGGTCACGGGCTGGTCCAGATTTCGCAAAGCGGATTTTTTTACACATTCTTTGCGATAAACGCGTGTCTATTTCGCGAAAGGATAAGACACTGCCTAACACAAACGACGCAATCAGCAGCCGCAAGAGGAGAAACAAATCTAGGATGGGACATTTAGAAAAGCAGGGCAGCAGCAACCACGTGGTGGCGGAATTCAAATGCACTTCTAGGGGGACCCCCCTCCCCCCCTCACTTAAAAGTAAATAAATAACTGAAAATTATCGCGGGACCTTGGTCTTCGGATTAAAAAAAAATATATTATCGTAACGACGTCGTGTTTTGTCATGTTGCCAATCACCTACTTTAAAATTAAGACGGCATCTTGGTGTAGCCAAGATCGTAGTGCACACGCAAAGTACGCGTAAATACAAAAACAACGTGGTTAGTGTTACCACCCAGCCGCACGAATTGCGGAGCCGCAGATGGCTACGCAATGCGACGTTTTATCCCAGAAAAACCAGTTCATGTGTGGTTAGGCGCTTTCACTAGAACGGGAACAGCTTCAAATTCTATGAAATATTGCACCTTAAAGAGCAGAATTGCTCTCTTTCTGCCACTTGAATACTCTCTCAAGCCCTAACACACTAATAGTTTCCACGCAAGTGTAAAGTGGCCATTCTAGCTCAATGAATAGGTCTAAAGATGGTGGGTAAAAGAAGGGAATACTGACTACAGCTTGTCTACCACGAATAATCCTCCTGCTGCTGCTGCTCTTGCGTCTACCCGTTGCCGTAGAAACGAAACTTTCTATAGGAAACGGGGTGGGGAGGTTGCTTGACTATGAATGGGGCCATTCAAGTATTACGTCAGCATCCTTAGGGGAGGGGGGTTTCGAGATTTGCTTATTTTTGCTGACAATGTTGAGTGGGGAACCTGAACCATGCTTACGTAAGACACAGAAAATAATAAAACTAGCACATGGTCAGGAAGTAATAGCCGCCCTGATAGAACTACAATACTGGTAGATATAAAATACACGTAATCACAGTTAAATATTTATTTTATATAAATCGAACACTACGCAGATTAAATCAAACAACAATGTCAATCAATCAACGTTTATTGGCGTAGTGATACCAACGCCGATGGTATGGCGTGATTAGATGGTGAAACGTTCGAAAGAAAATAAATATTTCTGCCTTCGGTGGGACCTGAACCCACGACCTTCCACTTGCCGGGCGGAGGCTCTACCCACTGAGCTACGAAGGACAATATATAATCTCTTTACGAACGTATATATATTGTTGCCAGTTATTTCGCAGAATGGTGTAGTACATAGACTACTATTTAAACCAAATTGCAAAGAGACTGGTATTAAATTGATCGAAATGCACGTTGCAGGGCTACTAAAGGTCTGGATAATGAGTATCACCAGGAGGGAAGACCGGGTGGTCGCATTGGCAAATGCCGACTATTTATCAGAAGCAACCCACTATTCAGACCTTTAGTAAACGTCTCCCCTGATGAAAAGTTTTCTAGGGTCGTTGTATATTTTGCTAATATATATTGTAAAAATATTATCTTTTATATATAATATATGTTGTATTTGTATGGAGATTCGATAAGTTCGTCGTACATTTTTAATGTTTATATATTCTATGACAATATTGTATGTCATTATGATATGTCAATACATTTTAAATTGTGATTTTAAGTTACTTTAATAAGGTATTTATGTGTGGAATTTGTTTATTTGATGCTTCTAAGTTTTATCTTCATCTATTAGTATAACGGTAAATAATACCTTTATACACTTCTTTGTAATAATATCACCAATTTTTTCAGCAATATGATTTTTTTTTTCTTACTTACAATAGTTCATAATATACTTGCTTTGAAAATTCTCTTCCCCATGTACAATTTTCATATACTTCCTTATATTAATCATATATTTTCTAATGTTGATTATTTGCAGCTGTAAGCGCATTATCATCTATAGACTGGATGTTAAAATTCCTATTAATTACAAACGAGGTTTTTCTACAAACTCTTTTTCAATGCTTTTACCATTCTAATTAGAATGTTTACCTATTATATATATATACTTGAAAGATTTTCCTTTTTCTCAGGAGCCAACAGCAAGCTATGTATGTGTGTGTGTAGATAGAGAGAGAGAGACAGAGAGTTCTATAATAATTGTAACCAAAATTTAAAACCGAAATCTTACATAAGCATGAGAGGGGTCAGGCATTTGCTTATTTTTTCTTATAAGAGGGAGAGGTAGTACAAAATGGCCGGAAATATGCTTACGTAATACTTGAACAACCCCAATGAATTTCTTCGGGCACCCTCACTCCCTATTGAAAAATGGGATAAAAGCTCGTTTCCATGGCAATAGACAGGGGTTAAATGAGTTCTCGTGGTAGAAAGGCGAAACACACGAAGCTTCATGAGCATTATAGAAAGTATGACGTTACACGAGAAAGGTCAATTGACTAAATACTTTATTGTAAGTACATTAGGGCAGCAATAAACTGATTTCTTGGTGCTTATGCTACACTTTTTTTATCGGCGCTGTCAGACCGCCCACCTCACCCCTCCCTAAGCACGGCCCTGCCTGCGACCGTTGAGTTTACATTCTAATGCTTTGACAGCTAAGCTACTGAGCACAGCGATGCACGGAACTTTTCTAGTATTTACGTTATTAGAACATACGTACATCCGCTAAAAAATACGTAAGAAATCCTGAATTGCGCAAAAACAGGAAGAATTGTACACACGACTATACCCTCCAGACAAGGGCTTGATTAAATTTCATGACACAAGGACTGTAAAAGCCATGTTGCGTCGACCTAACAAAAAGTTGTGAACTTGGGATATACTTCTAAGGTCAATTTGAACACTCTTTTAATATTTTAATATAGTATTGTATGTTTCCGTGTCCTTAAAAATGACAGTCACCTAACACAATAACTATCATATAAAAGGTTAAACACTGGTAAAATAGCAATGAAAAAGATCACTCAAGCTTTCGGACGCATCAGCAGCAGTTCTTCATCAGAAGTAATATAACTCCCGTTGAGAAACACGGGCAAGAAAACTAACTTAACTTCCCGCTTATGACACCGTTTGACATTGAAAATTAATTGTCTGAAGAAACGTCAATTGCTTCGTTTCCATAGTTTCCGAGAGGAAGCACTTTGTTCATAAGTAATTTCGCCAAATTAAATCGGGAACATTTGTTTCTCCACTTAAGAAACAATGACGACTGGGTTCAGGCAGTTCGCTAAGTGGCTCAAGAAATCGCGAAATATTTCAAACGAACTTGAAAGGGGATTCATCGAATTAAAAAACACCCAAAACGACTTTTAAATCTTTCAAAAGAAAATCCCTAAATCGCGAATCTTTTGAAGAATGTAATTTGTTAAGAGAGAAGGACGCCTTTTAAGTGGAGAAATATTTAATTTCAGATTTCTTGATAGTTCATGAGTGAGCTTGGTGAAAAGGACAAGGTCGTCACTTTAATCGATACGCGCCGCGAAACGATTTCACAGACATTTCTGTGACCGGGAAGAAATTTTAATTCAAAAAATTTTAATTTCTCAATTACTGTAAGCAATAAGCGAAAGTGCTCATTCCTTCTTGTATGATCATCAAAAGTATGGTATTTCGAGTTGCATCATCAACAAAGCCACAGAGGAAAAAGTCCAGGTAAAAGAACTTAGATGATATACATAGAGGGAGGGGGTGGGGGGCAAAGATGATGTTGGATTTTGTATCGGAGGGAAGGAGAAGAGGAGGAGGAGGAGGTAGATCTCGAGAACCATGGATGAATGAACTCATGGAACCATCATCATGCTCATGGAACCACGGACGAAATATAGTCGGGACTCCATAGAAAAGAGAAACATCGCTGTTGATACATAGCGATGCAGGATCCAACAGACCAAAGTATTGCATGATTGGAGGTATTCCAAGGTGGGAGAAATGCCGTCTGGATTTTAAACAAGCATATAATTGCGATGTGTACGATCATGTGGCATGTACGTATGATCAGTAAATCGGAGTGATAATGAATGGATTGGTAACATAATTTGGAAATTACAAAACTCAAAAATATTCGTCACACATTTTACAACTTGTAAATCAAACCCACTGCCGAGGAATAATAAACAAAAATAATTGTTAATTAATAAAAGTGGACAGTTTGTAAGCACATTCCACAACGACTGCAGAGTTTCCACTCACATTGGAGAAGCAAATTCTCTGACTTTATGACAAAATTTCCTGAGCAAATTCCCTGACTTTATGGCAAAATTTCCTGAGCAAATTCCCTGACTTTATGACAAAATTTCCTGAGCAAATTCCCTGACTTTATGACAAAATTTCCTGAGCAAATTCCCTGACTTTATGACAAAATTTCCTGACCAATTGCAAACAAAGCTTTGAACTGAACTTCGGTTCCGTGGAAAATAGCTTCATTTTCGTGTGAAATTTGGCTATTCAGAACAACTGAGAAAGATTTTCCCCCCTGATTTTTCCAGATCCTGGCCAAAACCGCCGCTTTTCCCTGACTTTTAATAATTTCAAATTCCTTGAAAATTCTAGGTACGTGGGAAGCCTAGACTGTTACTTGGATACTGACGCAAGAGTTAAAGAACCACAACGTTTTCCGGGAGCCAATTGCACACTTACTAAATTTTTAGATCTCGAATAGACAAAATCGCGTTTAGTAACTAAAGATTAAATTACGCAGTGCGTCCCATTTAGGTTGGAAAAACTGAATGAGAGAGAGAACGCGTTAAGTAAGGGGCTAAAAGATGGTTAAAAATATATCCCATGCCTTTCCAGACCAAGAAGTCTACACACACAGTCGTTGCACTTTAGGACTCAAGGATGGTGACGTATTCAAAGATGACGTCATTAACCTAAAGTACATACTCACACTCAAAACTCCACCTCTTTCCCAAAATCTGCATATGAAATTGGCATATTCTTCTGAATGGAAAGAACGAACATTTCTAAACGAATGCAGGTGGGGACCTGGTTAGGCGTTTCAACCCAAACCTGCAACCGATGCCCGAAGGCTCAGCATGTCAATAATTAACACATGATCTACATCTTTACGCTGAAACCATACTTAATCAGTTAATTTATCCCAACGCTTGGGGTTATAAACGTGGGCAAACAAGAACTTCTCAGCGATAGCAAATACACATACAGGGTCATTCAAATTACACTGTCGAGGTTTCCACAGCCTATAATTTTCAAACGTGGAACAGCAAAATAAAACTGCTTACAGAACGAGGGAATGTAACTCAATGCAGTTTATTTATTTATTTCTCGTAGAAAATCAATACTCTAGTCGTTGTTGTGTAAAAACATGGGAAAGTTATCCACTGTTGCGGCTCCATTTTTTCGTAAAAGGGATGGTCCAAGGACAGGCAGAGAGAGAGAAAGAATGAGTGACTAATCAGGCATAAAATAGCGAAACGGGAAACCCAAGGCTCTTGATCTTATGGAGTTCAGGAGTTGACCCGATTGAAAAAGTGGATATAGGGTCGTAAAGGCAACGTATAATTAATACTACTGAATGCTGAACAACTTCAACATGCGCGCTTTTAGTTGCACATAAGGCAGGAGTGAGCTTACGGTGTTAGCAGCCCTGGGCAAAGTAGATTTTAGAGGCCCTGGAAAACGCTTTGACAAAACAAAATTGATTTCCTGATACTTGCAATACATTTTTGGCGGCCCTGGGTGGCCGCCCAGCTCGTACCCACTAAGCACGACGCTGACATAAGGTTTCCAATCGGTAACCAATTTTCCTCCAGGTGTTGTCCAGTAACTGCGTGTAGCTCTTTCTATCGCAGCAACAATTCTGGATTTCAGCTCATAGAATGAGGTCTATAATATCTTTAAATGAGTAAATAATATCTGTTACGTAACCCCACAGGAAATGGAGTCAAGTGGCGTGATATCGGGTGAACGTGGAGGCCACAGAGTCGATCCACAACATCCAACCCATATCAGAAAATTTGCTAAGAAATGTTCAAAACAAAACTTATAATATACACTTTCATATACTGCAAGTTGCTTTATATCATTGTTTTCGAAAATTATGTTGTTGTTGTTTGAAGATTATGGACTACAGAATTGTTTTTGAAAATTACGTTATTGTTTGAAAATTATGGGTTACAGAAACACCAACAACACATAATTGAGAACATAGGCGTAAGCAGAAAGTTCGTAAGGAGGGATATAAGCTCAATGGGGGGGTTATAGAGCTACAACTCAAATATTAGAAATAAAATACAGGGTACCAGGGAGGAAATTATGTGCAGAAAAACACTGGTAAAATAGTTTCGAAAAGGTCCACGCATCAGCAGCAGTCCTCATCAGGAGTACGACTAATAATCAGGAGTCATTCTGACAAGGACTGCTGATGCGTCCGAAAGCTTGAGTGACCTTTTTCATTGCTATTTTACCAGTGTTTAACCTTTTTATGTAACTCAAATATTTCTATGTTAAATATACAAAATTCCGTTAATGGGGGTTACAACCCCCCATCAACACCCTCTGCGTACGCCAATGATTGAGAATCACCTGGTACATACATATCTATTTCCTTCCCGAAGTGAGTGCAAAAGTCGACTGGTCAAGGTAGATAACGCAAAAGGAAAGATAAAATATAGGAAGATGTTCTTGAGTCCCTAGAAACTGAAATTGATGGCATTAATGCGAACCGACAGAGATAATAGAATGTTCAAGATCAAGGTTTGTGACGAAGTCGAGGAAAAAATATACAATGCGCCGTTAATGCTTTTGGTAGTAGTAGATATACGTATTGGCAAAAACCAGGGCTGCCCTTAAGCAGGGGATCATGCCTCGGGCCCCGCAACGGATAATTCTCAAATTTAAAATTTTTGTAATATTGAAAATTTCCCCAAAAATATTTTTACTTCAGATCTCGCATTTCGTGCCATCTAGTGGTAATAAATTATTCCATTTTTTATTTTGTTACTTGTATATGTATGGGCCCTCGAATTATGTTTTGCCTTGGCCCCGCATTAATTAAGGACGGCCCTGGTAACAACAGCCGTGTACAAGAGGGGAATTGGGTCAATTCATCTACCCCACTGGTTGTAATCCTACGCACGGTACTGAAAATTGTCATATTGAAAAAAAAAATGAAGTAAGAGTTTCTGGAGATTTATAAATGAACATTAATACACATTAAATGACGTTTAATATGATATCAGTTTTTGTTTAATTATATTTAATTTTATTAATTATTTTATTAGTTTTAGTCCCGTGATTCGATTAAGAAGAACAACGCAATTTGCTATCTAGGAGGGGGCTTGAGCCCCCCTTTCCAACACCACAGGTTCTGATTAATTATTAAGATACTTATTATCTGGCATTAAATAACAGGCGACTGGCAGTACACATGAAAATAAATACAGAAGCAAAATTAAAAAATCCAACGAACGAAACTTCCTCTACACTTAGTTATCAGCATTTCAATGCACTTTAGTATCAGATATGCGATAAACCGACTATTACTAGGAAACATTTTGGCAACAATTCAACGGACAAGTTCTGCAACCATGAAAAGCAGCAACGTTAAAACATGGAAGAAAAAAAAAGCCATTATTTATTTAAAAAAAGAAAAGGAGGGGATCAAAATTGCAAATACGGAACAATTGCCGAGCTGGCGAAATAGCGTCATTTGCAACGAAAAGATTCATTTAATCAAGGATCTAAATCAGTCGCCCACCATCGCCCTCTGTCTAATTTTCGTTCAATTAATGGAAAGCTCAAGTCATTAGCTTTTTACAGACGAAACTTCGCAACAAAAATCGCGTGATTTACAAGCTAAAAGTAAACAACAGGAGAAAGCGAGGTTCGGCTACAAACGTAGATGTTGCGACAATTGAGTTTTTGGTAACCTGCAAAAAAGTTCGTTTAGTTTCCATTAAGCTAAACCAACACAGGCAGACCTAATAAACAATTTGGAGGGGGGGCTACAAAGCTTGAAAACAATCAGTTTTAAACCTGCCTCTTCCGCGAAAAATGCTGCCGAATTTATGTAATATTAAGTGTACATTTATTAGCAGGTTTCAATAGATATTAAACCCGCTATTGCTTTTGGTTTTTCTTTGTCTGCACGCAATAAAAAGGGCAAGGTAAAGGTCTTCCGTAAATGCAATAATGATGGTTGTTGTTAACGTTGAAAACCTACCGAGTTACTTGAGAATTAGAGAGTTGCGAATTAGAGAGTGGCGATTTGAAGAGTGGCGATTCGAAGAGTGGTGAATTAGAGATTGGCGGATAAGAGAGTTGCTAATTAATATAAATCCTCTAAATTTAAATATCGACCTTAGGCAATTTTCTTTCACTTGCTTGTTATCCTTGGACGGGGGTGCTATTGTTTAACCAGATTTTCCCATAAAAGATTGTGTATAAAGAAATACCGAATCCATATCAGGATTCTACATGAAACGAACATTTATAGAAACAACTTCGGTAGTAAAGCGAACCTACATTTTACTGTCAGAAACTGGAGGGGCAGGGAGCTCCTTTTTCGGAAACACTTTTCGCAGCTTACGACGAACTTCATCAGATATTTAAGAAAATAACAAACCTCAATAGAATTGTAAAACCATTTCGGAAGAGAATCCCGTAACAAGCTTTGGCTTTATATTCCAATTCTAACCCAAATCATAAACGTAAAATGTAAAAAGATTTCTTCTATGTTTTTTCTCAAAGCGCTGATGGTATGTACCTCACGAAAATGTATACAAAATTGGGTTAAATAAACAAATATTATTATTAACCAAAAGAGCGCGAAAGAATAAGCACATACAAAGGTCGTAAAGCGGAGGTTTATAAAAAATTTCTTAGGGTATCAGAGTTTCTTAAACATTGAAACTGACTTCATTTTGTAAACATTGAAACAGGCTTCATCTTGTAAACATTGAAACAGACTTCATCTTGTAAACATTGAAACAGACTTCATCTTGTAAACATTGAAATAGACTTCATCCTGTAAACATTGAAATAGACTTCACCTTGTAAACATTGAAATAGACTTCACCTTGTAAACATTGAAATTATAATCTTATAAACATTGAAATTGACTTCATCTTTTAAACATTGAAATTGACTTCATCTTTTAAACATTGAAATTGACTTCATCTTGTAAATATTGAAATTGACTTCATCTTGTAAACATTGAAATTGATTTCATCTTGTAAACATTGAAATTGACTTCATCTTGTAAACACTGAAATTATAATCTTATAAACATTGAAATTGGCTTCATCTTATAAACATTGAAATTGGCTTCATCTTGTAAACATTGAAATTGACTTCATCTTGTAAACACTGAAATT
>QLNU02015003.1:153568962-153614290 GCA_006491805.2 Dysdera silvatica
TAGCGATCATTTTCATTGGTCTCAAGATCCTCGTTATATACGTATCCTACCATAATTACACAGGTTTAAATTTATAATACAATGGGCCCCGGAAAAAAATTGTCTAGGGCCGGCCCCACGAAGCCTTAATCCAGCCCTGGATTCAAAGAGCTCAAGGGCCCCATTGGATATCAATACATATTATTTTCTCTAAGGCCACATCATATAATCTTCTTTAAAGCCACTTGCCCCCCACCCCCATTGGCTTTGAATTGCTGCACTACTATGAACTGTAACAAATGATAGTAAGCTTAATGGTTAATTGGCGCTAGGTTGACGCCCGATCCGTTAGCCAGACCTTGGTTGTTTCCATTCCCTAAATTGCAATGGAACAACTCGTCTGCTAACGGGATCAGACGCCAAGTTTGCGCCAACGGACTATACCCGAGTAGTTCCAGGACTGGATTTAGAACATTTAGAACAAAGCATTTAGAAAGTTTTGGAACTATATGAGGTCCCGGCCCCTATATACCTGCTCCAAAATATAAATCATAAACTATATAACAAATTTTTATTTTTCAAAATGGAACAAAACTTAAGGAAAAGTCGTTCATTTTTGCAACCTTCAATGGTAGATTCCTATGGTGCCTTTTCCCCTTTGATGCGCTACCATGCGACATTATTTTGCTTTATGATTAAACCTGGCCTCTGAGTGGTTCCCCACAATTTATAAGTCGCATGCCCTTAAAATCTACCGTCTGGGATTACAGCGCCGCCTCCGGCGGCCACCCTTCCCAATGAAACCCTTGCACAATTCCTCCTCCTCCTTAAAGTCTATATATAGCTAGGTTTTGTGGACTCCTTGGACCAAGGCCGCAACCAGGATTTAATTTCGGGCGGGGGAGGGTCAAAAGATTTTGCAGCATGTAAGGCCGTAGCCTAGTCCCATTAAAAATTTAGTTCCGGAAGGGGGCCGGTCCTTAAGTTTCCCCCTCTGGATACGGGTATGCCTTGGATCCACCCCTCCTACTATCAAGGAAAAAGAAACTGTAATTATACAATTGAATACAAAATTGAAATCTATCTCCTGTGTGATTGATATTCAAGGATTCGGGAAAGATACCCATAGGAGCAGTTTATCTTAATAGACAAGTTGAACCTAATGGACCCGATATCTACCCTTCGGGACAGGGGATATCATTTATAAACAGATTATCTTTATAAGCAATATCGTTATAATATCATTACATCCACTACACCATAAGCACCATTCGTAAAATAATGAGTATTTACGACTGTAGAAAGGAGGTAGGCCACATCGTTCACCGAACATACACAATATAACAAACAAAAGAATAAAGGACACAGTCAGAGGCCTCAGTTTGGGCGGGGAGGTAAAGATTGATTCGCCGATTTTTTTTAGAGCGAAAACCAGTATGCCAAATATTTCTTTGTGCGGGGGTAGAGCCCCTCTTACCCCCACCTCCGACTAGGCGCATCAATAAAATCATTCAATAATTTATTTAATGAATAAAAGGTGAAAGTTTAAATGATAATGCTTTATTTGGTAAATATAGTATAACGCCAATAAACGAAATTTATGAATTTAATATACTTAAAACGATGTTCAAGAGAATGAAAGAAAATAAGCATAAAGACTGCATTGATATCCAGATTTTTGAAAATAGCAGGAATTCTAGAAGAAAAAAAAGCAATTAAGACTTCCAAAAATAAGAACAGATCTATTTAGAAGTGGAATCGAATTCACAGTTATAAAAATTTGGAACAATATGCCGAATACTTTAAAAAAAATTAATATTAAACTTTTCACAAAAAAAACCCCTCATAAATACAGTTTTTGCGTCAACAGATTGTTAAGTAACTATACTGATTTTTACGGAGAACCCGCCATAAATTGTTTTTGTTTCTGTATTGTTTCTTTTGTTTGTTATTTGTGAAATTTAATGATTTTGATATTTATGTAAAATACAAATATTGTAGGAACTATGTATGCAATTTATGACAAATTGATTGATTGGATTTGTACTCCACCACTCTGATTAAAAATTAATTATTTTTATTACGAGAGACTAGGCATGCCACTTTCATGTCTTATCATTATTTTATAAATTACGTTTTCATCCTAATCCAGTCATTTGCATGAATTTGCCCCACTGACGCCCAAGGCAATAATGAAACACGAGGTAACCTTGACCGCGACCTTGCGTTTCGCCTTTGGGTATTGAGTAGGTCCAACTGATGATCATTCACCGACTGGACCGGGGCTTGATATCCGTCGTGGGCGCTGTTTTTTGTTTTTTTTAATATGTCCTTGAACCGGTGTTACATATTTGTGGTCTCTACTAGGAGGCAAAATAAATTTCAATTTCAATCTGGTTTTCAGGCTGCGACCAACTTTGGAATCCGGAGAAAATTCCGATAGTTGTTTGTCTTAATATCAAGGGATGTACGGTTAGGTGAATGAAGGTCAGATACTGTGGATTAGGGTGGGTCGAATTTTCAAAAGTTGCTCGAATCGAAACGTAATATTGTGGAAACGTTGCTAATCGTCGAAATAAACACAATAATAAAAATAATAACAACAACAATTAAAAAAAAAAGAAAAAAAAAAACCACGAAATCTTGGAATCGGATAATATCTTCAGGTCGCGCATGACCCCCAAAATTTGAGAAATTAGCCATAAATTGACCTTTTTTAGAAACTTTTGAATAGTGCCTTAAATTAGTCGGATTATCATGAAACTTCAATTGTGGCAGTAATTAGAAACAAGCTAGAGGGAAATAATACTTTGACGGACGAAAATACCCACAAAAGCAGTGGGTCGCATTAGGACGAAAATTGGCCAAAATTGTGAAAAAAACAAAACACCGTAGAAGCGTTCATGACTTCAGAAAAATAGGTTAAGTAGACTGTTTGATTAACTATTGCTGTGCAGCTCTTTGCATTTCCACATTCAGTAAAAAAAGAAAACGACCCAGAACTCACCATGGAGAGGAGGGGGGGGGATTGTGCAAGGGTATTATTGGGAAGGGTGGCCGCATGTTTAGTTCCATCCACGCCCTTCCCAACCAATCAACGATAGCTGGACGTAGAAAATCATTACTCGTAAAGTCGGAGATTTTAGAGATTTTCTGCCAAAAGCTAGTGCTTTTTTTTAAAGTAAAAAGAAAAAACTAAAAAGCTGAGAATTTACTTGGTGAAGCCGGGGGTGGGGGGGTCAGTATGGCGGTAGCTAAATGCGGCTTAATATTATGAACCATATTTAACAACCTTAATTTCAGGCAATATATTTTTTAATGGAAGGGGCAGAAATGGGGTCCGCGATAAACGAAGTAATGCTTAAAGTGGGCCGTGAGCAACCAAAGTTTAAGAAACACTGGGGTAGAGGGTTCCCTGCTCCCCCGTGAATCTACCCCTGATTTAGAAGAGCGCTAGTCTACTTTTTGTTTTAGGACTACACCACTGGTAAGTATATAGATAATATAAGTATATTCACAGTGTTACATCAAGGTCTTCCATTTTTCAGATCGTTGTCTTATCTCAAACTGACGTAAATCATATAGCTGTGTAAACATACTTGGGATTTTTGGGTCACGAGCAAAAAGACATCGTGCCAAGCTATCTACAATTGGCAAAGTCCTTTAAAATTACTTTTTCTGGTGCTGCGCTACTTGGAAGACCCAGATCTCCTTGACGGTCATCGCTTACCTTCCTCAGTTCAAAGGTTTTCTCCTGTCCATTCTCTTACTCTCATTTTAATGAGACCTTGCTCCATTCCATCCAGCCATCTTTTCTTGGGGCGGCCCAATGTCTCCTCTTCCTTTAATCTCTCCACGAATCGTTGCAAACGAAAAAAAAAATTAGTAGAGTTTCGTTACCTGTCGAATGTTTACGAATTTTACGACGCAAGGACAAGGATCGTGCCGCGCCTGGTCTGTCGAAGGTGATTCTACTCTTACGTCACACGACGGATTATCTGAGACGGAGAGATGAACGTGACCTCAGAGAACACACTGTATCTTAGACCTGAATTTATTGAGAACAGCCCGGTGAGGTCAGGGGCTGTGCTGTGACTGCAGTCATTGGGGCACTACTACCCAATGGTCGACCATTACCGATCCATGCATGAAATATACTGTGTATCGCTGAGGAGAAGATCCCTAGCGAAATTGTCAATCAAAGCAGGTCGATTTTTTTGCGGGGGAGTTAGGAAGGCTACGTGATGGATACAGTGGCGTAATGATACCAATGCAGTTGCATTGGGCCCTTGCCCTTGGGGGGGGGCTTTGGAAGTCGAGGCTCCTTAGATAGCATAATTGTGGGATCCTTGTGTGGGGTGGGGGCCTCTACCAGCGATTGCATTGAGGCCCAAAGTCTATAGCTACGTCACTGGATTCCCCACCCCCGATTGCTCGCTAAATATAACAGCAATAACAAACAGTTATTTCGACACTGGCGTAAGGTTTAAAAACACGACGTTTCGGGAGCCAACTGCTCCCTTTGTCAAGTGAAGGCAGAATAATAGCAATGGTAGGTTTTGTACGAACCTGATAAACAAAGGTCCCCGGATCCTACCCTTGCCCTATTTTGGTTAGTCAACTATTCCAAGTTAAACTCGTCAACTTCTAGGAATCTTCTCCTCAGCGGTGCACAGTACATGAACCACACAGGAGGAGAAATGATGAAATCAAAATGGATACACGAGGGTTTTGAAACATAGCAGCACATCGTCGCAAACAACGCTTGTGGTCGAATCTTCGTCGGGACAACGAACTGAAATAAACAAATTCGAGAAGGATTTTCTCCTTCAATTTGCTGAGCCATTCATATTGACACTTCAGCAACCGCCTTCGCAACCGTCGGAGTTACCAAGTGACACCCAATCAAACTGGAATTTGACTAAAAGCATCGATCACTCCACAGAAGCTGCCACACCTCAAAAGAAAACGAGAACGTAGCGTTCGTCGCTAAACGCTCCATTTAATAGCTGAGGACACGGATCAAACGTTTTCGCTGTGCTTTCCAAGTCGCTGCTCCAGTTCTCGGGAGCACCGCTACATTGTCTGGTTTTCGTCAAAAATTTCTTAATCAAATAACTGTCCTTCGAAAATAAGTTTCGAAAGCAAATTAAATACTCGTGAACTGAATACGTGCCGAGCATTCGTGTAGGCAGAAAGTTCATAAAGGGTGGGATCATGCTCGTATCCAGATGGGGAGGGGGATCTTAGGGACCCCCCACCCCCCAAAAAAAAACTAAATTTTTAATGGGACTTGGCTACGGCCTTGCATGCTGTGATTGTATCTATGCATGCGGTAAAAATTTTTGAACCCCACAAAATTAAATCCTAGCTACGTCCTTGGGGGTTACAGAGCTACAATTCCGTATATTCAGATATATCAATACGAAATTTAATCGCAATGGGGTTGTGACCCCCGTCAACCCCCCTCCCCTGCGTACGCCAGTGGTGCCCAGCATGTACTTCACTATATATATATTAGAGAGAGTTGACAATTCTCCTCACCTTATTTTCTTGTCAAAATATTTTAGACGAGATCTAGGAGAAGTAGAGCAAAAGCTTTCCAAGCCACTCCCCCTAGATAGTTTTAAGGAGAAAAAAGAAGAAAAAAATACTTGTGCTTTATGGCGCAAGGACAGCCAAGATCATGCCGAGCCAAGGCCTATCGCTTCCTTACAAATCCGGACTTACAAAATGAAACCTCTGATAGCGGATCTGTAGCGAAAGAGGCAAGGTCAAATACGTTACGGCTACGATACTTTGGAGCGATCGTAAAAGAACGAGAGACCGATCCAATACAGCGCCAATATATCAATTTTATTCACATTTTTTAATTTTATAACAGGTTTTATCCTGGACATACATTGGGTCGAGCGAGAATCTAAAACGATTGATTACTGACGCCAAGGAGGTATTTTGCAAAGCAACTTGAATTGAAAATGCTTTTTTAATACGCAACGAGGTAGCTGCTCAAATCCGGTATTTCCCCCCACTGCTCAGTCAAGAATGGAGGTTAATCCGACAGCATCATCGTGCATTACGCAAATATGGAAAAATAGAGTAAAAAAATTATCAATGCCACATTAATCAAAATAATGACTCCAATGTTTATATCCCGGATGTTGTGAGATACGGGTTTATTTGTGAGAAATGAAGGCTTCAAAGCGTCTAAGAGACAAATACGGATCATCTTTTATTAGCACGTAATTCCACGTTATATATGTACAATAATCTGTCCCATTAATGGACATTAAAGGGACGGGGGAAAACGTCCTTAAATAGAAAAAAGGACGTTAACCAGAATCTGCGTAAAGCTATGATGCACTGGCCAGCAAAATATCGTCGTTTAATAGAAATGGCGTTAATCAGAACAACGTTATTACGAAATTGCCGTGTATATTACGTATTACTCTCAGTGCTGGATTATCGCATGGGCTTTAGAGGCTGCAGCCCAGGGGACTCCGCCAGTTAGAGGGCCTCCAGAGATTAGTGATTTTTTTTTTTGATGAATACTACGTGTTGTCTGGTAGCGACCTTCTAGACACGATTATTATTACCAAATCACGCAGAACGAATATTTGAATTTTGTTTTTAATTTCCTAAAAATAAATTTAATTTTACTTTAACGTTGTTACAACTGATTTGCTTATCGTCACTTTCAGAAGCTCGCACAGCTTCCCCTCCTTTTGAACTAGTTTACTGGGGGGTCTCTGATATAGCCCCAGTGACCTCGAAAACTTTAACCCGCCACCGACTACTCTTCACACCAATGGCTGCAACTTTTTGTACACGCTATTTGTACAATGTTTCCAAGTGCTTTTCCTTACATTAAGTTTAAAAAATGTATCATATTTTATTATATATCCTTGAATTACAAATTGCACAGAATTAAAAATAATTCAGACAAAAAATTACTACCAAATTTGTAATACAATGAAAGGGGGAAAAATCTTATTTCAGGGGCTCTCTCTAATTTTACAACCCCAGTGCTTTTATTTGTTCCCCCCCACCACCAAAAGCCTAATGTTTCGTGATTGGATCGTTCTGGACAACAATTCCATATACAACTTACTTCGTTACATGCTCAATGTTCCCTTTAGAATTATTTATCATTTTCTCTGTCTATATATATATATAAAATCTTCGTCATTCCGGTATTCTTACTCGTAAGAGGCTTTGAAAAGATTAAGCTGGCAGGGCAATCAAGAGCACCTGAAGGTCGAAACCCAACCGAGAGTGAACTAATGATGGATCACACACTTTCCATTGTAGTATTGCGTGCATAGTTCAACTGGCACTTTTTTTTCTTTTTTTTTTTTTAAAGGGAGGGAGCCCCTTTGTGCCATCCACCCCTCCGGGGTGCCTTATGGGGAAGAGTATTTTATATAATTCCGATAAAACCCTCTCATACTTTCTATTCTTCAATTGCGGGAAACTGGGTATAAAAGTATGTATACATATGTATTCCAATATGTATACTTTAATATAGTAATAATTACTTTTGTTTGTTTGTTTGTTTGGATGTTTTATGGCGCAAGAGCATCTGGGCTATACTGCGCCAAAATTACTTTTGTAGTATAGTGTTAACATTTGTAGTGTAACGTTAATTTTTGTAGTATAGCGTTAACATTTGTAGTGTAATGTTAACTTTTGTAGTATAGTGTTAACATTATAGTATAATTTTACAGTGTAATGTTAACATAGTATAATTTTATAGTGTAATGTTAATATTATAGTATAATATTTGTAGTATGTTAACATTTGCAGAATGATTTTGTAGTATGTTAACATTTGCAGAATGATTTTGTAGTATGTTAACATTTGCAGAATGATTTTGTAGTATAATGTAAACACTTGTAATATAATTTAGCATTTAATTAAATAAACTAACAATTAATGTTAACATTTGCAGTGTAATTACATTTATAGTGTCATGTGACAACCTGTACTTAGAAATTTGCCCGTGTTTTACGGCGTTGGGATAGTTAAGGCCATGCCGCGTCGGGACCAATAATTTCTCGAGGAATCCGAATCTCTGTTATCCGGAGAACCAAAGACCGGACTACGGTGGGTAGGAGCACGGTGCCATTGGAATTAAACCCGGGTTAACAACAGGAAAGACAAACGCGTTACCTTTTCGTAACCATAGGCACACCTATATTTAAAAGTGGAAGCACCAGGCATGTGATTTTGAAAAGGGCCCCTGACGACGACTCATAATTACATGCTAATGCTGATTGAATTCGAATCCTTTGCATGTTTCAGGCGTAACAAATTGTAATATGCATTTTGTTAATTTGGTATATTTCCATGGTCACTTTCATGTTCAAAACATTATTCTGTAATTGCGAATGAACGAAAGTGCGCACACACACCACTTATAAAACAATAAGACCTCCAGTTTTATATATATATATATATAAATCATGGACATTGATAGCTAAAAACGAAGAATCGTTGAAAGTATAAGACAAAAGTTCTTCTCAAAATGGCATGGAAGTATGCAGGGGGGAATTGGGGAAAGGTGGCCGCCGAAGGTGGCGCTGTAATCCCAGTTCTTCTCAGAATATACGGGTCGGTTAATGAAACAAGCGAATGGAAAACTGGAAAAAAAAAAGAAACATATCATCGATGTACAGGCCTGGAACTCGTGATAGAAATGATGAAAAGAAGACTTGGCTGGCTCGGGCAAATAGAAAGAATGGAAGAAAATTTACGAGTGCTAACCCAAAAAGAAGACTTGGTAAGAATGGGTGAACGAAAGGTTTAGATAATGGAGAATGGATAACAAGGAGGCCTAGGTCTTTTATGGTCTATAGCGCCAGAACAATATACACACACACACAGTTTCGAGATAAGAAAACCATGTGTTAATCAAAATAATCACATATCGAGATGAAAAAATGAAAGTGTAGTATAAAATTCGTTTCAACGACGAAGTCAAAGGACTCTCCTTGGAATGAAATTTTATTCTTTTTTCATTTCCTTTAGATTTATTTCAATATATCTAATCTTTCAATATAATATTCGTAATTTATTTTCTGTTCTTTAATTTTTTATTTTTTTTCACTTCATTTGACATAATGCGAGTTGGTTTCTTTTTAAATTGCTCGTGGAGGCATGTCATCATCATAAGTCATGACAGATCATTTACCATGAGGTGACGACCAGACGAGACAGGCTTCTTTTCTTTTATTTTTGTTTTCTCTCTTTTTTTTTTAACGTCTGAATGCTCACACCAAACAGAAAAAAAAGCTTGACATGGGAACAAATAAACATCACCAAATATCAAGACCTTTATATAAGTTATGTGGACAGCCCGCGTAACAAAATTTTATCTTTCAAGACAAGACCAATCGTTTGATGGATTATTTAGGGGGCGGTGGAGGTAATCAAAACAAAATGCGCCCATGATACGCGTAATTGAGCTGAATTCCAATTTATTTCATAGAGTTACAATACCATTCACAATAAATTTCTTTACATTTCTCCTTGGAGAGAGAGAGAAAACAGTAGCTCTACATGGGTAACTTGTAACAATACATGTTATTTACAGTAACTTACAATAATACGCGCTATTTACAGTAACTTACAATAATACGTGCTATTTACGGTAAAACCTCAGATTATCGAACGTCTCTAGCA
Organism: Dysdera silvatica; assembly: GCA_006491805.2. Lineage (NCBI taxonomy): Eukaryota > Metazoa > Arthropoda > Arachnida > Araneae > Dysderidae > Dysdera > Dysdera silvatica. Next base: position 153,578,626 of record QLNU02015003.1, read on the forward strand.
CAGGCGCCGTTAGCGGGGGGAAACCCATTCCCTCCCAATGTTGGCATTAGGGTTCCATATCTCCCTTCAATTTCAAACAAAATGCCTTTTAAGGCTTATTGTCCCCCCTCCATTATTTTCATGGCATTGACGCCCCTATCCACTATTTGTGAGGGTTAGGGTACAACGAGCAATGAGACTAGAAATTTAAAAAAAAGGTGTCCGTTATAGAGGAGTGTCCACTATTCAAGAGTGTTTGAGATATTTTACTGTAGATTAACCACTGATTACTTGATGAATAATATAATACACAATAGGCACAGTGCCCATTGTGTATTATATTATTCATCGAGTGTTTAGTACAGTGGGTCGATCTACTATTACACTGATTACTTGACACACCCGGTATAGCGGCTTTATCCCCCACCCCCCAAATGGAAATAGTTTTTGCAGAAACTCTCATGTTTTGTTGAATAACTTTCACGCATATATGGCATTACGTAATGTCAGGGGCGGACCTAGGATAGTTTCCGGTGGGAATTGAGCCAATAAATTACATCGGTCGCCACAAACATCCTCTATCAAAGCGTTATTACATTTCATTCAGTAAAAATTTTGCTTGTTGTGTGTGTGTGGGGGGGGAGACGCCTCCTATTACCTCGATTAAGCAGTGACCAATTTCGTAGAATTATTCCATAACGCTGACGAAAATTAAAGAAAACGGGGAGAGTAGCAATTTAGAAATCTTAGGAGGTCAAATAGCTTTTACAAATATCATGTGATGAGACGTTAAAGAGAAAATTGCAACTTAATTTTCAATGGGGGGGGGAGGAATACCCCCCTCTTCCTACACCACTAGGAGAATGCTCTCTGCAATTGAACCTCAATTCTGACTTTTAAACCTCAATTACCGTACAAAAGATCATTAGGTTGCATACAATCGTTTAACGCAATAGTAAATATATATAATGTGCATATAAGTTAGTATAAAGCATTTTGCAAACGATAACGGGTATCTAATAGACAGGTGTCAAAAATTGCAAAGGTTACATCGGCTGTAGGTCAAGGCATGCACGGTTGCCATCTCACCTACTTAGGACTGTAGAGAGCACAGATACACGCACAAAAGCCTTGAGCTCCGATACACGTCAGTATTGCACAGCCGTAACTTAACGAAGTTTCACGAAGAACGCGTCTGAGATCTTGCATGCGCCCCGCCCTTCACACACTAAATACACATACAAAAATCGAAGTCCTATTCCTCAACATTAAGATTCTTTTTGTACTCGCTACCATGAGCCGACTGGGCCTCCGGGCCGATGCGCCCTTTAGGAGGGCCTAGTCCGGCCCTTGTCACGACACGATCCACGGAACATGGGGATGGGGGCGGAATCTTTGGACGTTTAAATCTACCCCTTGAATACTATATTCCAGTATAAAACACGCAGTGAGATCTGTCAATGAAGGTACGGTAGGGAATGGAAAAAATATCATTATGTGCAAAATGGAACCAAATATGCTTTGTATTGGAGGTTCTTTAATTTGGGTGCGACATTATCTTCAACAGGAAAGTTCAAGACCATCTATATATCTTTAACATACGATATCTATATTATAACGATATATCATACGAGATCTATATCTTTAAAAATTCATGAAACATATGAAGGTATTCCATGAATCCACGAAGCTTTTCAAAGTGTGTAATGATACCTCGAAATGTTCCTAACTATTTATAGTAGACACTAAAGGTGTGCCTAATCGCTCATTGATCGAACCAATGAACGACTTTACCCATCAATCATAAATGAACCGATTCGTTCAGTAATTTGGCACACCGAACGCAGACATCATTTAATCCGCCCTCTCCTTGCTTCAATTTTCTCATCGTAGTTTTTTAAAATGGTAACCATCAACGTAAACTTGATTTAATTTAACGACGGCACTGCTAAAATGATATTGAGACGACGACAAATTACCACAGTTGAATACTATATTTAAACGTCTACAGCTGTTTCAATAGCTCTAAGTTATTTTCATTAGAACGACAACTGATACAACACAACGCGCCATGCCAACGAGCATACAAACAGCGGTTACAGTTATAGGTGCATGCATGGTATAAAAGAAATTAGACCGTTATCGGAAACGTCTCTGGTAATATAACAGCTAATTTGAATGGGATGGAATAAGCAGGGAGTCAGTAGAAGCAATGGACCTGGAACTATTGTTCGAAATGGGAAAAAGGTTCTTTAAAAACGAAAAAAATTAATCAGATGCTATCTAATTCCTCCAGAAAATGGGGCACAAACACTTATTATATATATTTATACATTACAATAAATGTAAAATTGCAGTTTATTTCAAATTATTAAGGGGCATATAACTCTATAAAGGATCATACTTCATTGGGATGAGTCAAGAGCCAAACCACATTATTTCATATTACCCCTGAGGGGAAAAAATTAATAAGACAAGAAGGAAAATTATTTTTAAAAAATAAAAAGAGCAACTTTTTATTCGGCGAAGATCTATTTGATAAATCCCTATTAATTTTAAAATCCAAAGTTGTTGCTCAATTTAACACCTCAATTAATAAACGAGAAGTGAGCGAAGAGAAAAACCACATTAATGCGGAGGGGACGGGGTTGCTTAAAATTTACAAAAACTTGAACATTCCGGGTCGTTCATTTGTTTTTTAACATTAATAGCAAACATTAAAGTTTTAAAGGTGCAAAATTCCTTGGGAGCGGATACTACGTCACCATCACGTGACATCCGGTTTCAGATTTCCACTGAAACAACGGTGTCACAGGCCGGCTAAAACCTGAAGATATAAGTGGAGGTGAAACCAGTTTCCTCCTACGGGAGGAACCTGGGTTTTGCGGACAATAGGGGAACTATTGGAGACGAAAAGTTGAGGGTTTTCTAGGTTCCAGACACGCGGGTGGCGCACTATTGTATTTCCCAACCCCCATTTCAGGACCTCAGGACTTCTACCCCTGTCCTGTGCACACACACAGAACCAGGTGTTCTTACCAACAGGCCCGGCTCCCCCCCACTCCAATGTATATAGCATGCGGGCCTAGTGAAAAATAAATCAGTTTTACAGCAACTATCGCCAATTAGCACAACATACTAACTAAATCGATGGTCGAATTGTTATAGCACGAGCACAGCGATGGCCACTTTGCGCCAAACCAGGCCGATATATTTAGTCAAAAAATCAACGTTTAAGAAGCATGGATTGATTACGAGAATCACGCGATGAGAGACAAATATAATTAAACGACAATAATTTCAGAAATTTTGATCAGGGTATATAACTCACAGACGGCGAATGTCCTGCTGCACCAAGCGCTGATAATAGCGATTATTACAATATCAACGATATGGTACACAAGTATGTAAATGCAAAAATTGAGCTTCTGGGGAAAACACAGTTTAAAGACCTGTCGATCAAAATCCACGAATTTTACGGTGTTTTTAAGCGTGATACAACTCTATGGCGCCATGATATATTTAACGTAACTTTGCATATATATATATCTCCATATAGTATCTATGACTATCCTTGTTATATGCCGCGAATAAGCCTTGTTATATGTCGTATCACGGACAGCAATGTAAATCTGGTAGGGTTCCGATTTCTCTAAATCCGAGTTAATGATAATAAGTGCAATTGGATGTTTCGATTATTATTTTTAATCGGCACTGGCTCAATGTTTTTGGAGAAAATGCTCACGTTTGTCTTTTTAATTTATTCCAAAGCAGTTCCAAAGAACGGTTAGCCTAATACGAGGGCGAATCAGAAAGTCTTTGCCCCTATTTTTTATTAGCCAAAATAAGGTACATACAGGTAATTACAAATATACGTACCTTACACTATTTTTCCACATAGTCCCCACACCGGTTCAGACATTTGTCCCATCGCAGCACTAAATTTGAGATGCCCCTGTGGTAGAATTCGTCCGGCTGACTGTGGAACCACCGTCGGACTGCTGTCTTGGCTTCATCGTTGCACGTGAATCGCTGTCCTGCCAGGAACTTCTTCAGCGGACCGAAAACGTGGAAATCACTAGGGGGCGAGGTCCGGACTGTATGCAATCAGAACCGCCGACAAGCTCCGGTCATTTCACTGGGAGAGTCTGGACCACCCACCATACAGTCCGGACCTCGCCCCTAGTGATTTCCACGTTTTCGGTCCGCTGAAGAAGTTCCTGGCAGGACAGCGATTCACGTGCAACGATGAAGCCAAGACAGCAGTCCGGGACGAATTCTACCACAGGGGCATCTTAAATTTAGTGCTGCGATGGGACAAATGTCTGAATCGGTGTGCGGACTATGTGGAAAAATAGTGTAAGGTACGTAGAATAGTACGTATATTTGTAATTACCTGTATGTACCTTATTTTGGTTAATAAAAAATAGGGGCAAAGACTTTCTGATTCGCCCTCGTACCTTAATTTAACGCACACATATTTTCGGACGTTTTGCACTGTCAACATAACAGTTTAAATGTATGTAATTAAACGTGTTTTTGTATAGTAATGCTGCAGTTTCTTTACACTAAAAGCTGAATTCTGGATCATCCAAAACTTCTTACGCGAAATCGGAGCTGTCCCCACTAATTTCGGACAACAGGGTTCTACTGCTGCCCTTAATAATTTAACACACAAAATGAAAAGAGAAAAAGCCCACAAAACACTGGGGTACGCAGGTGCTGATGGAGTGGTTGTAATCCCCCATTGCAATGAAACTTTGTGCATTAACATAGAAATATGTGATCCGTAGTTTTCAAGTAAACCCCTCGACCTTACAGAGTAAACTCTTTCTGCGTATCGCCATGTCACAAAATTATATTTCTATGTAAGACTAACGTTCTACTACCAGAGACGTTTCCTATAAGCCACGGTCTAATTTCTTATATACAAGGCCGGCCTTATTGGGGGGGGGGGCGGGGGAGTTTTCACCCCCATCGGAAAAATCAAGCTCCAGGTTGGGAAAATCCTGTTAAACTTGGAAAAAAAATGGGATGAACAATTAATTGGGTAGTTAGAAATTCATGCAATTTCAATTGCCACTTTGACAAAAATTTAGGTTTTCTCGGGTGAAAAAGTGGAATCATTCTTTATTAACTCTTCACCCTTAAACGATTGGACAGTAAATGCTATCTTTAAATATATATATGCAGTAAAACCTCCCTGAGGCGACCACCGTCGGTTCCGCGAAAAGGCGGTTGCTCAGCGAGGTGGTCTCTGAATGGAAGTAAATTTAATCATTGGGTCTATGGGGGAGGGGATAAAATCCATTTCTAGAAAAAATGATTACGGGAGGTTTAATATTAATATATGTATCTTTTTTTTTTAAAGCTTTTGGGTAGTTGGGATATTTTGTGCTTCTCCCCCCCCTCCCTCCAATGGTGGTATGCTTGGGTCGCCCCTGCTTATATACCATGAATTTTACAGATAATTAACCGCAGCACATGGGGGGGGGGGAGATAGGAAGCAAATAAATAGCACTAGCACTTAAAGGCATCAGTCAAAGAAAAATAAGCCGTCAAACAAGAGCAGAACGATTAGATAGAAATCAAGATCTTAAGGTCTAAGAACGTGTAACGAATTACCCAAGTCCTGGCACATGCGCAAATGCACACTTTTTGGAGGCGCAAACTATAGTTCAGAGTCAACGATTTTTTGGGATGGGGGATGGAGTTTATCACGTTAAAAGCCCCCTTTTTTCCCCCCTCTGCACTTCCTACCCGAAGTTTACAGAAAAATGAGAACGGCGCAATGCAGGAACTTTTTTCTTAATCCTCTTTGGAACTAAATATAGAAAAGGCCATGCACATAGTTTTCAAGTCAGTTTACTTGGAGGGTGAATCGAAATATTTTACGAAACCTACGAGATATTTATTTTTCTAAGTATTTTGGGGGATTTTCTCACGTGATGCTACTACTTTTTCACAAACGGAATTTTATAAATTCTACAACAAAATTTAAAAAACATTTTGTTTGTTTGTTTGGATTTTTTATGGCGCAAGAGCATCTGGGCTATACTGCGCCACGAAAAAAAACAAAAACCAGTCATTTTAAAGAGCTTAATAATAAATAATGAAACACCTCATTATACACTCTGTTCTAGGAAATGGGTATTCGAATCCCCGTTATCGGTGGCGTCAAAAAGAAGGGGTTGGAAGTACTCAAGCCCCTTCTTTAACGTTGAATCACACGATCTTGAGCTGCACATATGGTCAAAACTAATCGAACACCCCCCCGCAATAATCTGAAATAAATTGCGATTTTACATATAGGTCATTCCATGTCACGTGAACCAAAATTTTATCGCTTTTGAACCTCACCCTCTTGGATTTTTTTCAAATTTGGCTCATTAGATGTACTAGCAGAGATAGTGATTTGTTTGTTTGTTTTTTGGTTTTACGGCTCAAAGACTACAGTGGTCATGCTGCGCCGGGACCTACAGTTTTCCGAGGAATCCGAACCTCTTAAGGCCTGGGGAACCAAACCCCGGACTACAGTGAGCAGTGCGATCTTTTATGAGATCTCTGAGTAAGCGTTCTTTTTGCACTGCTGGGAGTCGAACCCGGATTAGCCGCGCAATAGGAGAACGCGTTACCACACTGCGCCACCGCAGGGCACAGAGATAGTGAAAACTCTAAATTTTTAGATTTTCAACTGCGTATTTTTTAAACTACAGGCCTCTGAAATCTGGAAAAAAAAAAGCACGATTTTCTGTTTACGTGCAGTTACAAAAACTATTACTAATCAAGCTAGAAATGAGATAGATGAAATAAAAATAATGTTGTAGATTATAAGCTTTCATATGATATCCAACATGAGTAGTTTTAGGTAGCTTGGGATTTCAAGGTCGTGCCATATACTCTTTGACCTTGAATTTCTCAAAAAGAAGTATTTTTAAAATTTTGAAAAAATTCGAACATAAACTTCCCACTCAACATCATTTCTGGAAAGTTTCATCTTGGGACAGGAATGGGAACAGATTTTATTTTTTTTTAAAAAAAGTTATTCCAAGGAAAACCATCTGCAAAAATGGGAATTTTTTATTTTAATCCACAATTATTAATTCTGTTGGGAAATAACCACTATCATTATTATAAGTTAAGAACAGTGTTATTATACAATCAGAGGTGTAGCCAGTGGTTGGTTTTGGGTGTTGTAACACCACATCGCAATGAAATTTTGTATATTTAACATAGGAATATGTGAGTTGTAGCTCTGTAACCCCTCCCATTAAGCTTATAACCCCCTTATGAACTTTCTGCCTACGCCACTATATATGCAACCATGCTAGAATAGTTTAAATTAGTTCACCCAGTAAAAAGAGGTGGAAGAACAGTGTTCAAGAAACCATAGAAATTCTCCTTTAAGACTATAAACAGATGGCAATGATTTGTAAGCAAGAGACGCCGAGTTATTACCCAGGTGCAATTCTGAGTATTTTATGTTGAAGCCTTATAAATTGTTGCATGTAAAGTGACAATTCAACAGCTAGCATTCAGTTTTGCCTTAATTCTCACAGAGTGGATGTACACTGCACGGTCTGCATTAAATTGTTTACATCATTATTCTCTATGTGTGTAATTGTCAGTTTCCACCATGGCTGAAAATGTAAGTAGGTCTATAATTACCACACTTTTTTGTTGTAACCTTTTTAACAAGGAAGGGCACAAAAATATTTAAAAAAAAAATCTAAGGCCTGTTGCAAAATGGATGTGTGATTTATGGGACATCTTTGAAAAGGATATGAAAATATGTAATAGCTGTAGGAAATAAATGAATCTGGAAAAAATTAAAACAGAAGACAGCTCAGTAACGATTAGCATGCCAGGCCCTAATAATGCAGATAAAGACTTTGAAAACATAGATGTTAGTTTAGATTACCTTAATAAGTCTCTTAGCATCCTTGAAGTGTCACTTATTGTTAAGAAAAGATTACATACACCATCATACCGTGAGAAAAAAATTACATAAAATAAAAAGATGTTTAACAGACAAAGTATTGACAAGAACAAGTAAGGATGTACATGATATTGGGGAAAATAATTCAGATTGTGAAATGCTTAATCAGCTAATAGAAAAGTTTAAAGGAAGAAATCTAAGTGTCAGTGAAAATTTCAAATTTAAAAATTCTGACTCGGGTGGAACCCAGATGTCTCGCTGGCCGCACTTATTACCTTTGTACCGAAGAAATGGACTTGGAAACCACAGCTCTTAAGAGTTGCCTTGTATGGGATCAAGTTAATGTTTATTTGAGGGTGTAATTTTTTTTTAAGATACACTTACCTTGGCCTCATTTATCCCCCCCCCCCCTCAACTGAATAAGTCTTTTCGTCTATTTTAGCATGATAATATGATAGCACCGTTTCTTACTTTTAAAAATAGTTGTTCTTGCCAAAGTAATTGATAAGTGTGGACTAAAATTAAAAATTTCCATTTATGCAGATGGTCTTTCCTTGGCATAGTTTTTTTTTTAAATGACCAAAATATGACTCCATTCCCGCCCCAAGATGAAACTTCTCAGAAATGATGCTAAGATAGGCAAGTTTATGTATGATTTTTTCATAATTTTAAAAATAGCACTTTTTGAGAAATTCAAGGTCAAAGAGTTCATGGCACGAACTTGAAATCCCAAACTGCCCAAAACTAGTCATGTTGGAGAGAGAAAGATGTCGTATGAAAGCCTATAAAATAATCTGTAACAAGGTTTTTAATTCATCCAGCCATTTCATTTCTAGCTTGAGTAATGGCAGTTTTTGTAACCGCACGTAAACAGAAAATCGTGCTTTTTCCGGAGTTCAGAGGCCTATAACTTAAAAAATACTGCAGTTCAAAATCTGAAAATTTAGATTTTTCACTATCTCTGGGTGTACATCTAATGAGCCAAGTTTGAAAAAAAATCCAAGGGGTAAAGTTTTTCCATTGGATCACTTGACAAGGAATGGATGATCCATATACTGTAACGTATAAACGTACATAAAATGTGCTTTGCCCCAATAATTTTGAGAACTCTACGTTGTTGGCTCTACTCACAACGAGAATAATAGAATTATGTATTCTATCATTTAATTTTATATTATTCGAATCTATTATTCGGAAACCCATGTTAACCGACGCTCATTTTCGTAGTGATGCTTTTCTTAGGCTGCGGGGGGGCGCCCCTTCTCCAATGCTGTTAAAGTTTTCAAATAGAGACGTGAATAAAAGATAACTCAAATTACGTCAAATAAAATTGCATTTCAAACCTTTGGGAATTATTATTTTCTTTTTTTTTTCTGAAATTTTGAATCTTAAGGCAAAATCAAGGAACCGCTTTTAAGATGGCAACACCCCTTTCTTGTTAAATGCGTAATTATTATAAAAATATGTAACTGATGCCAGACCTCTGAATTATTAATTATTCATTTATCTGAATATCTTTTATATTTGAATTATTAATTACTGCATTTTTCCATTATCTAGAAAATATCAATTTACTGGCACAGACTTTGTCCCAATTGATTCAGATGAAAGAACTTCTATTCTTATATTTATTAATTACATAAATACTTAATATTTCATAGAATATTTCATATACAGCATTTTCTGCTTTGCACATCATTTAAAATACTTTTTTATTTATTTATTTTACTGTAATTAAAAATTGAACGTACGTAGTATAACAATTAAGAATGATAATTATTGATTATCGCAATATTGTAATTTGATGAATGATTATCCTAATAATTAATACAAAATTATTGTATTAATTATTAGATTATTGAATTACCATTGTATTTAATTGAACGTACAATATCACGTACAAGGGCTGTCAAGTAAATAGTATATCAAGTTCAGAAATCAGAATATGCTTTTCCAGCCACCCATTTTCGCAACTGAGAAGAAACGAATTGAAGAAAATAACGTAAGCATCACGGGGGGGCTACCTAGCTACCCAGTAATATGGTGATAGCTTATTTGAACTCCATCTGGGGAACGGCACATGGACCCCCCAGCTCTGTTTAAAGGAGCTTCATAAGCGCTTGTCATTATATAATACATATTACCATAAGGTAAAAAAAAAAAGGTCTCTAATTGTATAGGGGTTAGGGACCAGCTGCACACTGTGCATCTGTTTAATTCTAGACGCATCTCGCTTCCTCCCTAAAAAGGTAAACTCTGTTTAACTTCAACTGATAGGTAGGTCACCGCATCTGCACGAAATATTTATTTATTTAGTCGAACGACTATTTAACCAGGCCACAAGATCCCATAAAAAAAAAAAATCATTAAATGGAAACATGTTGCAATTTATAAATAAAGTTTACTGCTCGAAAGAAAGTTCGTTAAATAAAAACATTCGGTTGCATTCATTATTTTTTTTTGTTTATTCATAAATATCTCCCACGCAAAGTACATACGCGGACACTGCTTGTAAATGAAACAAAATGCATATACACTGTGTCCGTAAAGTCATGGTGCACTTTTGACCGGTCACAGGAAATCAACGAAACAAGATAGATACGTGAACTCTTCACCAAATAACAGACAAACTCTCCAAGTTTCTGTACTCTGATGTGCAAGCGTGTGCGCACACAGGTGATGACGCAACACCACGAACTGCGCGGCAGTGGATCAGCCCACGCCAGTCGAGATGTGGACGTTACAGAGGAAAATTCAGTGTGTTCTGTGGCTTGCTAAATTCGAATCCGTGACCAAAGTGCAACGTGAATATTGTCGCATGTACAACGAAGCGCCACCACAAAGGAATACCATTAATCGGTGGGATTAGCAGTTGAAGGATACTGACCGTTTGTTGAACAAACCCCGTTCGAACAGCACTAAATAGGTATAAAATAAAACTTGGAGAGTTTTCCTTTTATTTGGTGAAGATTTCACATTTCTATCTTGTTTCGTTGATTTCCTGTGACCGGTCAAAAGTGCACCATGACTTCACGGACACACTGTATAAACACTCCCTACGGCAAATCTTCTGAATGCAGTTCTGAACTGTTCAATTCGGGCACGTACGAATAACGGTCGCCTTTGAAAACAAATTTTTCAAACGTACAAATAATACAGAATCAAGTACCACTAATACCGTTCTTAATTAGCAACTATTACCCCCCATCCTCCTCCTATCCCCTGGGGTTCTAGAGAAAAAATTCTGCTAAACATACATAATTTTCATTTATTAATAACTTTTTCTATAAAAAAAAAATCTAAACTCACCGAATCTTTAAGCGAACCATTACATTGTTTAACGTCCTTTGAATGTCCTCAATTGGTCATTTTAAAACAAGTTCGTGGTAATCATCACCCCTACCTGACTCACCTGGAAGGGGAAGAATAGAATCGGCCAAAGACCATCCACTTAATTTTAGTCAGCTCCAACAGCCATTGTACACCTGGTACTGAAAAAAACGGAAAGTGTGCGGGGGGGGGGCTGAAAGGCATGGGTGATACATCTCTGCATGAGTAATTATTCTACAATCCCGCGGTCAACGACAGGGTGACAAAGTTTCCAATCTGGGGTGTGCCAACCACCCCCCCCCTCTAGCAGGACCACCTCTGGTAGGTGCCTATTTGTCCATTATTTGGTGTGATGTGCCCCGCCGTGTCAGTTTTTGCCCTCTCCGTCCATGGAGGTCTTCACGCTCACTTAGTAGAGTATTTTACATGGTAGGTTTAAGTTAGTAGAGCGGTCAAACTACCAGGGTTTAAATTAGTCATCCTCCCCACGGTTACGCGCATTGGAAATGAATACTGCCTTAGGCCTCTTTTCTGACAGGAGGGTTCTGGGAATACAGCGCTGCCCCTTCGGCGGCCACCTTTCCCATTACCCTTCTTGCGAAAGAACACACACACTGACAGGAGGGTTTATATTGAGTCCCTAGTTTTCTGTGTTTATGGGGAGTTGGGGGGGGCACCTACACATTGTATATGTTTTATGTGGTTTGGTGGAATGTTGCGTACATGTCAAGGCGGTTCCAAACCGGTAGGGGAAAGAAGAGGCACTTATGTACAACATTCGACTTCCCGCGTGTAAGCCCCAGAGACAATCAAATTTTAAGTCCCCCCCCAACTTCACCTAAATTAATTGATGGCGATATTTGTAGCAATAATATAGATTAATTATTACAAGTACATTATATAAATGATATTTTTTTTTAACTTTACTTCTTTTTTAGCTTGATTTGAACATTCAAGCTTCAATATCACTCACTATAGCTACATACATATTAGGATACCATTTGTTCATCTTTAACTGAAACACCCGCCATCAGACTGAACTTTTTTTCTATAAACATTTAATGCTGTAAATTCATTATATGCAGTACGTTAAAGTGACCTATGCTACTATCGAATTATTATTATTACTAACTACTATAATTATTATTACTATAATAATTATTATTATTACTACTATAATTATTATTACTATAATAATTATTAGTATTACTATAATAATTATTATTACTAAGGTTTCAAGAAATAATATAATCAGATCAAAACTTATAGATTTTTAGTTATTTTTATGCATTTTAAAACGGGAATTATGCGTTTTATATTACTAAATGGACATTTTTATTGGATATTTACTTTAATAATTCTAATTTGCTTAAATCGAGGCAATACCAATACATGTTTTCAGTACAATTATTATTCATGTAGAGCAGGGCTATCCAGCATACGGCCCGCCACACAACTCTTTGGAATGAAAAAAATAAATAATAAAAATTTTAGATTTTTTTTCAGAAATCGGTAAAAACCACATAGGTGACCTCTTCCCATATCCTAAGTGGACAAATAAATAACTGGAAGAAATTATGAAAAGAGGTTTTTGTAATTATTATTATTCTTTTTTTTTTTTTTACGAAACTCGCTGAAGCTATTTGCCCGCGAGATTCATGAAAATTTGTAAGTGGCCCGCTGCCAAAAAAAGTTGGACAACACTGATGTAGAGGATATTTTATCACGTAGGATAATATGTACTACAATTACCGATAGCATGTACTTGAAATTCAAGAACTGTTCTACCGAATGTAAGACACCTGGTAACCTTAGAATGGAGTGTAATAGAATTAATTGAAAATTATAATAAAGGAAATTCAGACAAAACGAGTGGATTTTACATTTAAATAAACGCATGTTTAAAAAATTTTACATTTAAATTCCGAAAGTTTTAATTTTTAAGCAAGCCTCAAAATTACATTGCCTCTGGGGCCTCACAGGGTCAGTCGAATCTTGTATGCGACTACAGCACACATTCATTATAAAATACACTATTGTTGTTGCTCAATATAATAATAATAATTATAGGAAGTGAATTATTCTGGTCGTTTAAGTGGTAAAAATTCACAAAATCGCTACGAAGCCGTTGACCCCATGCTTTTTAGATCAACAACCGCGTTTCTACTTCAGCATTTTATTACGTGTAAGGTAAAAAAATTACATATTACACAACGATGAATGTAATAAAAAAAATAGTGCCATTTAGTCATTGAAATGAAATCCAATGTAATTTAATGTTGAATCCGAGAAGGGATGTAATGACATATTCATAACATTTCTCATTTACAGATTGTAAAAGCTGTCTGACCACACAATCAATAAAACAATCTTGCTAAAAGACCACGTTTGTCATAGTTAACGATGTTGAGCAATTTTGCTTAAATGGCTTTAGCCATTATTACTATTGTTAAATAAATAAAAATAAAGTAAATTATCTTTAGTGAAGATGAGAATTTTTTTTTTTTTTAACTTTACATTTTACGATTTCATTGCTTGTATTTTAACGCTACAAAACTACGATGTGTAAAACTGCGTTATACATAAAGGGGCCAGATGTCGCATTTTGGGCGAATGTGTTCCACTGTCCCCCATGGGACACATAATTGTCCCGCTTTGAAAGGTAATCCGTTTGCCCAGCAAAACAATTAACTAAAAAGGGTTCAAACTCTTACACATTTTCCATAAATCATCAGCATATTATCAAAATATACATTGTCACTGTCAGGAAGTAATGCAGCAATTAAATGTGTTTTTTCTGCAATAAACAGCACGTAGGCAGCCGGGAAAACCCAACGAAGAATCGGCGTTTTGAAGTCGATATTAATCGCAAAAATTAATTTTAAGTTGTCGAATTTTATTTATGCAATGTTACGGTCTTCTTCAATACTTTTAAAGCAAACAAGTTTGAATACCAAGAACGAAGTATAAAAATGAATATACACATGCTAATATTGAGTATTTGAATGCAAAATGAATATTTATTTGGAACGAACTGCCTATTGTGCAGTCAATTCACAATAATCTCCTCCACTCACTGTCCCGCTTTCGGACAAAATGTATGTGGTCCCGTAAGTATACAGGGCAACTAAACGGGACCTCAGAACCATAAAACATATGCATATATATATATAGCTCACTGAAAATAAAACTAAGGTCTGGTGATCTGAACGGCCAGGGAATCAGGGCCATTACTCATAACCACTGAAACATTTGACGAGTTGAACCACGTACTGATGATATCACTGATTTATTTAGTTTTATTTACGTCCCTGGACTGTTCAATGGGTCATTTGAGATGGGACGAACGTTCCAAACGACCTTCGAACCATATAATAGATTAAATAGCTGAACGTTTACCTGGAGTTGCGCATAGCCCAATGTGCGCAAAGACGTGAACTTAGCAACTCTAAAGCGCGTTAGTTTTTTAAAGTTTTCATAATCATGATAACATTAACGTTAGACAAAAATTAAATATACACACAGAATAATTGTGCTAAAATTTCCAAAACCCAATATAAGGGGAAAAAAAACACTAACTTGTTTCTTTGTGAGTTTCGCGGCATAAAGATGGCAAGATCCATGCTGCATCGGAACTTTTAGTTTTCCGAGGAATTCGAACCTCTAATATAGCTTAGGGTGCGTGCGTACAGACATGCAACAGAACATCATAACAGACCATCATCGCGTAACATCTCATGTTACGCGGTGCTGTTACAAGACGAACATCACTGCGTATCATCAACGTGTCCCATCAGTTCATCCCGATATCCAGCCTACACTGACAAAACGCTGTTGTTCGTAAACCGGCCTAAATACACAAACATTGGGGTGCAACGTAGCCCAGTAATATTCCTTTGATGCGACGGAGAAAAATCGACAACTGGTGGGACGAGAGAATGTTACGAAGTGCGATCCAGACTTGATACGCCAAGGTGTTACGATACAGTAGTTCTGTTGCACGTGTGGGCGTGGCCTTAGGGAACCAGCCCCGAACTACATTGAACTGTCAGTCCATGTTTTTTCTTTTTTCGATAGTAGGGAGTCGAACTCGGGATAGCAGAGAACTAGGCAAACGCGTTACTACTGACTTGCGGTAGGGTTCAGAAAATATTGAAAAAACTATCTATAAATAATATCGCATGATTCCATAACAGAGTGCTTGCCAGGATATTTGCTCGAAGAGGGTGTCCAATCTCATTTTTGGGAGGGTAGATGATTAATTTACCTTCAAGATTTTAATTTTTCTTATTAGTCAAGTGAAACTATGAAAAAAAATAGAGCTAACCTTGAAAAAATTGCAACAAAAGTAAATCCAGTGTAAACTGACCCAGAACACTGATACTGAACACATATTCAAAATTCGACAAAATCAATTCTTGGGGAAAATGGTGATACTTGGCTACTTCAAATGTGGCCGCCTGTCACAGTCACAAAACGTATTCCGTTATAAACTAGGCTTGTGATATATCTATTTATCATGATTTTTCGCGCTGATTCCAAATTTGATATCAGTCTTTACCAAAATGAATTTACATTTGAAATATTGTGTTTCTAATTAATTTTCTTTTATATTGCAGGTGACGATTTACACCATTCAAAAAACTCACTGATGCAGTAATTGAAAAACTATGGAAATTTGTGAAAAGATTTGCATTATTTGTAAAGAGGACAATGATTCTGGAGGATTGGTGGTTTTGCAAGACAAAGGTGCTATTGGCATAAACAATAATGCCATCAAGCTACGTAGAGAAGGTGTAACTGCAAATGTTTTTGATAAAGTACACGCTACTTCTCGTAAGCGGTTTACGGACAAAAAAGACATCGAACGTTTAAAAAATGTCAGTATGGATAGTGAACCCTCAACTTTGATAAGAAAATGCA
This sequence comes from Dysdera silvatica, assembly GCA_006491805.2. Classification (NCBI taxonomy): domain Eukaryota; kingdom Metazoa; phylum Arthropoda; class Arachnida; order Araneae; family Dysderidae; genus Dysdera; species Dysdera silvatica. The sequence continues at coordinate 153,594,797 of QLNU02015003.1, forward strand.
GATCAAGTGATGGTACATTCAACAGTAAAACTGATTGCTTTCTTTGTAGACAATTAATAGATGTTAGTAATAAGCATTATTCTCGGTCAGAATTTGTTACTGTCAGGACTGATACGTTCTCTGAAACAATGCAAGATATATGTCAAAAACGACAACATGTGATGCACAGTATTATCCGCTGCAAAAGTATACAAAGGAACGTGGAACAATGCGACGTAGTTGCAGAAAAAATGGTCTACCTCGTACAGACGCTTGATGGCAATGACAGGAATATAGCTGTGTCAATTTCGTGCACGACCCATATGAGATTGATTCCAAAGATTCCGATACTGATGAATGAGTGTTCATATTTCAGACTTTATATCACAATTCTTTGTTGCTTCATTTTAAGAAATAAAAATAGAAGTTCAACTATCAGTGGAGATTTGTCATTACCATGGAAAAGTAGCCTAGAAACACGTGTCACATTCATTTGTAGGAATAATTAAAGTAAATTGTAAGTAATTTCTCGTAGATGGATTCTGGCGAATTGTGGATGCTTATTGTAACACATATTATTGAAACTAACCGCGAAGGATTTGCTTTTGTTACAATTTTTTTAAAGGTTAACTCTATATTTTTTTTTTCATAGTTTGACCTGACTATTTTGGTAAAAACTGATATCAAATTTGTAATCAGCGTGAAACATCATGATAAATAGATGTATCACAAGCCTAGTTTATAACGGAATATATTTTGTGACTGTGCCAGGAGGCCATGTTAGAAGTAGCTAAGTACCACGATATTCCCGAGGATTGATTTTGTCAGATTTTGGATATGTGTTAAGTATCAATGTGCTATTTTGGATATGAGTTAAGTATCAGTGTTCTATTTTGGATATGAGTTAAGTATCAGTGTTCTAAGTCAGTTCACAGTAGATTTGCTTTTGTTGCATTTCTTTCAGGGTTAAACCATAAATTTACTTGAATATATACATTGTACTTACCAGAAAAGAAACGAAATAAAATATTCAGTAGAAATGAAATAATTCTTCCATATTTATATAAAAAAGTTCATTCTTTTATTCAGAGGAAAACAAAATTCAAGCATTTTTTCTCAGACATTTAGTCTATTCACAGACAGTTGATAATTTTTGAGGTGGCAGGATTTTACTTTATATGATACCTTCTCCCTCTTGGTATCTTTATCCGTATTTTTCTTTGAAAAATTGCTGCATATAAAAGATTATTACAATTTACATATCGCACCCTTGCGACGAAAGTGTTACAACTCAAAAAATCCCAATCTTCAGAAAACGCAAAAAACTGTTTCTGGCTGCATTGAGGGATACTGTGTTTATCTAACGACATGTGCCAATTAACACGTTGAGTGCCACGCGGAATTTATAAGGACATCCCCGTCAGGCCACGCGCGCTGCTTAGAAGTGCGCTGGCATTGTGGTATAGCAATGCGATTTTTTGAAAAGAAATATTTAAATACATTAATGATACGATCCTGTAATAAATAAAAATTAAATAAATTTTAGGTAATTACTTAAAACGATGTAAATTTTTTAGTTTTGATATCATATTTTACACTGTCAGTCACCGGTGACTGACGCGGCCTGAACGGAAATTCCAGCGTCAGTCATCCATGACTGACGTGGGACTCAATGTGTTAACGGAAATCCGAGTAACTTATATCCTAACGTTTTGCACAGCAGGATGCAGCACTGTTTTCTACATCTAGTTGTAACATTAACTCATTTTCACCGAATTTTGAGTTGTAACACTTTCGTCGCAAGAGTGCGATATGTAGAAAAGTATAGAAAAATAATTTGCTCAATATATATATTTATTTATTTTTTCCTTCTTTCTCGTAATTTGAATGTTTAGCAGATATATGAACTTCAAGTTTTAGGGGGAGGGGGTGTTAAGAAATTTGGGGGTGTAGCGGACTTCCTGTACCACAAGTGCGTGTAAATTTATTGTTTTTTTTACATATCGTTTATTAAATTAAATTTTTACTCATGAATATTATTCAGTTATTAACTTTATTGAGTTTTTAAAGTTGTTAATTATTAAGGGGGAGGTACTTCATTTTTTAATCATTAAGACAAATATTTATATTTATCACGATCTTATTAAATTTTCAATTATTAATTTAAGGCCTTTTAAATTTTTAGGAAAAATTTATAGGAAGTGTTCAAGTATTACGTAAGCAATATTTTGGCCATTTTATACCCCGGTAACAAAAATGACTTTTTAACATAGGAAAATAAGACTAACAGCAACCCCCACCCCAAGGTGCTTACGTAATACTTGAACCCTTCCGAATATGCACAATACATTTCATTCCACATTTCTCCTTACTCTGACTCATAGGAATTCTATTGTACACGTACTTTTGTGCAGAAAAGAAAACAAAATGCAAAATGGGAGGGGGGGGCGGTTTGTGGAACCCTTGAACCCCCCCTTCCAATAATGGGCACAGCCTTGCTGACATATTTTTCCAATGGGCAATGCTGACGTGGTAAAGGAAAGACAATGTTTCATCACAAAACCCATTTAGTACCCGATAGTAGGATGCCATGGGGTAACTCGGGAAAATGGAAGTTCGAAAATAGAAGATTCTAAACTGAGCGCGCTTTCAAGAAGAGATAAGACCCGGCCTCTCCGTGGTGTTTACCCCGCAAGGGAGAGAGAAGGAATGGGAGCGTTTGCTAAGGGTTACAGTGGAGCAACATATTTATCCCGGGAAGATTAGAAAGAACCAAACAAAGGCAAATTACAGCAGTAAATTACACGCTGAGGCTGCTGTTTGAAGGTCTTAATGTGATTTGGAAGACATTCTTACTTCGCCGAGCTTTGAAGGTTAGAGGTTAACGGAGGTTAAGTCTGTAAGCGATTACAGGGAGTGTAAGGCAACTCATCATAATGATTAAGCATGATTTCATTTCTTAAGGCCCATGCCAGTACAGCTCCTTTGGTCCCCAATCAGGGGCGTAGCAATCATAGGCGTAGAGCTATATGGGCCCGTGGGGGCCCCCAATAATCTGAAATAAATTGCGATTTTACATATATTGTAATGTATAAATGTACATAAAATGTGCTTGGACCCCTCAATAATTTTGAGAACTCTATCTTGATGGTAGCAATTTAAAACTTGCTGGGAGGGGGATTACTATGCGTTCGCGCTCAGTTGGCAGACGGGTTAGTCCATTGCAGTTTAGGGAAGGCCGTCTTGGAGGAACTGGTTTTTCCCGCGCGAAAAACCGGTTCAGTAGAAAGAATTTGGGATTTGCTATAGGCAGGGCCGTAGCTAGGAGGTGGTGTGGAAGGTCCATGCAAGAGGCGCAAGCGAAGAAGGGCGTAAAATCAGCTGAAATAATTCACAAGGGAAAGTATGCCCAGGGCTGGGGGGGGCCCAATCTGGGCTGTACAACCAGGGGCACAAGATCATCGAGCTGGGGTGCTGGCTACAGCAAGGAGTTGTTGTGGTCCAAGTTAATGTTGTATTTTCTCATACAACGATCAGTTAATAGACTATAACACACTATAAGCAGACTATAACACACTACTATATAAACACGTTTTTTTCTCAATGACTTCAGAAAGTTGAGCTTTTCACATCGCAGTCAATTATAAAGATCTCTCGGTCCTCAGTCCTTACTACAGTGGGAGGTTTATGAATGGGCTCAATGTCGCTGTTGCTTCTTCAATTTTTCGATTCGGATATACTTCGACTAATCATTTAAAAGCTGATGCAAGGGGGTATTTTCTTACTACTCCACCTCTCCACTAAGAAACTGCGTTGCTCGAAAACTACAATGATTTGGTATTTTAATGAATGAAAACTTCCTTACGTTTATGAGTGAAAACGTCATTAGGTGTATGAATGAAAACGTCATTACGTTTAGGAATGGAAACTTCATTACGTTTATGAATGGAAATTCCATTACGTTTATGAATGAAAAAAAAAAGATATACTTTTCTAATTTCAAATTATCAATTCACAGAACGTTGCGAAAATTTAAATTGCGCATTTGACGTGACATAATAGTTATCGAAAAATTGCTTGACATCGCCCCAGTTGATTTGAGGTGTAGAATATAGATGACTATGATTGACAGCTATGTATTAATCATTTGATTGGAAGCTATAGCCCCCACTTAAACTCTACAACCCTCCTAGAACTTAGGTTACACACCACACCCACACAAAATGCCGACCTTTTCGCCCAAAACTTGCTCTTAAATCCTAGTTTTTCAAAACGTATTCTGAACTTGCTCAAGCATAGTAACACTAATATTAGAAATAGTAACACGCTTTATTAATCCAATGTATTTGGATTTGTACTGATACACTAACACAAGTGGCGTACAAAAGGGGGAGGACCAGAGGGCACAAGTTTCACCCAGTGGATATCAAGGTCAAAGGTGGACGCAGTGGGGGGAGGTCACAAGGTTCATGACCCTCCCCAAAATATATTTTTTCACTGTAAAAAATTCCAACTTTCATGATAAATGAAGGGTGTTTGCCATGGCAAATTCTGTCCTTTACCCCCCCTCCCCACCCCCAAATGAAAGTCTGTGTCCGCCCCGATCAAGATAAATTTACCTCTTCAACGCCGAGTCACATGGGGGGGTCCTTTTGAAAGCTACTTGAAGCCCCACCCATGAATTTCGTACTGCTACGCCTCTGACGGACACACAATATTTTTTAGTTCACAGCCATTTACAACAGCCATTTTTGTTAATACAATGGCTGGGTCGACTAACATCAATTCCTCCCCAACGTGGAGTTTTATCTTAGAGTAGTCATCGATTTATTTGGTTGGGCTGGAGAACAATCAACCAACCACACTGAGACTATGTTCAACTAGGTATGAAATTGGAAATGCAATCTGGGTATTTTTTTTTAAAATACCTTTCCTGGCAGGGTGGGTATCAGTTGAAAATTTCTTTCCGCGACTAAAATTCTCAACTAGTTTCATTTTTCTTAACTTCGACTCGATTCCAATTTGAGGCAAAAAGTTTTCTCCTCCACTGCGCCAACTTCCTCAATATCGGGGGGGTAAAGTAGATTTATTTATATGCCACCCAGTGTGGAAAGTCCAGAAAAAGTAGATTTCAAATAGATCCAAAATGTCTGTGTGCAGCAGTCCATTGTGGCTTCACCACTACCTCTGTTTTGGGTCATAGCGCGTCTTCGGTGACTCCACCGTCCACTGGAGAGTGATAGCGTCCCTTTAAGGATCACCAATGTAGAATGTGGTATATAATAAATATAAACGAACCAAGGAAACCTCGAATGGAAAATACGGTGGAACCTGATAAAGCGACCACCTGGATAAGGTGACCACTTTTTATAAGAGAAAATTGGAATGAACTTAGTCATGCCTGTACCAAAGTCTGTTGCGTATAGTGACCACCTACGTTGACCATTGCAGTCCAATCCTAAGGGCGGTCACTTTAGGCAGGTTTTACTGTAAATTTCAGTAACCCGTCCCCTTAACAGACACCTGTCAGATATGTGTGTGTGTGTGATCACCTCGTTTTTACGATCAGATAAAATTTACCCGGGAAGAAATTCGCCTTCGAAACAATAGCCCTCTATCACGGTCACCTCTGTCTTAAGGACAAAATTCTCTGGTGAGCGTCCATTAACAAGAGATTGTTTTTCCCTACCGTTTTTGGGGGAATGAGTCTGGCTCTTACTGCAAGATTGAGCTTAATTACATGGAAAGCCTTATGAGGGGTGGTTACAGACAAGAGCGGACACAGACATTCATTTTGTGGGTGGTCAAACACAGAATTTGCCAGGATTTTGGAATAACACCCTTCATTTATCATGAAAGTTGGAATTTTTTACAGTGAAAAATATATTTTTGGGGGTCATGACCCCTGTGACCTCCCTCGTGTCCGCGCTTGGTTACAGAGCTACAGCTCTTTGTTTTGTGGTTTTACGGCTCAAAGACTACAGTGGTCATGCTGCGCCGGGACCTACTGTTTTCCGAGGAATCCGAACCTCTTATGGCCTAGGGAACCAAACCCCGGACTACAGTGAGCAGTGCGATCTTTTTATGAGATCTCTGAGTAAGCGTTCTTTGTACACTGTTGGGAGTCGAACCCGGATTAACGGCGTACTAGGCGAACGCGTTACCACACTGCGCCACCGCAGGGCCAATATACGTATATATACACATTGCGTACACACGTATATAAAACACATTTCAATATCAAAAAGTACTCGATAATTATCACATCACTCCGTAAAAAACTATATATATATATAACCGCAGTTACGTAAAGTATGTTTCCAATTTACTTCATATAGCAGAATGCGGCCAACTTTTCACAAGCATCTCCCCTCAACCAATAGGAATGAGATCTCTGCGAAGAAATGCATCGCGGGTTCATTTCAATGACAACGTGAATAGCATTCTTCACTTGATAAAGACATCATCCATTCGTTCCAGAACGCTGATGTGATATCCATAAACATCACTCGATCGATATCATCAGCTAATCACGTGATAATTTTTCAGATACCGCCAGAAACTGGTGTCAAAAAACAAACTGACTAAAATGACTTTGAATGGACGCGGGATGTCATCTTTGATTTAAAAACAAGCCTGTGTTTGGATCTCTTCTTCACCTTAGACATTTAGTCTGCTTGGGCGTAAGAAAAGATCTTAATGAATATTGAAGAAGGAAGAAAAACAAAGATATCGACGCGTGGAAGCATCGCACTTTTGAGAGGAAAAAAGCCGAGATAACTGAAAAGAGAGAAACACAATTATTACGTTGTGCAATGCAAAAAACATGACGTACTTGAAAAATGAGTCATGAAAAGGAAACGTTGCAAATATAACAACTTTGTACCGAAAACAAGCTGGAGTACTTGAAAACGAGACACGTGTCCAACAATGCAAGTGCTAATCAATCGGCCACTGGCGTACGCGGGGGCCGTGCCGTATTTCCCAATAGGCTATACCAGTCTATAGATTATTTGTTTAGGTGTTTTATGGCGCAAGAGCATCTGGGCTATACTGCGCCAAACATGGTAAAATCAAAGACTGTAGTAAAAACCAGTACTTTTTAAAAATTTTAAAACGTGCGTATGGTCAGCATGGTCATTTAAAATGTCAGACAGTGATGAAGAGTTAAAAGTAAGAGTGCGGGCAAGTCTAGTCTATAGATTAGGGTGGAAACATTTGGTTTATTGAGTCTGATATAACAAAATCAATACCATACGATGATATAATCAGATGTTTTGGCGAGAAGAAAGCTAGACGTCATGTTTTCCATTTAAATACCAGTGTTTAATGGGCTTTTATTTATTTTTTGCTAAAATTAAAATTTATTTCAATAAAATTTATTTGATTTATGATATACTAAAAAGAAATAATGGTTCTATATAAGTTAATATTGTTTAATGTTTATGTTTCAATTCATGAGTTTTTTTTTAAATATTTATTGTCAATATAAAAGTTTTGGGCGTATATTGAATGTAACGATTTTTATGTTCTTACCACTGATTGGGTGGGGTGGGGTGGAGGCGGACGGGTAGGAAGGGTCGGCAAAAAAGTAGCCTAGTGGCAAAATCATAAATCTGCCGTGTGCAGGGGGGGGGATTGATGGGGTCATAACCCTCCCCCATTGCCATGTAATTATGTATATATACAATTGAATATATGGAGTTGTAGCTCTGTAACCTCCCTCCCAATTTGCAAAGAGTCGAAAGAAAAGTGCGATAGAAGACGCCCAAGGAAAAGATGAATAAACGTAAGAACAAGCCATCTGCTCAACTGAAGGACGGAGATTATCAAATCTTCCCAAAACGCATTTTCGCTTCACAAATTCATATCAATAATACAAATTTTTTTTGATGAAACATGCGGACCAGAGTTTAAGCTAGCTCAAAACATGCTGTCGCAAAAATGCTAAAATGGAAAAAAAAACTTTTCTCTTTTCTTGTTCCTTTTCGTTTCCTCTTCAAAATTCTTAACAGTACCTATTAAGCATTGTTGATATAAATAATTTTATTGATACGATTTTTCGAGCAATGAAAGCTACTAATATTTTTTAGCATTTTGCTACAACTTTTTTGCCCCATTTTAGCATTTTTGCGACAGCATGTTTTGAGCCAGCTTAAACCCTGGTGACGAAAGCATGCTGTTGATACGTCCGAAAGCTTGGGCGATCTTTTTTGTTTGCTATTTTACCAAATACTTAACCTTCTATGTGTAAATTTCTTCCCTGGTACATTGTATGTTATGCCCTGCGGTGGCGCAGTGTGGTAACGCGTTCTCCTAGTGCGCCGCTAATCCGGGTTCGACTCCCAGCAGTGCAAAGAACGCTTACTCAGAGATCTCATAAAGATCGCACTGCTCACTGTAGTCCGGGGTTTGGTTCCCTAGGCCTTAAGAGGTTCGGATTCCTCGGAAAACAGTAGGTCCCGGCGCAGCATGACCATTGTAGTCTTTGAGCCGTAAAACCACAAAACAAACAAACATCTTATTTCTATATAATAAATGATTACCCACAGGAAACACTAAGCAGTTCAATCAGTGTTGGCGAAAAAAAAACACGTTAAATTGCAATATAAATAAATTGCAATGGATTAGTTCTCATTAAATTAAATTTTTTTTTTTTAAATTTCCAAAATTCGAATTAAATAAATACAGTAAATCGCTGCAAAAGCAATTTGGAAATTGCAGCTACGAAAGTAAAGAAATCCACGTTTTTTAAGTCTCTGCAACAATAAACCGAGCTTCAATTTTCCTATTGTCTTGGAATGTGACGAATTTTTCGCAGGTTGGTTGTCACGTCTAAAACGATCTACAGCTTTGGCGACTTACTCCTATCTTGGCGATTAACAAAAATGAGATTCGAAAGGTTCCACCCTGGATCCAGGCTCGTAGCTAAACTCTCTTGGCTACGGGGGTGGGTTCACAAGAAAGTTACAGGGAGGGCTTAAAGTTCTTTAATATTTTAATGTATTTTATTAATATATTCAATAACATAAATATCTAAGTAGGCTATTATATTTAACATCAATGAATAAATTTCTTAACTTAAATTTTGCATTAAAAACTTACAGAGGTAAACTAAAATTTACAATTTCCCTCATGCTTGCTGTAAAGCACATGCAGACTAAAATCACTATAAAATACATGATGCCTACAAGATCTATCGTAGGAATCTATTTTGAATACATTTTTAACGTCAAAGAACAATTTCCATTTTCATGTACAATTTTATACAAAACAAAAAATTTAAAATAAAATTCTAAAATACTTTATTTTGAAAAAATATTTTCCAGTGGGGGCGCTGACCACGTTTCCAAGGGCGTTCAGCCCCCTGTAGCCCCAGGTTGGCTACGGCTTCGCCGGAATCGTCCAATAATAAAAATTGGAGTCGTAGGGTAGGGAGGGATATATCGGCATGGGAGCTTTCATTTAGGCCAAATATATGTTATGCAGATATGAAATTTAATCAACATCCGTTTACATAACTCTGAAAAAATCTACGTAATCCAAAGACGTGCGGTGTTGACACTTAGTCCTTTATATGGTCTAAGAGTTGATAAGGGTGACGTCACTGGAGATTTGCGGTCCCGGAATTACAAAGGTCATGTTATGAATGCTGATGCAACAGGACAAGAAAAATCAAGACGCACACCTGCTATAACCATTGGTTAAACAAATGCAATTAGTATACGCATCACTACATCTGGCGAAATTTTTTAAAAGCGCGGCTGTTAAAACAAACAACGGAGAAGATTTGTGTGTATTACGTAATACAGTGGTGCAACTCTGTACAACAATCTAGAACTCCAGTTATTATTGAAATAATCGGAAGTGCAATCTGGCGGAGGCAAGGGGGGCATTCCTCCCCCGCACCTATTTTTAGAAAAAAGGTAAAATCGAATTTTTTCCATACAATTTTGTTTTGGTTTTTTTTTGCCCTCCCCCCGCCTAAAATACCCTATATTTAACCCCCAGTTACACCTATGATTGAAATAACCGGGCTGGAGTAGGTTTCTGATAAAAAAAAATTCAGTTTTCATCGTAAAGATGCAAAGAATTCACTACGTTTAGCCAAAAACACATTTAGTTACAAATTACTATTATATTCATTGTGAAAGACGTCTCAAATAGGTTAAAATATTAGTTAGCTACATTGGAAAATTAGTCCGTTATCCATGTATGTCCGACATCATCTATTTATATTGGTTTCTTTTTTTTTTTCAAGCCACGGTACACTAGAAAACAGAAATTTTGGTGGTGGTGTTTTGGGGGGGGGGGGAAATATTGAACAAGCGTCCACCAAAAAAGACAAGAACGCAGTGAAACCGCATTACGACGAACACGCTTAAGACGAATTATTTTTGATACAAATCATTTTCTGAAGTCCCGTCAGATTGTATAGCATACTATGCTTTCTGGAAAAGGCGAATTACTCTTAATGAAAACAGATTTTCTGTTCCCCTTGGTGTTCGTCTTAACGAGGTTCGGCCGTAATAAAATATGCCGCAGACCATTCCGGCTAAGCGAAATTCAAATTACCGGGGACTACTATGTTTTGATAGCTATCACATATTACATCGAGAATACAAATGAAGTGTTGATTGATTGATTGTTTGGCTTTTTTATGGCGCAAGAGCATCTGGGCTATACTGCGCCAGCAAATGAAGTGTAATTCGTTCTTGCAGACCTGACGCCCGATACCGTTACCAGACGGGTTGTTCCATTGTAGTTTAGGGAAGGGCTTCTTGCCGTAACTGGTTTTTCCCGCGCGAAAAAACAGTTCGGGCAAGACGCCCTTCTCTAAACTGCAATGGAACAACCCATCTGGTAACGGTATCGGGCGACAACTGAGCGCGAACGCACTGTATACAGAAATCAAATTGTTCACGTTTTATGGTGCAAGGGCATGTAAGGTTACCATGTTGCGCTTTTAAGGTACAAAGATATGCAAGGCCATCACGTTGCGCTTTTATGGTGCAAGGACACACAAGGCCACCACGGTGTGCTTTTATGGTGTAAGAACATGCAAAGTCACCGCATTGCTCTTTTATGATGCAAGAACATGCGAAATCATTGTGCTATGTTTTATGGTACAAGGACATGTAAGGTCACCGTGTTACGCTTTTATGGTGCAAGGACATGTAAGGTCATCGCGTCGCGACAGAGTATAGCATTGAAACATATGGCAACAGCATAAAATGCCATGCTCAGTGAGTCATTTCAAAAGTATTAAAACATCTTGGGAAGCATTGAAACTTCGTTAATGCCCCACTGATGTGATTAAAAGTGAAACTGATAAATAAAATAAAAAATTTAATTACTAAATATTAATTTAAGTTATTCATAAAAATTTTCTTAAAATGTGTGCGTGTGTGTAAGAACGAAGGACAGACGAAGTTAAATAAGAAATTCAATTCCTTGACATTAAGAAAGAGTTTCTCGATTTCTTTTTTTACGATTGATAAAATAGCTACATAAAAAGCTGAAAATCCCTAAATATTGCTGAAATATGACAATAAATAATAGCTGAAAATTACTATATCGGTAAAAAAAAAAATACGTTACAATATCGTACAAAAATTACAATTCACCGCAAACGTTAAAAAAAGTGTTAACAGTAACCTTCAAGATAGGTTTAGTGACCTTTTCCTGACTTAAATAACCGTTTTCTTGTTTCTTGACTTTTCTTTGACTTCCGTCACCTGGTAGACGTCCTGATACAATAAAACTCAGTTTAAAATTCTTCAGAAAATATCTTGCTGGTGATGTCACCTGAAAACATAACCCATTGGCGTACGCAGAGGGGTGTTGATGGGGGTTGTAACCCCCCATTGCAATGAAATTTTGTATATTTAACATAGAAATATGTGAGTTGTAGCTCTATAACCCCTTTGACAACTTTCTGCATACGCTTATATCATAACTCCACCCTTTTACACCAGAACGCCGATTCACGATAGTATTGTACTTTCTATACAAGGATCAAGATTAAGTTTGAAAAATTAGGTTTTTAAATATTACTTTTCAAATTATTTTATTTTGAAAAAGATTACACATTGCACCCTATTATTGGGCTTTCCATTGTTAGATTTAAAAAAAAAAAGTGTAGTTAGATTAAAAAAAATAACAAGAAGCAACGACACTCGGTTTTGTTATCTTGGCGAGTGAATTGTAATATTGGCGACAAACGCTGAGCCGGAATGTTTGCATTACTGTGAAAGACGGCAACAACGGATCGTTTCGGGTACACCCACAAAAAATTCCCATGAATCACCAAACAATTGCAGCCAGTAAAGGGGGTTTTCCATGAGCACAGGCGATCTCGAAGCCTAGAAGCAAGCCATCCATTTCAATTATTGCCATTCAATCACTTTTAATTGCCGGCCCGACGAAGATCGGGTCATTTTCGCTTACTGAAACGGACTGCCGCCTCCCATGACACTGACCCGCCAAATGAGCGGGGAAAAAAATAATCAGGCAAAATTCAGATGCTGTAAATATGGAGCAGGCAGCAGAGAGTTCTTACGCCTTCAGCCTTGACATGCATTCGTGGGACCGACCTTGCGGCCATTTTGTTTTTTCCACCGTCCCATTAGAAATGGCTGTCGATTTCCTCCATAGTCTCGCGGGAAGAGACGGGTCAGTGTGCAGCACGCCTCTCTTCCATAGACCCTTTAATTAACATTCAAACAACGTTTTACGTTTCTCCCCCGCGTTTCGCTCAGATCAGAGGTCCTTAAACTGTTTATTGTCCACGGGACCCTCTCAGGAGAGCCGTGAGACCCTCCCAGTGTCCCACGAAAGTTGGGTAAAACACTAAGGCAAGAAGAGCACTTACTCTTTAATGCTAGGAATAAATTATGAGGGAACGAAAAATCTCTTTCTTAAATGGTGAAAATCAGTGATGAAACATTAGAAATAAATACGTGCGATGCGAATTCCGGGCTTTGGGTTCATTCTTGAAGGTCCGCCAGAGCGAGTAATCTCTGAAAGGTGGGGGTCCGCGGTTCAGGAAAGTTAAACCGCTGGCTTAGATCATATTAATCATATCCAACGCCGATTTTTACACAGTCAAAAGTCATCGAAAAGCGCCATTAAACATGCGTCTTATTTTCAAATATTCCGTAAATTTAATTGCAATTGAGTTGCATTGAAGTTTCGAGAAAGAAATCGCAGACACTCGACTTCGTCGTCCGCCGCGATTAAACTGCATTTTAATAAGGACATTCTTCTGTCGAGAACAGCTGTTGGCGAAGAATTTTTCATTTGAAGTCCAACGATTATTTACTTTTCGAAATAAAGTTACGTTAATAGAGAACAACAGGGCCAACTAGTCGAACTTGTAGTGAGTTGCAAATAGAGCAATAAAAAACATACGTTATATACAAGGTGTGCATAATGTATTCATTCTTTTACAAGTCTTAATAAATCAGTATTCTACTCGTCTTTAACACGGCCCAGAGATTTCTTTCAAGAGACATCATAGTTCCCGTCCCCCGAAACACGTCCCTCAGTGTTCAAAATGAAATCACCCATCCAAATACTTCCCAAACTCTCGAGGCGCGAAAAGTTTTGCAGTTTTTGAAATGTCGTGATTGTTTAGATCATTTTAGAAATCACGTGTACCGAAGCCACACACACGTAAAGTGGTTTCTAAATTTTGTTAAAACCGCAATCGACTTAGTTTTGATGGACAGAGAGCCGTAGCCGGGCTGAACCCCTTGGAAAATATTTTTTTCTCAAAATCAAATATTGTAGAATTTTATTTTAAATTTTTTATTTTGTACGAAATTGTACATAACAATGGGAATTGTTCTTTGACGTTAAAAATGTATTCGAAACAACTTTCTACGGTAGATCTTGTGTATATGTTACCGGCCAAATCCGATTTCAGGCCAACCTAGTTTATCCTAGGCCAATATAATATGGCGTAATTCTAGTGAACTTTGATCTTTAAAAATAATTCAATACTGATATATAGAACGTATTTTATTAAAAATAGTCACATTTTGTTAAAAAATAGTTACATTTCATTAAAAATGGACACATTTTGTTAAAAATAATTTTCCTTTCTGTGGATCAGTCTACTTAAATATTTCTTTCAAAAGTGAAATCTGATAATCACATATTAGTTTAATCCTTTTATGAAAGGGTAGCAAAGCAAACTGACAGAAAAAAATTGCATCAGTAGCAAGCATCGTTTTATTTATGATCTATTACACATTATAAAGCTACTCGCACACCTTAATATCTTCTCACTTATTATTGCAAGCTAAACTGCTATGACAATTTCAATTACAAAATAATGATTGCTTCCCATGGAGACATTTTTTGGATGTACACATTTTCATGTAAGTGCAGCTTAATAATTTTAATCCCTGACCCGTACCGAATGTTTGATTACAGCACTCAAAAAAATTTTGATCAGCTGAAGGCTTGTTGCAGAACATTGCAAAATATTCTGCTTTCGGGTATGGGTGGGGGAGCTCAAATAATTTTTAAAAAAACCCAAAAAACATGTAATTCTGCATTATTACCATTAGGTAAGGGGTTGGGAAGGGAGTCGACGAACGTAATTCGGCGTTGAAGATGAAAACGTGATTTGATATCCAATGGTGGAAGCCTGTCTATAATATATAATGGTGTATAATATAATACGTAATGGTGGATCTGTCTTGCCGGGATCTTTACAAGGAGAATGACGGCATCGCCAAATCAAAGGCAAATCACAAATTATGAAAGTGACACAACAAGTCAGGTCACACGAACTATGTCAATTGCGAAAGTGCATCAGTCGGCTGGTCGACAGCGTGTGCATTAGTTCATGAAGCAAAGAATTATGCTCCCGTGCGTCACTGCCGGCGACGTCAGCAATGAACGACCAGAAAGATTCGCTAGAAACAAACAAGGTAGTATCCAAGATACAACTACCAGCAACCATCCTCATACACGTCAAAAGGCTACGAGGAATATTGGCAGACACACACAGATTTAATTAATAAAACAACCTGCGCCAATATGTCAAAAACGAAGAGTTCGTTATTTTTTAATTAAATACAGGAAATCCGTTCTTAAGGCGCATTAGGCTCCCCAACCGTAGTCGTTAAACAAATCGAGTTGTCACTTTGACGTCATAAATTGGTGTATTGATCTCCCAAGTAATTTATTTCTCATAATAAGTAAATATATGCTTTCATACTAAAATCAGTCGTTGTCAGTGTTCACGTTTGAAGGGTGGTCGTATAATGAGAGCCTCCTGCATGCGCGTACGCAGAAAGTTCATAAGGGGCGGGGGGGTTTACAGAGCTATAACACATATATTCCTATGTTAAATATGCAAAATTTCATTGCAATTGTGGTTACAACTCCCATCGATATCCCCTGCGTACGCCAGTGACCTACTGTATCAGGGAAAATGCGTTCTATCCCGGGTTTGGAACATAAATTTCACCTCCGGACGCTAATCTTCTTCCCTGCCCTTGTGAAGTGCACAATGCTGTAAAAAATTTAAATTTACTTTCAATATTGACCCATAGGATGATTTCACTAGGGTCCCTACTCACATTGAAGGGGGAAAAAATTCCTAACTTTTCCAGGTTTTTCTATGAATTTCCCAGCGAAATTCCCTAGCAAACCTAAGTGACTTTCAACTAAACTTCGATTGCACAGACAATGATTTCACGCTCGTGGGAGATTCGACTATTTAGAACACAGAAATTGAGATGATTATCCAGGGGCGGACTGGGCCGCCGGCCCGGTGCATCCTCATGGGCGATAAGACTCGCGCTCTCCAAAAATCTAAGGCATGCGCCCTTTGAGAGGACCGAGTCCAAGCCCCTGTGGTTATCCTTGACTTTGGAAGGTTTGATAAAAAAATCCCATTCCCCCACCCACGAGCTTTCGGTTAGTTGGTTATGTTTTTATGGTGCAAGGACAGCAGGGTCATTCTGCGCCAAACAAGGTGACCAGAGCTTTAAGGACAATTTCAAATTCCCTGACAATTCCAGGTTCTGAACGTCACATGTGAACCCTGTTTCTCGAAATTGTCAAAAATGGGAGGACCACCAGACATTTAAACTGTCCAAGTTTTCTGGCGCAAGGATCATTAAGATTATACCGCGCCAGAACACATATTTTCGCGACATTTGAACCTATGTAGTGCTTGGAGAATCAATCCCCTGGTTGGTAAAAAGCTTTTAAATCGTTTAACTTGCACAAAGAGCTGCATGAGCATTTATGAAAGCTTTATTGACTAGTTTAAATTTTACGATTCAGAGCTGCGACGAGTCAATCACTCGATACGAGTCCATCGACTCAACGTAACCTCTGAGTGATTCGAACTTAACCTAGTGATTCAAAGGCCGTGGTGGCAGTCGTTAGATCAAGGGAAGGCTGGCTGCTAGGTAAGGAGAGCATACAAGGGTGTCGATTGAGAGTGATAGCACGCTTTGAACCACATGCTGCGGAAATCGCTGTCGAGAAGGGGCGTGGACACCACAGAGTGAGCAAACCATCACTCTTTGACCCAAAGCACCCACGCTGACTACCGTGAATCCCCTGATGATAAAAATCTTCGGCCAGCTTCCGTATAACCAGCATGCCTTTCGCGCAAGATTCGGAAACATCAAGGCCTGTTACAGAAACGCCGTAGGACGACAAGAGATGCCGAGTCCTACAACTCGTGGTTCGTTGATTTCATTTCATTGGCTGATTAACAGGCGGAAATCAGCAAATAAAACTGTGCTCTGCCAACCATAAAGAACAAATTTGCCGAAAGGAAACGGAGGCGACAGGAAAAAGAGAGACCAACAATAACACGCAGGGAAACTAGAAAGAAAATCGATGCCAAATGGCACCCCTACTCCCCCTTTTCATGAGCCAATGACACCAATCAATATTGGAGGCATCAAGAGCTCGAAGGATGATCCGATAAAAAATATCGGCGAACAAGATCACCCACCAGTGACAACACGGCAAACATCTTTGATATATATATGTATGTATGCAACTCCTTCATATAAAACATGTGAGCTCTCGCATTTCGTCATACATCCACTTTCGATTAGAAATAGACAAGTGTGGTTGAGGTGACAGAGCAAATGTCAGTTTTTCTTTTCGGAATCAGGCGAGAATGAATTGGGGGAGGGATACATTAGTTAAAAAAATAAAAAAAAAAACCACCTCCCACGACCTTTGAGCGTAAGGGCACTGACATACTAGATCACTGATATTTACAAGAATATAAAAGTAAACACCTATGCATATCACTTATGGGCTACAAGGCGCAACACAAGCTTTGCTATTCTTGTGTCATAAAAAATCACAACAAACAAAGCAACATCCACATGTAAATGGTGAACATACGTAAAAGGAAGGGCCGACAACCTACTGTGCATTCGCGCTCAGTTGGCGCGTGACACCGTTAGCAGACGGGTTAGTCCATTGCAGTTTAGGGAAGGCCGTCTTGGAGGAACTGGTTTTTCCCACATGAAAAACCAGTTTCGGCAAGACGCCCTTCCCTAAACTGCAATGGACTAACCCGTCTGCTAACGGTATCAGGCGTCAGGTCTGCGCAAATGTACAATAGTTTCCTAGGGAGAGTTCAAGTATTACGTGAACAATATTTTGACCGTTTCAACCCCCCTCCCCCCCATCTAGTAAACAAAAATTAACATTGGCTAACATAGGAAAATAAGACAAACGGCAACCCCTCACTCCCCCAAAGGTGCTTACGTAATACTTGAACTCTTCCCTACTCAGCATCCAAGTAAGGGTGGGTTAAAGGTTCCCCCACTTCCCCATGAAGCAAACGTTATCTTTGGATGGTGGACAGGGCGAAAAGGGGCGCAAAATACCTCATCAAGGCACCTACGGAAACACTAGTGGACGGAATAGTCACTATTAAGCAAAAAAGTTTATAAGCTTCTTTAAAAATGTATCTGTTTTCTGTTAAAATTTCCATGAATGTTTGTAATTTCATATCTCTATACTGCTTATCCAGATATATGTGTTTTAATTCATTTTTCAATCTTTGGAAGTCAGTAAATATATTGGGGTAGTACACATTTAAATTATTTATTGTTTTTGTAAGAAATTTATTGGAATACTCTACAAATTTTGAAGTATCCATTAATGTAATAAAATGAAGCTTTTCCATATCTTGAAAACGTGTAGTAATTTGTAAAGAAATAGTATCTAATATTTCATAAAATATGAATTTTATATTTTGCAAGAACTTTATTTTGTGTGAGCGTCACTTTTTTTCGTCCCTCACGGTGTTCAATTGGAACTGTTGTTTTCGAAATCACTAATTCGAAAATTTCTATGAACGTATCCTCATTTAGTTTGCTGTTTAAGACCATTTGCGTATTTTTAATTTGTGAGATGCAAAAATTAATGTCAAATGACTTATTTTGTAGTACATTGAAGAGAACATCCGTAAGTCCAAAAATATGGTTAAAAACAACAACCAAAAGTGAAAATTCAAAGTCATTACATATATTTAAATAGCCGACACTCTGCCTAAGCGAAGTTTGATCGGAGGTTGGATCGTTCATAATCTCAGTAAATACTTCTTTTAAAGAATCCCATTCTTTATTTATAACACTCAACATTTTAGAGTTTGATGTCCATCGCGTAATAACAGAAGTAGGAATTCGTCTTCCGACGACTGTATCGACCACGTGAGTTCGTTTGGCAGAATGATGAAAAAATGCAGGTATGCAGCTTACAGTTGCAAAAAATATGCGACACTGTGAAATGCTGTTGCAGCTTTGTTGTAGCACTAAATTCAGACGATGTGCCAAACAATTAATAAAAACTGCCTGTGACGCTACTTCTTTAATTTTGGACTGAAGACCATTTAAGTGCCCTGACATTACGCTTGCCCCATCAAAACGTAATCCTATAAGTTTTGATTTATAGTTAAATTTTTCGAGGCATCTTGATACAAGGTTAAACAATGCTTCGGCAGTCCGATTGGAACTGACGTCATAAAATCCCAAAAATCTTTCCACTAAATTTTCACCAGCAATAACATACCTAATTATGATACTACATTGAGATTTTTGGACAATATCTGTGGAATCGTCTACTTGTATAGAAAAAAATGCAATCCTTTATTTCTTTTTCGATATGTTCATTGATATATTGCCAAATGCAGTCAATTATTTCATTCTGAATAGTCTTAGAATTGCCGGCAAACATGGGTGTGATTTTTCAAAAGTGCTCATGAATGTCCACAGGGCTTATCGAAATGCAGTTTTCTAACAATTCTTTAAAATTACCATGATTAGTGGAGGTTACATCTTTGTGATGACCATGAAATGCTAATTCTTGCTTCCCCAAGTAAAGAACAGCACGAATGGGCGGGCAATTGAATGAAACGTCTATTAAGCTGCACATTCTCGTTGAAGGGTTTAATATATAGCCTAGAGTTTTCTTTTAAAGCATCCTCAATACCACTTAAATTTTTCTTTA